>JANBXA010000328.1:46542500-47142500 GCA_030556225.1 Cricetiscus sungorus
CAGAAACAAAACAGGCCACCAGTGGTAGTGTCTGCTGAAATGTGTGCTTTTCCATTCATCCAAGAGCCTAAGTATGGAGTGGTCCTGCTTCCCAGTAGTGGCAAAAAACATAACTCTTTAATTGGCTTCGACTTAAGATGCATCTAGCATGTTTTCCATCAGCAGAATGAACATAAAATCCATGCTAAAACTCACACGTTTCAGACATACCTTTCTTCCTTTCCGAATACATCTTCTCCTTTTATCTAAACTACTTGGATAATAAAATTTTATCCCATGGCCATAAAAAAGCTTTTACTACCAAAGCAATAAGGTCTAAGGAGGAGATTACCATGGGGAAAACTTTATCATTTATTATATAGTTAATCACAAAGATAAAGTGTCATTTCATAAAAACATTCCCACTGTCTTGATTCTTCCTGTAGGGAACTAATACCGATGATAAAAGGAACCAGAAGGACTCTCCAGTCTGCATGAATTTGTGGTTTTCTGCTCTGTAGAAGACTCATCTTTAATTCTAGAGACCAAGGCATAGAGTGACAAAAACAGCTTCTGGGTGCCAAGATGAGCCACACAGGCCCATGCTCTTAAAAAGCAAAGATGCTATGGTAGGCATACACCCACAGAACCACCATGGTTGAGAGCCTGCTGGTCAACATTGAGGACTGAAAGCAGAATCATAAAACAGAACTTCAACCAGTGTGGGTAGCAGCTAGAACCAGATGTCAAAGAGTTAAAACCCGGACAGATTCACCTCTGATACCTTGCCTCAGGGAGCCTGCAGGCAGAGAAACTGCTCAGAACCATCTGATCCCAGACAACTGTGGCTCGGAAGTGTCTTATGGATAAAGTGCTTGAGAGGGAACTCCCATAACTCATTGCCTACTGTGCAGACACAAACTGGGAGAGCCAGAGGAGACAGGCAGGGCGAGCAGGCTGTATAAGGAGCCTGTATGCTGGCTTCCTGGTGCAGAAAGGTGAGGTTCTGGTGGAAGGCTGATAAAGAATGCCGAAGGAATGTTCAGTCCTACTGCCTGTTCCACACAGCACACGTGTGCAAATGAGTGATAAGCCTTAATAAAGAAGTCCTTCCCCCGTCCTCTTAAATTAGAGAAGAAAAATAATTTAAGAACAGTCCCCCCTACCACCACCACTCTGGGTTCTGCTCCTTACTACTGTGGAGACAAAGAGCTATGGGGTTCCCTGGGTTGACCCAGAAGGACCCTGTGGCCTCTTGAATGGCCTGGAGCTGGGGAATTCTCTTTGTTCTTCACTGGTCTGAGTTCTGAAGGGAGGGGGTCTGTCTGTACTGCTCAACACTTAGGTGTCTAGTATGGGCATCAGGGTGGGAACAGCCTTCGAGAGTTGCCAACGAACAGGACCATCAAAGATGTAAAGTGACTGACTGTCCTGGCATGAAGATTCCATAGTGAAGGAAATAGAAGCAAACTCAACTACAAGGCAAAGCCAACACACCAGATCTGAACAACTGCCCTCAATCTATCACTTGGACTGAGTTACCAGAGATGACACAGTGTGCTCACCTCTCTTAATTTGCGTGTTTCATGTTTGAATCCTGCAATGACAAATATTTGACTATACCATTTAAGCTGTGCTTTGGGAATGAGGCATATAGATTTAGTGTGTAGACTAATTCCAACACTTACCAGACTCTGGAGTTTCTTAAAACATAGTTCATTTCAAAATAATCCCACAGGGACTCATTTATCGTCTTGGAATTTTGAAAAGGACAAATGTTACAGAATCCTTTAAGTCTACTAATCTACAACACCAACTGTTCAGCTAGGACAATGTGGCTTTAGCTATTAAGTGCTTTCTTGTCTTTGCTAATTATGTCTTAGCTTGATCTCTTTCTACAGAAAGCACTAGTAGAGAAAATAACTCCACTTCAGTTTCACTATAAAAAGATAGGGCTTAGCCCTCCACCCCTTTAAAACAACACTATAGGAGAAGAAAGAAAGCTATGGATGCCAATTGTCGTACCACACAGGCATACCATCTGGACATCTGACTAACATTCTTTTCTATATTTTTATTTCATCTTATATGCTCATTTAAAAAGCTGAAAAAATACAGAAAGCAAGGTAAAATTAAATATTTCAAAATAAAAACATAACAAGACAAAAAGCAGTCTTTGTCTCATACACAAAATAGAGCCAACCACTCTCAACACCCTGCTACATTTTCTTCCCGAAACATTCTTGGAAAACCAACTGGGGTGGGGGAAGCTATCTTTGCAGATGCTGTCACAGATGTTGAACATGAGTTACTTGGGAATGGAAAGTGTAAGAGACTACTGTGGTGCCTGAAGGATCAGAAGCACTGCCATATCTAACTCAAGGCAGCCAGGCCTAGCTTTTGCTGCCTCTGGCTATCTAGAAGGTTTTATAGTTATTTTGGCTCTGAGGTGAAGAGGGGAGGCAGGGAAAATGCATACTGGAATCCGCTAGTCAAGCATGCCACCATTATCTCAGTAATACCCTCCTCTTTGTAGCTCCACATTAGGATGTCAAATAAATATTAAACTCTAAAAAGTAGGCTTTCCTAACCTCTTGCATACTGAGGAATGGCAGTGGATTTTCTGATTTGAGAGGCATGGGTTCACATTTCATCTATTGATGGAGTGAGGCCAGATATACTGTGGTCTTTCATGCTTCTGTTTCCTTCAGTATGGAATCGTCTGTTCCCTTTTTTATCTGGCTAATTTCTAGTCTTCCTTCAAGAGTCAAGTGCCACCTCCATGATGAACCCCTACCTAAACAGCCAGCCAGGGCTTATTTCCTCTTGCTTCTTTGAATCCCTCCACCTGCCACTCTATTGTACCACGTGCTATATTGCATACATTGCATTGCCTGTTTCTGTTTGCACCCACCAGAAATAACTTTTTAGGGAAATTGTCCCCCATCCTTGGATATTTGCAGTAGTATTCTCCAACTGTGGTGTGCAGACTCCTTTGCTCGGTGTAACTCACAGAATGCAGATTCTGGGCCCTACACTTGTGGGATCAGAATCTCTGGGAAGGCCTCAGATGCTCCTTATTCATAAACAAGTTTGAGAAACGCCACCAAAAGCACAAATTTCTACCCATGGGATGAATGGATGAGAAAAGGGAGAGAGAAGGCACTACGGGAGGGTGAACTGCCTTGGTGGCAGATGCAGCCATTCAGAATTGGGAGTTCCTTTATTTCACTTCTCTCTTCACCCAAGGAATAGTAAAGTTGGGGTGAGATTCTCTCATCTCATCCCCAAGATCCAGAACATTCTGAATGCCTACCAAGCTGGAGGATAATGCCAAAATAGCATCTTCCAGAAACAGCAGGATTTAAGGCACACATCAACTCACAGAGACTGACAGCACACACAAGATCTGCACAAGTTCAAACCAGACAAAACCCCAGCACCAAGAAGGGGAAGTGGACACAAATTCCACCCCTAATCAAGAAGCTATTTACAACTGACACCTGATGGGAGAGGGAAAACCAGTTTTCTCTAGTGGAGTGCCACTGCATGTACCAACCTCACTTGAGGGCAGGCTGCATGCCCAGGAGTAAATGGCCAACACAAAATGAACTTCACTGGGGTAGGTACACTTTTTGTTTTGTTGCTTTTTACCTTACTGGTTTTTGTTTGTTTTGATTTTCTTTCTTTTTGGAGAGAGACAGAGTGGGGGGAGCAAGAGAGAGGGAAAGCAGAGCGTGAAGAGGGGTGAGCAGGGAGGTAGCGAGGATCCTGGAAGGGAAAGAATATGACTACAATATATTTTATGAAAAAAACTTTTTTAATTAAGAAGAGCTTTAATTAAGAAGGCAGGATAACTTCCTGGCAGTGTCTCAAGGCAGTGGAAAAGAATGTTCCTAACAGCTATACTAGAAAAAAAGAGACTGAAGAAACCATCCATTGTGGAGCAGGCTAGTACTTTTCTAGAATGATCTGACAAGCTTAGTGACTTACACGGGAGTATTCACACAACCCATAGAAAGTGGGAACTGTATCATGGTTTCACAGCTGAGTAGATGTAAGAAACTCAACTGGCTCCTGAGCTAGAATACAGGAAATGAAATTCAAACCCCATTCTGTCTAACTCTGCACCGCGTGATTCCTAATTAAGTGGTTAATAAACCTTGGAAAGTGTGACTTTTATTAGAATATGGCCTGGGAAGAACCAAGAGTTTACAGCCACTGAAACAATAAAGCTGCACCCATGTAAGGAACTCTATTTCTCCCATTTCATGTGCTGTTTCCTGCGTGATCCGTTGTTGTCTACCTGACGAACTGTCCAGAGTAACTCCTCTAAGTCTTCCTCCCTACTAGTCTCATAGGCTAAAAACAACCAACAAACAACCCCAAACAACAACAAAACTCCAAGACCCATTCTCAAATTATAATATAGAATAGCTCTCTTTAAAAATGCATTTGTTATCTATGATAATGCTTAAGACATTTACTTTAGTTTTCCTAGAGAAAGTGCATTATATTACTAATTATTTTCTTTTATTCTTTTTGAGACAGGATTTCTTTGTTGTAGCCTTGGCTGTCCTAGAACTCTTTCTGTAGATCAGGCTGGTTTTGAACTCACAGATATCCACCGGCCTCTGCCTCCTAAGTACTGGGATTGAAGGCATTCATGCTCCACCACCACCTGGCTATATTATAAATTCTTTAAGATATCATGCCCTACAGGGATATGTGGACAGACACTTTGCTTAATTTCACCCCCTCTTTCCATGCTCAGATGTAAAACAACCACTTCTTTCCTACGACTAGCTGGTTGATTGGCAGCTGCAAAGATTCAGACATCTTTGCAGATTTTAGAACAAAAGCAGGAGCAATGGAGGGTCTGCTCTGCAAAGAGGCCTGCAGTGAAGGCAAAGTGGACTCCCAGGCCCAGTCGTGTGTGGCTGACATAACATATGGCAGTAATCCACACACAGGGCCCAGGAAGGCTATTAATGTGAGGGTTGTTTATGCTGGTTTCCTGGGACCGTACCTACACCAAAAAGGCCAGTTCAGTACTTTTTTTATTTATCAGCCTGCTCTTCCTTCAACTGATTCATTCAGTCCCAGCAGTGGCCCTGGGGAAACATCTAAAATGTGGAGAAAAACCTGAGGGAGGAAAGAAAATAGGAAAAGGGAAGCTTCCACTTGCAAAGAGTGATCTGCACCTATTTAGAGTGACACATATTCACAAATGAGGCAAGATCTGGAAGCGCACGGTACCTCCGGGACTCGCCACAGTTGCAAAGTCACAGGCACCTTGAGTTTCTCTGCATTATGTGGTATTTGCCCTTTTCACAGTTTCAGAATGAATCCCAGAGCCTACTCCTGCTTATTACACTGGTGCAGAGTGAGAAAAAGGAGTCATTGTGGGCAATTTGTCAGCTAGATGGCAACAAAATCCATCCATATGGCTCTCTTGAGGCATAAATATATTTATTAGCCTCTTTTATTATTGTCTCCGTGTATCCTTTGCAAGTGTGTGCTCATTCTCACGCTGTGTTCTTTTAATATTCTCAAATAATATGGACTACTAGGGGTGGGGGAAGGAATAGGTTTAATTTCTTTTGTATAGTATCTTGTACAAGGTACAAACAGGTGGGCACTGAGAAAAACCATTTGATGAGAAAAAAGGGATTTATGAGAAAGTCTGGCTTGTACAGGTTTTGATCGTTTTGAAGACTGTATTCACTTCCAGAGTGGAAGGACATGAACACCTTTTATTACCTTTTAAGAAAAACACAATTCAAACTTCTGATTTTTATTAAAAACAGAATGGAAAACTAAAAATCACATATCCTGACTTCTTGATTTTGTTCTTCATTATGTGTCTAGGCTAAAAGCTGGCAAAACCTAGTAATTGCTTCACACACTTCTTATAATTAAATAGGGAATTGAAAGCATTGTGCAATCATTATGTAGCAATGCCAGACAGCTGAAAAGCCTCCTTAGGTCATTCTTGTGCTGGCAACTTCGTTATCAATACATCTTATTGAAAGGGACACAGAAAAGCATCCCTTTGTGACTCTACAGTTATACTATGCTAGGAGCTGACACTCCAGTGTGCACACTAGTAATGCTCACTATTTTTTTTTTGCCACATTGCCCTTACAATGGGATTCCTACTCATTTTCCATGCTTGTATCAAAGTCCTTCATGGGACTTAACTCAAAGCCAAATCTATTTGCTGCCATCTGCTTTGTGATACAGATCAAATTCTAGGGTCATTTCGTTTAAAACCTAATATGTGTCACTCCTATCAAAGTACATGTAGCTCCATAATGCTAACGATTCTCTTAATTAAGAGAAGGTAATTAAATGACCAAGTATTTGTTCAGCTACCACTGGACCATAAGTAATCCAAAAACACCTTCTGCTTCCATACAATTTAAAGAGACCAAGGGCTTGCTCACCTGAGTATGTTGCTGTCATTAGAGTGTCTGGACATGAGCCATGTATGTCTGGGAATACCAAGCAATATTGCTGCCCGCAACATTGCCAAGGAAGAATATCCCCAAACAGGCACTTAATGGAACAATTCCCCACTGTACTTATCTTTACACGCCTCAGATCTCTGTCCTAATCCTGGTCCCCACTGTGATATTTGGCTTTATTGTAAAATGAGAAAAAGACTCTGGTAGAGACAGAATGGCTAATGAAAGTGACTGCCTGTCATTAGCTACAACCTTCAGTTCTTAATTTTTCCATTTCCTTCTAAGGACTGAGTTGAATTCTATAACGAAAAACAGATCAAAAAAAAAAAAAAAAAAAAAAAAGCAAAGCCTTCAGTTTTCTACACTATAATTGTTTTTCTGATCTCAAGGAGGCAAAAATGTAATTTGACCTTTAAAACGTGTAGCTGGAAGGGTTATGTTTCAGGCAGTATGGAAAAAATATTTTCCTACCACTGATTGAAAAGGAAAGGCTTTTGGCATGGAAATAATGGAAAAGAAAATCCCCCTTTTTATATCCCCTCTACCGGCCTTGGAGGGTGGGGTTCCAGAAGTTAGACTCTCACAGTGTTGCCAAGTCTGTATTTCCCTCAAGGAGATATCTCAGTACATGCTGCTTTCTCTTCCTAGGGAATTCTCGGTATTATTGGCATCTTGGACTAAAGGTGTCAGTGTTATAGGAGCATGGGAAAGAAGGAAGACAGGCAGAGAGGTCGTACTGTTCATCCTTGGCTGGTTAGCAGTGCCCCTGGTCTCACCTTGTACTGCTAGAGGCTGGTGACACGCCCTCCCTGCAGCTGTGACAGTCAACAATACTGCCAGACCAACTGTCTCCTGGAGGGGAGAGATTCACTAACTGAGAGACACTGGCTATGCAACCAGTGACATTCGACAGTTACAAGACCCAAAAGAAAACCACCTGGATCTAAAACTACACAAACAAGTTTTCATTATCCAGTCATCTATTGAGAGATGACTAGGTTGCTCCCAATTTCTTGCCATAGTGAATAGAGAAGCAATACACATGGGAAATTTGCTACAGTAACAACAATGAAAAAAATACATATGAATACTACTTAGCCCTAGAGAAAATGAAATCACAAATTTCATTTGCAGGGAAATGTATGGACTTGCACAGGGGGTAGAAAAAGCACTGAGTGAGTGAAGTCCTGAGTGGATGTATACGTTGACTTGACATGAGCTACATTGGCCATGTCATAGAGCCCAGAGCCTAAGAGCAATGGCAAAACCTTCTCCCCAGGAGGTGAGAATCAGAGTGAAATGGCAAAGCCATTCTTTCTGGTCCATGTGGGGATGCTGAAATTGTATGCAGAATGTGTTCACCATAGCTTTCTCCAAGCTGGGTGTTTAAGGCATAAAGACTGTTCGCCTACAGAGACTGCTTCTATCTAGATTGGATAAACCATCTCCTCGATCCAGCTGCATACTGTAAATCCTGCCTCCTTGTTTATCTGTATGCAGTAGTCCCACCTCCCTGTTTCACTCTATATAATAAACAAACTGAGCCGCCAGAGGGTTTCTCCATCAGAGTCTAGCCCACAGCATCCCAGCTTTCTGTCTGTGTCTCTGTTGTTTTCTTCACTTCCTTGCTGCCCCAGTCATCCCTGGGGCCATTCTGGATGCCATAGATGTAGAATATATAATACCAAGCAAGAACACAAGCTTGGAAAGAAAAATACTATATGTTCCCCCTTACACACAGACACTATCCATAACACATGTGTATATATGTAAACAAGCATGCATGTGCATACAGTCTAACATGTAGATAGGTACTGCAAGATCACAAAATAGGTGGTGAAGACAGTAGACACTCGAGTCATGGAAGAGGATGCACAGCTAATTATTTTTCCAGTTCTAACTCTGTAGGGATTTTCCTGGTGATGGATAGATGTATAAAAGCACAGTCAGTATTGAAAGTTCTAAGTCTAATGTGAAATTCCACAGCATCTTCATAATGCCTATTGTGCAGAGGTTCATTGAGATGTAGGATCTGCTAATTTCAGTGTGTGATGGTTTTATTTTAAGTTCTTTAGATTTAAGGTATAACTAAAATACTTCCCCAAACAAACAAAGAAGACAAAATTCAATTCTGGGGGCACAGAGGTAAGTTGGAGTGCGATGCCTTTGTAAAGCAGGGAGGCCTAAAGGCCCCAGGAGTGTTTAACTATAGTTTCCACACATGAGTATGGTGTATGGTGTGGAAGCAAATTTTAGTTCCCAGGCACTGCCTCTCAGGAAATACGAGCTATGCACAAAGAGAACAATGAATGACCTAAGGAGCACAGAAAACCCAGATTTTTAGCATTGTGTGCAAAACCCAGCACCACACAAGAGTAGCACCAAGGTGGCAAGAAAGGTTGAGTGTTTAGACCTGGTGACAGGGAGGGTTGGTCACCAACTAACAAAAAACTATGCTGCATGATAAGCCCCCAGAAGGAGGAAGATGGTCTTACTTGGCTTCACACTTATGTGACTTGGAGGGTGTACAATAATTTTACAGTCCTTGGACATCTGAGGAGTGATGGGACATGTTATTCTGTATATATGTTTCTCATACTGGTTAATAAAGCACTGTGGCCAATAGGAAACAAGATAGGCAGGGCTAGGAGACCAGGAGGCGGAAAGAGGAAGTAGTAGGGAGGAGTCAAGATGTAGACCATGGAGGAAGACCCCACCGCAGCTCCCCGATAAGATGACCACGTGGAAATACTTAGATAAGTAGAAATGGGTTAATCATTAAGACAGAGCTAGCCCATAAACAATAATGGTAACTGGCCAACAGGATTGTACCAAATACAGAGTCTCTGAATGTTATTTGGGGCTCATGTGGTGGCAGGACCATGGCGGCAGGACCGGCTGCAGCCCGTGGGAAAAACCTGCCCTAACAGAGGAGCAACGGGGAATAATCTATCAATTGTGACTTGGTGATTCTGAGACACAAGCCTCCCCCATTACTTCCTGTTGGGAGGCCTCCTCAAGCTCACAGCCCGAAAAGAACATAGCATTTAAAATGTCAAAGACACGATATCTGGCTGGTGTGTAGGACCCCACTGCCAGTGAGGGTGAGCATATATGCAGGAAGACTTTGCTTAGCTCCAGCAGGGCCCCAGCAGCAGGTAAGGGGATCCTGGGGTGCTGACCAAAGGTGAACTTAGCTTAAAATAGCTAGGTCTTCAATTTGGGAGACTCACACTAGAATTCATCTTTTGGTTAGGGGACAGGATCTCTAGAGAGCATCTGTTACATGCTATTATGTCATTTTGGGTGTGGAACACATCTTCCCAAGGAGGATGTGGTCATGAACTATGGAGGACCAGTGTGTTTTGATGATCAGAAAGAAGAAAGGAGGCCTGTAGATACCAGGATTCTGGCTGGAAGGAGACGGCAGGAATAACTCCCTGCTGCGAGGAAGAAAAAGATGAAGGAGGAAGAAATGGACTGTAAGGTGTCAGAAAAAGGTGAAGTGGGCAAGGGCTGAGACTCACGGGTCACCTCGGGATTTGGCCTGGACTAGCCCTAGCCCCCATTGTGTTTGAACACGAAAGGACTTCATAAGATCATAGGTTTGAACACCTGGTTCTCCTTTGACGGCACCATTTTGGGAGGCTATTTTGGGAGGCCGTGAAACTTCTAAGAGGTGGAATCTTGTGGGAGAAAGTGGGTCACTAGGGGTGGGACTTGAAGTTTTATAGCTTAGCCTACTTCCGGTCAGCTCTCTGCTTTCTGACTGCACATGTGACGTGACCAGACTCTTCATGGTCTTGTCACTGGGCCTTTCCCACTCTGATGTACTGTGTCCCTTCTTAACTGTGAACCAGAACGAACCAGTCATTCCGTAAAGTGCTTCTTGTTCTATCTGGCCACAACAATGAGAAAGGTAACAAATACAGCCCTACTGCAGAAAAAAATACACGAGGCATAGATTGTGGCCCCTCCCTATAGAGTTTGTGTTCTGATTGCCCTTTTTTTATTTTAAATAAAATAGCTTAAAGTGACTGTCCCCTCCATCCCTCGATCTCTACAACCTCATTACCCCCCCCACCCACCCTCCACTAGTACACGCACTACTTTGCTGGCTCCAGGCCAGCTTCCATCTTCCTTAAGAGTGTTCTTAATTAGATGTTAAATTGACAATAACACCTAACAGGATTTTTATAGCTTTATTTTGGGATACTTTCTCTTCCAGCATATGGCAGAAATATTGAGTATTATCATACTTCCTCAAAGTCTTTTTCCATTTCGTGTTTTATTGCTCATTTTAAGCCTTCATAATCAACTTGGACACACATACACTGGGTTTGTGATGAGAAGCTAGACTAGTCTACACACAGAGCAATTAAATCTGGCAGCTACGATTCTAAAGGATGAATATTTTTCAGCTGTGGTAGGAGGCCAGTCGTACAGAAATGAAGCCAGCTGTTTCGCGTTAGTTCCTGATATTACTTTTTATACGCCTGTTGCCAAGTTTATCTACTGTTCAGACGTAGTGGGAGAGGATTGTGTCATCTCGGTTACTCGCTCAGCTGCCCAGCTCTTTCTGAGATGGGAATGCCCCATGTATGGCCAGTTATCCACATGGACTGTGTCCTGGTGAACTGCCAATGTTCTATTTTAGCTACTTAGTGGTTTTCTTCAGTAACTGTATTGAGCAAGTGTTCTTCACGGCCTGCTTGGGAAGGATAAATACCCAGCTCATTGGGCCCTGGTGTGTGCTCTGTAAGGCTGGAGGATGGACAGCAACCACTTTCTTCTAGTTTCTTGAAATCATCAGTCCCATGAAGTTCATGGGATTTTTTTTTGGTGGAATGCACTCAAGCAGAATTCATGTCCTCAAGTTGGCAAATGTTTTACATTTTTAAATGTATGTTTTTATACTTTTATTTATTTCTAAAGGACACGCAATGCCTCCTACTGAGTACTTGGAAGTTAGGATTGAGTGATCCAAAAAAAGGACCAGAGGGAGGACTTAGGAGTGGGACTCACTGACTCAAGTCACTGAGGCTCACATGAGTTAATTACTGTTTTAGAATGAGTAATTTTTTTCAGAAACCAGAGGACATGGCCCATGTGTTCCAAATATACAACCCCCCTCTTGCTGAGTCCAAGGTTTGCCTGTCTTTAAAATGGTGGTGTTAGGCACATGATTCCCTCTACCTCCTACAGAACATGATTCAGCCATCAACAGAGAAACTTCTTTCCCAAATTTTCCATAGCCTGACATTTTCATGAAATCAAAATTCCTAAAATCCATCCTTCCCTCCTGCTTAGGAGACAAGGGGGGGGATGGTGGTCTTTGTCTTAGTTGTCTTAGTTTGTGACTGTGTTGGCTGGACCAAAGGTTTGTTTGGAGCAGAAGTTTTCTAGTTGGCAGAAATGCATGCGCATGGTATGTTTAAATGGTAATTTGGCTTTATTTTTGTAAGCACACAATTGTGGGATAATTTTTTTAAGGGTTAGGTCAGAAAAGGAGTGTTGGTGTTTACCCCATAGCTGACACATGCAGCAAAGGGTTGAACTACATACTTTCTCCTTTGGTTTGGAAGGAGAATGTCCTTTTGTCCTATGGGGAACGTTTTAGCACAACCTGGCTCAGAACTCATCTCCCCACCAGGCTAAAGTACAAGAGAATGGGAGTAGAGAACTTCTGTGGGCACTGGCTTTCCTGGTCCACACTTTCACTTTCTTTGAGGAGTGAAAAGCTCAAAGAACCCGTTGTAAACCTCCAGATGCCCTGTGACCTGTGTGTTATTCCTTTTACCAATACACAAAATTAAATAAATAAAAAGCGGTCATAGGAGCTGGAGGACATGGGATTCAAGGTTACCAGTACACTTGGTCAGCTAGCGCCTGAGTCACTCAGACAGAAGGTGTCACAGGGGCTCTCAGAGGAAGTGCTTACTCTACAGTGCCACCCAGATGGCCAGGGCACAGAACTCCCCTCCAGGCCAAGAACTAATCCCTAAGACCAGGGCTGAAAAACTGCAGACCCCAGGAGCTAACTTCACCCCTGGTATCTCTCCCCATTGTCTGAGGCTGCTTTTAGCCACACAAGCGGAGGTGAGTGACTATATGCCTGGAACACTTAACAAATTCATTAGCTGGTCCTTACCAGGTTGCCTCTGCTGCCCCTGGTTCTAGACACTTGTTGGGTGGACTTACAAACAACAGGACAACTGACTTAGGGAGAATTTTGTAAAAGTCCTAACTATAAATTCCTAAGAATTCTGATTTTAAATAGTACAGCGTCTTTGCCATGTTTAAATAGTTACGCGTGTCCTGGGAGTTGCTTTGAACAATTTAGCTGCAATCTGGTCAAGAGGAAAGTTACATGGATGCCATGACTGGGGGAGGGCAAAGGGTGCTCTTCTCAGGAGACTTGTAAGAGACTGAGTGGCAACTGAAGGAGACAGTTTCCTGTCAAGTTCCCAGTGTCTTCTGCACCCTTGGGATCTTGTATGCAGCAGATGGCTTAAAATTCATGAATTTCAGATTAAGTTAGTGTGAAGCTTAATCCTTAGTTTTTACAACTCCAGGGTTCTGTTAAAAAAGAGCATCAGTGTCAAAGCAAGGATGTGACATGGGAAAACATGCAGAAAATCCATCAAATTCTAGTATCAGGAGACGTCAAGGAAATGGGGGCACAATTTTTGCAGACCTGGGTACCACGGTTGCGAGGTTTCTTTCAGTGTGAACACCTATATTGTGGCCAAAATTGGGTGGAGTTGGCACTCACCCCACTGTCAACTCTGTGAGAAGCATTTGACTTTGAATCAATAGTGACAAGACCCATTTCTCTTGCCATGGTGATTGTTGTATAGAGACTTAACATGTGACCAAAACCAGCCAATGGAAATTGGCCACTGCATTCTTTTTGCTGGAACAACTGCCTAGCCTCGGGTGCTAAGACTTATGGAGAAGCCAAGAAGGAGGGGTGGTATCTGCCACAGAGGTGTTTGTCTAAGAATTAAGTAAAATCTAAGCAAAACTGAAAGACTGTGGGAGATACTGAAAAGGAGAGAGATGGAGAAAGGAAGGAGAGCGACTGGATCCCGATAGCATAATACAATTTGACTTAGAAGTAGATTTACCTGACTGAAGCTTCTGGAACACACACACACACACACACACCACATGCTATGAGATTCTCTTTTGTCTTTTCTCATTTGAAGTGGGAAGAGTCTTAAGAGCCATTGAGTCTTAAGACATTGAGAAGGTTTTTCCTATAACAATCTATATAACAATAAACATTTCACTTCAATCTGTACAAAAATTAAACATCCAGGGCTCATTGAAACCGGGATGGAAGGACAACACCTAAATCACATCCTGGTGCTAAAGAAAAGAGGTTTCTTTAGTACCCTGTGAAGGGCAGTGAGCTGGGCAGTAATAAGAGTACCACTGTGATGGCTAATGCTGCTTGTCAACACGACACAGTATAGAATGGCTGAGGAACACGCTTCTGAGAACACCTGTGAGATATCAGATCAGGCTAACCGAGGTGGGAAGGCCACTGTATCTGTGGTCAGTGGGCTGGAGTCCTGGGCTGAGTATGTATGAAAAGAACAGAGCAAGCTAATTCAGATACAAGTGGCCACTGCTTCCAGCTCCTACTGCCATGGCCATGAACTCCTGCTACATTGCACCGTCCCTCAAACTACAGGCTGAAGCAGACACTTGCTTCCATAGGCTGCTTTTGTCACACTGATACAAACACTGTGGCCTCTGTCAAGAAAGGAGCTCACTAAGTTCACTGAAGAAGACGTTTCTTTTTGTTGGGGGAATTTAATGGTAATGATGGGAATATTTTTGCTTTTAAAAGTATCTGTCATGTGCCTAGCCTTTCATGGATGTCAATACCATTTATGCCCTGCTCCCTTCCTGCCTCTGATCAAGTTTTAGCCTATATCCTTGATGCGTTATTAGGCCAACTGCAAACTTGTGTGAATTACGATGTCTATCAGAGCTCTTCTTATTGAAAGGCTTTTTCTAATTCACTCCCCACATCTATTCTTTCCTGCCTACAGAACTCACAGAAAGTCAGCCAGAGAGTGGTTCTCTGATGTTTATGCATGAAACAGACAACCTTTTCCATCTGATGTTTTTTACAGGCCATAGGAACAGCCCGGATGCTGTGAATTTACAGTTGTGGGTCGAATTACTCACCAGTTGTGTAACTCAGCAAAGGCTGCTTTGATCTTCTTCACAGAACTGTCCACTTCCTCTTTGATCATGACACGGTATCTAGTCAGGGAAACGGTGCAGCGCTGCAAATCCTTCACTGATTTCTCAATATTTGGGCCTAAAATTGATGCCAAGAAAAAAATTATCAGCATGACCATTTTATCTTTTATTTATGAACTAAAAAAAAATGAGGCAAGCAACCCATTCCCAAACAGACCTGCCTTTTGTTGTCTAGAAAGCAAGCAAGCAAACAAACAAAAGCCATTGCTAAGAAGGAAAGGTTTGTCTAGCCCTCTAGAATGTCTTCACCCAGGGGGGCTATGGCTGTGCCATGTAGGGTACACCCAATATTTTGTTCTTCAGAAAGTGACATAACCTGCAGTGTCTTCCAGCCTAAAGGCCATTTGTGTGGCTGGCTCCTTCTTTAAACAGCACTGCACGTGGTTCAAAGCCAACATAGATTTTGGAGCAGGAAAATGACAAAGAGGTTGGAAGGGGTGCAAGGGAACTAGAGAGCATGGGGCATGAGTGCCAGGTATGCTGGCTCCTGACCAACATCCTGAGCCAGGCATGGAGTGACAGCAACATCATTAAAGCAGCTCTTTGGGTACCCATCTCGCCGGGTTTCCTGTAACCTGCACCAGAGTGGAGAGCCTGCATGGCCAACGGGCTGTCCTTATCTCATCAGGAGTACGTTTCTTCAAGAAAGAAATCTCTCTCAAGAAAATGGAGCCAGTGTGCCGAGCTAAAGCCAAGGAAATCAAATACAACTGAGGCTGAATCAGAAAGCATTAGTCTTGGAATCAGGAAGGAAGTGATTTAGCTGTTTCATTCGTAAGTCAAAGTCAGCATGGTTTGAAAAATGTAAATCAAGTGTGTGAAATACAAAAAAAAAAAAAAAAAAAAGTCTCTTAGTGGTAGATTGTCTGAAAGTTCTAGTACAGAACTGAGTTCACACAGTGAAGACCATCTCTCAAGGAGGAATTATTAGGCTCTAGATTCATCTTCATCCACACAGGCCTGGACTTCATATGCCTGGGAGGCACTAATCTGTCGAGCTAACATTGCTTTCTAAGTGACTAAGGTAAAAGAACATTCATTCGTCACAGTGGGGCAGAGAAGGGGATGAAATTCCACTCTGATACTCCTAGACCTTTGGCTGACATAGGATGGACTGTTTGCCTTTCCATTTTCCATCCAAGCAGCTCATAGAGGAAAAATGAAGAAACTCAATTGCATGCGTGGCCCTCTTTACTAAGCAGTATTTTTTTGGAAAGTTCTGCCATCCTGGCACTTTTATATGTGTGCAGAATGTATTGAATCATTTGTGCAAAAGAAATCGCTTTACCTCGTTTCTTTGCCAGCTCATCTGGCTTTATTTCAAGATGAGCTTCGGGGGCATCGGACTTAACAGGAGATGTTTTTGCCTTAGGCTTGCTTGGGTTACACGGCTGCCCAGCCGACCACTGGAGACTATCTGACCTCTCTGATGGTCCATGAATAGGTTTGGGGTTCCCATCTAAGGACATTTTCTGTTGCAGCAGTCTGTTGCCTTCTGTAAGAGAATAACCAAATAATGACTGTAAAGGGATAAAGTAAAAACACAAACAGCAAAGTGATGGGGGATGGCAAGATTTCTGGTTTTATTTACAGGCTGGCAATAATGCCTTTCACTGCAAAACACTGAAGGAACTGTTTTAATAGAATTCCCAAAAGAGTTGTGGCTACACCCGAAAGGGCCTTATATTTAGAGTCAGAAGACTCGGGTTTGTGTGTGGGCTCTGGTAACTGCTTGCAGAGAAATGTGGACAAGCTATTTAATATCTCTGAGCCCTACTTTCCTCACTTGTAACTATCTAGCAAGGTTATTAACAGGAGCTTGCAAGAGATGAGTATGATTGCCTATCTCTCCCTTCTTCCCATTCCAGTAACAGCTTAGGCATCTTTCAGTGTGAGTTCACATTAAAACTGTAAAAATGCAAACCCCCATCTCCATTAACGCTTTGTGGTATTTCATTCTGGAAGGCAGAAGAGTGATTGGAGCTGTGGCAAGAATGAAGTGACAACAGGTAATACAATCATCTCATTTAATTTATGAGGGGATTAAATCAGGAAACATCATGGCAATACCTCAACTATGTTTAAAATCCAAGAGTTAAGATTCTCTCTAGAGCTTTAATAGATGTGGCAGTAAATGAGCAGCACATTGCTTTTGGCATCTTTTAAGGGTAGGTTCCTATGTAGTTATTGCTGGTGTGAGCTAAATGGCATCTAAGGGCCCGAAAAGGAAATGCTATCACTCTTTAGATTTCACCACCGTAGGGATCTCTATTATGAAAAACCAAACAAAACAAGAAGAAAAAAACAGTGGCCAGTGTGCCGGTTCAGGAGAAGCTGCAGTTTGTGGAAAGAGTGCATTTTGGTTTCGATAACCCCTGCATTCTGGACAACCTTGTAGGAATGTTTTCACCTATCTAGCTGGCTGTGGCTCACATGCATACAGAGTGCAATCCTCTCTTTGAAGCTCGGCCTCCCCTTCCCTTTCCCAGGCACTTATCCACCCCCTGCTTCTCTCTGCTCCTTGCTGCCTGTCTCTCATAGTCGCCTTGCTGAGGCTATGACCTCCTAGGGGGCAGACACTGAGTCAGGTCCACTTTCCAAGCTTCCGTACTTGTGTCTGGTTCAATAGCTTTCTGTAGAACTGTGATTGAGTTAAAGTACACTTAAAATGATTTCATGGGGGAAAGAAAGAAAGAAACGAGGCACACCTTTCCCGACACTGTCACAAACATTACAAAAACTAGGGGAAAGTGTGAGAGAATGCAATCTGGGTCCTAGACAATTGGATTTTAGACATTAGCTCATTTATGGTAAATATAATTGGACTGTAGTAGAATCTATCTTTCATAACCTATTTGTCAGGGAGCTTTCCCGAACAATAAAAACTTTACTGAAATTATAGCATACATCGAAATGTTCAGAACAATTATAGTATACATCAAAATGTCCGGAAATAGGTAGTGGACAACTAGTAAACATGGAAAACAGCATTTCTTGCTGTTATGGAATTGACTGAAACGGTAACGTGTAATTTAATCCTTAGTTACACTAATGTGGAGCTCCACTGTATGAATGACAGTGCTGGTCACACTTCAGTGTGAAATGACTCTCCCTTGGTAGAGTTCATACAGCAACTTCCTAAGGACCTTCTCCAGAGATCGTTAGTCAGCAGTGGCCCAGAGTCCTGCACCCCAGGTGGTTCTGAAGGAGAGATGGGTGGGCACACCCGATGGTGAATTTATAAACATTTGTGTTGGAACAATGACTAAATCCAAACTGGTTCCAACTCATTCCTTTCCTAAATCACAGCTGAAATTCAGTCTTGGTGAGCGATTATAAATTCAAAATTATAAATTCAGTGCAGCAGAGTAAATTAGTTGCAGTCTTGGAAATATGGGGATGGATAGCCTAATGGAAATAATGACCTTAGTTAGAGGGGAAAAATTATTCTGTTAAGATGCAAATGAATTTTAAACAGGAGACAGGCATGCAAATAAACACGAGCTTATTCACCTGGAGCTAAAAGTATTTGTTTGTGTGTCAGAGAGAACTATGTGGGCTATTGATTCAGTTCACTGCTCATCTTTCAACTACTTATTGAGAAATTTGAATAGCAATATTTTTGCCCTCTGAAAAATCATTATTGGGGGCATCATTGAACACTGGGAATATTTACAATTCCCAAAGACCACTTGGATCTGTTTGCACACTGGATAGGTAGATTTGACTATAAATATGGCAAAACTCTGGGATTCTCTCAGAGAGTTAGACAGTCACAACAGAATGATGTCCATTTTGGCCACAAGTCCTGGATGTCTAGTAATACAATAATGGAAGTTATTTCCTGGACACAGTGATTTTCCTTTAGCATCAGAAACACAATCAGGTCTCCCTCTGGAGACCAGCTTTAAATTTCAACAGCTTGTAGCTGACCAGAATCTATTAACACATGTACAATGTCAATAAGGTAGCCATTCCCCCACACATGGCTACTGAATATCTAAAATGTGGCAGATCCAAATTGAGATGAAAAGTCCTATAAGAAGCATACACTTTTTTTTTTTTTAAAGCTTGGCACAATATCTTAAAAAGATTCTTCAATAAATATTGACACTGGAGGGTGTAGCTCAGTGGTGTGCTAGGTTGGAATTCTTTTGAGACAGGTGTGTAGCTTTGGCTGTCCTGGAACTCAAACTCAGAGATCTGCCTGCCTCTGCCTCCTGGGTGCTGGGATTAAAGATGTGTTCCACCACCGTCCGCCCCAGGTTGAGTCTTTAGCATTGCATAAAGTAAATAAATACTAATTACATGTTGAAATGATCATGTTTTAGATATGTTAATTAAGATAATATATTAAACAATTGAAGTGACCTGATTGATACCTTTTAATGTGGCTATTAGAAAATATAAAATTACATACGTGCTTACATTGTATTTCTACTGGCTAACACTAATATAAATTGTAAGAAGCATGAGATGGATGGTTTACTGTGTTCAGTCACTAATAATCTACAGTCTACTATGAGAGGGCACTTAGTTCAGTCTGCACTTTCTCCATGTGAAAGTGGTGACAGAGCGATGCACGTCTTGCTTATGATCGTACCCCGATGTCTACTGCGACATGATAAACACTAAATGAGCGGATGAGATATAGGTACCAATGAGCAGCATTTACTGCAGTACTTTGCATATAGGGCCATTCCAATGATAGGGTACCTAGTCAAATACAAGTCTGTGGCTTTAATATTCATCAAAGCCTTCAGCCAAATTTGTGACATCTTGGGAATAGATGTTATCTCTGGAAAGAACTTATTTGCTCAGAAAAGTTGTACATAGCTTCACTTAATTCTTTTCCAGGTATTTATCTTAACAATGGCTCCCAGAAACTTCTGTGGTTTTGAACTTCACAATTACCAGAACCCTTTTAAAACTGAAAATACTTAGCAGATCTTATTACAGCTAGTGCATGACTTACGGAGTGTCATTTAGCTCTCTGATTGAAGTAGACTCAGCAGACACTTCACATAGAGTGCCCTGATGTGTGAGCTCTGGCTTTCGCATGGGACATAAGTAAGTCACATCTCTCTGTCCTTGACACTAATATGTAAGATGTAAAAGTTAATATAAGAATGGAAGAGCTTAGTGAGTCTGAGGTGACCTTCTTTCTCTAAATTGCCTTGGCAACGTTGCTGGCAATCAGTTGACTATTAGCATGGGTTGGTTTATGGACTCCATTGTACCCACTGATGTAGTTATCTGTCCTCACTCATATCTATATAAGAAGTCCAAGCTTCACATATGCTCTCCAGATTTGTTCTTTTCATTCTAAAGATTATTTTCTCTATTACAAGTCCTTTGCATTCCAATATAAATCTAAAAATTAGCTTTTTCAATAAAGAATTTCAGTTAAAAATCTGGCAGAATTTTAGTGGAATTTGTGCTCAATCTATAGGCCAAACTGAGAAAAAGCTGGCCTATTATCAATATTTAATCGTTTGATTTTTCTTTTTTTTCTTTCTTTCTTTTTTTTTTTTGTTATTTGAGGCAGGATTTCTCTGTGGCTTTGGAGGCTGTCCTGGAACTAGCTCTTGTAGACCGGGCTGGTCTTGAACTCACAGAGATACACCTGCCTCTGCCTCCTGAGTGCCATCATGGCCCACCTGAATCCTTTGATTCTTAAACATGATATATCTCATTGCTTATTTGAGCCTTTAGAAATTATCTTAATATTGTTTTAGTTTGGGGGCTTAAATATCAATAGTCAAATTTATTCCTAGGTATTTTAGAGTTCTTTTGCTTTGGTATTAACATTTAATTTTTTTTTCAATTCCCAAATGTCGGTTACTATAATAGAATATTAAAACTCTAAGATACATGTTATGAGCAGGTCCCCCCCCCCCCCCGCCGCTGGTCTGGTCCCACTCTTTGTTCCTCCCCGCCGGCACCCCGGTCCCGCAGCCATGTGAGCACCAATAACACGCTGAGACCCTGTATTTGATATAACTATTGTTGGTCAGTTCCTAATTCCTTATTGGCTAGCTCTGTCTTAATTATTAACCCATTTCTACTTATCTAAGTATTTCCACGTGGTCATCTTATCAGAGAGCGGTGGACTTCCAACTACTCTTTCCAGGCTCTACATGCTGACTCCTCCTAACTACTTCCTCTTTCCTCCTTGTCTCCTAGCCCCACCTATCTTGTTTTCCCCTTGGCCACAGTGCTTTATTCATTAACCACTATGAGAAACATATTTACAGAATAACATCTCCCATCAGGTACACACACACACACACACACACACAAAGACCCCCAGATCTTAGCACAACTGATGCCATGATAGAGGTGCCATTCAGGCCTTGGAACCCAGGCTGTATAAAGAGAGTAACACCTGTCAAAATGAGAACAAAGACCTGATCCATCAAAGGCAATAATTCTGAGGAAGTTCCTAAATGTACTAACCTTGCTTTTTGGCTTCTGTAGTTCTGCTTTTGGCTAAAGTTCTTGCTAAATAAGTGTGTCAAGTCAGGATTTGTTTTTTGTGCTTAAACGCCCACCCTGAGGAAGGTTTGGGACTGCACTCAGGTCCTCAACACCCAGGGTTAGTCTCTGGAAGGCTAATAACATCTTTCTACTGGCTTGAACCCAAGTCTGAGTAGTCTTCTCTGATGGATACCTCATAACAGATACCTCACAACAATGCTAAACTTATATGTAGAGACTTGTTTTTTTTGACCTGTTAATTGCTCTATTTTGATCAAAATGCCAGATGTTCCTGAAATATTGGGTATATGGTCCTATCAATCAAGTTAGTTGATAGTATTGAGTAAACCTATATTTCATTGATGTTTACTGTACTTGTCTCATCAATTAGTAAAAAAGTAGTATTAAAATCTACAACTATTATGGATTTTGTCACTTCACTCTATCAGTGCTGCGGCACAGATTTTGAAGCTCTATACTCAGGTTTAGAACTATGAGCTTTAGTTGACATACTAACTTATGTTTTACTATGAAATAGCCCTGTCTGCATTTCTAGTATTGGAATCTTCTTCCTCCAGTGCTAACGCTATCACACAAACCTTCTGACCTTAGTTGTTTGCACACTGTAGTTATCCTCTATCCTACTTTTAACTTTACCTTTTATAATGATCACATAGCTGGGTTTTCTCATCTATTCTGTCACCATCTGCTTTTTAACTAAATTTTTAGTCCACTCATATTAAATGTAATTATTGGTATTATTAGATTATATCTACCATTTTAAGGTTATCTTAGTCTAAATTTTTTTTTGAATTAGAGATTGTTGTAAGGATTGAAAAATTGTATTACCTGTTTATTACAATATTTTTCCAACAAACATGTGCTTCTTCATGAATAAATTAAAAACCACACACAAGCATAATTTTACCTACCCACTTCTGTCAATATGGACATATGGGCTTGCATTATAAGATTTTTTTTTTACCATGTATGAACATTCATGGATATATTCAAATTTTAAATTTTAAAATTTCAAAATATTCTTTTCTCTGGTTTTTAGTTTTTTTGTGTGTGTATAAATTTGATGTACTCATAAAGAAGACTATAGGAAGTAGACAGGCAATTTAAACCTAACCTCCAGGAATACAGTAAATATAGCACTCCTAAAGTAATTATTTTAACCTATCAAAATGGTTTCAAAGTCTACCCCAAAGACAATATTTCAACAAAGTATATTATCTGATTATGCTTAAGGGCTGTAAGGTAGTTTTATCTGCAAATAAAAAAATCGATCAACAAAGCATAACTTTGTTGTTCTAAAATTAGGTTCAAAATCCCTAATGTTTGTGTCACTTAAAGCATGTCACCACTCTCATAAAAAGTACTTAAATAAATACAATTGCATGATGACTGGTAATATAACTGATAGTTCTTTGGTACCTGGCCCACTATTCTTTAATATTTATAATGAAAGAGATACAAGTGGAAATTATATTAAGAAATAATCTGTTTTTAAAAAACAATGAGATTAATGCAACCTTTCTGAACAGAAACATATTAAGAACTTAAGCTCACATATGCATTGTGCGCTCTCGTGTGCGCGTGCGCACACACACACACACACACACACACACACACACACACACACACACACACTCATACTTTCTAAACCCAATAATTACAGGGCCCAGGAATAATCACAGAAGTTGTCCACTACAGTGTTGTTTCTAAAAGCAGAGATAAACAGAAATCCACATGGAAAACAATTTAGAAACAGTTAAAAGGTATAGCAAATTCCTAAAATTAGCCATTAAAATGTGACGAGACAACATGATTTTATATAGTTAATATATGCTAATAAACATGGTCTCCCCCTTCATCAGAGATGCTTCCTTTTGTAGTGGATGGGTGTGAACACTGGAACTCACAACGTCTCAAAGAAAGAGAGTCAGTGACTATGGAGAGAGCTCATCCCTAAATGGACAGTTGGATATTATACCTTCAGCAAGTCAGGGAACACTGTGGAAGAGGAGGCAGAAAGACTGCAAGAGTCAAAGTTTGGGCAAGACTGCGTAGGAAACTTCACTCATGGACTCAGAGCAACTATGGTTCAGACCCTACCCCAAATGAGGCACTATGGGCAACTGATGGTCCTTGAGGGAAAGAGGGTCATGTTCTGCCATGACAGGTTCACTGTCAGTTGCCTATGATCCAGTGGCAACCTTACATTCATGTATATTCATATATCTATTCATACATACAAACAGGCATCGCTAATTGGGCTCAGTGGGTTGGGAAAAAGAGGGCATAAAGTTAGGAGGGGAGAAACTGAAGTACTTCAGTTTGGAGGTGAGCATTCTCTGAATACATTGTATTTGCAGGTGAAGGATGGCTCAGACTCTAAGAGCGCTTCAAGCTCTTAGAAAGGGACAGAATTCAGTTCCCAGCATCCACAATGGATGGCTCACAATCACTTGTAATCCCAGCTCCAGGGAATCCAACACCCTCTGCTGGCATCTGATAGCACCTGCACTCATGTACATATATCCAGACACAGACACACATACATCCACCTAAGTAGCTGATGGAAGCAGAAGCAGACACCCACAGCTAAACACTGAGCTGAACTGGACACAGTGTCTAGACTACACTGAACCTTAGATCTGAGAACAAGAAAAACCTACTCTTTATTCAGAGAAGTGAAACTTGGGTTTTGAAAAGAGTGTAGCTTGCAGAAAGGTCTGGGCAGGGGTGTGTGTGTGGGGGGAAGATTGTGGCTTCCTGAGTGAAGTCCATAGTAGTGAGAGAGAGAGAGAGAAAGAGAGGGGGGGTAGTTTCGGTGGGAAGAGAGAGACAGTGACAGTGAGAAACGAATTAATGCTGTGAACACCTGGGAATAAAAAGCCTGAGCAAGTGTTGATAGATAGACAATGGAGGAGGGGCACAGGTAAGACAGAGCTGGTCCTGAGTGTGGCCTAGACTGCTGGCTTGCAGGGATTATGAACTCAAAAAAGAGAACAAAGCTTAAAATGGAGATCAAGAGCTGGTTTGGAGCATGCCACTGAAGTGCTTTGAAATGCCAAAGTGAAACTATCAAATACAGCCCCAAAGTTCAGAGAAGAGTAAGGACTAGGAAGATGGATGTGGGCCATGTGGCACAACTAAAGCCAGGGCATGGTCCAAATGATCTAAGCAGAGAACATGTCTTTATATGATGGAGGACTTGGCCAGCCAAGCCTTGATGGAGTTTAACAATCCAACAACCGGTCAAAGAATGAACCTCAAAGAATCTGATCAAAAGCATTAGAGACAAGTAAAATAAGAGGTTCATGTCACAGAAACCAAGATGAAAAAGACATGGTGGGTAAAGACAGAGGAGTAAACAATGCTACATCAGCTGAAAGGAAAAGATAAAGGAAAGATCATAAGTCAGCCAGATTCAGTAGCTGGGAGGCCACTGCAGGCAGTAGAAGCAGTGTCTTCCAAGAGATGGGCTGTAAGCCACCACAAACAGGCTGATGAGTGGGTTGGGGGTGAGGAAATGGAGACAGCAGATAAAAGTAACTCCTTTAAGATAAGACAGAGAAAGTCTAGTGATGAAACCTCAGGAACGGTCTTGTTACAGCAACTGGCCAGTGACTTGCAAGCGTCATCTTTTCTCCCATCTCTGCAGGACAGGGTGGCCAGTGACTTTGCAGTAGACATCAGAAGACAGGGGTTAATTCAGACATAATGTCAGCTCTGCCCTTTCAAAACTTCCTCAGCAAATGTGGATAGGCATTATTATTCCACCCAAATCCCATGAAACCCGAGTGGCTGGGAGGCCATTAAAAAGGGCAGATGTTCTGACTGGAGACATGTATAAAAAGATAATAGATAATAACAATGGATCAAGCTGTCAAAGGTGGAAGACAGACGTGTTAAATCAAACACACGACATTGTCTTAGTTCCTTTCGAGGCAAGTTCAACTCCTTTTGCATTTGACAGAGCAATTTAAAGCTTTGTTCAAAGAAAAGCTTAAAACATTTTTTTTGAACCCCCCCTCCTCTCTCCATGTTCATTCTACCCAAATCCTTCTGTAACTGAAGTCATCCTTTCACAGTTGTGAAAGTAGGGTTTTTAGAGCTGAGTAGCAATGGAGTGTGTTTTTGCTGGATAAAATACAATGTGTTTTGTCATTGAAGAAAGGAAAAGAGGCCTCTGGACACAGAGTAGCTTAGGACATTGGGTGTCCTGTGGCCTCAGATCACTACTGCCAGTGCCAGTCTATGCCCTTTCTGCTCTAGACTACCCAGGGAAAGAAAGCAGAGATCTGAGTCTATAAGAGCATAATTGAAGGCCACTCCTAAGATTCCCTGCATATTTAGTCCCAGTGCTGCTGGAAGAGACTAAGGCTGAGTGAGCAATGTATGCCTCTACATGGAAGTGAACCACTAACTCTGGTCCTAAAATAATAATTAAAGAGAAACATGATTTTCCCTACCCAACAAAGTCGGTAAATTCCATGGGAGCAAATGCATGGCCATCTGGTTCATCTTTGGTACTAAAGCACCTAGCACACCTTAGACAGATTCGCTCATCGAGTGAGCAGAGTGGCGAAGAGGTTTCCTCTCTCCTGGTTGCTGTGCAGAGCACCCTGAATACAGCATTCACTGCTCACCAAAACCTTGGACAGTGAGATGTTTTTGTTTTGCAGGGGAGTAAAATGAAACACAAAGCAGTTAACTTTTCCATGGTCACATACATGGTAACTGAACAAGGCCGAGGTTTCAACCCAGACGACATTTCCATCGCTAGGCACCCTGGGTCTTGTCCATGACCTATAGACTCGTTGGAGAGCAGGGATTACCGAGACCCTAGACTACACAGGTTTAGCTTCACGATGAAAGTTCTAGGCTAGCAGCTTTCCTGTCGGTCTTTTCTAATCCCCTGGCTCTACACTGGGCTTAAAAGATCAGGAGAGATCATGTTGAAGCTCCTGCCAATAGTAACATGACAAAAAAAAAAAAAAAAAAAAAAAAAAAAGAAAAAAAAGAAAAAGGAAAAAAGAAAGAAAAAGTTTGCTTGGAAACTCTGTGGGACCCTCAAAAGACAGAACTGATCTGAGGTGTTTGCTGTTGAAGTAAACACAAACGAGAGACAAACAACCACATTATAACACACAAGCCCCTTTCTCTCTCTTTTGGTTGATTCTACACTGAGGATGTGGAAGGAAGTTCTATGCTTGTGAACCCCTGGAGCTTGTATTGTAAAGGGGTGGCAGATCCAGAGACAGTCTGCAGGCAGGCTGTGCAGGCCAGAAAACACAGCAGGGAGCCCTCCGTTTGCCACAAGCATTTAGTTTCCCAAAATGCTTTAAGGATGGGAAACTATAAAGAGAAGCTGCTGGTGGCCACAGCCCTGCTTTCCCTTCTCTGTGGGCACGTGTCCAGCTGAGAAAGACAGAGAGGAGTGTGATTTCCTGTCCAGGTCCAAACACAGATATGGCTTGAGAATCTAAGGCTCCTCCTAAAACAGAGCAGGAGGGAGATTTGGGGAAACTGGACCCTAAGGTGCTTTAGACATTTAGATCAGAGGTCTTAGAGGGTAAAAATTATGATCTTTATCACTGCTTTTGATAAAAAAAAATATTCCTTGTCTAGTCTTTGCTTTTCTTAGAATTTGAAAACAGGATGGTTTTGATCGGATTATGTAAAAGATCTAATTTGAGCTGTTATTAAAAGTTCTGAAATACAGAAAGAGCTACCCTCAGGCTGAAAGCTTACTCCTCAAATTCCATGCTACGCACTGAATGCAGCACTGTCCCAACTGACAGCACTGTATTTACGGCCCAGAATGATGGGGCTCTGGGTGGCTATTTTTCATGTAGGAAGTCACACTAACACCCCTGAGCCACCTGCATATATCTTAAAGCTAACTTTTCCCCTACCAGAATAATAATTCTGTGTAAGACTTTAAGAAAAGAGAGATCCTGAATGTCAAGGTGTTATAAAAAGATAAAACGTGCCTTGCACATGTCCATAGCCTTCTGCCCGGTGGGGCAGTCAAGACGGGCTTTGTTGAGCCAGTTTCATTGCTGGAGAGCCTGATAAATGTGCCAGCACTAGTAGCCTGGAGATTTCTTTCAGGCTCATGCTGTGAATCCACTCAAGCACAGAATATCATTATATGGCTTTGTTACTGTTAGTTTTTCTAATTTTTCAATTATACATTTTAAAATTTTATTCTTAGGAATGAGAGAGCTCATGGTGTTAAGCGTTAGCTCTTCACTGTAATTTAGACGGACCTAACAGAGTCAAGTTTGCCAAATATAGAGGGGCCCAGGTTTCCCCTACAAAAATGGGGTTTAAGGCTCCCCCTCATCCTTCCTTCTCCTACTCAAAATGGGGCACAGAGTATACAGATTCTGACATTTACCTGTGATTTGTCTATTAGTGGGCTCAGGATTTTTGAGAGAATGAGTAAGTATTATAGATAAATTTAACAGTTTTGGCATCAACTTCATGTTGGGCCTTTATTATCTTTGGAAGGTAAAGCCTAACCAGTTACACACTTATTTTAAAATTTATGATTATAACGTATGAGATGCTCATGAAGTTACTAGTCAACCCAGAGGGGCTCTCTTCCTTTTTACAAATACATCTAATGACCTCCCATTACTGTTGTTAGTTCTTCATAAAGATTTGAAAGGCCCCTATGAAGTGAACAACATCTTCAGGTTAGACTCAAAAGAACCAAAAGGACATGGGATGGTATCTTGTATGATCAAGAATTCTTCACAAAAAGCCTCACACTAGTGCATATCAAGGCCCCTTGCACAGAGAACAGCCTCGGTTGGAGCTTAACTGTCAAGGCAGCTACCCACGGTGAGGTGAAGGGCTTCTGTCTTGCATTTGCTCCAATTACTTGACAGACTTACTGAAACTATGTTAGGGCAGAGGCATACATTATTGGTAAATGAGCAGATATATGTGCCAGGCTTTTAGTTTATGATTGATATCAAAACAGCTACTTGAGTAATTACATTTTGAAAGTAATTCATGTGAAAGCAATAGCAAGTAAAGTTGGGAATCTGCCATTCGATTATTTCTTTCTCCTGTCCTGACTATAAATCAAGAACATTTTTTAAAAAACTGAATTAAAAATTCCTGGAGAATTTGGATTCAAAATGAACTATGTTATGTTCATTGCAGTCACTGGTTTTAAGAAAGTGTCATGTAGTCGATAAGGATGACCAACCACAGCAATATGGGTGGCATTTGTACGAGATGGGAAGAAAATTAAGGCTGGATGAGCAATTTAAAGTCGTACTAGTATGACACAGAGTGCCACGACCTGGTGTCTTCTCACCATATTCCTCATTTGGTCCATACCACCATGCATTTGTTTGTATTTTGGTCTCTTCTGGTAGACTGAAACCCTAGGCATGGATATATAATGGAATAGACTTTTTGTACACTGTGAATATGTATCATTCTGGTTGGTTTAATAAAAAGGCGAATGGCCAACAGATTGGCAGTATTTTGTGGAACATGGGGGACTAGGAAGAAGAAGGGCAGAGATACCAGGAGACACAGGGCAAGCACCATGGGCTTACAGAGTAAAGGGAACAGAGCCATTTCAAAGAACATAGATTAAAATGTATGGGTTCATTTAACTTATAAAAGCTACTTAGAAACAAGCCAAGCTTTCATAATTAATAATGTCTCCATGTGGTTATTTTGGAGCTGGCAGGTGGAACAGAGAAAGACTCCTTACAGAGAGATAATATCTTACTCATCTTTGGCTTGTCACAGGACAGCAATGCCATACCACCAGGAGGGATACAAACGAGAGGGTGCTGATCAAAATTCTCCTTACCATTTGTCAACCTTTCCAGTCTTCTCCATCACCTTGTCCCTAGATCTCTCCATGCCCACCAATCTATACCATCTTAGTTGCTCAAATGGAGGTGGCATCTCTGCTCTCCAAACCTGAAGTTCATTGTGTGCCTACAGCCTTTGCTACAAGAAAATCAGAGCGTGAGTTTCACAGAGTCTATGTCACAGATATCCTTCTCAGAATCTACGGGGCATCTGGTACTCCACTAAGAGGCTCCCATGAGTGGCCCATCCCAGCCTTCCAGGTGTTGGCTTTGGCACCCAGCACACAGTGAGACTGCATCTGTATTCTCAGGGTTTTACAGAAAGCTATTTACTTACTGATGCTTCCTTCATGAGTAAATGTAAAGAAATACTGTCCACAATATCCAGCTGGATATTGCCTTTTCCATCTTAAGCACTAAGTGACTCACTGTGGGTATGACCATCTGGTCACTTTATAAGGTCTCCTAGTTCACCTTGTCAAAAAGGTCTGAGATCTTTATTAAAATTTTCTTCTAGGCAGGTTCCATTATACATACATTTTACTTTAAGGATTTGTTATACCCATGGGGTAGTAGGCCATTTTATTACTGAGAGATGGTTTGAATGGGTCCGTGAAAATACTAGAAAGTTAATTCCTAATACTGAACGTAGAGAAGTAGGTCTTTGCGATGTGATGTGGTCACAAGGACACCATGCTTATGACTAGACTACAGTTGTTAGAGCAGTGGATTAGTAGTCTACCCCCTCAACTCTCCTCTCTCTTCTTTACCAGTGACTGGTTTCCCAGCCTCTAGGACTCTGAGCCAAATAAGCTCCTGTTGCTTGTAATCTCCTGTTTATGGCATTCTATATTGCAGTGGTAGGAAATAAACCAAAGCAGCTTTCTTATTTTGCTTAGAAACAGGACAATAGAGAAGAAATGATGTGCCCAGAGATAGACGGTATATTAAGAAGAGGCCTTCTTTCACGATCACAATAATGGGGCTGGCTCACCTATGCCTCTGCTAATGGAGTTGAGTTCATTGTGCTACCCACACACAGATGTAGGGTCTGCCCTCCTGAGTGTTGCAATAGGCAGGGGCAGCTCTCCTGCCCTTCTGACCTCAGGGCCAGCTCTCCCACCTGCCTCAGACTTTGATGGGCTGGGGTGGGCGAGTGTCGATAGGGGGGCATCTCTCCCCCTGCCCATGCCAACACATGACAGATGAGTAATGGGGACAATTCTCCCATACTCACAACTTTGGGGCTGGCTCACCCACACTTGGCCAAAAGGATTGGCTCTATTGCGCTGCCCAGGCCAAGAGGAATTCCAGTGAGGGCCCAGCATTGATAGTGAAGCAGAAAACCAGAGGCCCCGAACCCGATCAATGACTCTTCGAAACGAATACTTCCAAGCAGAATTATGGACAAAAGGGTTTACTGTGTGACTCACTCTGTCACACCGCAGCTTCCATGACCAGATTTTTTTCCCTTGATTTTTATTCTTTTCTTTTTTCTCTTAAATTTATGGGGTATGGGACCTGCAAGGCAGAGGTTGAATACAAAGGGATGGGAAATGAATGGGATCCAGATGCATGATGTGATAGACACAAAGAATAAATAAAAAGAAAGTTAAAGAAGAAAATAGTAGCCATCTGGGACTGGTGAGACAGCCCAGAGGGTAGGAATACTTCCTGTGTAAACACAAAGACCTGAGTTTAAATTCCTAGACCCTACTGGAACAGCTAAACATTTCTGTGTGCATGAGTAACCCCTGTTCGTGGTGGGCTGACAAGAGGGTCTCTGGGGCTTGCTGGCTGTCAGCAAGCACCTTAAGGTACAGTGAGAGGCTCTATTGCTAAGGAATAGGTAGTAGGTTATAGAGGAAGAGACTCCTTATGACCTCCTCTGGCCTTCATACTGGTGTACATACCTGCACACACATGTGCATATCACACACACATACACACACACGTAGACTTCTTAAATTAATTTACAGCTGCAGGATACATGTTAATCCACATTCTAATACCCTGAATTTTTCAGTCCACCGTGTAAAAGGAGATAAAATAAGCTGGCCCAAGGTAAGAATTTAGTACCATTTTCTCTCCTCATAAATTATCTTTCCCTTTCCTGGAGGAAGTATGTCTTCAAGCTAGCATTGTCCAGTCCCCCAAGATCCTAATATGGACTAGATCTGAGGGACTGGGCATAGCGAGGTAAACAAGATGGCGAGTGGCTCCTTCATCTGAGAAGAAAGTCTGGCAGCTTAAAACATGGCCTCCCGCCAGTAGGGCCCCTGCTGGAGGACTGGCTCAACAAGTTCAAGGCTGGATCAGGACATGTTTCCACGACAATTGTGGGCCCATTAGCCATCCTGCCTTCTTCAAACTGACGAAGCCCCCCTCTGCTCAGTAGAAGGTCCTTCGCTCTGTGCTTCCTGTATATGTGTTTCCTCACCCCTAATAAAAACCTTTCTTTCTCGGCTGATTCACTTTGCTATGTTTCAAAATTTCCCAGCTGTTATATGTCAATGCTCAAGATAATTGTCTGCCTTTTAATTCTTTAGCTGACACAGAAAATGACTCGATCAATGACTCTAGACATAACAGAACTAAGAGGGTTTTTAGCGGGTAGGGTGGGGATGGAGATCCTCCAAGTCAGTGCAGAGACAGCCTGAGCATCTCTCTGTGGCCTTGTTCTACTACCTGCTTCAGGACTCACTGGTATCTACATACTAGCAGCTCAGATTTTCTCAGTCTGTGTAGCAGCAGCAGCAACCAATGCTTCAAGAAGTTTCCTCTTGTGTGTGTGTGTGTGTGTGTGTGTGTGTGTGTGTGTGTGTGGAATCATCCTAAGCAAATATACTTAGCAACAACTGACCTGTGATCCCACGGAGAGCCCTTGGTGGTTCCTCCAGTACTGAGATCTTTTTCTCACGGGGTGTGAGGGCCAGTTTCTCTCTGGCAGAGTCAGGGGATGAGCTGTCCTTCTCACAGCCATTCATGTGGCCATTTTGCATCAGTGGTACCTGTGGCTGCAGGGGCCCCACCTCGGGCCTCTCCACCTTGTCCTTAGCATCTTTGTTGCCTTGATGCTGCTTAGACTTGCTTCTTTTCCTTTTATTATTCTACAGCAAGAACAAATGGGAAAACAGCACTGTGTTCAGCAGGGGCTCTTAAGCATAAAGTAAAATAAGACATTCTGACACCTGGCATTTAATAGAATGGGTGAAAACGCATTTTTATTAAAACCCAGATTAATTGAACTATTGTGCTTCTAGAGTAAGTTGTTTAAATTTTAACCTTGAGACTGTAACAAACAAAAAGTTTCCTTAATTTGAAAGGAAAAAAATACAAGAGCAATAATTAAATAGCAGGGAGGTAATTTAAGCATCTTAAGAAAGACTCTTCGGGTATGGATGGCAATATAGAAAATTCTAACAGCTCTGGAGGAATTGGTGATACTAGAAAATAGCTCTTGCCTCTTGAAGCATTTCAGGACCAGGAGGTCAGCTGAACACTCAGGTTCCATTATCTGGGGAGGGAGCCAGAGTGACAGGCATAAGGTTGGCTACCCACTGCAAAAGAAGTGTTGTTTCAGTTTCCTGAAACATTTCACCCTGCAGGAAGCTTCTTAAGTACCTTCCAGAAGTCCCTGAAACTGACTAGATTCACCAGGTCCCTCCCTCCTAAGAGAAAACAATACTGTTAGGAGTCCCTCTCAAACCAGGACAACTTGGAGACTAGCCAAGCTGGCTAGAAGAAGCAAAGACCAGCTGAGCTGCCAGCAGGCAGGGCAGCTCAGGCCAACTGAGGCTCCTGAACAAGACACTGTCCAGCTTGTCGAGTGACCTGCAGATTGTGCAGTGAGCTCCAGGATCCCAGCTTTGGGAGCTGTCACCCATGCTGGCTTGGGCTTTGGTGATGCAGCTGTCTTTGTGTCATTTCTTCTCTTGTAAGTAACCCCTCATGCATATTCCTGAAATTAACTCCAATAAAACCTATTGGTTCACCAAGTTAGACTTTGGTGCTATCCCTGCTTTGGTCTGTCATGAGATTGCTGTCTGGGGTGAATAGACCTGTGTCGTGTCTCCTGGGGAGAAGTTTGTTACACAACAAAAGGAATCACAAAGTAGGGCTAACTTGGATGTCTGCAAAGGCATTGACCAGTCAGGGAAGTACAGGAATTGCTGCCATCTTCCAGCGAATCCCAGGCAGCCAGAGTCTCCAGAATCATCCCATGGTTACTAAAGCTGGGGCAGGACTGCTACAAGGCAAGTGAAGATTTGCCCACTCCGCCTGGACCCAGGAACTCTCAGCTGCTAGCTGAACAGGGCAAGCTTCATCACATAGACTAGCATTTTGGACTCTCAAGAGTCTGATTGTATTTCTCATCTGCCTTGTCGCCGAGTCCACAACAGCATCCAGGAAACGAAGAACATCCTAATTACAGACCTATTTTTCCCGAATTTGCACATGCTTTCTCTGTCTTTATCATGTAACAAAGCACGTGCGGACTTCGGAGGACAACCTGAAGGAGTAGGTTCTCTCCTTCAATCACATGGATGCCAGGGAACAAACCGAGGTGGCCAGGCTCGGCAGAAGATGCCTTTACCTGCTGATCCATCCCAGCAGCCCTTGACTTTGGTATTTTAATCATGTGGTCCGCAATGTACTTAACGGTCAGAGCTGCAGAAGGCGTGTCCCACCTGTGGAATCCCTGTACAGCAGCAGCCTGCCTTTTTCTTTCAGTGCACTTAGAGACCTAAAGGACCCATTTCTCCCTCTCAGCCTCCATACTTCGTTTCTTCATAATCATGTCCCAGTTCTTCTGAGTGAGAGATCTGCATTGCTGAGTCCTGACAACAAAGGGACAGGGGAGACTACCCCCCCCACTGACTTCTGGAGTTCAAGCCCAATGTCCATTGGGTTGGGTCTGGAGACAATCTCCCAACTGAACCCCTAAGAAGAAACTCAGTAAGGATTTGAGTCTGCAGCTGCTGTTTGCGTCTGCCTCCCAAATCAGGGAAGTTTAAACCCCAAACTACACATCTGGATTTTTCCATGTACGGATAAATAAGCCTTTCAATCACTTGCATATCTTCTCTATCTCCCAGGGAAGCCTGGGAAGCTATGGCTGAAGATAAGCAGACAGTGTCACAAATGGTGATAAACGAAGCAGGGGAACATCTCATTCCTCCTCTTCTCCATGAAACACGAAGGAGAAAAGCAGGACCGGACGAGCTCAGGACTGTCTGTGATCTTGGGAGTGCATGAAAGCAGCTCTGTTTTTTTCCTTTGTTTAAAACCTGTTTTACAGGCCTATGATCTTCCTTTTGGGGGCAGGGTGGGTTGGCATCTCCTGCCTATGAGAAGCAAAACACAAGACTGTGTGGTGGCAATGTGAAAACACAGCGCTGGTGGCTGTGAAGAGCAGCAGACTCTCCCTGGTGTGTGTGTGTGTGTGTGTGTGTGTGTGTGTGTGTGTACGCAAACACACTGTGTGTGTGTGTGTGTGTCTGTGTGTGTGTGTCTGTGTGTAAACACACCGTGGTGTGTGTGTGTGTAAACACATCCTGGTGTGTGTGTAAACACACCGTGGTGTGTGTGTGTAAACACATCCTGGGGTGTGTGTGTGTGTGTGTGTGTGTGTGTGTGTGTGTAAACACATCGTGGTGTGTGTGTGTGTGTACGCAAACACACTGTGGTGTGTGTGTGTGTGTGTGTGTGTGTGTGTGTGTAAACACACCGTGGTGTGTGTGTGTGTGTGTGTGTGTAAACACATCGTGGTGTGTGTGTGTGTGTGCAAGCACACTGTGCCTGTGCCCCGGAGCCACACCTCCTGGCACTAAACAGTACAGCATTGTCATTTGAATGGGACAGAGCAAAATCTCCTTCCCATTGGTGTCCAGAAGCAGTTCAGGAATGCTCCAGAAGGACCCTTGCTCTCTATGGCTTTAAGGAATTTACTTCTTTCATTAAGGACTGATGTGTGTGTGTGTGGGGGGGGTACCTTAAAGCAGCTTTGAATAGATTTTTTTCCAGTTGAGAAAAAAATGTGAAAATACATATAGAGCTTTGTGCTATGGGATATGTTCGGGCAAGTTAACATCTTCACTCCTTTGAATTCTGTCTCCAGGATCCCCTTAATTCTTACAAAGAAGCACAACTGTGCAGCTCCTTAAGCACACCTGGAGGGTAAAAACACTGAACACAAAATAAGGCCATTAGGAGTGAAAGTGGCTGGTAACCGAAGAAAGGCATAGATTGGGAAGCTTTCTGGGTGTGCATATTAACAAGTCGGAATGAAGCATAAAATTGGCAGCTTTGTTGAAATGATAACAACTCTGAAGGTTTGATTGAAGATGTTACTAATTCACCATCACCCTTAATCTTACCTTCTTTTTTCCTGTCATGTTCCATTCTTTAAGAACTTGAATTGCACTGCCTACATAAAGAGAAACAGTGTTCAACAAATACCCACAATAAATGAGACAGAAAATTCATCTGTGCTTTGGTAGCAATAGGGGGTGGGGCAGATTTCTTCATTTATTTTGATACAGCCTACCTTAATAAAAATGCCAGTTTCATTTCTCATTTCCAAGATTTTCATTTAATTCACTGCAGAATCTTGGTTTTATAAAAATATTAAGCCCTTCTTTGTGAAGCTTACTTTTTTTTATCGTGATATTGTCTCAGGGAATATGAAATATATCTTGAGAATTTTCTGATAGCTTCATTGCTATAGGCAGAATTAAAATTGTTCTGTTTGATACATGAATAAAGCACTATAATCTCCCGAACCAAACATGGGATTTCCTGTGTTATTAACCATGACAGTTGGACATTTCTGTGTGGCCACCCTTTCCCAAGTTTTACTCTTACTCATTATGTTCAAGACTTGCAGGGGCCTGAGGAAGATAGAAGCTGTCGTAACTTCTCTCCTTTCACCATGAAAGGATAGAATGTGTTCTTTACAAGGCTTCCATTTCAAAATCAACAAAGTTCATTAAGTGACTAACTGGGCTCTGCCTGGCCCAGTCACATACATAAACTTTGACCTGATGAAGTTAAAGAAACACGCCATCATTGTCAACTATAGTCAGTTCCCACACATTAACAAGTTTATTTCAATTTTGTGGGAGTAATTTTAACAAGTAACTAATAGCCAAGTATCAGGTGATTCCATCTAAGCAGGTACTTCTTCAAGGGGTCGGGGCCCAAGTAGTCCAACCATTTTAAACATTCTCAGATCACATTACACCAACAGCTGTCTACATGGTATTGGCTAACCAGAGATTAACTTTGAGCTGGCCTCTGTGATGAATTTAAAATTAGTAGGCCCGTGTGATTGATGACACTGACAGGCCGAAGGCCAGGGTGTTTAGACATACTGATCACTCCTCTTTATCCAGAGTTTCCAACTGAACATCCTCCTTGTCTTCTTCGAGTAGCATGCACTGGAAATAACAAAGCTGAACCCAAAAATAAACTAGAATTTACACTGCTTTTTCTCTTTCCTTTTTTCTTCTTTTGGTTTTTTGAGGCAGGGTTTCTTTGTGTAGACTTAGCAGTCCTGGAACTCTCCCTGTAGACCAAGCTGACCTCAAATTCACAGAGATCCACTTGCTTCTGCCTCCTGAATGCTGGGATTAAAGGTATGTGTGCACCACCATGCCTGGCCATGAATTTATACCTTTTATTACAGGGTTGGTGTTTCTCTTATCTAGCCAGGAAGTTAATATTTGTCAACAGTTTCCCGGTATGGGGCATTGTCTGTTGGTTACTTATCAGTCACTCTTATAGCTAAGCTTCTACATTTTAAGTAAAATTGAACTTTATAAAATGTTAAAAGCTGTTCTTATCAGAAGGCAGGCTGCTGCCTTTGCAGTTGGACACTCATCAGTCTCATTTTTGCATTTTGGCATGGATCTTACTTGCAATTTGGACAATAAGCTTACATGAAGTAATTGTCAAGAAATATTCTTACTTATAAAGGATTTTGAAAGCATTGTTATTAAATTTTAACTGTGTCAGTGGTGCTTAGAGGTGTTTTCTATAAGCCATCTGGATTTGTGATTTCAGTGTGACCTACAAAAGACACTCAAGAATATATTTTGATTCGTCTGGGTTTTAAACAACTCTTACCATTGGTTTACATCAAAACCGATGAAGATCCTCAGCAATCTGCAAGCTTTAGTGAGGTCTTGACCTGGATGAACTGAGAACTCCAGCAGCAAGATCCTGTGGTGATCCTGCAGCTTTGGCTGCAGTCCACTAGCTGCTGGCCCCTGAGCATCTTACCAGGTCACACTATAAGAGAAACCCTTCACGATGGCAAGCAGGGGTGGAAAGGGATGAGCAAGTAGCTCCTAGACTTTTTTGAATCTTTTTCCCATGCAAGTGGCGGGGCAAGGAAAACCTGACAGAATTTCAAACTTTCCAGTTAGGGTATATTCATATTTACAAAATTTAAATAGGGTGTGTATGTGTGGTGGTGGTGGGTGGCAAATCATATCTACCATATGGTCCTAATAACTGAAGATTGTACATCAGAACCTTCATAGTATACACAATCAACAAAGCAGGGCAAACAGTGAGACGTTTCACATAGCAGGTTTGCTTGCAGGTTTGTAAGAAGGATCATCATCTGTTAATTAGGATCCGAAGCCTCAAGTGCTAATACAGAATGTGGGCACAGGGCTTGGCTTCTGGATCTCGCCCTGAAATGCTATTATATTTGCAGAAACTAAAGAGGGTTATTCCACTCCTCACAAATTAAGGAAATCATGCTGTCCTTGACACGGTGTGAAGAAGGTATAGCTGTGATATGTTCTGGCATATCTTTCCGACCTTATTTGTCAGGTTGTGTTTAGCTAGTCCATTATTTACAGAATAGAAAAATATGCCAGAATGCAAGGCATAAAATAACCATGACAAGAAAGAGATCTTCATTCAAAACAAAGCATTAAGAAAGAAAATTTCTCTACAATTTACAGAAAAGATATCCAGACTTGTAAATGTGCAAAATAAATACTTTTTAGATTTGACATTCTACAGTACCACTGGTAAGGCACTTGCTAAAAAAAAAACAGATTTTTTTTCCCTAAGAAACTAAGATCAATTAAGAGGTAGATGAACTGATAGTATGATTAACTGAGTGATGTAACTGTCATAAACAAAAACCATTACAATGAGGGACTCAGGCCACTTAGAGTCCCTGAGCATGGGACTTCAGAAAAACAGCCATGACACTCAGTAGACTTCTGTTGTTGAAGAGGTATTGCCTTCTAGGTCAACAATATCCTCTACTCATAAGGACATCATCACATAAAGGACATTTGTAACAAACTGAAAAAATGGCAAAGAAACGAGTGGTTTCATAATTAGTGTCCTTTATTGTCTTATTTTAAATGAGAGGAAAAGACCTTTCTGAATTCTGCTCTTACAATGTCTATGTTCTTTTGAAATCTATTGTGCTTTTTAGTTTATTTGTTGTACTCGTTGAGATGAGGTTTCACTATGAAGTCCCAACTGGCCTAGAACTCAGCATCTCGTTATGCATCTCTACCTGGTCTGGAACTCACCATGTAGATCAGAATGTCCTTGAACTCATACAGATCTCTCTGCCTCTGCCTCCGGGGGTGGTGGGGTGGTGGTGGGGTGGGGGTGGGGGGTTAAAGGTGTGTTGTGTATCGTATTCTTATTTTTATTTTTTATGAGAAGTATTAGAAAGTAAGTAATATTCAGTTCCTTTAAGGGAAAAAATACAGGGTATCTGGACTAATGTACTCCAACATTTCAGTTTCAGGTGGGCATGTATACATACCATCCACAAAGGCTTGCACAGCTTTGTCCACATTAAAATCAAATTGTTGTAGCACCAGGACGATTTCATTATTGCTTTTGTTCGGAACAACTGATCGAACTGCATAGATCTACAAGAAAAGGAAAAGAAAAGTAGAAAGGTAAACATTTGAGTATCCATCTGCTCCTGCTAGATGGAGCAGAATTATAACTTAGAAAGGCCCTGGAAAGGTAACCCCCTATCTTCTTGCCAACAACCATACTTCAGACCTTTCAGAGAATGACGCATTCATCTGGGGGTAATCACCTTGATGCCTACTTTATTTGTGTACACACCTCTACAGAGATCTCCTTGTGAAGCTGTAAGAACAAGTGTGCAAAGCCAACTCTGGTTTGGCAGTCAACCCTCTCGGAGACTGAGATGCATACAAGATGTGTTCTCAGTAAGGACACAGAATCTTTTTCTGTCTCCAACTTCTTTCCACTGGCTCGGGGGTATCTTTAGAAAACATACAGAAATAGCTCCATGCCTCAGCTTCTCTCTGGGCACAGTGGAAGCAGTCATATGAGGGTCACAGAAGCATGTTGTGAAACTCGGTCAATGTTTATAAAGACAGGGGAATATGGAACACTTCACTTGTGAAATGGTAATTCTAGCTACATTACATAAAATGTTCTCAAACACCCTTCTGGGGGGGAAAAAAAGAGGAAAAAGAAATCATCAAACAGAGTAAAAGTAAACACATGTATGAGCCAAAGATTCTGATGCTCGAGAATGTGCAATTCTCAATGACGTAGACGCCTTCCTCCATGATTCTTTCTGGTTGCCCGCTAGAATTAATTGACCTTTATCTCAAAGAACGTGTGGTTGTTACAGACTGTTCTATGTATTTTAGCAGGATCTATTTCCTCTCTCTCTCTCTCTCTCTCTCTCTCTCTCTCTCTCTCCCCCCCTCTTTTTATGAGAAGGAGATCTGTGCTAACAAATGCTAGAGCAATGCACAGGGCGGCGGGAAGTCCTCATTAAAGAATTGTACAATCTATACATCATCCACACAGAGTTAAATTGGGACTAGTGAGCTTCAGAGTTAAATGGATTTTGTTATAATTGGATTCATGGGGTATGGATTATAGAAGCACGGTATGTGTAATATGACACTATTGACCAGACATTTAACTGAGCAGTACAGACTATTTCTTGATTGTGTTAGAAAATAGGTGGCCTATTCCACACAGATCTGTATATAATAGTATTTAGGTTATAATGAGAAAATAGCATAAGCTATGGGCACAGGACTTGTAGAAATGTTGACATTATTGATCAGAAGGCTGGTTTCAAATCCTGACATTTAAAAATACTAAATATTTTGGCTTTGCTGAGTTTCTAATGGAGTGTGTGCTTGTATGTGTCACTCAGTACTCCTCTGGGGTTTTTTTTTTTCATTTTTCTAGACTTCATTAGAAAAACCGACTCTTTAACATCTAATAATACTTATTGCAAAGGCCCTAAACCTGTGGGTCATGACTCCTTTGGGAGTCACATATCAGATATCCTACATACCAGATATTTACATTATGATTCATTAACAATAGTGAAATTATAGTTATGCAATAGAAACTAAATAATTTTAAGGTGGGGGACTGTGTTAAAGGGTGGCAGCGTTAGGAAGGCTGAAAACCACTGACACATTGTATGAAGAGGCACCCAACTTCCTGAAACCTAAAGGCCATAGAGATGCAGGCAATGGTCAGATGACCACAGGGAATAGACTAGGCTTATTATTCACTGAATATACACACTAGAGCATCGCTGGCAGGGATGTCCGACTTGCTGGATGCACTTAGATGTGGAGGATGAGTGAGAGGAGGTGGGTGGAGGGGGAAAGGGAGAGCATCCTGGACAGAAGGAACACATGGCCTGAAAGTACTTTGCAGTGAGGATGGAGGGAAGCAGGGGGGGGGCTGTTAGAGCACAGTGTGGGACAGCCTCGACAGGAACCAGACCGGGCAGAGTCTCCAAGGCTACAGAAATCATGTCAGCCTCATGAGCATCTCTCATTTGTCTGTGGATGCTCTTCTCTCATGTACTTACCATGTTTAAAAGATAGGTACTCACTGGACATTGAAATGATCTCAAAATAATTCAAGATGGGGCAGAAGATAGAGCTCAGTTGGTAGGGCATGTGCCTGGCATGTGTAAAACCCTATTTTTAAACCAAGATGCAAGGAAACACGACCATTTAGCTCAGGAAAAGTCCTCAACAGTAATAGTAGGTAATATGTGCCTTATACCTAATTAGTGCATTGGAGTTACCTATATTACACTTCTAATACCTTTTAAGTAAATGCAATTTTAGCACTTCAAGCCACTAGTTTGTCCATATGTAAAATTTCTTAATAATGACCATCATTATTGCCACTTCAAGCATGCCTTTTTGAATAATAAAATGCTTACATTAATTACATTAAGTTATTAAGTACATTATTGTAACATTAGACCAAAGTTTTCAAGCCACCTACACACAGTTGTATGAATAGCAAAGACCAGAATTATAAAATAAACATAAAAATAATTGCTTTTAGATTACTCTCCTCTGTAAGACACAACGTTTCATTATGGTAAGGCAAAACCATATAAGCTATTGCTTGCATAGAAACGTTCTCTTCAGACACTTGCATTACTTCTCCAATCCTTATAAGAGCAGAAACAAAAGCCATATGAACATGTTCAGCTATGTGCAGACAGAGGACATGGATGGCCAAGGCTGTGCTAGGAGGCTGCTTCTGTCTGTGGAAATGCAGCTCCAGAGAGTTGTAGGAATGGCTCCATCCATGCGTCACTAATGGTACTTTGCATACAGAGAATTCAGGAAAGTCATGCAGGCAGTAGCTATGTTGCAGGGATCACTTCTGGCGCTGTTTCTCATACACAGCCACTCCTTCCCCACCACAGTCCCAGGCCCTTCAGCAGCTTTACAACAAAGCTGGAAGCTGCTGCCCTTGACAGCAGTCCTGCTGGGCCCCCATGCCAAACTCACAGAGTGGTCCACCCGTGCCCATCAGGCAGCCATTCAGGCTGCTGGGTGACAATCAAGACTGCCAGCTAGTGCTTCATTTAGCAATTGCTTTAGCCTTCCAATATCACACTCATCTGTTTTGCTTCTACTAATGTACGTCTGGTTTGGCAAATTCAATTTGGTTTTTAGAAAGGGGTTGTTGTGATGTTACCGTCTGTGTGGTTTTCATGTGATTCCCTCCTTTCTCTGGGGGCTTTCCTATCTAGCTGCACAGGCTCTGGCATATTCTGTACCAGGCCCACCCTGTTGGCTCATGCACTATCTAAGCATCTGGATGCTCAGGGTGCTGTATGCTTCATAGCTGAGCTGTCTTCGGTTGAAGAGCTGGTAACAGATTTCCTTGTTCACACTGTGCATTATCAAGCCTGTCTGTGAGGGCTCCTTAGACATTCTTCTTGGCTTATCAATGAGTCTTAAACCATGATGGAGTTTCAAAAGCAACCCAGAGAAGAGTTCTGGAATCTACTTACACTGCTGTGTGATTAGTCAATATCCAACGTTATTAATGGATACAAAATAGCTGGTCTCCACATTTCTAGCCTCCTCTTTTAAATGTGGTCAACATGTGTTTCCCTCTTACTCTCATTTAATTACTTGCTAAAAGTTTAGTCCTGGTGTCTGGACAGAGCAGGAACAGTTCAGGCAATGGCAGAGCTGAGAAAGAGATCTGCAGACACATAGATAGGATGGACAGATACAGATGCATGGTGACCCACAACAGCATTAAGGCAGCAGTAAGTTCATCAGAAGTTATAATCACTGTAAGTCAAAAGTGCATGTGCGGGCAGAGAATAATTTGGTTGGTAAAGTGCTTGCTATGCAAGGTTTAGGCCCCAAGTTGGGGTCACCATCACCTACCAGTACTAGGTTGCAGCAATACATGTCTGAAAGCCTGGCCATAAGAAGGGGGGGGGCAGGAGCATCCCTGGAGCTTGCTGGCCAGTTAGTGTAGCCAATCAGTTAGCTCCAGGTTCAGTGGAAGACTGTCTCAAAAATCAGGTAGAGGAGTGAATGAGGAAGACACCTGACATTGACCTCTGACCTCCACAGGCACATGCTCACTTGTGCATGCATGCTCACATACACACGTGTTCACACACATGAGCTTTTAAGCACATACAATTTAAAAACTTGTAAATGCAGCTGCTATGATTACCCTACAGAATGTCCCAGCTTAGGCTCCTCTGCTTTGCATGTGTTCACAACACTTGCAGCAGCTTCCAGTTGGACAATGCCACTCAACACAAAGCATGTTTTGCAATAAAGTGCTGAATATCTTAATTTGTTAATACTGTGCTGGAAGTGTGAAATAGAGTGGCTGCAAGGGTATTGCTTTTGCACAAGTGCAAGGCTGAGAAATTGTAAGTCAAATCATGGTAAGTCAGGACAGATCATTTGTAATTGCACCTCATGGTAAGTGAGTCTGCGCTGGAAGCAATCAGAGGATATTCACAATGAATGACAATGGTCAGGAAGCCGCTGGCTTGAAAAGCCAAAATGCGCCAATCAGACTCTTAACAATTATACTGGATGGGAGACAGAGTGGAGATGCATGGGGCCAGTCCTAAAGAAAGCTATCTCCCCACCCCCTGCTGTTTCCTTAACTCCCCTAAGTCACCTGACACCTGGCCAGATCTGTGCAATAACCTCTTTTTATTTGTACCAGTGTGAGAAGTTTTCATTTTCTAGAGCAAGTAGTAAGTGCCTAACGGCTATATTAGCAAATGGAGCTGGAAATAAAAACAACACAGTCAAACAGCCCATCTAATTGGCAAAGGAGGAAAACACTGGAAAACTTTAAGGATAAATGCAGTCAGAATGTAAAGTGAGAGACGCAGAGATGAGAAGCCACAAGTCTTACCTATACACCTGCCCTGGCTTTCACTCATGCTCCAGGATTACTTGCCTGGCTCTGTCTGATGGAGTGTAGGTTACTCAGGGCAAATCTCCATCTACAGCATCATTAACACTGGGGGAAACTCAGTACATGGAGGAGCACAGTATTTGCTGGGCAGCTGAATGAACAGAGCAAGTGGGGAATCTAGTAAAACTGTCACTGAAACTCCAGGCCTATAATCCAGACTTTTTAGGGCATGCCTACAATTCAGTAGAAAGCACCATGCAGTATTAAAGAGCTTAACAGATCCAAGCCACAGATGTGTGGAGTCCCTCCTAGGTCCCAGGCTTCCAGCCTGAGGAACTTACACACTTAGAGATGAACACTATCCTATCCTCTACAATAAGGGCAGCAAGTAAGCAGCCAGTGCCTCTTCTTTGCACCAATGAGAACTGGAGCTTATGGGTTTGCCACTCCTGCACTGCTAACAGGGGTTTATAATCAGCTCTGGTCACATTTCTCAAATGCTGAGCTACTCAGAGATGCCTTAAAAACAGCGCCTCCCCTTAGGTTTTACTTCACTTGCTGGACCAGTAGTATTATCTGCACATTAATGAAGGTGGTTCTCATGCGAATCTTCTTGGGGGAAGAAAATACCCTTTGCAGGCTGGTACCTTTGCATTGAGAATAATTCCATAATTTAATTGCTTTTTTGAACATCTACTTCCTGCCAGCAAAGAAAAAATATGTATGAAGTGTTGTCATGTTCTACTTGGCTGGCTTCTTGGGAATTAACACCACTGGCACAAATCAAAATTAACTTTTTGGGGCGAGCAGAACAAGATTAGAAATGAAGCTTTGAAGATGGGGGAAATGCCATGTTGAAGTGAGGGTCTTGTTGATGCTCTCTGTGTGTCCTCTGAAACCCATCTCAGTTAGCTGGGCCCTACCCAGAACCATGATGCAGAAGCAGGCACTCAGAGTATGCAGGTTAACTGTTTTCAAGGTACCACTTGGTCCTGGGACATGGCAGGCCAGAGCGATTTAGCAGATTCTCTTGTTGCCCAGGACCTGTGAAGACATCGACATTTAGGGCATACCCAGTTTGTGGCCAGAATGAAGGCTGTTAACTAGCTACCTCTGAAGGACAGAGATCGTCCTGGGTTATCTCAGTGGGGCCCTAGCACCATGACAAAAACCTACAGATGTAGAAGGAGGAGAGTGGGTGACAGCAAAGCAAAATGAGACTTAACTAGTCACCTTCACGTTTGAAGATGGAGGGGATCAAAAGACAAGGAGTGAAGATGGCTTCCAAACTGGAAAAGGCAAGAAAACCAATCCTCTCCATCATTCCCAGAAAGGAACGTGGCCCTGTGGACACCTTTTGTTGAGGCCTTGAAGCCCCAAGTCCCCTAACCTCTAGAGCTCCAAGGCAGTTGTTTGCACTGCCTTAAGCTCCAAAGCTTTCAGTGACAGTGACAGCAGCAACAATAAGTGGGTGCAGGACCCCCCCTTTGAGGAACAAAAGTCCACTGCATTCTTTCTCCTAATCAAGAGATATGGTTCCCCACCACACAAACAAACCACCTTCCTGATGGTACCTTTCTTGCCATGTGTCTTGGGGAGTCCTAGTTATTCATGCATTGCAGCTTCATTTCATGAAGGAAATGTTAGAGGGGCTTGCAAAGCAGTGAAGAAAACAAGACAAAGTAATAATTACCAGCTACCTGGAATTGCCCTGGTACTAAAATCCCCCTGCATCTCTCACCTGTTTGCTCCCCTCTCTCGCATTAACCTAGACAGGCACCTTTTGTCTCTCAGGGAGACTCTGGAAAAGTCTCTTAATTGGATTTCTGGCTTGGTTTCCCCCTCTCTAATCCATCTTCAAACAAGCCGGTGCACAATTTGTTGCCCGGAGTGCTTGGGCATGTTCACTGATGGGGGAAGGAGCAGCAGTGAGAAGAATGTGAGGGGAGGAGAGAAAGGAGATAAATTAGGAAAGAAAATGGTGTTGAGATGTGGAAGGGCTGGGGGCATCTCGGTCTAAGCACTTCCTGGGCAAGCCTGAGGAATGCTTGATAGCCAGCATGTACCACAGCATGTGCATGCCTGTGACCTCAGTCCTGGGAAGCAGATGGCTAGGGTTCAGTGACCAGAAGCCAACTAGCTGAACCAGCCAGTCACAGGACTGAGTGAAAGACCCTGAGTCAAAAAACAAGGTGGATGGCTGCTGAGGGACACCCAAAGTTGCACGTGTACATGATGCACACACACTCAGATTTGCGAGCCGGAATGAATACAGAAGGCTGAACAGGCATGGAGCTGGCACGGCTTTCCCCAGAGATTTTCAGCAAGTTATAAGCAGAGGGAAGGGACAACCCGTGTTTGCAAACTAAAATTGAAAGTGGGAGGTCCTGAGGCTGGAGCACATGAGCTTCAGGTATTAATGTAGCTGATGAAGGCATCTAAGGCCGGTTGAAGATGGATTAGGACACCTGCGAGAAATGAAGGGTCCAGATATCCTGCTGCAATCAGGGAGGGAAAAGATAAAAAGGGCAAGAAAAATTGGTGAAAAGAAGCCAAAGACAGACTGCTAGATCTTTCTTATATATTTTTGGTTGTGAGCCTAGCCTTTAATGGTGAGCCATCTCTCCAGCAAGACTGCTAGATCCTTCTAACCCTTGTTCCTGGTACCACTTTCTGGTGCATAAGATGGTAACCCCCTTTCTACAGGCCAGCCCTGCACTTATTTCAAAGAACTGAAGCACTCCTCAGAAATCCACCATTACAGTGCAAACATGCTCTCCTACAGTCTTCCATAAACTTCAATCCCCTAGCTGGTGCCCTCTGGTCAAGCTTGCTTGAGTGTTTTCCCATTGAAAAGTGTTTCTGTAAATAAGCACACTGTTCTAGGTTGAGGGTGGAAGAATGAAAGAACAGAACGGTGGCACCTGCATCTGCCTTGGTGGGGTCCCACTATCCCACTCAAGCTGTCAAAGCAACACGGATGCTTTAGGAGTCACTAACTGCCAGCCTCCATGGAGCTGATTTGCTACTAGTCCTTACATTGTTCTCAGAACAAGCACTGCAGCCCTAGGTCTGTGAAATGATATTAACCCACAGGCATGGGTTTTACATCCATCTTTGTTAAGTTTCAATATGTAAGTTCTGACTTGGTGCTCCAGCCGACTGTTATTTTCTGGAACCCCACATTTTTGTCACTATAAACAAGGGACATGTTAGCCATTCCTTTCGATTTGGTATCTTTTTAAAAAGTCAGTTGCTACCTTGTCTTAGAGAAGATTTGCTGATTTAAATTTCATGTAGGCTGGAGCCAAATTGTTGATTTGAATTTTTATGATCCCGAGTCAAGTACAGAAGCCAGAGTCTTACCACAAGAATGTCCTCAGAGCTGAGAGTAATCTTTTAATTCGTGTTCCTTTGCTTATTTATTCACTAACTCAGTCACAATGAACAGACTGTGAGGCTAGACCACAGGCAGTGACAGACACACTTCCTGACCTGCAGAGAAATGACCTGCGGATGGATGTTTGATACATTTAGTAAAGCAAGCGAAGATGTGAGAACCAGAGAAACACGGAGGACTGAAGTTGGCTCAAAGAGAACGAAGGGGAAGAGATGGAGTGTTCCGGGAGGAACAACACAGGACACAGGAAGGGGAAGAGATGGGGTGTTCAGGGAGGAACAACACAAGACTCAGGAAGTGTGCACAAAGAAAAGCAGGTCCAGGCTCCTTGGAGCATCAGGTATTAAAAGGAATGGAATTTCAGAGACAAAGGCATGGGGCCAAAGTGGTCCAGGTCCTGTGTCTGATAACTTCAAGCCTGATTCCAAGGCAAAGCCTCTGAAGAATTACTCAAGGGAGGAGTATGATATTTGCACATTTAAGGTCATTCTGTTTTCTTTGTGTATGAGCTCAAGGAGAGCAAATGAATGTCCGTTAGGATTTTAACACAGAATCCTGGGCAAGGAACTGGAACAATATGAGCACCGTGGAGAAGGACTCACAGGTGACTTGTGAAGAAGCAACTGGTTTCCATTTAGATACGAGGAACAGGAAGAAGGAAGCAATTCCGATGATCCACGATGAATGGCTTGGCATTAAAGTTTCCGCCATGATGCTGATGAGCACCCAGAATTGAGAACATGGATTTGAGATGCAATGGAAGTTACAGATACCTTTGTCTCTGAAATCCTACCCCTTTTAATACTTGATGCTCCAAGGAGCCTGGACCTGTTTTCCTTTGTGCACACTTCCTGTGTTCTGTGTCATTCCTCCTGGAACACTCCATCTCCTCCCCTTCATTCTCCCCTTAAACCGATTTCAGTCTGCCGTGTTTCTCTGGCTCTCAGACAACAAAACAACTCTGCTTCTCCTTACTGAGGGAGACAGAACAGGAAAAAAAAAGGAAAGTGGCATAAGAAAGGGCTCTTTTTAGGCCTAACTGCTCACCTCTCAAATGATTTTGAGGATACTATAATTCTTCTACACCTCTCTATTATTTATGCAACATCATCATTTAAACAATGTGGCTTTTGTAAAGTAAATCTGTTCCAGCAGGACATATATTTTCCCCTCCCTCCTTCCGTCCCTCCCTCCCTCCCTCCCTCCCTCCCTCCCTCCCTCCCTCCCTCCCTCCCTCCCTTCCTGCCTACCTCTCTGATAGTTTCAAGGAGCTGAACCTGGCCTCATACTTACTACATAGTGGAGGATGACTTTGAACTCCTGATCCTCTTCTCTCCACTCCCTAAGAGCTCAGATTTCAGTTGTGTATTGCCATTCCCAGTTTATGTGGTTGTGGGGTTTGGACCTCAGGCTGTGTACATGTTAGGTAGTTTGTCTGTTCCACATTATATATTCAGTTCAGATGAGCCCTCTTGAAGGAGGTATTTAACTGCCTACTGTTGAGTGGCCACTGAGGACAACTGATCTAGTACTTTCACTGTCTCTGTGGAGCTTGGGAGGAGTTTAGTTGAATGAATTTGCCATGGGCCACTCATGGAGAAGGACAGTGGGAGCGAAACCACTAGTGGCAGTGTGTTCTCGTCATATAACATGAGGACTGCTCCATGGGGTCTCTCGATGGGCTTGGCTGGTCTTTCTCATAGCCTGGTGACATCAGGATAGACTGTTTACTCCATGCAAGCACCCCAACTATGAAGCAAGTGACAGCATCATCTTGTTTTGGAAGAGACTTGTTTCTTACTACACTTGTCAGCCTGCTACAAAGAGCCTACCTCCTTTTAAGAGTCTAGCTCTTAATATGGGAGATACTTTTAAAGTTATCATTACTGAATACAATCTGCCTGAAAGGGTATGGACAACAAAAGCAAGGGTCTATATATATGAAGGTTGCTAATGGCAACAGTCCCTTTTTTTTTAGATTGAGACAAACAATAGGGTAACAAACATTTCATTTCACCCATTAAGACAGCAGGTATTTAGTGTATGCCTGGGTTGTCTTTTAGTTGTTGCTATATTTTTTTAAAATTACTGTGTTTGATTCTTCCAGCATTACAAATTAGATTTGTAGGTAATTTTAGATCAGATGAGTCCCCCTTGGTCCACTGGAAGTCTGTTTCCATCCAGTTGGTCATATATGCAATATTAGGGGCTTATTAGGTAAATATTCTATCTGTATCTCTGATAAATTCCATATTTAGATGTATTACTAAAAAAAAAAAAAAAAAAAAAAAAGCAATGCTTGGGCTGGAGAGGTGGCTCAGAGATTAAGAGCATTGGATGCTCTTTCAGAGGTCCTGAGTTCAATTCCCAGCAACCACATGGTGGCTAACAGCCATCTATAATGAGATCTGGTGATCTCTTGTCAGGATACATGTAGGCAGAACACTATGTATATCATTATCATCATCATCATCATCATCATCATCATCATCATCATAATAATAATGCAATGCTATATCCACAAGCTATTTTGGTTTGGGTACATTAACAGAAAAGCAAGATTCTTTTAATTTATCTTGTTCCTAAAAGAATATTCAATAAATTACTTTCTCATTTTCTTTGCAGTTTAATGTCTCTACTTGGGGGAAAATAGTAATTATTTACACTCACTCTCAATATAGTTTTCCTTTGCTCATTCACAGAACTTACCAGATAAAAAGTATTATACAGAGGGTGTAAGTCACTTATAACCCTCTAATCAATACTGGAATAAAAAAGCTAATTGCCCTTTGGTCAATACCAGCTGAAGAGAGTTAACGTACTCTCCAAAGTGTATTAACTCTAGATATTTCTTCACTGTGGTGTGGAGGAAACAGACCACAAACCTCCAGAGAAACCCGGAATACAATTTCTCTTTTATTTACAAGGGTGGACTAGTTTTTAAAAGGTACACTGTTTTAAAACATCAGTCAAAATGATCATTTAACTGACCAGATCTTGCTTTTCCTACAATGCTCTGTTTGTTTGGGTTTCCTCTAAAGACCGTAAAGAAAAAATAAAAAGTTAAAACTGCCTTCAGTCTAATAAGTCAAGTTACATCTGGGCCATAAGTATTTAAGAAAACACGAATACCTCTCCAGAACGGATGACTAGACCTACATAGAAGACTTACAGTGAAACACTATGTAGCCAGCTGTAATAAAAAGGAAATGCTGGCTGGGCAGTGGTGATGCTCACCTTCAATCCCAGCACTTGGGAGGCAGAGGCAGGGGAATCTCTGTGAGTTCGAGGCCAGCCTGGACTACAGAACGAGTGCCAGGACAGGCTCCAAAGATACATAGAGAAACCTTGTCTCAAACAAACAAACACCAAAAAGGAAATGCTGAAATATGCAGCAACACAACAACACAGATAAACTTATTAGACATTAAGCTAATGCTAAGAGCCAGTCACACTTGTATAATAAGGGGATCCATTATCCAGTGGTTTCCAGGGACTGTAAAGGCAGGGGACAGAGAATGACAAAAGCAAAGTTTTATTTATACCAACCAGATTAATGCCAGAGACAATGTGCCTGTAGCTAGCACCACATTATAGGTTTATAATTATAAGAGGGAAAATGCCATGTTAGGTATTTCACAATTAAAAGAAATCCTCATTGTTATATAATTGAGCATCAATCTTTATTTCAACAACTTTTACTGATAATTATCTTCAAAGACTGAGAAGCAGAGCTTTGGAGTCCTAGAGACAGGCATGAGAAATATGGACCAGCGAGTCACAAATGAACCTTATGTGGTTTAGTGAACCGCCTGCAATTTACAAGAAATGGAAACCTGTGCACTATATCCAAATAGAGGAGCGACTTGAAAGACTGGGACAGCACACACTTTGTGATCCAGTACCCTGCCTTTCTCTTTTACAGTGCCTGAAACCACAGATTCATCTATCTATTAGAGGGAGGGTTCTGGTGGCTCTACAGGATGATGAATTAATTCACATGGTATAAAAAGGCAACAAAGCCAAGAGAGTTGACACAATGCAGCAAAGGACTAGAGTTTTTAGTAGAATGAACTGGACCTCTTTTTACTTTAAATGTATACTCTAGAAGTCGAGAAGACTCTCATACTAGTCACAGCCCAGTTGGAAAGGCAAGAGAATCAATTCTAGGTGTTAAAATAGGTGTGTGTGTGTGTGTGTGTGTGTGTGTGTCCTGTGTGTGTGTGTGTCCGTGTGTGTGCATGCACCTCCACATGTGTGAGAAGATCAGAGGAAATCTTAGTTACTGTTCCTTAAGTGCTGTGTACCTCTTTTGAGACAGGATCCTTCCTTCATTGGCCAGGAGCTTAACAAGTAAGTTAGGCTGGCTGGCTGGTGTGCAGGCAGGATCTCCATGCCCCTGACTCCCCGACAACAGGACACACATACATACTACCGTGCTTGGCTTTTTAAATGTGTGTCCTGGGGACTGAACTCCAGCCTTCTCACTTCATCAACTGCTCTATCTAAACAGCCCCTTAAAGTTTGTATTTTAATTTACTCATTTAATTTAATTTCAGAGCAGTAGTTTTCAAAGTTTTTAAATTCAGTTTTTTTTTCCAGCAACATAAAGAATTCATGCTTTTATCATATGAGGAAATTTCAAAGTATATATCTCAATTTCCTTTCTACAGACATTTTTGATGTAATTGAGTGCTGTGTGGTCTAGAGAAGTCTGTTGTACCAGGCACGGTTGATTTACAGTCCAGCCACACTGCGCTGGTCCCCTGCATTGCTCCTATAGATACTGCTGAGCATACTCTGAGGACATAGTTGGCAGTTTTGATCTGCACCTTCCCATCAGCCTGACAAAACTTTTTTACCATTGCATGGCAGCTTGGAGGCCTTTCCTGCTGGATTTTTCTCTGTTTTTCCCCCTGTCAAAGATGTCATGACATGTGACAGCTGTCCCTAACTTCATCTACCTATTCTCTCACATTTACCACTTAAAGACCACTACCCTGCACCTCCATCCTAGAGAGGCATGCCTCACCTCCTGCCTTCCTACATACTGTCTCTACTCATAATTACCTACAATTGCCATTATAGAATCTTGACAAATCATTAAACGGATTTTGATTAACAGATTCCGGGAGTGGGGTAAAATCTGTAGTATTACTATTATATAAAGTATTAAGTACACAAGCAAGTTAAAAACTTCTGTCTGCTGACTTTCCAAGAAAAAGTGCTTTAGTAATATACAAGAATTTACTATTAAGTGCTAGATCTGCCGGTCTACCTACAAATCCATCTCAAAGGATTTTCATTGTACAAGGTAAGAAGAAATAGTTGTCGCTGCCTTGTCAATCTTTCATCTATATACCTGGATGATTTAATATGAAGGATCATTGTAGGGAATAACTAGAATATGAGAAAAGTCCCTATAAATTCCAAGGGATTGCTAACCAAGGTTACATTTTCCTACTGCCCAATGATTTCATTATTGGCATGCTCTTATATTCTTTAGCACGAAACATCTGTCTCCTACACATCCCTCAGCCATAGTACAAAAGGGGCTACCATGAAAGGCTAGAAGAGGGGGCAGAGAAACAGAAGGAAACTTGTGTATTCCGGTCATGTCGCTTGGAAAAAGCAATGTGATGCTAATCCTGCAATAGTAAATTTCTTCTTATCCCCTGAAACTGATGCTGACATTTCCATTTATTCATTCAGTTCCTTTAGACTCCTTGTCAAATATCTTCTGGTTGCTAAGCAACAATAACAGCAGTTCTGTACATAAGCATTAGGCGATAACTATTGTCAGTGTTTCTCCTTTCTTTGAAAGGGAAATTTAATGACCCTTTCCTATGAGAAAATGATGGCAAGAACGGGTCCCACAGTGAAATCCAAAAGCTATGCAGCTGGTGTTCTTGCTACCTGAAGCCAAGGGTTAGGCTAAATGAAACTCTCATGAAAAATTATAAACTTAAGGTTTTCCCCTGGGGGGAATATGAATACGCACACACACACACACACACACACACACATATACATACATACATACATACATACATACATACATACATACATACACACGCACACATGCACACACACACACTCATTCCAACTCCTGTGATGTGTTTTCTTTATGAAATGGGTTAATTTTTTTTAAAGACATGTGACAACAGATACCTTCATTCTCTTTTCTACTAAGATCTTGGCTTTTTCTGACTACACTCCACTCCAAATACAAACCCAAGCTGTATTTTCAGTGCTTTGCAAAACATGAAGAATTGCAGAAAAAAAATAAAATGGAGCAAGCTTATTATGAGATAATAAGCTAACTGTGTGGACAGTAACATGGACTCAGACATGAACAGTCCCTGGCTCAGTGACAGGCAGAATACTTCCTTGGACACAGTGTGGACAAGAGACTCGTCCCTTTCATTTTAATGACTCTATGTGGTTATTGTTTACAATCCAATTTACCTCAATAAGTTGAAAAGCTCTAAAGTCTATTCACAATAAACAGCTCCTCAGTAATAACGTTATAGACGGAGCTGTTCCCCATTTCCTTGTCATCAGATTGTCTTGCCTCGATTGTTTTTTGTGCAGCTCAGCAATACCTATCACAGTCTGAAAGTCAAGTCCACTTTTATGTTTTCTCAACTGGACCTTTTCCCTCTTTCCAATCTTGGGTCTGTTTAAACACTGAAAGAAATGTGAATCAGAGGTGAGTTCCCCATTTTTATTTGCAAAATAAACAGATGATCTCGCCCTGTGCCTGCATCCTTGAGGTCTCTAGGACTAAGAACCCATAAAGCATTTCCATACTTAGGATTGCATTTGATGACTTCAAACTGGGTACTAACCCTGGGACCTCACTCATGCCAGGTAAGTCCTCTACCACTGAGTTTGCTTCAGCCTGATTTAGTGAGATGATTTTATATTTGTGCTTCATTTGCTCACTATTAATATCAAGTCCAGAAGAGTTAAGTGATTTGCTTTAGGACATTCACCTACTCATTGGGGAACTGATAACTCTTTCCTTCTAGACATATGCTCTCCCATAGCCTTGCATATAGAGGTCACTCCCAAGGGCACTGGGTCCCCTTTGGTGGCTCAGGGATCTTTCATCACTGTGATGCCTTATCATGCCATACTTGGACACTAGGAACAAGCTAACTATTTTATGAGCAAGAATTCCCTTTCTTTTTCATCATCAATAAGTTTTCTTACTAAATGGAAGCTGACTGATAATAATACATAAAATACCTGACAAAATTTTATTTTTTCTATACCACTTACCATTATCTTTCATTTTAAAACTATAAATCAATTTTGCCTCATAGCTAAGTGTTTCAAGCAAGAAGCAATTCAATAATCATTTTCAACTAATTTATCCATGGAATTTCTAGTGTTGAAGTTTGTTTTAAAGAAAAATAATTTATGAACTCATGTGGACACACACACACACACACCTACATGTAATTAAAAATAATAAAAATAAATCTTTAACAAGATTTTAAAAATGAAGAAAATACCTGTAAACAGTGAGTTATTGCCAACTACAGAAATTTGGTTTGCTCAAATAATTTCTTCTGTTGTCCATCTTCAATCAAGCTTGCTTTGGGGACCCCTTCCATGAGCAGCTGCTTACCTAGCAAACTCATTTGTCATCCTAATTTGCCTGGGACCATGGTACTTACTCACAGTCTTCTAAAGCACATGTAGTCAGACCAAGCAATCAATTTAAAGCATGCTTTAATAGCAATGAGTATGAAAATGAGATGACATTTCCATTAACCTACATTCCGTTTTTCAAGAAGCCTTGAGATTTGATAAAATTTTATAAATGAGATTTCCTGTCTCTAAGAACCTAACTATTCAAATAATCATGTTCATTCATCTGCTACCCATTCATTTACCCAACTCTAAGTGAGGGGCTAACTATGGGTCAAATCAAAGAATGTAAGACCCATATCCTGCTCCCAAGAAACAGCTAGTCTTAACAGGGAGACAGGCAACCAAGCCTATACTACATATAATAAATTGTGAAGGAAGATGCAGAAAATCTCACTGAGGAAGTCAAGGGGAGGGGCATAACCCAGCAGGATGGGACAGGAAGAGAGATGTCTGAAAGAATTTTGGAATGAAAGGGGAGTGGGGCTCAGGGCCTGCAGGGAGATAGCCCATATAGGACCCTGCCTTTGCAATGGCTTGGGGGAAAAAATGTCAAGGTCACAGTGACTGAGCTTAAGGGCACATATGAAGAGACAGTGGTAGATGAAAGCAAGGAAGAGGATGGTTATGGTCATGAAGAAGAGGTGTGCCATACTAAGGAAACAGAATTTCTATGTGAGACACATTTACAACTGAAATCATTATAGTTATAATCCCACAACATGAAGTTATTTTGAAATAAAACATTGCAAATATCTATCACTTTATTTTAAAATAAAATGTTAAAACTATTACAAGTTTTATTTACCCTGAATATTAAACATTATTAGCTCCTTTTCTGAACTAGAAAGAAAAATTGCAGGAAGACAAAAATCACTTCTATTCAACCTGTCCCTTTGATTTACTAGAGATATACAAAGGACTTCTTTCACTGTGAACCTGTTTTAAAACAGAAAAGAGTTTGTATTTCTCCTTTTACATGATTATTTATTTATTTGTTTATTGTGTGTGTGTGTGTGTGTGTGTGTGTGTGTGTGTGTGTGTGTGCGCGCGCATGCGCGTGTATGACCATAGGACTATGGTCAACTGGAGTCTCATTTCTCAGGAGCCACTACCTTGTATTTTGAGTAGGGTCTCTCAGTGGGTCCCGGAGCTCATGGTTTGGTGAGGCTGAGAGGCTGGCTAGCAAGCTCTAGGGATTTCCTGCCTTCTGTCTTCCCAGTGATGTGATTATAAGCTCCTAACACCAAACTTGCCTTTTTTAGCTGAGTACTAGGTTCCAGCTCTGATCCTCATTCTTGCCCAGCAAGTCCTGTACTGACTGAGCCACAACTCCAGCCAGTTCCTATCATAAGACATTTTTGTTTTGCATCACAAGACTTTTATTTTTTAATTTTATGCAGTTGTTGACTAGCTATTGTATCTAAAGCACCAACGATCTGCTCATTAATCAATGAAAGCATCTAACTTAAGACCTAACAGTTGTTATTATTCTTAATTTTCAGAACTGAAATGTCATTGCTTTTTGTGACAGATTGAGAAACAAACTAATCATAAAAGGCCTTAAAAGCTAATAACTAAAGGAAAGAAGTACACTAAAATAAACCGAAGTAAAACTGTATATGATCAGAAATTCTGTTGTTCATTATGGATTATTAGATTGAGTTGAGAAATCTATTAACTTTTGACAAGGGGTGGGGGGTAGAATTCACTAATTGGCTAAGAAGAGCTTCACTTTCGATGTCATATAGATCACAATATTTACAACTTAGACATTACCCTTTCTCAAAATACTGCCAACATTTTGATACATTACTCAAGTGCAATAGCAAAACACCCACAATTCCTATTCTACCTTACATGGGCACCCAACAGCCCAACAGTCGATGCACAGATGCCTGAACCAAAGCAAGGCACTTTCATGCTGAACCTCAGTAGTGTGCATCTGGACACAGCAGCCTGTTTCCTCTGTTCAGGGTAAGACTAGGCCTCCATGGTTGTCTGCCCACTCGCTGTGCTTTGTAGGAATCATTTGCTAGCAATCTGATTCCTTAGAGTTTTACCATTATACAGCCTGATGTGGAGGCTGCTGGAGCCATCCATCAACAGATGGCTGGAAAAAGGCCAGTCTTTGGTCAGTACTAGAGAGCCCACTCAGGCTTTTCAAACCAGGGAACACATACTCTCATTTAGATAAAAGGAGAACATGAAAGCACATTATCGAGGAGACACATATCTCTGCTGTTGTTTATTCAACAATCAATAAACTCCAATAGTTTAATAGTAAAATAATGTGTGGAATATGTGATGGAATATAATGGGTAGAAATTTTACAACAATTAAGATGACACACAAAACTCCAGAAAAACTGTTTGTTGGTGAAAGGTTTTTGTTTGTTTGTTTTTCATCTTCCACAGACTTGGGAGCAAATCTGTTTTTCTGTCCACTGGTGGGGACTCTGAGAAGCATTGGAAAGGGAGTGGCTTCAGAACCAGACACAGCTAAGTCTGGCTTTGACCAAATCAAGTGTGACTTCAAGCCTCAGGGTCTCATCAAAGGGGCAGTTTTTGAGTAGATGTAGAAACACAAGGAGGCATAGTTTCAGAAGCAGCCAGCTGAGATCTGCAAACACGCTCTACCAATCCATGCCCTGCTGGTTGACATCTTCCCAACAGCTGTTCTTTGCCTGTGGAAGCCAGCACTACAGTTCTATCAAGAGTGAAACATGATGGTATGCAAACCCCTTTGGCAGTCTGGTGAAGCCTGAGGTTCTTCCTTCTCAGGACAGTGTGTTAAAATTCATGACAGACAATATGTATGATTACAAAGGAAATAGCTCCCACTGAAGTTAACACCAATAAAAACAAATTGCATGCTACAGTAACCCATGCACCATCAACACCTCAGATAACACAGTCTGGCAGCAGGGTCTAGAAGGACAGTTGTTTTGAAGTAATGAAGAGTAAGTAACACCTCGGGATGTCTATAACACACATAATTTGCTATGAAAACAAAGTTTCTAGAGGCATGAGTTACAGGTCCTCCTACTCTGGAGTTTTCACATTTCAGGCTTGAAGAAACCATTAATTTCTCCTAGGTGTGAGTGATGATAAAATGTACTTTTATAAGACACAAAGTTCCCATCCAAGTACACAGAACCCTGGATTCCACCTATGGTCCCCTTAAGGCCCATGGCCCAGATGAAGAGGTGCCCTCTGGCCTTAATTCCCATCCCCACTGCCTATTACCTTCAGGCCCTGACTGGCTGCTATCTGGTCTCCAAACACATTCAACTTTGTGCATCTTATGCACTGACTTTTGCTTTTTTATATGTGGTTCTCTGTCTTCAAATCTTTATATGGTTGTTTCAGTCCCATCAACTTCATGTCAGTTTTAACATGGCCTTCTCTCAAAGGGTTCCTGGGACATCCTCATGTAGAATAGTCACCTCCCCACCTCCCTCTAACCAAAGCACCGCTGCTGTGTGTTTCTCAGAGCTGTTATCATGGTCTGAAATGATTGTGCTCATTCATAGTTCTTGCATTTATGTTTGGCTTCTCTTCCCCAAATGTGAACTCTATGCGAGCAGATGCCTCGCCTACATGTTTAGATCACTGGCATCCAGTAAAGAAGAAAACTGCAAAGACTTTACAGATATTACTCCTTTCAGCCTTCATTCTATATTCTTAGTATTGCCTGAAACAACTACACTTAAGTAAGTGGCAGTCCAATGGTGTCTGGGGTACCTCTGGGGAATGTGACATGAGTGACAGAGGTTCCTGTCCAGGCTCTCATGATCATGCGTGGATCTTTTAGTGTTTACTGCTAATGAGTAGGTTGGCTAGACTTATCTCAATGGCCTACGATTTGGGCCATTGGGAGCCAATACTACAATGTATTAATGAATACACAGATGGCAAGAGGGTGATGCTAACCCCAAATGAAGTGGCCTTTTCAAGACTGGGAAGGGTTGTGAATGGTGGTCAGTTATAACAGATGATAAAGATGGAAGGGGGATTCAGTGTCATGAACTCTCAGGGCTGAAGGACACTTAAGTAACGCTCTAAAGGAACTACAAGATGGCTGGAGAGGTAGTGCCATACTCAAGCTCTTACATACTGCCTACTTGCTATGTGAATTAAATCACATGGCTCACCTGTGCTATTGCTCAGTTTCTGTCTCTATATCATGGAGATTATGCTCAAACATGACAAAATAAATGTACTGTGATCATCACACACTCCACAGATGTAACTTTCTGATGAATATTATACCAAAAGGACAAACTTTCCGTGTGCCTCTGCAAATCATTTCCTAATTTTCCCATTATTATCGAGTTTTCACCATAAATGTTATTTATGTTATGTTATGTTATGTTGTAGGTTCTGAGAGCCAACACACAGCCAAGACCTTACCTTCTCTTTGACATTCACGTGAGCGTTGTTGAGTTCAGCCATTTTCCTTCTAGGGGGATAAGCCCTATGAAGAAGGGGGAAAAGGAATGGTTAATGTTTCAGTTTTCAATTGTTTCAATGTTTCAGTGACACAATTTTCAAATGTGTCATCTTTATGTCCGATTGTGGTTTGAATGGAAATGGCTTCCCCAGGTTCACTTATTTGACTGTTTGGTCCCCAGCTGGTGGAACTGTTTAGGAAGGATTAGGAGGAACAGGCTTATTGAAGGAGGTATGCCATTAAGGTTTGGCTTTGAGATTTGAAAAGCTCATGCCATTCTCAGTTTGCCTTCTCTCCTCTTCCGTTCTGACCCCACCTCGTCCCCTACCCCAATTCCAGCTTCTGTATCATATGTAAACTCTCAGCTACTGTTCCAGCATCATTCCTGCCTTCTTGTTGTCATGCTTCCCACCATGGTGGTTACTGAAACTGTAAGTCCTCAATAAACTCTTATATTAGTTGTTTTGGTCATGGTGTCTTAGCACAGCAATAAAAAGTAATTAAGACATGCTCCCTTTTGTTAGGGTAAACAATTGTATTCAGTCCTGATCACAAGTACTATTTAGGATGCAGAAATACTTTTCAGTTGAACATTTGACTTAGGTATGTTCTAAAATCATGTTAGGAGAACTCCCGAAGACAATGTAAAATCTTTTCACTCATACTGCATTAACATGGAAAATGACGCAGACAGATGGGAACGTACCCAAACTGTGCTTTTTATTATAAAAAGAAAAGGGGAAGTGTTCAAAAACTGAAACTGTATCAACTTCAAATAAGCATTTTCATGGCAATCCTCATTGTCACAAGGTTATCATCAGGCAGCCTGGGTAATTTCACACATGTGGTAAGTGTTTTGAGCACAAGTGGAAAGAACTATAGAAGGAGCCAAGGAAAATGGCTGCAACTGTAAACAGAAGAAACACTATTCTTTTTTTTTTCCCCCTTCTATCTGGAATGTTCTCACCTTAGCATGGCCATTTCTTTTCTGTGAACTTCATCTTAGCTCAAGTTTCTTCTTCCCTGAGAAGGGGTTTACGTGACCATTCTATCTAAAGTTGCCACCTCCCTGGCTTGCTCTCCATTGGCAAACTTAGAATACATTAGCAACTTCCAGGACACATAGGTGCTCTTACCACATCTTCCAAAGACCCTGAATGCACAATCTCTAGTTTCAGTGGACCCTGAACATTGCTCGCCATCTTCCTACCCCGTGTTGCAACAACGGCTGTCTGTGAGACCTGTGTTCCTCACATCAAACTGTGGTATTTTCCTTTCTCCTATCTGGTCAAAATCTTTGACCATTATTATTTAAACTGTACCTTAAGTCTTTAATAGTTTTTGATCTTTTTGAGAAAGAGAATAAATGACTTATACACCTAACAGATTGGCCCAGAAGCTAGCGGCTAGTTGCTTTCTGAATACATACAACCTATTCACATGCTGACCACTCTTTGTCAATCAAGAATCATGGAAACAATTCTTGTGTTCTTTCTGACTTTTGACATGAAGTATCCCCATTTCCAGAGAAGACACAGTTCGCGAAAATGCTTTGCTTTCTTCTACCTTCTGTTAAACCTAGGTCTTAAGTAAAATATAAATTTTGATTTAATACCTTTTGCCAGTTTTTGGATGAATGCTTGACAATATCCAATGTAGATTCTATTATCATTCCAATTGCTCTCAAATAGGAATCCGCTTAGACATATTATCAAATACTGGAAACAATCACATTTTATTTTTAGAACTTTCCAACGAGTGCTGCCAACTGATATGGGCATTGGGCATGCTAGCCAGGGGTCTGCACGCTCATTCCCAGGAAGGCGGTTTTCTGCAATATGCCCTGCACAGGCAGATAGCCATCCCACTGAAAATACCTCTCACCTCTTTCAGTTGGTAAATGCTATGTCTCCAAAGTTGGCACAAGGGAGATAGCAAATGTACCAGCTGGCAAATCATACCTCCACTTCATTGTGAATTACTCCTGCCCTTGAATGGTACTAGGAAAAGTTTATTCTCTGATGTCTCTAACAATGAATAGGGAAGGTGGGCAGGGATTTTCTGATTACAGCTATGAAAAATGAAACCCTCATCAATACTATGCCTGTAAAACATTCACAGAGATGGCACTTAGAAGACTTCTGCTTGGCTGTCTAATCCTGGCCTTACATAAACACCCACCAATTGATTATATGGCTTTTGTCAGGGTGTGACTGCATATATATGGGACGGATATTAAGATGTACACACATGGAGCTACACAGGCAGTGAGCAGTGGGTGACCTTGCTTTGGTGGCATTTGATAGGGAAAGCTTGTGAGCAATAGCTCCACCAGCTGGGGTTTCTGGACACATCTAATTTTTCCATTACGGATGCATGAAACCTGATAGAAAAGGTTTTGTTTTGTTGTTGCATCGGGATTAAAGTCCAGGCTTGCAGCACTGTCTAAAGCTGAAGAGTTAGAACCCACAGAGGAATCTGGGAGGAATTCTGAGAAAGAGGCAATGCTGATGGTAAGCTATGTTCACAAGACAAAGTGCTCTCTCTCTCTCTCTCTCCCTCCCTCCCTCCCTCCCTCCCTCCCTCCCTCCCTCTCTCCCTTCCTTGCTCCCTTTCCTTCTCCCCCCTCTCATACACACACACACACACACACACACACACACACACACACACACACATCATCCCTACTTTCTTGGCAATTTCTCTGCTCATTGACCTCACAGAACCATTCAACGAAGGCTCTTCTTAAGTGCCATTAAGATTAATCATGACATTATTTTTCCATGAGAGGAAATGCTGACAACAAATGCAGATTGGGGCCATGTTAGTTTCTCAGATGTGAAGACAGAGATAATTTTAGAAACTGATCTCTCTCTTTTCCCCACATACAGAGGGAGGGCTGTCCCTATAGGCTTTTCTTTCTGGATACATTCCAGTGTCCCTTCCAAACCATGCCCTTTTTGCTGGCTGGTATACAATAGAAGGTTTGGAAATGACCTATTGCTCAAATTATGGAAACTTAGTTGAAGGGCCTTAATTTAAACAGATAAAAAATTTAGTTCTCCTTTAAAAGTTATGAGTTAAGTAATTAAGACATGAAGTTGGGTTCTACTGGTGAGGACAGGAGCCGGGCCCTGTGGGTGAGCGAGGGAGAACTGCAGCTTTTAGGTGTTCATGAGTAGCTGCACCTTCCACCTGGCACTGGTCCCACCTGGATGCTCAGGAGCACACTTTGCCTCTGCAAAGCTTCCTATACCTACGGGGACAGACTCATTCCAGTTCCCTGTGATGACAAGGCTGTGCTGCAGCCCTCAGCTTTTGAGAATCTGTTTCCTGCTATGAACCGCATCTGGCTAGTCAGTTGCACTTAATCTCAATCTTGTTTACTCTAGATAGTAAAGGAACATGTCCTTCAAGAAGCACATTTTCACCTCCTACCATAGAACAAGTCCAGGAGCCAGCCATGTGAAACTTCAGTCCCACAAGCTACAGACAGAAACCTCCAATGCTGGCACTTTTTCAGGCTCTTTGGTGAGTGTTTGGAGAGGAATCCTCCAACCTATGTTTGGTTACCACACCCAGTGGCATACTATGGCTCTATATGACACACTCCTCATTCCTTACCACTTGGTGATCTCAAGAGTATCAGCTCTACAAGGCAGGGAGAGCTCTGACTTCTTGGAGGAAAAAAAAGCCTGGTCTCTAATTCTTATTAGCACTTGAGGCTATTCCTAGAACAGACTAATTACTGGCGCCTATCTGTAGGCATGAACTGCATACAGCACTTTGGTCAATAGCAGACTGCACAGAGATTTGCATATGACACATAACCTATGTGTCAATCTAGATTTGTGTTTGTATACCCCATGATGTTTGCACAACAGATTTGCCTACAATGCTTCCTCAATATCAGTGTTCTAACACACACACACACACACACACACACACACTGTACTCTAGTATATGGAGGCATGTTCCTAGACAATCGGTCAACACACAAAGATGCCCAAAGATGTAAATGCGGTTTTTCACATAGCATTTCAAAAGCTTAATGGTTTAAGATTTTTTTTTCTTAAAACAATAACTTAGATTGAAGTAATAGCATTACAAATATGTCTAGGTATCATATGTTTTAGCATATACCCATGACAAAAATAAAGACCAAGAAAGTTGTAAAAAACTTATTAGGCAAAGACATCAATCACAAAGGAAAGAATTCACCATTTTAATATATCATCTCTATGTTCCTCCAGAGTAAAATTAATAAAACATAAATATGGTTAATACTAACCACTTCGGGCACAGAGTTCTATCAATCTGAAGTCCTCACTGAGCAATGACCTTACTTAGTATGCATTAATTCCACTCTGAAAACCTACTAGCTTCCACACAAAAGTAAACATTTTTATGAGAAATAAACCTGAATAGTAGGAATTCTGGCAAATATATCTGCCTCAGCATTTCTAATTGACATAATACAATGAAGTTTAATGTGTATGTCAACGTGATCAATTACCCACTCCAAGTTCAAATATTTGTGTTTCTCGAGCAGTCATGGAAACAGGAAAACTTCCAAGAGTGGTCTGAGACTGGCTGCCTGACTTCTCAGCATTTCCCTGATTCTCTGAGGAGGCGGTGACACAGTTTCACTTTTGTTTCTCTGAAACCTATGGTGGCTCTCAGCTTCACTTTCCTGTTCCCAGGCATTGCGTTATACTGCCCCAGTTGGACTTGGAGACCCAGAGGAAGGCCAGGAAAGAAACCTATGAAAATTTTATCAGTAGCTTCCCATGATTTGTGAAAACATAATAATCAGACTGTGTATCTGGGCTTATGAGTAGAGTAGTGAAGTTATCATACGTGAGCTGAGGGGTGGACGGTACGTGTCCTAAATTCATGCTGGCACAGGTAGGAACTCTTTTGATCTCTTGGCTAGGAACCAGAAGCTCCTCAATTGAGGCATTTGGAAAAGAGAAGTTTGTGAGGCCCAGTGAAACTGGGATGGTGATTAGTAACAGCTGCTGTCCAGGTCACCCTCCTATATAGCCCATCTGGGTTGGAATGTGCTAGAATTGTAAAATAATTAATAGAATTTACAAACTTAGCACAGAAAGAATGCAAACTCATTCATATTTTTTATAGTGACTGTATGTTGAAATGATTTATTTAATAGATTAAGTTAAACAAAGTGTATTATGCATTTCTTTCCATTTGGGGGGCTTTCTCTTATTATTATTTTTTAACACATCTACTGCAGGATTCAAAATCATGTCTGTGGGCATACATCATATTTCTCCTACAAAGTGCTATGCCAGCATAGTGGTTCTTGGGAGTGTGGTTCCCAGGGGAACATCCTCAGCACCACTGGGGACTTGTTAGAAATGCAAATAGTCCGTCATATGCCAGGCTGGGTGACTCTGGAGTTGGAGGGGTGAGGGGAGGAACAACATGCAATCAGGGTTTCAATGACACTCAAGGTCAGAGCCCACTCTTAGACTTAGGTCTCCATCCTCAGACATAAGGAGAGTGTTTTCCTCCATCCCAACACAACACACAATAAATGGGATCCTACAGAAGTTCAGCTGGATAAATGATAGTTATTTCCTACGCACTGAAGAATGGTTCTTTCACTGACATTATTCATATCAATTAGCACACTTATAAGCAGTGTTTGCCATGTGCTAGGCATTATACAAGCCTGGGACACACATAGTTTGGTTTGGTTGTTTTTGTTGTCTCTCCTCTTAACTATGAAGGTGAAATTATAACTCTTCCTACTCTACACTTGTGAACAGTGAGCAAAGAGAGACTAATAAGTCAAATTCCTACAAGAAGTCAGGCCTGAAATTACGATAGCACTCACGGACTTTGAACTGTAGTAAGAACACAGTCCTGAGGGCCCCATCTTTGACCACCTGGCAGGTGTGTGATGCTCATAGGCAGAGTATACAAACTGCAGAGCCAAGCACTGGGATCCCACTGGAATGGGCAAGAAAGCATTTGTCATAAAGGGATGAATGTCTTCCCAGTGCCCTGCCTTGACTAAGAGCACAGAGAGCTACATCAAATGTATGTGTGCCACATATACTTGATGCTATGGTGATGCTAGGGGACTGCATGGCATGCAAGGATCTATTATCTGTGTCCTTGTTCTACATCAGCTAAAATATCTCTGTACCTGACTTTAGCACAGCCCAGAAAATTCACTGAGAGTTTCTCACGGTGGTCTCAGATCTAGTGTACAGGGTGTTGATGACATGATGTAACCTCTCAGCCAAAACAATGACCACCAGTCTCCTTGGATAGGAACATCTTGACAACTACGGTTTTCCTTAGCTCAGGGCATGCAGTTACTTTTGAAAGGTATAAGGTCACAGACTGACTTATTTCATTCTCCTCCTGACATCAATTATCCTGGAGCAATGTATACTAGATCGGAAATAAGACAGTTAGGCATGGGCAGGGGAGCTGAGAAAACTGCCTGTGTTTCTAAAGGGTGCCTTTCATCCTGAGGGGCCCCAGGGAGGTCTGGCGTGGGAGTCTCAGGCCTCTAAGTATGAGAAAAGGTGGATGTATTCAGTGACCTTTATGGTCCTTCATAGCTTTTTGACATTGGATTTGATGGGGACTCTGAGTGGCAGGAAGCTGAACGTTCACCTTAAAAAAAGACAGTGAGTGGGTGCTGGGTTTGATGTAGTAGGCTACTTCTCTATATAGATTACTTTTAAACTAGTTCAGAGACTCACTGTCTAGTCTCCTGTGCACAGTAAGGTGTCCATGTGCCAACCAAAGAGGAGAATACTTACTCTGTAAAATCCAGACTTTCTCTGAACTTACTACCAGGAAGGGTACTTGCTGCCTGGACTTCCCTTTGGTGTTCTGAGTTACTTTTTTAATTCTCACACTTTAATGAAAGGTCTTGTGTAGTAACCTATTCCTCTTTAATTGTTAAGAATGAGGATACATAAACAACATGGTGACAGAAATAAGAATTTCATGGAGCAGTACTTATTTGGACATTTTTTAATTTAGAGAAAAAAATCTCAAGGTTGCATTTTTATTCAAAGACACTTCAATGTACTCAACCCACTGTTAGCACAACTTCACTGAATAGCATTTTAAGGGCAAATGTCAGAAAAAAAATTGTTCACATTTAAAAGCTTTGGCTCGGCCTCTTTTGAAAAGCAGGGTTAGCCTTCCCTTTAGAAATGTCTCTGCCTACTAAATTCTTTGTGGGGGGAAGAAAGGAAATTGAATGTTTTATTTAAACAGGTCATTAACAGTCAATACTTATTTGAAAAGCTTGCTTGCAGAGGCAGATAAAAGCTTCCAATCACTTAGAATATCACTTGAGCGGATCTAGGGCAGGATGTGCTGACGGGAGTTTCAGCCTTTTCTGGGGGACCTTCTTCACCAACAGACAGGTGCTTGTGCAGGCTGCAGTGGCCTGTGCCTCCGGGCGACATGCACACGCCACACAGGGATATGGCAGGGTGAGTATGCATAGCACACTGCATGGCAGACCCCGCTTTGAATTCTCCCTTTTACTAATAGTACCAGCAGATGCTTATGAATGAAGATTAACTGTTTTTGCATAATGTGCCAACTCCCCCCCTCACCCCCCACTTCCTTGCTGAGTGCAAGTTGGGAGCTAAAGAGCAGAGGACAGTGGGAATAAATGGGGCAATCTCAGCGGGTGCAGGCACAGAGTGGGTGGTGGACTTGTGATGGGCTCTATTAACATTCATCTGTGGCATGGTTTTCCTATTTAATTTGAAATTATTTAATTTCACAGGTCTTTGATGGCTGGAGAATATAAATGAATGCCTATCTCCAAAAGTGACCTGACAAAAACCCATTTTTTTTTTTTTTTTTTTGATCGCTAGGTTTTAAAACAAACATGTGTTTCCACAGAGATGCAAGTGACCTGGACCTTGTACAAGGAGCTGCTTGTAGCAGCAACCCAATTACACTTGATTCTTTTAAGATGTAATGATGTAAACTCAAGTCTTGAAAATATGCTCATTCTCAAAGATGTCACTCAAAGGTCAGTGCTATCTGAAGCAAAGAAGGGGTCCAGAAGAACCCCACTCCCCAAGCACACCATTGGAGGTGGCCATGTAGATCACATGGGTCTCTTTTCATTTGTTCCCATTGCCCATAAGACAAATACCAAATCCCAGAAGGCTTGAGATAAGAGCTTTATACAACATTTTATCCCACAGAGCCCAAAAATCTTACCACAAACTCGATTCGGATGCTAGAAGAGAAACATGCCTTCCTTCCCTCATCTAAATCCCTAGAGGGGAATCCCTCTAAAAGGTCGAGGTTGTTCTTATTCTCAGAAGATTCATTTAATAGCAACAGTGTATCAGGCCCATGGGGAATGCTGGGAATGATTGATGCTAACCCTTAGTGACTGCTTACCGTCCACCCAGGGCTTCCCTCAGTACTGTCTATGCATTTCCAGGTATCAACTCATTTAGGCCTTTTGCTAGATGAATTTGGGGTCTTGTCAACCTCATCTTACAGAAAATGAGACTAAACACGCAAGTCACACAGTCAGGAAACTGCTGAGTTAAGTTTCGAACCTTAAATCTCCAGTCCCAAAGCTCTTGATTTCCAAAGAGCTGACAGACCAGGGATAAAAATGTATGTGTTCTCACACGGGCCCAGAAAAAACCCAGATGTGTAAGTGGGAGGAGACTCTGGAGTTGGAACCAACACGATCAGGGTTCTGCAAGGAACAACTGTGGGATTTGGTCTGTACCAATAGGCAAGGTCCACTGGAGTCCTGACATGGGCTTGCTGTTTATTGGTGGAATAGGCTGGGTGATTTTAACTTTTTATAGCATCTTTTTTGCAGAAGATAGCATGGCTGCCCCCAAAGGAAACAGAATTCTAGGCTGGTAAAGAGGGTCCTAACTAAAGCCAGTAAACAAACTTACAGGTACTCAGCTAATTCAGGAAGGCTGGTTCAGTTACCACTGAACGAACACTACACAAACCATTGGCTATTCAGAGCATATTTCAATTTTACAATCTCTTGTCCTATTGTCCCACTGAGGCACAATAGTCCTTGTTCTCAAAGCCAGACTCTTCTTACTACCTAATGACTTTCTCAGAGCAGCTGAGGAAGTCAGGTTCTTCCCACATGACCTTGGAATGTCACTGGCAGCAGCTGAGTCAAGAAGTTTGACTCTCAGAACCAACCAGTCCCTTTGGGCCCTGCCCTCCTTTCCCCATCCACCAACTGCTCTTCCTAATGTCCCAACCACCCAGCCTTGACTCACTCTCCGGGTGTCTTGGTGCTCAGCTTCAGGCTGTCAGACCTGCTTACAGCTCCTAGCTTCCTTAGAAGCCAAATGGCCAATTCTTCACAGGCCACCTTTATCGACTTTCGTTTACTGTGACCAGTTAGTCACTGCAATAGTGACGCAGGTAGAGCCAGGAACTGGAGTAGTGGCAGGATCTTGGGTGTGGCTGAGTAATCAGCAGTGGGCTGGTGGCCTCAGCCACACAGGGTTAGAGGGCCTTCCCTACTGGAAGGAGAGTTACCTTTTCGTAAAGCTGCCCAGAGTCTCTGTCTTCGTGCCCATGCTAGTGAATACCCAGGTCTTCCTTCTTCTTGCCCTGGAGAAGCAGATTTATAAAGCTGAACTGAGAACTTTACACTGAGTGGACTGAGGCCAGGAAGCAGCACAGGCTGGGGTGGCAGTCACCCTTCCAAAGGTCAATTCTAGGATGACTGTCTGTCAAAGGCTTCTCATCCTCCCAGTGACACCAGGACTGGCTCGTTCATCAGTGAGCAAACAGCTCTGGCACTGTAGCCAGAAGCCATCATTTCTAAGTCCTGTGTCTGGCTCTAGACCCAAGTGGAAACATCTGTTAGCTAACAGCATTCACCGTAACATGCAACGGAGGCAGAGTCCCACCAAAAGGAAGAGTATCCAGTTTTCACCCGTGAAAGACTAGTGGAAGGAGCACGGACTGGAGTGACCATTTGGAGGCAGAGCATAAAAAGACCTCTTAGTCCTCAGGCCCATTTTTACCTACAAGTAGGTCCATTCTATTTCTGTTACCTGTTTATCAGTTTGATTTTTTTTAAGAAAATTAAAATGTTTTACATAACTTTGGACTCTTTCTTTTTCATCAGGCCTCACTGGATCCTAGCATTCAAGTCTACCGAGTTAGCCACAAACAAGCAATGGGCCCAGAAAGTCACCCAAGAGAGGATACACACCTCTTTTCTGCTCTACAGATCACTATGACACAAACACATAACCACACTTCATCATCACTGAAACCCAGCTCTGCCTCTGACTGATTTTGGAGGTGAACAGGTCACTGGATGGCCCTGTGTGTCTACTCCCTCATTAGCACACTGGAGACAATAATAGCAGATATCCCACTGGGAGGTAAAGCAACTGAAATGAATTCACATCTGTAACATGATTACGAGAGTGCCTGGCACACAGCAAGTCCAATAAAAAATACTATAAAAGAATGTAAGTAGATTCTGTGGCCTGTGTGTTTACCCCAGAGAGGATGGGGTGGTAGCCCAAGGCATGGGGTGACTGTGGCAAGCTAGTAGGCTATGACTGTCAATGTCTCCAGCATTTGAAAGGCTCAGCATAGGCAGGAGCAAGTCCACTACAGCAACCTTCTTTCTGCAGACCACAGCTGTTGTGAATTCTTGTGCCATGGCTACCAGATGTCAACATCATTTTAGTGACCAAGCCCTCATTTAAGGTACTATCTTTAGAGAACAATAAACAGTTATCATGCAGAAAGAGCAAAGTCCGAGTAAAGACTGTCAGCTAAGTAGGGAAGAATCTGGAAGTCACTAACTCTTCTGATTTCAAGTCATTGTATCAGAATGGACACAAGAATGCATGCAGTCTGACTATCACTGCACAACCCAGATAACAAAAACTCATTCTGGTCACTTTGGACATGCTCAAAACTCAATAGGTTGTTTTAAAAATCTTAATGAAGTTTCTTTCCATTTCTAACAGTAATAAATCTTTCACCTGGATTATAGCATAATGAGAAAACAAGTAAATATTTATAAAGCGATTCACATATATATGGCAGAAATAGGTTTAATGGGTTCCTCTTATGAAGCCTGATTCTTTCAGCTTTTGTTCATCTTTCTCTTTTCCAGAGAATCGAGTACAATGCCTATGATAAGCTAGATATTCAAAAAGATGTGGGAAAGGGAGAAAGCCCTCTCACATTATTCTTCCTTTCTACAGAGCACTGAGTTTTCCATTTACTTCCCAGTTTCTGACATTTAAGACTGGGCTCTTTCTTAACATGAACCTTAGAATCAACACGTGGTACCAGCCACACCACAGTGGTCCTTTCTGTACCACCATACTGTCTGTCAACAGGACAACACCTCTGTACCATTTGGAGTGTCAAGGTCTAATCATGAGGACCACTGCCTCCCATATCTCTCTTACTGGACCTCACTGTGCCCACAGGCAGCTTCCTCAATATCCTCCAGTTAATTTTTTTTGCTCTATATAGATCTCCATAGTCAAAATAAGCTACTAATTAAATTTCAGTTCCTCTCCACCAAAGCCTAAACTTTTGCCTAAGAAAAAAAGACTAAAATTTATTAATTCTTTGGAATGTTAGGGGCAAAAGTTACCTCCACCCACCCAATGAAAACACATTTAACCATTAACATGACCATCACATGCTCATGTAACACCAGCACAACTATGACTTTTTGCTGCTGTTGCTACCTCCACACCCTCCTGGGATCTTGGAAACCAGTTTTCTCTCTGCCTGCCTTATTTACCCAATCATTTAGAGGGCAAAAGACCTAGAAGCAGACAGTCATATTATGTATTCTTTGTTGGAAGCTTGGGCCTGCCCTGTGGCTCAGCTCACACTGGGAATGCTCATGATGGGCTATGAGCCTCAGCAATAGGTAGTTTAATCCTCCCAAAACCATTTTTCTAAAGATTGAATGCATCAAAACTGGTTTTTATATAGCACATCAAATATTGAACAGGTCTCTCAGCTAAATACAAGACCATATATTATTTCCCTTTGGAAGACTTTCGGCTAGTTACCAAATCTACCTTAAAGCAATTCTAAGGTGTACATATATTAGGTTTTGGTCATGTGCTTGATGAAATAGATCCATCTTTCAATCTCAGTTCCATTTGTACCCATTCCTGGAAGATTTACAGAGGCAAACAGTCAAGGGTAGCTTCTTACTAATGCTAAGAATTTCATCAACAGTTGTGAAACATGTCCAGTGTGCATCTCCTGCAAGCCTGACCCTGTTGTGATGCTGTTGGCTGGGTGTGCCCCTACACAATTTGCAACTACTTTTCAGATGAAGGTGTGTGCTGTGTGGTGTTCAGACGTCATAACCACAATAAACTGGAATATAACCGATATTAAACAAATTACTCTGAAATGACACTAGGGGTTGGGGGAGAGACAACTTTAATTTAGCTGGCTCTAGTCAGAAGGGCTTCAGGGAGAAGGAACCCTTCTGTAGTTCCTCGAGGCAGTACCAACAAAGATGGATAGGGCACTTCTGATAAGAGCTCTCTGGCAGAGACAAATGAGTCATGGGTTATGCCAGAAAGAAAACCTACCTGCTTAGTGTCCAGATGTCAACTGATAAATATTTTTTGGGGATCTCCTGTGTGACTATCAGACACAGTGTGCTTACTTAATTGTAATTCAGTCCAGCTTTAAGGTTGGCTTGTGCTAGGAGATAAGATTATCAGGGAGCAAGCAATTAGACGGCAGAAAGGCAGCATGCAAAGTGTTAGGTAGTTGGGTTTCAGCTACACGCTCAGACTACATGCCTGTGCTTAAGTAAAACCCCTGTTTTATTTTCTCTTGTAGAATATAGAAATTGCTTCTCATTCCCACTCAGTTCTCCCTATTCCTCATAATTTGTGGTCACAAAGCTCTGAACCTAGAGCTTATTGTTTCCACTAATATCCTCAAATGCTGAATTGAAAACTAGATATTTTTGTTAGTGATTTCAACATGACACACCTTGAGGTTTTGTTTCTCCCAGTTTATGAAAGTCATGTGCTTTAATCTAATACCAGGGTCCTCCAAAATTAAAACTATATAGATGTTTCACCTGCCTCTGGGGAAGCAACACGTAATATATTTAAGAAATCATTTGGTTTTATTTGTACCTGGATTTGAATAGTGGGAGGTGACCGACAGCCAACTCAGGCTTGACAAAGAGGGAGTCGGACACCAAAAAGATGTTTGTACTTTGCTAAATGCTTCTCTCACAAGCCCAATGGAGTACTAGAGATGGGAAATGCCTGAAAAGTAATCTAGGTTTTCATCTGTTTGTGAATGACTTACAGGCAATCTTGGTTCTGATTTCAATTTCAAGCTTTCAAAGATGCATGCTTAGTTAGAAAGAGGCCACTTGAGACTTGCCACTGAGAGCAGAGCAGGGACTAAGAGGGGACTACAAAGACATACAGTATCTCTTGGCATATGGAAGATCCTGAAGCCAATAGACACAAGGCAAAAAACACAAATTTGGCTCAGACAGACACCTTTACCTTTAAACCTCTCAACAATCAGCCATTTGCTCAACAAACAGGTCTCCTGTCTGACAGGTGTGTCATGCCTTCACAATACTGGTCATTTTCGTTTGTTCGTTCATTCATTCATTCATTCATTCATTCACTAAAGTTTATCAACAAGCACTTACTCTTCACCCAACACTGTTCTTTGTGCTAGGGATACAATACTAGACAAATCAAACAACCCTTCTTTAATTTAGTGAATACTTCTAGTTCACTGAGTACTTCTAGTACTCCACAGGGTAGGTATTACCAACTCCATTTTATTGGTAGGAACTAGGGTTTACATGTTAAAGCTAGGACCTAGAACCAGTCTTCAGCAAAGTTAGTGCTAAACTTCAGAGACACTCCCATGCTGGCGATCATTCCATTGGCCTGATGCTATTGCTTTGATATAGTTAGTGTCCAACAATTATCTAGGAGGTTCATTAGAATTGAGTTATCTTAGTATTTGCAAGCATTAGGATCTCAAACTGAATGTTCTTTTTAAAGATAAAGAGATAAAGAAAGTTTTCACATGGAAAGGTATTCTTTGGTATTAAATTTTGTTTCCCACTTCTCAGTGAAGACAAATCATTGTAAAACACCCCCACCCCACCCCCGCCCAATCTGATACTCTTTCTCAGCCTTTCCTTGACCTGTGCTCTCACATGCTTTCCCCCCTTTTTTCCTGGTGTATCCAGTGTCTTAAAGGGCAAGAAAGGCTCGCTGGGCTGTCACAGAATATGCTGGGCAGGGGCTGGCTGGCTATTCAAGGGGGATGTTGGAAAGGGACTTGCTCACTCACAATTCATGCAGAGGAGGAAGATGGTTGTGACTCCGGGATCCCAGGGGAGGCAGCAACAATCCCTTCTGAAGCTGCTCTCAGTTTTTACCTGTAACTTCCCATGAGACTATTCTCATCCCCAACTTGTTTTGTGAGAACTTCAAATGAAAACTGAAACCAAGTCCCTGCCAGCTGATATACAGGGGCAGCCATCCACTTCCTTTGAGTTGTTTGTGCCTGGAAATACGAGACAGCCACAGGCTGGCCACAGGCAAAGCCAAAAATGTCTCAAAAACTATGGCCTTGTTAGAAAACAAGTTGTAACTCAATCATTTGAAGCAAAACTAAAGAAAATTGTCACAAATCAAAGCTTTTTGTCAATTAGATCTCTCCCTCTCCACATCTTCTGTGTGTGAGTGTATGCGTGCGTGCGTGCGTGCGTGTGTGTGTGTGTGTGTGTGTGTGTGTGTGTGTGTGTGTGTGTGTGTATTTGGCTTGATCTGTCATCCAATCCGACTCTTAACACCTCCAGGACTCACCTTTCCTACAAGCTGGTGCAGCTTCAGCCCCTAACTCAATGTTCATCCTTCACTGGCTTCCCAGAGAGAAGGCTACTACTGGCCACTTTTTGGACTCCTGGAGTTAGCAAGGACCAAACAGTCCCCTTTCTTCCTCACCCATAAGTGAATAACCTCCCCAGCATCCTCACTGAGTGGCCACCCAGCCCTTAATCAACAACACAGCCACAGTGGATTCCTAAGACTTCCGAAGAAGCATCTTCTGCAGAGGACAGGTGCACTCTTGGTGACAGCTGAGTTAACTGCCTTCCTGCAACTTCCTAGGCAACGCCACAGGCCTATCTTCCCACACCCCGAAGTCCTGGCACTCTCCACAAACTCAAATTCACCTAAGCACGCTTCCCCTATTCTACTACAGAATCGTTCGCATAATAAAGGATGTTGGAACAGGAAAATATAACTCCTTAAGTTATTTTTAATATAACACATTTCTTCTCATGAGACCTGTAGGTATTTCTTTTTAAGGGTTCACCCATTTCTTGTCCATTCATCTTATGCCTTTATTCTTTTTAAAATACAATTTAAAAATCCTGACAGGTGCAATATTGGTACTGACAGGCTGGGAGTAGCCAACAGCCATCTAATGGAACGTAGGAACTGAGCAACAGGAGGGCATTCATGCCCCACCCTGCAAACGAGACAACTGTGAGGCCATGGAGAACTTACTACTGCAGTTTCCTACACCAGTGTGAACACCTAACAACATTCTAATTACGCATCTTTATGCGCACAGGTAAGCACTTCTCTCACCCCTAATCAAAGAAGTTACTTTCTGCAGCAGATTAAAACCATTCGAGAAAGCCACAACTGGTCAAAATGCAGAGATCAATTGACCTCGGGGTGCCCAGCCCCAATGAATACATTTCAACACAACCCCTATACCGAAGGCTCCGGGAGCCTTGCAAGACACAGGGCAGAAAGACTGTAAGAACTAGGAGACCAGGAAATCTGCTGCAAGATAGGAAGCTTCGTCTTAAAAAATAAAAAGAACTTTTTTTTTTTTAAAGAGGACATAAAAAGGAGGTAGGGTGTAGGGAAGAAAATGATCAAGGAGGGCTTGCGGTATGAAATTCACAAAGATTAATTAAAATACATTATTTAGAAAATAAAATGTAACTTAAGATCAATTTTGTTGACAATCACATCACTCTATACTTGGGCCATAATAAGCCCACAGCCCAAATCTCCAAGGCCTCCTCAGGGCATGGTCCATTTCCTTTCACAGTTGATATTTTTGGTAACTTAAGTGCATGAGTTTAGATTTGGCTCAAATTCATTTGGCACAGTTTTCAAGTCTACTAGGGCTCTTTTGGGAGCCAAATCTATAACTTCCCACTTTAGCTGTCCATGTCACTCTGGCCATTCACAAACTGAAGGATATAATTTGTGTCACTTACTCCATTAAGTAGACAGCTTGGGCTTAATTCAACTTTGCTACTTAGAAGCTGTATAACCTTGAGGACCTTAGGGTTCTGATGTACTTCATTAGAAATTGCAGAGAGCTAGTGTGAGGACAAAGAGAGAGAGCACCCAGGATGCTGGTGACAGTTCAATGACAGGTTGTTTCTGGTATTGTTTCTATTAAGTTCACCATTTGCATCACTGGTAAAAAGAAGCCCACATATACAAAGGCCGCCCTCTACATCCACAACCACTCTTTGGCTTTGCTTACGTGATTCTAGCTAAGAGTCAATTTGCAGCTGCTACTCAGCTCCTATACCTCCCATTATGAAATCCCGAGGTGTTGAGAAAACAACCTTGATTTAAAGTCATATGCGCCCTATCTACCACATTTTCTTTCTTGCTTGTTCCAGTTATTTTACGGAACAGGAGAGCTACTTAGTCCTGTTGACTTTTTCTTTGTGTCTTAGTGACCGTCACATTGTCTACTGAGTGTTCGCTGTTGTCACAGTAATTTCTGACAGCTGGCTGAAATTTTATATTCTCACTTCCTGTCCCTCTCCATGCTTTGGATTTCTTTCTGAAATCCTCCCAGAAGACTGGCTGGAGTAGGTCTGTGTCAGGTGTGTTGGGGCCAAATAAGTTCCCTAATGGGAGACCCTACCCATGATGAGGGGTCGAGGATGGGTCTATCAGCGGCTACGGCCTCAGTTCCCTTACATTCTTTTCAGTCCTCAGCCTGTGGGGAATCAGTAGTCCTGTAAACAGGCAGGAATGAAGAGAGCTCTAAGTGGTAGAGGGGCTTCAGTTTTTGTTTTTCTCAACAGGGGTCTTGTCCCTTTGATTCCTTTCTCTACAACAATCAAACAAAACCTTGTAATAAGAAAACATAACAGAAAGAGCATTCCAGGCAGTCTTGACAGAAACTGTAAGGATACCATTAGCAAACATGTATAACATTCAATGCCACGAGCATTCCATTTTCTTTATCTGGCTTATTTTTGTAAACTTCATTTCCTGTTGGATTGTGCCTCATCCAGTTTTTAAATCTCTTGTTTTTAGAATTTCTTACACATCTCAGCACACTGGAGACACCAGGTTTCCTGACAGTATTCTAAGGGAATTAACTGTCTCTGTGGTATTTATTCTCGCTCATTTGCTTTCCCTTGCACACTCCTTTAAATGCTCATTTAGGTTTTGAGTGAATACAATTGCGCCATTTGCAGCCATGTCTTTTCCTCTTTTTAAAAACGACCCCCGTTTGAATTTATCTAAAGAATCCAAGAGGATTGCCTATGAGAGCGCGAGCGATCTCAGGCAACTAGGAACAGACCTCGTGCTCATATTGTGGGAAGTTCACTGTTGCTTACTGATTGGTTTTATACAGATATAACTTGTGGCTTTATGTTCCATGTTCTGCTGTATTTGCCAAGGACGCGACAAACTGGAAATAGATGCAGTGTTGCCATTAGCACCTCAAGGTTTCACAGCAAACAGAATGGGAACAAAAGCCCAGCATTGCACTTTCTGGGCAAGTCCGGGGAAGTTCAGCTTGTACGGAGTCGAATCTGAACAATAGGGGCCGAGTTTCCATTTCTTTAGCAGTCTCTTTTAGACTCTCGGGTTCTGCAAGCGGGTCTCTCACTTCTCTGAAATATCTGGAATGTGTAGTGTGTTGGGCTGTATCTGCTATCTACTTCATAGTCATCATAAAAGCTAAAAGCTTAGCTGACTGCCAGACGACATCAGATACTATTTATTAAATAAATGTATAAAAACCTCCTCTACTCCTATTTCACCAACCAATCTCCTCTTGGTTAAAATGAGATCCCAATAGTAGCTCCCTTCATTTCCTTCACTCTCCTAGAGATGAAAATGTCAGACAGGCAAATTGGTATCTGGGACCCCGTTTTCACTTAAATTTGAATAAGACTTGTAGTAGGTGTCCAAGTAGCTTACATTTTTCATCATTCTGACTTATTTATTACCCCTGTACCATTTTTGTATGCTATATCAAAAAGTAAATTATCTAATGCTTGATAAGGCTGAATAGTCTAAAGTTCATTTATTCACTCGAAACCCTTCCTTCCTTTCCTTTCATTTCCTTCTTCCTTCCTTTCTTTCTTTTTCTTTCTTTTTTCCGAGACAGGTTTTCTCTGTATTGCTTTGGAGCCTGTCCTGGAATTTGCTCTGTAGACCATGCTGGCTTCAGACTGACAGAGATCGGCCTACCTCTGCCTCCCGAGTGCTGGGATTAAAGGCATGCGTCACCAACGCCCGGCCTCGAAACTCTTTAAGTGTTTACTAAGTATGAAGAGCTGCTCTTTCTGAATGTGGCGATTTCCCCTTCCTTTTCACTTCGGCAAATCTGTATGCCTCGGCTTTGGGCCCTTACCTCTCAGTCCCTCTAAAATGCTGTTGTCAATTGCCACTGCTGGTGAACAACCCAGTATACTTGTCCAGTGCCTTCCTTTGAGGTCTGTTACAAATTCTACCAGTAATACCCTTGTATTTCAAAGGGAAATTACTTAAATCCAGGTTTCTCAATATTTCCATAGTGGCAGCAGTTTTGTTTTACATATTTCAAATATCAAACTAAGTATAGTAAATTCAAAATCAGAGCTAAAAGGCAAAGGAACATATTATTCATAACTCACATCCCTCATCACGCCATCAATACAAAAAATTATTTCCTTGAATAATTGAAATGAGTAACATTCGGAAAGAACATAGCCAAATTTTCAATATCATTCTGCTGATCACCTCTTAGGGTTTGAGCCCTAATTTTACTTTTCCATGTGTAGCATAAGCATAGGAGTAAGCAGGCAGGCATCGAACACCCTGGTATCCAGCACTCAGGTGAGACAAGTGTTATTTTCCACTACATACAGAGTTCAATGCAAACCTGAGCTACAGGAGACCTAGTCTCAAAAAAAAAAAAAAAACTAAGAAAGAAAAACAAAAACAAAAACAAAGGAAGGAATTCCCTTTGAGAATGGGATCACATAAACCTGAACCTTATTTTCTTAATTTCTTCAGGCTACTTTTTTAGTAATTTATCTAATAACCAAATACAACAGCTGCTTCCCAAAGCATCACAGTTTATTTTCAGTATGATATAAAGATATAGCTATGGCCCCCACTTTCCTAGAAAGTATAGATTTTTGTCAACATTTTCTACCAAGGCCCTGAATCATCAAATCATTTTTTTATTGGATGTGATCTGATTGCAGAATAACTTGTTTGCAGAAAAGGAATAAATCCATTTGTCTTTACTGTTTTCTTGGAGGGCTGCTAGCAGAATGTGTACTGTCCACACAAGGTCTCAGCCACCTGACCTGAAATATGCTTTGCTGACTCACCAGATCAGAGAGCATCCTGACTGCTGCTTAGTATGCCACACATTATGAAGTCAAGGGGAAGGGGGACCCCGGCTCACTTCTTATTAGCATAATGGCTGTGTCAAAAGAGTTTTGCCCAAAGATAAAAGAAATTCTGCACTGAGCAACAAAACATCCAATCAAATAGGAACTAAATTTTATATGTAGTGAATGTATTTAGGACACTAATGTTTTATATTCCAATTTTATCATTTCAAAAATATTGAGATTTTTGCAGTAAGGTACCTTGGTATGGTAGTGTGTGCCTGAGTGCATTTCCAGCTACCCAGGAGGCTCGAGGCAAATGGGACACCGGAGGGCAGGAGTTCAAGGCCAGCCTGCACAATGTAGTTACACTGTGTTTCAAAAATTAAAGACTTTGCAGTAAGATTGAAAAAATAATAATTTCAGTTTACTTTTTGAGTCTTGAATTTGTCATGATTGACTGTGAATACAGGGCACATTTAAGACAAATTAACTATGTCTCTTAGTCAATTACCTCTTTAGTACGTGAGGTGTTAACGGAACGGCTAAGTATGTTTAATTTACTAGTGAGAAGTACCTACACCATGGTAACACTCTGGTTCCCAGAGTAATATCTTTAGGATACTGGAGGAAACACCCTCACATCTTTTAGAGTGACACAGACTCCTCTACTCAAGTTAGCAGACACCATGTGTGAACTGTTGCGATTATTTACAACTGACACATGTTCACTACTGTCAAGCTGATTGGTAAGCTCTCTTCTTTCTATCTCCATAGCAACTGTTCCACATGGTTAATTATGAGCATTATCAATGCAGGTTCATAGATGGTCAATATCTGCAATTTTTTTATTTGACACTGTTCTCATATAATAGTTCATTGAATTATCGTCACCTGAGAAATCTTAGTAGAGAAAAATCATTGGTTTAAAAAGATGAACATGCAGCAGAATGCATTACTTTGCTCAGCTATGGCTGGCCTGTCAGTAGAAATACAGACAGTATCTTGCAGGAAAGAAAGTCTTGGGTCAAGGACAGAATTACAAATATTATCAGGTGTGAATCTGTTGCCTAGTAATAAGTATAAGTAGGTGAAGTGAAAGGATCAATCCATGTTGGAGAAATGAAATCCACAGCAAAACTCCCAACTTATGGTTTGCAAGATATAAACTTTGATTCATGAGTACCAGATAGGTAATGAGCTACATTAGCATGCCAGTACTTCCTTAAAAGGATTTTCTGTCCTTCCATAACTTGGACCCCTCCCCCACAAGTGTATCATTCAAGGGACCTGTTAAAAGTCACACAGGAAGAGCGGTGTTGAGTCTTCTGTTCTTGATTTACTCATTCAGGGAGGTTTTACTAAGCACCTCCTCCTCCATAGGTAACGCATGCTAAGAACTAGATGGAGAAAAATGAATGCAGTACAGATCTCAAGCAATTCTGGCAAGGACTGCCAGGCAGGGCATGGGACCCACTCAGGTAAGCTATGATGGCGGAAGCACAGTGTTTTCTCGGAGTACTTTGAGAGGAGGAGCACAGATAGTCATGCCTCCAAGACCTAGGAGAGTTTCCAAGCAGGTGTTTGATCTAAGTTGGGCCGTGTCTTTGCTGCTAAGTGGGATGTAGCGACAAGAGAAAAGGGAAAAGCAATCTATGGAAAGAAAACAGATTTCTGTTTGTTCTAGCAGCCATACTAAAACTTTGTCAGCCCTCATCACTGTATAGTCTGATCATTTCTGAGCCCAGAGAGTCCAGTGTATGGAAGACCATTCAACGCCTGACTTTGAGCTGAGAGGCCCTGCGCAGGCCAATCTGCACGCTGTTGCACTGCTGTTCCAGCCAGGCCTGCAGTGTTACCACCTTCCATGAGTCCTTTTCCTTGGCTGCAGTTAGGGGTAGTTCTATCTACTGCCATTTCACAATGATTGGAGGGTTAGAAGATGGCACCTAAACCCACATAGTATTATGAGTACTCGGGTAGTAGAAGCCAGCCATTGTGCTGGCTAGCTTCTTTTCCTGAGATACAAAATTGTATAAATCTGAAGCAAAGGGGAGGCCATATTGGGAATTTCAGCTCATGTGCCCCAGGCCCTGCTCCAAGGACACCACTGACCAGAGGCAAGTCAATGAACGTGAAGCTGTGATGCTTCTTTTTCAGAGATGTTCTGAGTCATACACACTCACAAAAACTTCCCACTAGTAAGTTAGTAAGGGAGGGAGGGGAGGAGGGAGGGAGGGAAGGAGGGAGGGAGAGAGGAGAGGAACGTAGGCCCTGGCTTATGAAGTATTGCTCTGAAGGGGCAGCCTCCCCTGGGAACTCCCCTCCCTTACCTGGGACACTTCATACCTCTGCTGGGAACATCCCTCAGCCTGCCCACACAGCCCAACAAGTTGCCAGAAACCTCTCCGATGGAAAAAGGAGAAGAGAAGGAGAATTGCTCTGAGAAATGATATACAAACGTACATGGAAGGCATCAGAAGGAACTTTCCAGAAAAAAAAATGTATTCCAAGAGCTGAATTATGACATCAACAGAAGACAGAAGACGAATCTAAGGGGAGATCTGTAGGGACCCTTTAAAGTGTCACAGCCAGTATAGGCACTGACTACAGCACTAACGCAACCAGCAACCCAAACGTGGGCTAAGTGTGTCCACATTCAGATACTGCAGGTTGGAACACCTTGATTCCTCTACTTAGTGTTCACAACGAACTATGACATGGGTCATTCTAGCACCCAGAACAGGACAGGAAACGAGTATGTGCAGTTCTTAGGGATGCTGTAACAAATGAGAATGAACTTGGTGCAAAACATCTCTGAATTCTAAAGGCAGAGCACACGGTTCCTACCCTTAAGATTTCCCTGGCGTTCCTGGGTTCTAGGTGCCACCTGCCTGCTGTCTTTAGCTTGTGCTTCCATCTTCCACTTTCAAAACCCCTCACATCCCATCTGTTGTCATGTCTCTCTCTGACCATAATCACAATTGCTGATTTCTTTTCTACTGCCCACCGATGGTCAAGGAAACGACGATGTCAGAATCACACTTGTATGCATAACTTTTAATACCTCAGATAGTGAAATTAACCTGGTATGAAGATGAAGTGCAATATTTCCTTTTTGTTCCTAGCTAAAATCCTAGCTAGGATATCATATCCCTGATATGATCCTATTCTGCATTTATTACTCTTCCTAATAATGAAAGTAAGGGGCAAAATCAGGTTTAGCTTCTCATAGCTTAAATAAATAAAAATCAGCCTGACTTGTCAAAATCCAGGTTGGTCTTGTCAGGGTGAGTAGAGTAATAATGGAAAAGGGTGAATGTGGATACTGACAAGGAAAAGCACCTGGCTAATCATGTAAACACATGCAAATCCCAGATGGAGTGTCTACAGCACGGTAAGCAGCAGTGTCTTCTGTGGTTATTTTCCTGGAGCAGACATTCTTAAAGACATGCACATTTTACACCATGGCGTTGGTAGCAGAAGTACAGGGTTTTTGTTTGTTTGTTTTTGTTTTTTTTCCCACGCCTTCTCATTCACCAATGCTGAAAGCTTCAATGTGATCATGGCGGGCCTCCAATACACTCAACTGTCCCTTTCACTGAAGTGGAATCTAGACTCAGGAAGAGGATCTGGGCCAAGGGGCAATGAGGTCAGGGTGGCCTAGAATCACACATGACATGGGGACATTGGTTTTATACAGAGCCTAATCTAAAAGCGTCACCTGGAAAATGTATTTTTATTCAACTGTACGGTAGCAATAGGTATCTGTGGGTATCACGCTTGGGTGTGTGTGTGTTCATATACATGTGAAGGCCAGAAGTCAATCTCAGGTATCATTTCTCAGGAGCTGCCCTATTATTTGTTTCTTGTCTTAAAACAGGATCTTTCTCTGGGACCTGGGGCTCACTAATTAGGCTAGGTTGGTTGGCCAGTGGGCCCCATAAATCCTACCCTGTCTCCATCTCCCCATCACTGGATTACATGGATGCTGGAGAATGGACTGAGATCCCCACTCTTCCTCTCAAGCATTTTGCAGGTAAAGTAAGCTATTTCTGAGGCCCTCTCTCCCTCCCTTCCTCCCCCCTTCCTCCTTCCCTCCCTCCTCTTTCTAAGTAGGAAAGAGGTTATCTTGTTAAAGTATAGAGATCTGGGATGTAAGTTCCCACTACATAGGAAAATTTTCCTTCTATTTTAGATCCTAAGGCATTCTCTGCTCTGTTTACAAGAACTGAACTCAGGGTCAAAAGATGCTTCTCAGCTCAGTGCAGCAAGGCTGGAGGAGAAAAAACTGTTGTCTCACTATATTCTTGCCTTCTAGATAGAGACCTGGACTTCTTGGCTTAAGATACACTTCCAGTGCCTTCTTCCCTCCTCACCCCCTTGACATCCCCCTGTTTTTTTTGTTTTTTCTTTTTCTCCACTGAATCTGGTTTTGCTTACCCACAAGTAGAAGGCATAGCTCAGGTCAAGATCATAGTTCCCAATCCCCTTGCAACTCCATAGGGCAGGTAGCATGCTCTGGCCAAGGGGGTGTGAGTAGAAGTGATCTGCAGGAGTTTAGGTACCTTCAGATGGAAGGGGTGTGCATCCCACTCCCGTTAGGTCCTCCCCTGCAGTAATGGGAGGCAAGATCTTGAAATAGAAGCCAGAAAGTGAGGGCAGCAGAGAACCATCGCCATGGAATTTTTCCCATCAGAACACTTGGCCTATTACACTATGGAGCCTGACTTGTTTATTTTTAGGCTACTGCTATTTGTCTTCTGATATAGCAACCAAATCAATATCCCAAACAATATTTAACTTCAAAAATTTCCACACCAGCTTCCCTGGCTTTCCAGGATTCATGAGTCTTTAGATTAGGTTGGGGACCCTCAGTGTCTGTTTACACATGTCCCAATATGATGAAGAGATTATATGGAGAGTCAAGGAGATGATTTTGAAGCTCTACTACAGTTTTTAAAAAGATAAACCTCGGGGATAAATATATAGACACACAGAGAAAGCATCAACTAATTCCTGTATTTAATTTCCACTACTGAAATGGGGTGTGAAAGAAGTTAGGAGAAAATCAGAGACAATATAGAGTAATTTATATTTCCAAACACGCGTGTGATGGCACAGGGCTGGCTTCCATGGTTCAGGGCTGGCTTGCTGAGCCACATCTAGTCATGAGCCTAAGATTACTCTGCTAGGCAAAGGGTGGTGATGACCCATCTTTTCCACAATGGAAGGGAAACATTTTAAAACTGATCAAGAAAGCTCCATAAGTTCGATAAGAGTTCCCTGAACCCATACTTCATCACTTCAGTTACCGAGTCTTACTCTGTAGATACTTTTTAACTGCACAGAGTTTTATTTTTCACAATATCAGAATTCTTTCCTATGAGGGAAGGTGACGTCAAGAAAGGTTTTCATCCAGGGACCTAGGCTTCTGTGTCTTCTGTCCTCACAGACCTTCCTTCTTCTCTCGTCACTCTTCCTCTTGTCCTCACTCAGTCTGTTTCTGCTCACCAGCTACTAGAAACAAGGCTTTTGCTTCTGTGCATTTTGTTTCATGTGACCACAGTTTCAATTCTACAATGTGCCAGAGCACAAAGTGTAATGCTAAAAACACCATGTATACAGATGTGTCTAGGTGTGTGTAAGTGGGCAGGGGTGGGGAAGGGGATGGAGTAAGAACAGCATGTACACATATGTGTCTAGGTGTGTGTAAGCAGGCAGAGATAAGGGATGAAGTGAGAATAGCATGTACACATATGTGTCTAGGTGTATATAAGTGGGCAGGGATGAGGTAGGGGAAAGGAGCTAGGAGGGGTTTCAGAATGTGTGTTCAGATATGATTAGCAGTGATGCCATGTTCAAGACAGACATACAGACAAGCATGCATGGGCATGCATGTCTGAGCTCATGTGCAAATATACATGGGGTGGGGGATGTCAAATAGGAACCTCAGGCTTTAGAACGGATACATCTCCACTGAACACATGACTACTGATACTAACGTTGGGTTTTATGCATTCTTAGTTCTTTTGATAGGAGGAGAGGGGTCATTTATTTGGGGCAGGTACATTTAAAATGACAGAAAACAGTTAGCATGCAATGCAAGCCTAAGCAGTGTGGGACTACTTACTAGGAGAGACTTCACATCACTGGGACACTGCTGAGCCCCGACCGTACCCTCTCCTGATTATTTCGTAGGTGGCTGGAAAGGATACACTGGGCATGCTCTACTAAATCTCCTTTCACTTTACCTGCAAAGCCTGAGCCTGTCTCACTTGTTCCTGGTCTTCAAGTAGTTTGGGGTACAGGCTCTGAACCTGGTTAAGGGCAAGATAAGTGGATGGGGGGGTGCAATGCTCCTTTTGTCCATGACTCATCTGCCTAAAGCAAAGGTCAAGTATTTTCAAATCTTCCTGACCCCACATTGTGCACAACTGTCCTCCAAAACAAGCAACAGCTACCATCTTAGGGCAGTCAGGGGAATCACTGAGCCAGAGTCTCCTCAGCAGGGCGTGACGACAGTTCACATCCCCTCATGCAGGAGTGAGGAGAGTCACAAGACCTGAGCATCTGACCACTCCCTACAAGCTGGTGTGGTGATGGGGGATAGGGGGTGTGGGGACAGGACAGATGGTTACTCTATATCACGGACACGACTGGGGAAGCGACTCTGCCCACATGTGCCTACCCTGGTGGGTAAAGGTTTTATAGGTGTGGCCTTTCAAGGGAGGTGCACCTATACCCCTGTTTGTGATCCCTCACCTATGTCTGTAAGGAAGTTCAATAACTCATTGGTTTCTCGGGGAGGACTTTGGTGGAGTCACCCTTGGTTTACTGTTGGAAGGACAGACATTGATTATGTCTCTTGCTGAGAAGAAATTTTGGAACACCCTATTCTGACACCTCATCTAGTAAAGCATCTCCTAGACACAAAAATGGCAATTTTGTCTCCTCTTGCCTGAGTTCCTCCATCTCCGCACCGTGTGGCACACTGTGGGCTATCCGCAAATGATTTCTGAATGAAAAAATTAATGGAGGTAGGTGGGCAGTTTACTGACTTCCTAAAACTCCAATGAAATTGTTCTAATATTGAGGTGCTGTAGGGTTTTTTTTGTTATTTACTCCATTAATTATAGTGCTTGCACATGTAATACACATAAGAAAAAGAAAGGTAGAGGAGAGGGAGGAAGGGAGGGATGGAGAGAGAGAGAGGAAAGAGAGAATATCATTCAGTACCTTCATCCCAGAACACCAAAATCCACAGATACTCAAGTAGATATAGTATCTCAATATAACATATATAATCTTTGGTATACATTCAATCATTTAGGTTAGCTATAGCACCTATCAGACACAAATACTATGTAGAAAATTGTTATACTTTATTATTTAGAGAATAATGACCACAGGAAAAAATCTATACAAATTCAGTATGCTTTTTTTTCTGCATAGTTTTAATTCACAGTAAACCCACAGAATAGAGGACCCACCACATGTACATGTTATTTACAAATGTCAAATACATATTTCAGTATGAATATGTCCTATTCTTTATAGAACTATTCAAACAGAAATTGAAAAGACATAGAAAATGTCAGAGTAAATGCTGCTATATTCTTGTGGCATCCCGGTGGTTTTGTTGAACTTCATCCTGGAGGCAATTAGCTCAAACCTGTAAGTGCTACAGAAGCCGAGAGAGGAACTAAAGGGCTGGAGTGGCCCAGAGAGACTCTGTGAAAGAGCATGAAGCTATGCCATGCCTTGAACCCCTCACCCTACACAGTCAAATGACTTCCACTTTAATGGTAGATGCATGTTTTGAACTAGAATATGGGATCTGAGTCCTAAGAGCTGAATGGGTAAGAGCTAGAAGGAAAAGGAGGAGGGTATGGAGACTCATTTTGAAGCACTTTGTGCAAGAGTAGATTTTTCACAGAAACGGGGTAGAGCTTGGCTTCCTTGCACTGCCTTCAGCACTAACATGCTGTAGAATAGTGAAACACAAAGTCAGTGTCTGGAAGACAGAGTGGAAGTTGGTTCCACCCTGTATTATGAAATTAAACACAGAAATCTGGATTTAGTTTGTTATAGGACAACTGAGAATCACTGGACATTTAAATGAAAAACAGAATCATGTCAGTATTTTATAAAGATCAGGGTGAAATCAAGATGCATTGTAGATTAGGTTCTGGGCAGAATGGCTCAGGAATCTACCAGATAAAGCAGCAGCTGAAGAATAAAGTGTGAAAGTGAGAATCCACTAGAAGGAGCATAGCAAGGCCTTCACCAACCAGCAAGATGTGAAGAAAGATACAATCTCAGATGCCAAGTGATGTTACCATTTACAAACATCACCATCCTATGATTTCGACAACTTTCTATCCTGAAGAGGATAATCCCAAGAGGAGCTGCTGTTTATTTACTTCACTTAAAAGCTTGAAGTTTGCTCTACTGTCCAAAGACCAAGTCTTTAACTGGGAGATGGGATAAACCTCAAAGGTTTGCCAGAAGAAGCAATTTCAATGCTGTTTTGCCTTGAAAAAGGGGAGAGGGGGAGTGCTCCTCCTTTTGTGTGTGCTGTGAACATGTGCTAGGTTTCTGGGTGTGAGCAAATATTCTAACCAACCACCAAAGACAGACCAATAGTAAGCTTGTGTGCCTGCTCCATCAGATTTTTTCTCCATGTGACCTTCATAGTATTTTCAGTTTGATGTTTACCTGTGGGGTAAACTGATTGGGTGAATGGTGAGGTGGGACAAGAGGATTAGATCAGAACAGTGCTGGAGGAAAAGGAAATCCAGGCCTTTCCATCACCAGGAGGCTCCGACTGTGCAGTCATATGCTGGACTTGGACCTGCACGGTTCAGTTTTTGAAATCTGTGTACTAGATCCCTCAATGACTTGTTCTAAAAAAGGCCTCCTAAGATGGTAAGCAATGACCACAAGGCTTACTTTCCAAGTAGAGTTCTGCAGGAAATACAACTGCCATCTAGTCTTCCAGATATCTCTACAGCTTCAATCTGAAGCAGATATTATTTAATCCAGACCACATCATTTATTCCTCTAGTCAGCTGTTGATGAGTTTCAGAACACGATCTGTAGCAGGAGTGCTTGGCAACTGACAGCAGCACTGCTTCAATTGAGGGCAGGGTTGTTTTGTCTCAGCGGTTAAGCAACTGTGTGTTTGGGTGCTATATGCTACTAAGTTAAGCTGATTAACCTTGTCATCGCTCAGGATGACATCTCCAACACAGTAGGAGATGTACGGCATGCTCTCAAATCACTACAGACTTCAGAACCCAGTGCCACCTCACAGGGAGGATTCTGATGGTCTGCTTGAACGTAAACTGATCTAAACCTAACAGCTATATTCAGTCGATGTTGAACAAGAACAGCTTCTTTGTTCTCGTTAGATAAAACACAACCAGTCTTTAACACCTAGCCAGGAAGAATTCAAGTATGGAAAAGGGAATCTGGCCTGGGTTGGCCTTTGAAATCTTGTTTAGACTAAGAAAACAAGCATTTAATAAGAATAACAAAACAATCACATGAGTTGTATAATTGCTTTTTCTTCACTACACTTTTTTTAAAGGCAGATGTCATTGTTTTTCGCAACTCTTGCCTGTCACAAAAGAAAAGGACAGGCAGAGCTGAGAGCCTGAGTCTCAGAACTTCTGGCAGTGTTCAGGTGGCACAGCAGCTTTTAATAACACTGTGGGTCTGGTTTTACCTCTCAGCAGTTCTCTTAGCCAGGTGTATGAAGGACCACAGCAGAACCTACAGCTTGCTCCTACTGCTACTGCCCATGCCCGCACCATTTGGAATACAGTGATCTCTCCAGAGAGGCAGATCAGATGGATAAGTTCATGTCCAAGAAAAGCCCAACCCCAAATTAATATGACAATAGGAATCTATAATGCTGGAAGATGATGCCATCATTTTCATCATAACAAAAACTATTCTATAACCTAGAGAATGTTAATGTCATGGTTTTTAAAGCTTCATACAGTCTTTATCAAACAGTCTTCAGATTTTTTTCCTATTGAGTCAGTTGATAACAAATGTATCATTCACTTGTATAATTCCACTTCCTTCCCATGACATCATAGCATCAAAGAATGGAAACTTCGTGATCACTTGTTTTTTTCCCCTCCTTCTAAGCTAAACATGTACAATTATTAACACCTTTTTTTTCTCTCCTTGAAATCATTTTTACTTCTGGCTTTATGCAAAATGTGAGGCTTTTTTTGTCTCAGAAAATTGTGCTAGTTCATCTGCTATGATGTTCCCATTGTTCACTGTCAGCGGGACAATCTATGTAGTGCCATAATTACTCCTTAAATAGACCCATGTATGTGCTCTGTATGGTGGGCTTTGCTGTGTGTTTATCACCTTCAGAGCTATTCTGTCTAGACTTTCTTCAGAAAGATTATCACATGCAAACATTTAATGAGCTTTAGTTTCTAGTATTGGATTCCAATAAAATATTACAGACAAAAATGCTCATTTTCAAAGAGTACGCTGGGTGAGTCATTCAAAATCACAAGCACAAATACACTGTTAGTGTGGGCTCAGGTCTATAAATAGAAATATAAAATGGGAATGTGTGTGTGTGTGTCCTCACATGTGCCGGGGTACTATTCCCATTCATACACATGCGGAGGCGGGAAAGGACATTGTGTGTCCTCCTTGGCCACTCATCACCTTTTTTCCTTGAGGCAGGGTCTCTCCTTCAACTAATACTCACGGGTTGGCTATGCTAACTGGCCAGGGATCTCCTACAACCTGCCAGCCTCCGTCCCCCACCCCCATGCTGGATTCATAGACATGCATAGCTATGCTCAGCTTTGATGTGGGTGCTCAGGGTTCAAATTCAGCTTCTAATGCTTTGTACAGCAAGTACACTTAACCACCAAGCTGTCTCCCCAGCCCTAAGATGTCAATCAACAGACAATTGTTAGTGTATTGTATAGCCTGAAGACCCGGAAGAACTCTGCCTAAGACACATCTAATTTTCAACCTTTCAGAAACAAGGGACTTATAAAACAGCCAAATATTAAAGCTGGAGATGGCTCAAGAGTCTGAGTTATATTCTGTTTGCCAATCATCTGCAAATGTGTCTGCTTCCCTGTTTAAAGAGGCACGATGGATGGCACAATGGACCACACAATGAGGCACAGAACAGAAGCAGCACACAGTTCAGAATTCTCATCTAGATCTCTCAGTCTTGCTTTCAGTAATTCAAATATTTCAAGTTCTCCAAGTCCTGGTTTTATCAGGCTTTGTAAAGCCACTACAAAGACAAGATGCTTATATGGAAAACTCTCATAAACAATGTACGATAAACTGCTGAACTTATGTACCCATGGGTGAACATGCATGTATCTGTGTGTGTATGCATGATCACTAGTATGACCCATTTCATGTGAATGAATCAATGAAAAGGGGATTGCTTTCATACACACCTGATTTTTATTTTTTAAAAAATCTCAAGTCCAAATGATTCAAAGAAAATTATTTTTAAAACAATTACAACATATTAGAAAAATATCCTGGTAGTCCATACCTGGTCCTGACCAGAACCTATTCCTGGGGCCAACCCTAACTATTTCTTTACCTAAGCTGTTTCTTTACCTTAGAATCCATGGTTTTCCAAGAAGGGCTGACTTTCCCCACAAGAGTTCCCACAGCAGGTTCCACAGCCAGAATAGAAAGGTAGAAAAGAAGATGAAAGAGATACCCACAAGGGAGAGAGGGAGGAGGGGGTCAGGCTTTTATTACGTCTTCGGAAAACTTGTTTGTCAAATCCTTGTAAGTCGGAGACTGTACGGATATCCAGCCAGATATTACTACAGTATTTTAAAAAGTCATTCAGAGCTGACATTTCCTAAATGTCATGTTTAGCTACGAAACACAACCCCAGCAAGACGTCAAAGGTGTGCCTTTGTTGGTAGAAGCAAAGTCATAACACAGGCGTGGCTGTTTTCTCTTGAATTGAAAGTGGTTTTTTGTGTATACCAAAAAGCACTTTAGAACACACTCAAAAGCAAAAGCTAAGTGTGTTTCCTACAAACATCATCCAAACAGGAAGACAATATAGTAACAAGGACCCTCAGCAGTAATCAGTTATCACTCTGGTGAGGGCTTGTGGGCACAAGAATGGAGTCGGTAAGTGAGCTGGACAAAGAATTTCCTAATTCTTTACCAGTGATAATTACACACATAAGACCTAAAGCAGCGCCACATCAAGGAATGTAGGCAAATGTCAAAATCATACCATTATACAAAAGCAGGAAACACCAATACTTTCCCATAGAGAACGCAGCTTGCAAGGAAACCCTTGGTTTTAGCCAATGTATCTGTTCCTTCATGGGATGGAAGACAAGGTTTGAGCTAATGATTCACATAGTCAAAATTATGGACACAGGCAAGTAATCACACATGATTAGTTAAGCTTAGTCAGCTGCAAACTGCCTTCGTGAAGCAACTACTCTCTAAACAAAGTCCCTCGGCAAATATTTGATTTCATTTAAGCCTCTACTGTCATCCAGAAAGTGTAGTTCCTGGGGAAATGACATGAGAACATGGACTGGGTATCTTTAGCATAGGCCTTGTGGAATGTGCTCTCTGCAGAAGCAACTTCCCCTCAACAGTGGTGACTATTACTATTTTAGAATTACTACTCAATACTCACAGAAGTCACTGTTCAATACAGTTATCTATGTATTTAGTTCTCCAGGACAGGAGGAATGGGTCTGAATGGCAAATACCTCAGCTCTTCCTCCCTGCTTTTAACTGCAAGATATAAGCTAAACTGAGACAGATTTCTTTAAGAGGTGATATGGCAAGACAGATATGGTCAAATTTAAAGTCTGAAAATCAGGGAGTATCACATCTATTGTGGGTGGAAGATAGAAAAGGGTTTAAGGGGGCGAAACTATCTGGGGAACCACATCCATTTGTTCTCATTCTCTGCAGTAGGGGTAGTGACTTCATTTAAAAAGCTAGGTTTTTTTTTTTCCCCCTTTATAACAAGCAACAGGAGAGAGAGGCAGATGTGTGTGGGCTGGTTCTGGCCCTTGATTAGCTGCCACAAAGCCACCGCCTCTAAGATTCACCAAATACAACCCGTCTTGAGCTTGCAATCAAGACCCCACATTTCAACAAAGTGACTGTGCTGCTCTAGCAAGGTCTCTGTGGGGCCAAGTTTCCTTTTCCACAAGCATTCTCAGATGTGGTTTCCAGAACAGACTTTTCCAGCCCCATTCCTCAGCTCCCCTCGCTTTTAAAGTCTGGAATCAGCATATTTGGAAAAAATCTTCTGTGCTTTGATCAGGAAGGGGGCTGACAGGGCCAGCTGGAATTGCACAGCAGTACCGACCAGAGCTTCTGGGAAGGGCATCCTTGGAACAAGAACGCTCCGAGTTCTGGAGTTCCAAAGAGGGGTGGCACACACAGAATGGAGATTCTCTTGCTGGAGGCTGAAACCGGATGTGGCTTTGAGGCCACCTGGGCAAGCTCCCTAGGTAGTTGTGTTTGTGTTCAACACACACACCGCCTTCTTCTCACCCCCACCCCCGCCCCACAATCATGCAGGGTTCTATGCTATGAATCCATTTGGAATATAGCTCTTATCACTACCTAGTGGAACTCATTCTCCTTTAACCTCTGCTGTCCTAGCCAAACAGGCTGCAGGACAGGAGAGGGTTGTCCAGGCAGTGAGGCCCTGAATTCAGGTGTGCCAGCACTGGGTTACTCTGCAGCTGGCTGTGCCTATAATCAACAGGGAAGGGAAGAAATGAAGGCTGCTTTCCTCACCGAGAGAGTAGGGGACAGGTGTCAAGGAAAAGAAGCTGAGGGACCCTGCCACGACGTCCAGCTATTTAAAGCCAACGGCTCTTTAAGAAGCAGGAGATTCCCAAGAACAACCTGAGATGCTGTGCACACAGCCAGAGAGACAGATCAATAGTGTGTGGGGTGACTAGCTAAGCCAGGTTTCTTGCATAATGATTAGAACAGAGAGAAAAATGCTGCTTAATTCCCCCCTCTTTGTCTCTTTGCTTTTGTTGGATATACAGTGGCCTCAAAACCAAAATGTTTTGGGTTTTATTTTATAGAGAGCATGCACAACTCGTGTTGGGTCTCTCTGCATTTGCCTCTCTAGAGTCATCAGTTTGCTCACACAAGAAAACAAATTCAGAACACAAATGAAGCCTCCTTTGGTACTAAGCTAGGAGACACTGTCCCAGAATGGGACATACACAAGAGGTGGGAGCCAAGAACCCATTAGTCTCTGCTTCCCAAGGGCCAGATGTACACTGAAATAGGAGACTATTTAAGATACAAAGGTGATCAAATAGATGGTACAAGGGCTGCTTTGCCTAGGAGGCAGGGTCAGTGCCCAGCACTCACATTGCCACACCAACTGTCTGTAACTCCAGTTCCAGAGTATCTGACACCCCCTTCTGGCCTCTAAAGGCACAAGGCATGCACATGAAGCATGTACATACATGCAGGCAAAACATTCATATACTTAAAGTAAAAAACTAAATATAAAAAATAGACTGTAGAAGATACAGGACATAGCTAGGATTCATTAAAAGGCAAGCAGTCGTCAACAGAACACAGAACTAGGTCGATGGGATGGAGCCGAAGTGGCAAATGGAGTTTCGGCACTGTTAAGAACTGTGCCAAGAAGCAAGGGATTTATAACCAAACCCTTAGGATAGCCAGAACCTAATGTTTCTTGAATAAGGAGGTCCATGTAAAAACAGCTTACACCAAAGTCCATACTACTGCTATACTAATTATTGTTAGCTATGTCAGTTCAAGGTAGAACTGGGGTTGCATCAGAATAAAGACTCAATCAATAACCCCTCACTATTGGGGGAGAGGCAAATATAAAATTTTACTGCCCCATCCTTCATGGCCTACGGCTATGAAAATCAGCCATCACCCCTGAACACTAGATTAGATGAATCCCTTTGGTAACAATTACACAAGTCAGAATACCAGGAATAAGGTAACGTTAGCAAAAAATATATCAGGTGTTGGGGAAAAGTTACTGACAAGTTAGTATATTTGTATTTTCATGGAAAAAATTAGTTCTTGGCAAAATAAAAGGTGCAAATTCATTTAATTTTAATTCTTAGGATATTTTTGAGGAGTTATTTTACTTTGAATGTTTTTACTGTAAATATGTGGCGGCAGCCACAGCTTCTCCCATACGTTCTGTCTATTCACTTAACAAACATTTGTCCCCATTGTGAACACACTTGGAGGGCAGCTTTGTGTTGCTGGTTAGTGCATGTGAAAACACAAACACCGGCAGCGTTTCTTGCTGCTCCCACCTGCAAGTTCTGAGCTCTGAAGGGAGAACACCCTGATCTCTATCTTTGCATAGCCGTCTGCTTCATTTTCAAAACTCTGTCATCAATACAATCATGAACCATGCAGTGAGGTTAATTTTTGATGCTAACACAAAACCTGAGAGGACTCATTTTCCTTTTCCTCCTGGAAGGCTCTTGGCAGTGCCTGAGCATATGGTGTGATCTTCATGGATGGTAACTCCATGAGATCTGAGATTTCCTTTACTCCTCCCCTGTACTGCTGAAGGCCAACATCCCTGACATTTCATAAACAAACAAACAACCACATAGCCCTGGTCATTACTGAACTGGGAAGATGATGTGTGGATCTTTGCTTCCTCCCAGAGCCCAGAAATTAGAAAAGTATAAGTCCAAAATAGCTGAGACCTAAGCCAATATTCTTGGGAAATAGACAGAGACACAAGGATTTGTAGACAAGAATACAAAGAAGACAGCATGTGTTCCCCCTGATCCAAGCCCTACTAAAATCCAGGAAGGTGTCAGCTCTACCTTACTGGAGGTAGCCAGCCAACCATCCATCCGTTTCCATCCCTGTGGGACAGGAATAATTTCTTTTCCAGAAAAACTGAACTCACTAGGCTTAACACTCAGCCACGTGGCGGCTCTGTGGAAAAAGGGATTTAAGTACAGAGCTGGGAAGGAAGACTGGGCATGAACAATGAGCCCTCAAACCCTTCTATGACTCTGTCTAGGATGAAGGGCACTCTTGAATGTCTCCCAGGTAGAGGATGAAGACAGTATTCCTGAGAAGTTGAGTGAGTACCATCAGTAGATTCATAAATACTGACATTCTGAGCTACAGGACAGGTGGGTTTTGACAACTGGAATTTGCAGGAGAAAAATGAACTATCCTTCCATGACTGGATGAAACTGTTGATTCAAAGGAGACCAGGAAGGAAGAGATACAGAACATGAAATTCCATTTAGTGGCTAGTGTCATCTCTCCATGACCTGCACATAGGGACTTTTACTCCAACCTATGCCACTGCCTCTTGATGTGGCCATTAAGTCACTTTTCTTCTCTAGGCCTCATCTGTAAACTGAGGGGTCACAATCTTTGGGTCCTATTACCCTGAGATGTTGAGACACTCTTCCTGGGAGGTCTAGAGTGACAGAACATCAATGGTCTCTGGCAGGGCGCTGAATGCCTGAGGCTTCACTTATTTCTTGAAGTCCTTTTACAGCAAGTGGGTAACATTCTTGGATGGGATACAATTCCACAAGCATGTGCCCAAAGTAAAGGACAAGACTCCAAGGTCGCTAAAAAGCTCTTACTATATGCTAATACTAACCCATTTCTCCCACAAAGCAAAAGCAATTTCAGGATTAGCGCTGACCCAAATTTAACATCTTTATACCTAGTGGTTTTAACTTTTCCCCAAAATGAAACAAAGGGGAAAGGTGAATAACACCAACACGTCTCTTTTCCCAGGGTTAGCTCTGATGCAATACTGATTGGTGCATATGAAAAACTTAGAACAGATAAAGAACTCGGCCCACTGCATTCAGTACCTTTTGTCACTGGAGTCTCCCATGTACCCACATCCAAGAGTCACAGTGATCTGTCACACATGCAGCCACAATGTCCAGCTGAGGCCAAGCATACGGGAGACTCGCACTCTGCCTTCCTACGCCACCAACTTGCTGTAGCCTGTCTCTGTTGTCCACATCTCAGGACCACAGCCCTGGTCCCTGAAAAAATTCTTACCCCACTTCATCCTTACCCCATGGTTTCAAAGGATCAACATGATCAGACTTTCTGCTAAAAGGCTAGGAGGCATCCTGAAAATTCAATAAGAGTTTCTGCAAGATGCTGCCTTGCCCAAAGCTAACTGATGGCCATTCGAACATTTTCACAACTGTGGCCATCATCATCCCACCTATTGGTCACTGTGTCCCAATGTACCTCTGCAGTCAATCACCTCAAAATCACTTTTACATGTCCCCTCATACCTAAGGAGACAGCAGCATTTTTTGTCATTACCCTGTAACTTATCCATCTACACTCAGAACACTAGTATTATGGTTACATAATAGGCAGCCTGCTGACATTCCTATTTCAGAGCATTTACTTTTTCAGGATTTATCGCAAGCCATTTTAAATTTCATTTAGCTGTAACGTATTATACAGCTTTATGTTCGGAAGCAATGTTCTTTGCTACATCAGCAAGCTATACGGGAAAATACCGTTGCTGTGAGTTTGAAATAGTTTGTTTGCTAACTTTTGATTTGATCCTTTGGAGAGCAACATGTAGAGTGGGTAATGAGAAAGGAAGTTTTTACCGCATGTTGTTAAGGCATTACTTTGGAAAACTAAAAGGAAGAGATTTTGATATCTAATCTGGATTAATGGTTTAGCTTTCAGCTTTCCACTTAATTTACTGTAAATGAATCTGGTGTCCCAATCATTGTTTATATAGCTTTACAAACCAAGCGATCAGTTTACTAGACTTCTAGTGACTACGATAATTGAAGAAACTGGCAAACTTAGTGGGAGGGCATATGTGGCTTGATAAAAGTATCCATTCATCCAACTTCCACTAGGCATAGATGGACTATGTTGTTTGGGAGACCCAGAAAAGACACTAGCCATCAGGGCCCTAGTGGGTTACATGACCTATGATGAACTCTTCAATGCCTCATTCCTTGTATCTCAGCTATGAGCTGAATGCAGCCCCAAATGGGCAATCTGGACAACAAGCAAATATAAGTCTCTGATTAAATTGTGAGGAAAACGAACTTTCTCTTTCTTGCCCATTTCTCTTGAATGAAGCCCATGATGGGACTTAAGCTGTCTTGGTTACCTCATAATAATGCAGGGCTCAGAATGGGGGTAGAAAGGAAGTTGAGTCAAGAAAGACATAGCCCCGTCAACTCTCACTGAAGATGATTTGCCTGATGATTTCTGCACAGATAAATGGGGACTGCCAGGGAAAGATGAGCAATCAGGCCTTCTACTGGATACCTTTATTCCATGGATTAAGGTTTGCTACACCAGGAAGGGAGAAAGAACAGGCTATGGGCAGGCAGTTAGTGGCTTCCTCTGTGCCTGTCTGGGTTTGGACTTTCTATGCTCATTGCAGAGAACAGGCCATATTTCACATACAGAAAGGACTTACATATTATGGGGTCTATAAATTAGACTAATTAAACATACAAGTATTTGATTTGTAAAATCTTTCATGAGGCAATAACCTCGCTTATTTCACAGTAGTCCCAAATGAAATTACTATTTGATTTAAAAATATCCTATCTACAATTAAAAATGCAAGGTCTGAGAGCACATGCAGTAGCCCCATCTTGTATATTTAGTTTAGACACTGAATGAATTGTTCCCCCCAAAAAATGTTAAAAATCCTATTATCTTCTTAAATTACAGGAATATATCAAGCTATATATTTATGAGCCCACTCTCTCCAGGAAGGAATCACTCTGTTTCAAATTATGGCTTAGATTTCTATTGGTTCAGTTAGAAATGATAACAAATGTAGAATTCTCTGAATTGACATTTAGTGCCCAGGGGAGAGCTTTTAAAATTGGAAAATAATGGAAGTAGCTGCCTTTAAGATTTTTTTCCTCAGGAGTCACAAAGATGCATCATACATTGGAGGATACAGAGATTGTCAAAATGAGATTTGCTCTGAAATTACATAGTATGACACAAGAAAAGGAAAAATATACAAGAAAACAGTGGTTTATTGGGATGACAGAGGTTAAGTGGTGGGGGAAGGGGTGTTACAAAATGGGGTGTTAGCGGATGCTCTTGCCTCCATCTTAGTGATGAAGGCAATGATAAACGACCCATGAACACCTCAGCCGTTCAGTTTCAGAACTCCGAGAAAGTCCAAAAGTGGCCCAATTCAGCCCTTGATTTACCAGGGTGGAAACTCCGAACCTAAAATGGCAGGGCCATCTCTTTTATGTTTTATAGCCAGCAGGGTCACAGCATGTATGTCTCAACTTGTGTGTTTTTTCAGAAGTTACAGCATGGACAGCCCTGTCTGCTGGCTGTTTGCCGTAAGGACTTGCCTCTATATGCACCGTGAAGTCATCCTGAGTTTACACATCTAACCTTCTAACACTGTATCTTTGAATGCTGCCCATATGCTAAAGATATATTTGTAGGCATAGGATAACGTTGTTATCTTATGGTGAAAAGGGCACAGGGTGGTTATTGAGAAAAAAGTACTCAATGTCTTGCCTTGCTGACTAAAACCAGTCCAGGGCTTGGGAGAGAGGCCTCCTTGCTACAAATGAAGATCGCCAGAGGTTGTCAGCTGTGGACTTTTAGGAGGGAGGGAGTTTGTGTTAAGGTTTGGTTCAACTTCCCACCTATTGGCTAAAGTTTCCATGAAACACTGAGTAGTTCTTAGCTCTGTACCCCTTTCTAGAAAGTTCTCTAGAAAAAAAAATGCGAATTAGCCAGGGCAATCGGCAAGTCACAGAAAGCTATATCTTCTGAATGCCTCTCTTTAAAGCTGAAGATTATGGATGATATTTCAGAGCTGGCTAGCCTCAGTGTCTACAGATGATGCCAGTCTTTCTTATTAATGCACATTTTGGTTACTTGGCAGTTTATGAATATGAGAAATTCAGGGAGTTTGTGTCCCGTGCATAACAGCTTCGTGGGGTAGGAAGGGAATAGGTAGGGCAGGGTGGGAATAGGAGGTGTGCCCAGAACTGCCCTAATAAATGGAATCCCTTCATTTGTTTCCAGGGAAGATTTGCAAGAAAATTGCACTCTCTGCTAAGTCAAAGCGACTCTTAAAATCATGTTCCACAGGTCAGCTAGAGTATGTTTTCAAGCTGGGCATGGTGCCGCATGCCCTGGAATCCCTACATTTGGAGGCAGATACAGGCAGCTCTGTGAGTTTAAGGTTCAGCCTGGGATACATAGTGAGCTCCAAACTGACCAGGGTAACAGAATTAGACAATGTCTCAAAAAACAAACAAAATTTACAAAAAAAAAAATCAGCTCAAAATCATCCTGTAACCTCAGATATCTTGGAGTTGGTCCCTTTCACATAGTTTGGTTAATTTATTTTTCTTTTGAGTCAAACAAACATTTTTTCGTATTAAGAAATCAATACCAAATTTAAAAATCTTACCATCCAGTGAGTCATTTTCAAAGCTCTCAATACTCCTTTTCATATAAATGTGTTTACACTGTTCATCTTTGGTTTCGAAGCATTTTATTTCAACAACACATTAAAAACTATTTCACTGTTCATATTTACCTGCTGTGTATCTATGGTGCTAAATAGCATTTCTACAAATGACAGTAACATGGCATACATAACACACACACACACACACACACACACACACACACACACACGCACGCACACACACACACCCCTCATATGATATGTAATATATACTACATATGATATATACTCTTTTAGGATTTCTATTGCTGTGAGAAGACACTATGACAATGTCAATTCTTATAAATGAAAACATTTAATTGGGGTGACTTGTTTATAGTTTCAGAAATTCAGTCCTTTATCATTATGGTAGGGAGCACGGCAGCATACAGGTAAACATGGTATTAAAGTAGTAGTTGAGAGTTCTACATCTTGCAGGCAATAGGAAGACAATTGAAACACTGGGCAGTATCCTGAGCATAGGAAACCTCAAAGCCCACCCCCAAAGTGACACACTTCCTCCAACAAAGCTATACCCACTCCAACAAAGCCACACCTCCTAATAGTGCCATTCCCTATGAGACTATTCAAACTATCACATATACTATATGATATATATTGAAATATTTTAAGGTGGGTTAAATTTGTTTATGCTGTAAAGCATTTGTTTAATGATGCAAATGTTTTAGTTAATGGTACATAAAAGCATTTGTTTTATGTTACATTTGCTTAACTCTGTTAAGCTGTGATACTTTGCCTGTCTAAAAAACTTGATTGGTCTAATGAAGAGCTGAATAGCCAATAGCAAGGTAGGAGAAAGGATAGGCATGGCTGACAGGCAGAGAGAGTAAATAGAAGGAGATGTCTGGGAGGAGCAACCAAGGAACTAGCAAAGGAGGAGAGGAGGGTGCCCGTTACCTCAGCCACACAGCCAGACATGGAGTAAGAAGGAAAGAAAAGATATGCAGAAATAGAGAAAAGTAAAAGCCCAGAGGCAAAGGGGAGATGGGATAATTTAAAGTCAAGAAAAGCTGGCAAGAGACAAGCCAACTAAGGCTGGGCATTCATAAGAAAAAATAAGCCTCTGTGTGTTGGTGGACCCCCCAAAAGAGCAAATAATTTACAACCAACAATAAATATTATTTTCATTATATATATGTATAACAGATATAGTATATATACTATGTACAAACAGTACACACATATAAATACAAACTATTATTGTTGTTTAAACAATTTCCTATTTACCATTTTGTAAACAGTGTCATAGTCAACCTTTGTGACCAACAACTTTGCATATATCCTCAATTCTTTCATTAGCTTAAAATGCTTGGAAATATAATGTTTGTGACGAAACAATAAACCTAGTTTAAAGGAATAAGAAAAAAATACTGCCAAACTGCATTTTAAAAAGCAAGTTAACTTACATGGTGTGTATGGAAAAACTATATAGACAAATTGGAATTGGTCAAAAGTCATAGATGTGCCCAGATCTACAATGGTGTGGAATATTAACTGTACTTTAATAGGTGAGATGATATCATACCACACACTTTCTATTCTCACTCTGTCTACAACTGATGTATGACGTAGTCTTCTCTTGCCCTAGTTTCACTCACTCAGGGTCAGTCATGCTCCAAAAATTTTAAAACCAAAATTCCAGCAGTTGGCAATCCATAGCAGTTTGAACATCATGAGTACGGCGATCATATCTTGTAAGACCCTCCTCCAATGGCTGAGGATGCCAACCATACCTTTGTCCTGGGTATTCGTGATGATGCAAATGACACCCTACCATTAGTCACTCACTAGTTCTGGATCTCCGTTATTAGATTAATTAGGTTACACTGCGGCACTGGTATTCTGGTCACCCTCACACAGGACTCCAACGCTGGGTCACAGTGCCTTCGCCTTCCATACCTCACCTCATCACAGAGACAATGCCATTGCACACCATAAGAATGGCATGCACAGAACAATAAGATATAATTGGAGAGAGAACAACTTATTGCTGCACATCATTAAGATTGCTCTTTTGGAGGCAGAGCTGAAGAAGTGGCTCAGAGGTTAAGAGCATTGGTTACTCTTCCAGAAGACCTGTGTCTGACCCCAAGACAGCTCACAACCATTTATAACTCCAGTCCCAGGGGATCTGATGCCCTATCCTCAGGAGCACTGCATGCATGTGGTGTACAAACATTCAAACAGACAAAACACCCATACAGACAAAATAACAAAACAAAATAATTTAAAAATAAAATTATTTTTTTTGCTAGTAGCTATTGTCAGCCATCACTCATAAAGCTAAATTTATAAACTGAATTTATCAAAGGTGTATGTACACAGGAATAAACGATATACATAAGGTTTGGCATTATCCATGGTTTGGAGCATCTACCAAAGTATATTTTCCACAGATAAAGGGAGACTAATAGTGTGTTCTATTGAGCTCTTTCTTTCGGATTTGATGTCATCTTTCATCCCCTTTGCTAAGTGCTTTGCTTATACACTAACTGGTACATATTCATATCCACATTCATTATTCTGTCTCTCTTGTGTGTGTGCATGTGTGCATGCATGTGTGCTCATATGCATGTGAGTGTGCACACAGAGGCCAGATATCTTACTTCTCTACCCTATTTCTGAGATAAAACACCTCACTGAACACAGTACTAGCCAGGCTAGCTAGCAAGCTCCAGAGATTCTTCTGTCTTCGCCTCCCCAGAGCTGGAGTTAGAGGGATGTGCCTCCATGCCCAGCTCTTCCACAGGTGCTGGGGATTGACCTCGGGTCATCAGACTTGTGTGACAATCCCTTTCCCAAGTGAACCATCTGCCTGGGCCCATTTTAAAGGACATGTCAAGCAGACAATCCCTAGCTCCATTGCTGACAGTCTCTGATTACACATACCAGTTCCAAAATCTTCCTCCACGTTTGCATTCTCAACTAGAGGCCAGAGCTAGTTTGTAACTTGAAATTTTAATAAAGTGACAGAAATGCTATCTGAGATTTAAGCAAAAAACCAACAAATACTTGTAGAACTGGAGAGAGTAGATGTATGATGAGACCACACATTCTCTTTGAATTTTGTGTTTATTCATTTATATTCTACCTGATTCCAAAAACGACGCCAGCAGTTTTTCCTTTTAAACATGTTTTCTAAATTGGACAATTCACATGACTGAAGGTGCCAACTCCTTTCTTAACATAAGGACATTCTTCTATCATAACTGCTTGCTATATTTGGAGACTGAATGGCAAGGATATTGTTCCAAACCAGAAAAGAAAAGAGAGAGGGGGAAATAACTCATTATGATCACAGACCCTGCTTGGAAAAAGCATGCCAAACAAGAAGTGATTCTAGGTATACAATACTAGTTCTATTTAAAAACAAAAACAAAAGAGAGCTCAGTTCCTGGGGTGCATAAAAGCACTAAAGATTCACACAAAGTGGGGCCTCCACGCTATTCTTTTCCCCCAAAGGGTCTGCAAAATCTCAGAAGCCCTGCATTCTGCAAATGAAGAGGATGCAGGGAGGAGACCCTTCACAGAGAAGGCAGACCCAGAGGGAGGGAAGCTTTGCTCTCCAGTAAGGGGCAAGGAGGCAGCCAGTCTCCTCTGCTGCCTTGGTAAGCTCTTTTCCTCACAGGCCACCTGGCTCAAGGTGGTCAAGACCAGCTAGACCTTTCTGAAGTGCTGGGTCTGGTTTCTTGTTCCACATTCTGGATGATGATGACGACGATGACTGGTTTGATGAGGATGATGACTGGTTTGTGGCCTTTGGTTTGTGAATTCTCTTCTTTGAAATTCTTACCCAGCTGTCTTCCACTGGCCTAACCCTCCTTAACCAGGACCTCTTCTCTTTCGGGGTTTCATACCTGCAATCAGGGACATGGCCCCAAATCCTCCATGACTCACCGAAGAACAGCTAACAGCAAGTGCATGGTGTATGGCAAATGAATACTTAGAAGAAAATTAATTTTGCCATGATTTAAGAATAAGAATAAAGGCTCAAGTGGTCCACTAATGGGGTGGAATTATGGGAAACAATGACATTGAACTTTGTTTGGCCTTCTACAAATGTTATGGTCAGTTTTGCTCTGTCTGAATGCTTACAAATTCCACTGTTTTGGGGAAAAGGATCATTCTTATTATGAAACCTCATTTTTTTTTTTTTGCAATTTTCAAGGCAACATTAAGGTAAATAGGTCTTTCTTTTTATTTTCTCTGATTTAGCAGAATATTCAAGTAGCAAGGGTCAAGAACAAAACTTCTCTAACACAAAATACTGTGTTAACATTTAGCCTGAGCTTTATGTTTTACCACTTTATAACTTACTGAACTGTTTCCAACTTTTTGTTTTTATTCTTACAGTTTAGTAGATATTACTGTCCCCTCTTCAGAGTCATTTAGGAAGTTTAGTGCAATGGTTAAGAATGTGGGTACATGTTGTAATCTTAGCATTTAAGAGACACAGACTAGAAAATTATGAGTTCAAGTTATCCTCAGCTAGTTAGAGGCCAACGTGGGCTACAAGAAATCTTTTCTCACAAAACAACAACATTAAAAATAGCCACCGAAGCCTGTCGCCTGGGTTTAAGTTCAGGATCAGCTCACATAAGTGATCCATATATAAGCAACTTAAACCTACTATGCCTCTGCATCTCCCTCCCTTGGTAAAACAGAAAACTATTCATAGTATCCACCCACAGGGTTACTTCATGAGCACTGACTATGTTCATGCATTAAGGCAACTGTGGTACACAATCATATCAGCCAGTGACACAAGAGTCTACAAGTAAACACCTAAGAAATGTCAGCAAGACTCATCCCCAGAGCTAAATACTTTACAGCCATAGGAGGAATGCTATCTTTAACAATGATGCTGCTCCCGTGATTCATAATTTTATCAGTGGGCAGATTATCTATTTTTCTCACATAAGCAAAATACATGATAAAAGGAAACCTCTAGTTGGATATGGATTTGAAAAGGAAGAACAAGGGCAAGAGTTCAAGTGTGGCTTCTTGACAGAACCCTATTTATTTTTGCTTCCACAAAAATACTCTGTGCAATTTAAGTGCTTGTAGTCATTTTCAAGCACAATAAAAGGACGCACTAAATGGAAGCAATATTGGTGTGAGCCATGGTGACTGTGAGAGTGTGTTTTCCATGGCTGTTTCCTCACTGACACAATACAGCGCTTTTCTGGAGGAGCCTTTGCAGAGGAAGGGCTGCATCGTTCCATGTGAGCACTCTGAGGGGCCTGCAGAGCAGTGGGCAGCTCTCCAAGCTGTGGGAAAGCCTTCACTAGGGAAGGAGTGGTGCTGCAAAGTCAGCTGCAACACCTTAGGGAACACACTTTCTCGTTTCTGGTTTCTTAGAGCACCAGGGGTACAAAAGATAAAGTGAGAAGGCTGTGATACTGGAGGACAGGGAGAAACAGAGCTGCACTAAGATATAGCATGGGTAAAAAAATAGCTGCAGGAATCTGAAGTCATCACAAAACCAGGACCAACCTGAAGATAATACCAAAACAAAGAGAACAACAGGGGGTGGGAGGGACTGGGGGGGCAGGGGATAGGAACCAGCCACAGGAAAGAGATACATTAGAGAGATCAAGTCACAGCACAGACAGACATAGAGAGAGAAAGCACTACACTAGAGAGACACAGAAAGAGGAGAGAACAACTGCAGAAGGGAGAGAGAGACAGAGCCACAACAGAGTTAGAGCAGCATTAAGAGCCATAGAAGAGAACCATAAAAGACTACCCACTTGATGTCGTCATCACATGTATGGTGGGTCAGGTTGCCATAGATTCCCTCTACAAATTGCTAATGTATCCTCAAGTTTCTTTCCTAGAAATGTTAACTTCCTCCTAAAGCATCATGAGAAAGAGAAAGCATGGTCTGGAAAGTTCAAAGGGTTACATGTGAAATAGAATCTCACTCTACACAGGAACACAGAAACATGCTATGGACTGCCACTCATGGCTAATTTCTGCAAGCCACAAATAAAGAAGAACAGTGCGATTGTGTTGCACTGACATAGCATTTTCAAGTTTGTATTTCCTGTTTCTCGTGGATATTTTGCATGGGTCATCTGGATAGGACAAAGCTGTTCATGTGGTTATGTTTTCCTTTGGTCTGGCTTGAGAGAGCTGGGGCCTTACTCCTTCCAGGCAAACACTTTGCTTCAGAGTCAGTCGCATCCACAGCCCGTTTTACTTAAGTTCTCAGGAATGGTCTCTGTCAGTATAAGAAAGTTTTTGTGTATATGAAAGGGAAGAAAGGCTGGGGGACACTTGTGGGTGGGAAGGGAGGAGATAAGTGTGCATGTGTATGGGGAAGCAATAGGCCAAGCTTGGGTGTCATTACTCAACCCCCCCCACACACACACACCATTTTTTTTAAAGGCAGGGTCTCTAATTGGACCAGAGCTTACAAAGCTAGGCTTGCTGACCAATGAGCTCCAGGTTTTGCCTGTCTCTGCTAGGATAACAAGTATATAGCACACATCTGGCTGGTTTTATTTGGGTTTTAGGATTAAATTCAACTACTTTAATACCTATCTGTCCAGATCCCAAACAAAGTTTTAAAATCTGTAAATACTACTCATAGAAACTTATTTGTGAGGCTGGAAAGATGACTTTGTGGTTAAGAGCACTGGCAACCACCTGTAACTCCAGTCCCAGGGGACTCAACACACTCTACAGGCACTGCCCCTATGTGGTACACAGACACGCATGTAGGCAAAATGTCTACACTCATGAAGATAAACAAATTTTTTAAAAGAATCTTATTTATTACCACTATACGTAAAAAAACAAACTGTGTTTTAGGTACTAAATCTATTCTAAAATATCTACTTCTGTGGAATGACTAATTAAATATAATTTATGCTAGCTAAGCCAGGTGTAAACACTGTGGTACCCTGCATAGACCATTAACCATATCTCATTAAGAAGTTTCTGAATCTCTAAGCCCTCAAACATTCTAAAGGGGTATGATATAGATGAATAATTATGTTACAAAGGAAAGTATTAAAGGATGTCCCTTAAGGGTCTTTAAAAACAGCTCTTAAGAGCATAAACAGGAAGCATGCTACAAGGTTATGAAGAATGGCGGAATAAAAACGATGGTGGCCTATTTCCATAACGAAGCACCGGAAAAAAATTACTTCCATTAAGTTAAAATGAACTGTTATTTCATTAAGCGAGTGTCTTATTTACTCTTTGCTCTATATATGATAATAAACGCGCATTGTTGAGAGTCAACAGTTTACAGTAGCATTTTTTAATTTAGGAAAAGGAGGAAATTATAAACCCTACAGAACAGTTCTCTGGTTGACACAGTTTGGCATGCTAGGAGCATGAAGTTTACTTCATACTCGAATCTTTATTAAACCTTCTGTCCTTGAGATACAAAAATAACACTCTTACCCACGGTCGGCAGGGCATGTGCTCTGATGTTCTCTTTCTGTAGGCTTTTAGGATAAATGTGTGCTGATCTAGCCTCATTTGGCCACTGGTTTTCTGTGTGACTAGTGGTGCGCCTTTGAAGATGCCTGTCAGAAGTGAAGCAGAGACACACCCCTTGGCCTTCATACTATGTGTTAAGCACCCTGGACCTCCTATGGTTCTTTTCCAGCTCCACTAGCTATGGCTACCATGTTACTCCCTTGGTTACATGTTTCTTCATCATCTGGCTCCATATGTTGAATGATCTCAATCCATTCAAGTTAGTTCCTAATTCCAGAGTTAATCTGATTCACAGTTCATCTATCCCACTAAACTGATCTCCAACACACAGACCACAGAGGGCAGACCGAATGTATTCATTCATAATGACGAACATACCGATGGGCTACTTTGTGTACCAGAGACTGTGGGCACGGCAGCACTGGGAAAACACAGAATAAAACAGAAGCAATGCAAGTCGCTGGTCTGTCTCAGAATATCTGCATATGCCATGTGTTATCATATGGCTTTACCTTTGAACAGACCACAGAGAAGGAAGGAGACCACCCTCTGATCAGCAGATCAAACCACTATAGGACAGAGCTGTGTATCTTCTCCTCTTGTGACTATTCCAAGTATGCCACAAATGCCCAGAGCCCTCCTAGAATTTTTATTTCTCAGAAGAATTTGCAAGCCTCATAACCTATTTTGTTATGCCCCAAAACGTTCATTTGTAGGTATGTCTTTGAAAGAAAAGGCACATTCCTTTGAGTTTTTTTTCTTAGCAACGAGGAACACAATTGGGCCTTTACTTGGCACTCTTGTCAGCTCCCACGGCCAAGAAAGCTCAGTGCTAGAACAAAGCACCAAGATGCCTTCAGTACTGACTACTGCTGGCCTAGAGTTCAGGGGCTAACCTCGGAGAATACTTTACCCCATCACTTTCATTTCCCTTGTAAGTAACCCTCCAAATGTCAAGGATTAGAGGACCCGGGGTGCATAATCTTTCCAACACAGACCTGAAAAATTACATCTTATTGCAAACACTGGTCTCTCAAAGCATTAATCAGAAAATACCCGCAAGCCTTTGGCACACAGCTGCCAATAGAAGTTGGGCTTTTAATGGCTCGGTACTTGAAATTGCCAAGCAAACCATTCTTAGAACCAGTGTGAGGCTCTGGGTTGCTAATGCATTGAGGGAGCTGGTTCTGAAGTGTGAACTATGGATGACATTATAGCTCTACACGTTGGAAAATGGAAACTAAGCAAAATAATGACTGTTATCTGCCTTCTCAGGAAAGACATTTTCTGTTTATGCAAGGACCGAACAATGCAAAATTTGACTATTTTATATGTATACAATCAAAATTTTGTGCTCTTTAATGCTTATAATAAATCCCACCCTCCCACCTCCAAAAAAAAAAAAAAAAGTCAATTTAAGATACTGTTCAGGAAAATATTTGAAGACAACATTTGACTTGTTTTGGAAAATATACTGATTTTTCAGACATGCACATTTCCAGGACTTCCATTCCTGATAGAGTACAAGGAATTGCTTGAGCCCTAGAACAACAGGTACTGGATCCCCTCCTGGTGTGAAGAGTGCCTGTACCCTATAGACCTCTGTTTCAGAGTGACGCGTTAGTAAAATATACTTTAATAGTTCCCAGGAGAAAACTGTTCAAGGTCATGGTATGATGACTCACCTGTGGTACAGACTCTACTACCTACTTCACCTTAGCAAAAGTTTTAAGGTAAACTAGGCTGTTGATGAAGGAAGTACTACCATTAGGAATGTTACGTTTGGGTCAATGTCTCCTTTTTCACAAGGTAAATGTAAAGATTGTTGTGGAAGTAAAAGCAAATTTAAAAAAAGCAATCCAAGCTCAGGGAGCACCATGGCACATCCAAAGATCTTTTCTGAAACTAGTGCAAGTGATTTTGAGCCCAGTGTCCATTTCCAAAAGAAAAGGAGATGGCCAGACTCGGTTATGTGATGCTGGACATTGGCGCCAATGTATCTGTTTATTTTCTTACTATTTACTACTAAAGTTCTCTAAAGAAAGTTGCATCATTAGTAAGCACTGGAACATAAGTAGCATCTGTATTAGTTGTAGGACTTGGGATGAAGATCATGGGCATCTTGGATTTTTCTAAGATGGTCCAAATGTGATAGGTGAGAACTCCAAGCATCATCATATCCATACCTTCACACCATGTGATGATGTGCATAACTGAGGCTGGCAGGCTTAATAGAAGCCAACCAATCTGAGTTGAATCAATTAAACTCCCTCCTCCTGAGAGGCTTCAAACACTGTACTCTAGCATCTGAAAGTAAGTACGGCTTAATCACATCAGCAATCAAGAACAATGCCTTGTTAGAGAAGGCACCCTACATCTTTTTTTTTTATTTTTTTTTAAGACAGGGTCTCCAATTGGCTGCAGCCACCAAATAGGCTATGCTTGCTGACCAATGAGCTCCAGGGTTTGCCTATCTCTGCTAAGATAACAAGCATGTACCATACACCTGGCTGTTTTCATTGGGGTTTTTCTCTAGAGTTTTAGCACTGATGTATGCATACCTCAGTAACAGCTCAGTTTTATGTTTCCTGCTTCATTCTATGTAGTAAGTGGTAATATTCTTTTGTACCTTCGTTCAACATCATGTCTGTATGCAGTTCATTTTATAACTATTATTGGTTCTTCCAATGCAATACAGTATTTTAACATATGACCACACTGTTTACACATCTCTGGATGCATTGGGGGGGGTGTCCTTAAAAAACCCTGAGTGAAATATAAAGGAAATTCATTCCAATGTGTCTCTTGCCAATCAATTGTAATATTAACTAGATATGATAGCTTTTAAGAAAGGTCATCACCTTTATAGATTCATCTTTCTGCAGACTTTAATTCCTGCACCTTCACCAAATATAAGCTATGACATTAGATACATCTTAATTTACTCTCCTAAGTCTGTGGTTTTTCCAATAGATTTATTGAAGCTGCTTCCCCCTAAATCAATCTCCTCTCATTTTTACATAAGAGTAGTTTTCTTTTTGATAGAGCCAATATTGCATATACTGAAAGAAGAAAAAGTTCCCTCGAAATTTAAAACAAATCTGCATTGAAAGAGTTTCAAGTCAACTGAACACAGATGTAAAGTAAAAGGTGTTAATTCTGTCTCCACATTAAATAATGCAAACACAAATAATAAAGACTAATTTCAAAAAGGATTAAACCCAACTTCCAAGTCGTCAGTGTTTTCATTACTGTGGAAAATATTCTGCAAACTGTGTAGAAATGGGACTAACTGACAAGAGTGTGGCACCAACAAAAGGTGCTTACCAGTCTGTCACTGTGTCCTTGAAAAAAAGCTCAGCATCTCATGTGCCTTCCTCCACTAGGAGCTTTCCACATACTGTTCACATACCTATACTTTATACACATTAGTCTGACTAAGGAATTTGATGAAGTAGACACTGTTATTCCTCCCATCTTATAAGGAGAAACTGAGGCACAGCAGGGAAAGTAACTTAAGTTCCCACATCTGTTACTTAAAAAGCCTTGCCTTGGGCTGTTGAACTATCTTGGATTCAGTTCCCAGCACCTACACACATGGCAACACCCAACACCCACTTCTGGCCCTCCTGGGCAATGTATACACAGGTACATTGCATACATGCTTGCAGGCAAAGCACTGATATACATATAAACACATAAATATTTTTATAAGCCATACAGCTTTCAACCTTAGACTGTATTGCTATGCATTACTACTTTACAAACTGTAGTTTCATCGCTGTTGGCATCACTGTTGTCATTTTGATAACAATAGGTTTCAAGATCAGGGAATAGAATGTGAACCATGATGGGGGGGGGGCTCTACATACATTTGTTCCAATTTATGAGAAAACTGTGACGATGACTGTAACCAGGCAACCCTCTGATTCTGGGGAACTAATTAAGAAATGAAATTAAGGGATCCAATGGATACCCAAATTAGTCATTAGGGCTCGAAGATCTGGAGCTGTGGTCTAAATCCAGCCTTTGGCACTTGTTTCCAAAATAAACATGACCAGATAAGTACCACAGCTCACAATTAAAATGGATTTAGATGGCTTATGTGTCCACATGGGAAAGACCTCTTCCTAATTGAATTCGGACATCTCTTCCGTTATTGTGGGTTTCATTCACCATCTTCCCAGTCTTTCTGTAACTGCTGGCAATAGGATTATGCTAAGGGAAAAATTACGTCAATCAGCGACGTCTGCAGTACAAGCACAGAAAGACAAAAGCAGAGCCTTTGAGCTGTAATTAGAAAATTCCTTAAGTGTACTCATGTGGCATATGTTTTAGACAACTACCAACTGGCAAGACTGGTTACAGAGGGATGTCTAATGTCACCGTTCTGGGGTAAACAGTCAGGAGAAGGAGTGTTCCAACATGAGATTAGAACAATCTTTTTAGGCCAAAGCACTCCTCTTTCCCACCTCTAATGTGATTAGCTGCAGACAGCTGGAGGCAGCTCATCTTCTGACAAAAATACGATCAGAACTGTTTTCAATTGGTACATCTTTCCATCAGGCTGCTGCTTTCCAGCAGGATAATCAGAGGTTCTGACTGTTCGGTGTACGTTCCAAGGAAACAGGAATTGACTGTGTCCTTGCTTGTCTGATGGGGAGAAGGCTGCCAGAATTCACAGTATAACTCTTCAGTTGCCTAAGCAAAAGACAACTAAACAGAGAGAAGGAGAGGTGCAGGGAGGGAGGGAGGGGGGATCCCATACTCACATTTAATGTACATATGTGTGGACACTGAGGCAGTTCATCCAGGTTTCACTATAAAAAATTATCTTTCAGCAAATGTAAGTACTTGCATGGAGATTCAAACACAGGGAAGTAAAAAATCTCCCGATCCATGCCTGGATTATGACCAAGTCCCACCAGAGTCAATGGCTCTTTTCAGAGTTACTGTCATGTCACTCAAGTCCCAGGTTTATGGAAAAGGAATCAAGTTTAAACATGAATGGGAAACAAAGGGGGCACTAAGGCTTGGTTCATTTGGACTGTGTCAATTTGGAATTTGTGATTATTAACTTTTTTTTTTTAATTTGAAGACCCAAAATCTTTTCACACAAAATACAGAGTGTCGGGGAAATTTCAGAGAATGTATGATGAGCCCGAAACATTCATTCTGTCTACAAAGGCTGCTAACATACCATTCTCACACAGGTAACTACTGAAACGGTTACATTTCTTCCTATTTTTGTTTTTGGCCGGTTGAGGCAAGTCTCACTCTGTAGCCCTGGCTGGCCTTGGACCCACAAGAGATTCATCCACCTGCCGTAGCCTCTGAAGTGCTAAGATTATAGGCATGCACCACCACACCTGGCAACAATGAACCATTTATTGGATGTTGGTTTCCTTTGCATATATGAGCTGGAGATGGCCAATGACTCTGAAGATGACTGTGATTACCATCTCTCGGATGTGATCAGGAGCATTCAGCGTGGTGTGATGGTAGATTATCCATTTATTAGAACTGAGGAAACTGAGGCTCAGAAATGTAAGTGAGAAATAAGACCACGCAATGATTAGACAGCAGAAACTGGAGGCCAGGCTAGGCAGTTTTGACTCTGAGGCCCAGGTCTTTCAGCTCCTGTTCCACATTGAGCACTACAACTAAGAGTCCAACTTCAAGCCTCACTGGGGCAGCCTTCAAAAGCAGTGACAAGGGCAAAATTGGCTGTCACTGTAAGGATGGAAAAGCCAGGCAGTCTGGCCCTGGAACCTGTGCTCTTAACTCTTGATTCCCTTCTAAATCACAAGGATGTCTATAAAAGACCTTGTTTTCATTTTCTTTTTGTGGTACTCCTAAGTATTTTACATGATGCTATTCTAACAGTAACCATGGAAACCATGTAGTTTGAAGGGGGATGTAGGTGGGACGGGTGATATAGATGGGAAGGGGAATGTGGGTGGAACAGAAGTGGCTCAGACCCCTCGGCCGCATAGTCCCAACTGGACTCCCTCAGCCCTTGCACTTTGATGGCAACTCTGGTCTGAAACCTTAAGAGGCAGCTAAGACAACACAGCTTTGACTTGGCTCTCCAGGAGTCAGCAGCAAGTGAAGGGACAGTCATCCACAAAGACAGGCAAATGTCACGGAGAAAGAAGGGACCATTTCCGCTTACCTGGGAATCCACAGAGATGTTCTGGAAAGCAGCCTAGGTTCTGGAGTGTCCTAGGAAGAAAATTAATTGGGAGGGTCATACTGGTTGGTCTCACACTAGTAATGTTACCACCCCTGCCCCATCGTACTTGCCCCCTAATACAAATCTTGAGTCTGGCAGATATTGAGTTGGTCCTCACCTGTGACTTAATTTAACCTTGGGTAGGCAGAGTAATCTCTTTGTGTCTCTGTTTACTCAGCAGTAAACTGGGGATAATAATAGCTTTCTCACCAAGTGTTTGATTGCATGATAAGCAAAGCATGCAATGCCTTCAGCACACCTAGCACATAATGGTGATATTTAGCAACAATAGCTAGCATTTATTATGAATTTAGAAAGCGCCTGGCACTGTTCCAGAATGTTGCTCCCACATACTAACCCCTTCAGTGCTCCAGGGGAGTACTAGTACCATTGGCATTTGACAGAGATCAATAAACAACCCAAAGAAGGGTCAAATTCAGGTGGCTAGTGAAACTCTCCTAGAATGTGATATGCTGCTAGTCTAATGGTGACCAACAGGACCTAAAGGTTTACATAGTATTTGCCTAACTAATTAAAAATGAATAATCAGAATATACTGGACGAAAAACTATTTTTAATTAATGTATAAAGCTTTTATTTATTTAATGTGTTTTTGTGTTTTCCCTACATGTATGTCTGTGTCAGGGTGTCAGATCTTGGGTTTACAGTTGTTAGCTATCATGTGGGTACTGGGAAATGAACCTGGGTCCTCTAGAAAAACAGTCAGTGTCCTTAATTGCCAATCTCTCCAGCTCCTGAAAAACAATATATTTTTAATAAAACATTTAAAAAAGAAACAAGACCATGTCTGGCTCAGATACCATTTCTCCAGGTACTTCTCCATCTCCACTAACATCTCTGGGGCTAGTATTTAGATGAGAAGACTGATCTGGACATCCTGAGATCCTCATCTGCAACTCTTTCTTTCAACGTTTTCCCTAACAATCCAGCTTCAGAGAGAGTATAATGCACCAGTGGCATGAACAATATCAGGATAGTGCCAAGGTTATTAACATAGAACACAACCTACATTTCATAATTAGCTCTGTGAGTAGGATCAATTATTATCATAGGAAATATTGGCAACCAGAAGACAAGGGGGGAATGCAGCCTTGAGGACAGACATGTAAGCCTTCTTAGCCCTGTTCTGAACCCTGGAAGTGGCCCCAAAGAATTCTATAGACCAATCTGAAACCCAAGGTCCCAGTGTTCCAGTGTCCAGCAGTTGGTGCATAAGGTAAGTAGGATGATGGACAGTTAAGAATGCTTGTTAACAAAGCAGAAACCACCCCTAACGAGATGCCTGGGTCACAAGTCAGGCGAGAACTCCATGGTGCAGAGAAATATGGGGGTGGAAGAGAGGAAGATGAGGAAAAGGGGCAGAGGGAGAAAGGAGAGGAAGAGAGGGACAGGGGGAGAGAAAAGAGGGAGAGAGGGAGAGAGGAAGAGAGGAACAGAGGAAGAGAGGGAGAGAGAAATATCTTTGGGAAATGTTTACTTCAATGAGATGCTACTGACTTTATTTACAGATCAGTTCATCACACTTATATCCATTTGCTTTCACAAAAACCCCTTGGAGGGGAATAATTCAGTGAGTGTAATACCTCCATTAAATAGGAATTGATTTCAAAATATGCTTTTCAAAGTTTTGACAAAAGCAATTTTCTGATGTTCTTTATGTTCCACCAAAGGCAAGCACTGTTGTGTTGACAATGTAATAAATGAGTTGTCAAATAAGATATTAAACATTTATGGATTTAATTTTTAATAAAGGCTTTTAAGCATACCCCAAAATATCCATCAATACTTGACAGAAGGAGCAGCATTTTGGTAAATTCAATCCCCCACTACAACTGAACTTGGCACAATATATTTATGGTTATTTGACACAACATGGTGGTTATTCCTTATGGGATGGTAAATAGTTACAGCACAGACATTCAGAAGGCACCAAATGGTCACATGTGCCATGTCTTATTTTGTTAGAATATGAGGAATGGATACACGACCTTTGTAGTTTCTATTCTCATGCCTGGGAATCACGGAGACGTTAACTCCTAACAGACTCTGAAAGGGACTTTATCTGATGCAATAGCAATATGGTTGATTTCACATGTCAGCTTCAAAGACAACCGTGCACTGCAGTAATCATTTAGACATATAAATTATAGCTTTCTTAAGCCTGGAAAGAAAAAAAAAAGATGAAATTTGGTAGTGGTTATCCCTAGGGTGCAGGATTACAGGTAATTGCTTTCTTCTCTATATTTTGCTTTCTAAACTTTCTATAATGAGTGTGTATTATTTTAACAATTTGAAAAAAACTTTTTTAAGTTGCATATATTATTAGAAACAAGCTCATGAAGTAAACAGTGAAAAGGCTTTAGAATAAAAAACATTGGGTACCAGCCCTAGGGTGGACCCTTCTGACCTGGATGCCCTTTTAGTAGTATTTGCTACTGAACTCAAGTCTTGCACATATTGTTACAATGAGAACATTATACGTGCCCTGGGGGCTCAGCCAAGATGCTTAGGCTTTCCTGATAACAAATAATAAACCAATACGTTGGTGTTTATAAACCAATGTCTTGGGCCAATTCTTTATAGAAAGGCTGTGAGTCTGTGAGTTAGATCAGGTGATTTTCAGAAATCCTCTAACCATTAAAAATCCAGAAGGGAAAGTTGGGCTTCAACTCCTCAGTACCATGCATTCCTTCACATCACAACAATGAGATTCCTATAGGTCAGGACTCTGGTCTCCTGCGTCAGCTCAAGACCACTTATTTGGAGATGCTTCTGTTTGAAATGGCTGGCAGTCAATGCAGTGACTCAGAACTGGTCAAAGTGCTGAGAATAAATAACCAATAACTCTATCATCCCCTCCATGGCTCAGAGAACCTGGTCAAGAGGAGGTGGAAAAAACGTAAATGCCAGAAGATAGGAAAGAATGCTGTGACACCTCATCTTCTGGACATGACATGGTGCTTGCAGCTATGAACCCTAGGAAGCAGTGGCTACCTGCATAAGGTCTTCATAAGAATGGGTCATCAACATTCATCATGGATTGGGGGGAACTCATGAGGATCAACTCTTTCTCAAGGAGACATAGACAGTTCATGGTTGCTGAAATGAGCAGGTCCTACTTCTCAGCTGTGCCACCCTTGGTAAGTCGCCCTTGCTCAAGTGAAAACAAAGCAAGCAAACAAACAAAGAAAACACCACAAGCAACCCTAATTAAACTAATTGGGGCACACACAATTAGACATGGATGCACAAAGATTTATCAGCAAGAAATACTTTGGGGGTAGGAGGAGAAAAAGAAATGACGAAAGGAATATAATCAAAGTACATTATATACACATATGAAATTGTGAAAAAATTCAGTGTGAAAAGTTAACAACACAGAAGTTCTCAGATTAAAATAGGAGTTGGGCAAAGGTAGAGAAAGAAATCACAACTATTCCAACCAAAATCTTCACTTCGTATTTTCTTACAATTAATGCGAGCAAAATGAATTAGACGGTTGCTTATGTGAGAGGTAAGAAACGATACTATAGTTCTCCACCGTTATTTTTATATTTTATTGGTATTAGCATCCTATATAGCAGAAGACAGGTCAGTCAGACCATCTTATGATAAAATATATAGACTCAACAAAATATGGGTGTTTGGGCCACCATGGGTATGTGCTGCTAATGACTACAGCAAGGAATGCTAATTTAACTGTCTTTAACATCCAATCAGATATTTGTTGACATGTGGAAATGAAAACTTTCAAAACCATGAAGAGCCTGATACACAGATCAAACCCCATTTGGCTCACCCTGAAGGGCTCCCCAAAGGCTTCTGCTACATTGGAAGTGTATAATATGGATGCTTCATGAGTCTCAGTCAAAAAGAAAAAGGATTTTCATCATAATGGGATTAGCTACATTAATGAAAATTGCTATAGAGATTTATGTAGTATAATTTTCTGTAGAAAGCACAACAGGGAAAAAGAAGTTACAAATTTGACCTCCTCTTTTTCTCAACTCTGAGTTACATCTGCGGTCTACAGAAGAAAGCTTGCTTCTTTTCCAGCATCTGGTCTCACTCTTCTTTAACCAGGCCTAGTGCAGTGCAGACACTCAGGAAATAGCTGCTAAAGAAATGAATGGGATTAAGCTTTGGCACCAAAGCAAAAGAGGGAATTTCATGATAGTTTCCTGTGTGGAAAGAAAAATAAAACCCATAAACTGGTTCCAAAGGAAAACGGCAAGCAGGTTTAGGCACTACCAAGTGCCTAAAAGTGCCAAGTGCTCAGGAAATCCTGGGCCCAGTGGGCTTTGGGTCAGATCACCTAGGTCAGAGAGGTTTGTTTAAAATATCTAGTACATGCCTCTCATCCTTGAGGGACCCCACAGATGAATTGCAACCTTTAATTACCCGTAGACATCTTCATAAACATCCTATCACATAGCCCAATTGATCAGGGGTGGCCAATGAACAAACCCTGTCCTCCTAATCATGATGGCCAAGGAGATAAAGACAGGAAAAGAAGGAAGTGAGGTTTCTGAACCTGACATAAGTAGGAAGAAGGGGGGTCCAGAAACATTCCACACAGACCTGCCTTTCCTGGTGTCAACATTCCTAGCTTCTCAGTCTCCTTCCTGTTCTCCAGAAGCAAGATTGCGTGAATAATCAAAGTCTCCCACGAGTTTCTACAATGCCATCTTAACAGAATATTTTTCTTTCTTTCTCTCCCCAACCCCTTTGGTCTTTTCCTTTGACCCTTTTTATTGAAAACTAAAATGCACACAAAATATGTCAGCGTTGCTTCTATTTCAGGACAGCACACAAGACACAAATGTCTATATTTTAAATTTGAGGTAGAGCCTTGACTATATAGCCCTGGCTGGCCTGGAACATCTTATGTTGCTCTGGCAGGTCTAGAACTTTCTACGTAGCCCTGGCAGGTCTGAAACTTCATATGTAGCCCTGGCAGGTCTAGAACTTGCTATGTAGCCCTGGCTGGCTGGAACTTCCTAAATAGCCCTGGCTGGCCTCCAACGCATGAGTGACCTGTTGCCTCTGCCTCCTGAGTTCTAGGATTATAAGTATGTGTCAACACACATGGTAGTTTTTCGAACACGTTAAAGTCCTTTGTAAAAGTTGACATTTAACGTGTTCAAAAAACTACCATTTAATGCCATGGAACCCCCTTATTCCTCAGAAGTATGCCCCTCGTGAATGAGCATTCAGGTTTTGGGGGATTCTAAGCTAGGTAACTGGGGCTTTTAGAGCTGAGAAAAGGCCTGTGCCATTATCATCCAATAAGACAGTAAAGAGTCAGAAAGGTTTGTGGGCTTAGTCGTAGGAAATGTATCTGTTGCATACATCTTTATAAATATATTCACTGTTCATCTGAAAATATTCTAAACTGAATCCTTCTCAAGGGGGATGGCCTATGACCATTAACTAATAACTAATAACACAAAGCATGAAAGAACTTTCAGAGTTAGCCAAATGGTTTGTTCAATATATTTAATCTTCCAAATGATCTATGGCTCTAATCCCCATTATCTCCACTGAAGAGTCAAGGGCTTGGGTGAGGCACATGTAAGGGTAGCATTTTGCCCAGTAGACTAAGTGACAGATCCAATCTTTGGAAAATAACTAAAGTATACCCTTCCCACATACAACACCATCATGGGGGTGGAGGGGGAACACTATGTAAACAGTTTAAGTTTGTAGAAAAGTTCTGTCAAGATCCAAAACCACCCTGACCACTGGGATTCTGAAGACAAATGCTTCATGAATGAAAGTGACTGGAGGAAACAGGACAATTCTAAGATAAAAATATGTAAGCTCAAGAGATGTAAGACCTCGAGAGAACTCAAAGCTCAAATCTAGCTGAACCAACTAGACAATAACTGGCTATAAACTCTGCAGCAAAGCATCATCTACACATGAAAGTCATGAGCGATGGCAACCAGGGTTTCTTTCTTGATCATTTTTACTCGGAACTGGAATCTAAAGAATGACAAACCAGGATCGCCCATTAAAAGGTGACTTCAATTGCCTCTTTGTTGTAAGGAGCTGTGTGAGGTACTGACTGCCAATACCCATGCCTTCTTCATCATATTAATTATATGCTTTTCCTACAAGATTGGCTGCCACCACTGCATACCGTGAGTCATATCTGAGAACTGCCAAGATAAATGTTCCAAAAGCTGACTTTTTAAAGGCAACCTGCCAGCTCACCAAATAGTTCTTTGGCAGGGGACTAGGTGGGGGGTTACCCCAACATACATTAAGTTCTCCCTGTATGTGTACTGTTGTGCACAGTAGTTACTGCTTCTCTTTCTGGGTGTACCATCTTATGGCTAAGGCTAAAGTTTTTTTTTCTTTCAATACCAAACAAGCAAGTAGAGAAATGTACAATATCTTTGTGAGTATCAGTTTCTTTTGAGTGTTCTCGATGCTTACTCCCTAAGCTGATTTATGTGAGACACTCTGATTCACCGGGAGATTAGTGATTCTGGCCCGGTCCATACAACTAAAACAAAGACGGCTTTTGTCGTACTGACTAAATAGATGTCTTCTTCCGTGTGCACTGCTTTCAGCAAGCAATCATATCAATACTGCTTTCCCTTGACTTCATGCCTTCTTTTAATGAGGCTCCATTCCAAGACATATAAGAACATCCGCGCACAAGGGGAGCTATACTGAGCAAGCCAAGAGTTCCAGCCAAGCAGCCAATCTTTTACGTGGCACCCAGTGACATTCTGTAGAAAGCACAATAGTGACTATTCATTCTGCTGACCTCAAAGTGACAGGCATGAGTGCATGCCAGAATGGAAAAGGCTTGAGCTTTGAAACCAGGCAGCTTCCTCTACCTCCATCTCCACTAACCGTGACCTCAGGCAAGCAACTTATCTGCCCTCAGAACTTCCTCCTCTGAAAACTGGAGAGGGAGGGGGACAGGGGAGACAGACCTACCTCAAAGGGTCTGTGCAACAGTGAAAATAGAATTCTGTCATCAAGAACACATAGCATACAATTTGGCACGTTAGTAAACATTAAAGAATTCTTAAATCTGTTATCTTTTCATAAAAGCGCCAATAGTTGTTCATCTTTGAATATGTTGTCTACACACATAAAACAATGTATAGGATAGTAACCATGGTGGTTTTTAGGATGGCAAATAATTAGAAATGAGCTAATTATAGGGAAATGGTAACATCCAAGTATATTCATATACTGAAATTTATGCATTCAAAGAGTTTTCAAATATTTTCTGATAGGAAATTTTCGACCCTAAGATTTAAGTGAATAAAGCAAGAAAAAAGAACTCATCTAATAATTATGGCTCAAATGTGCACAGCAAGGCTCTCAACCAAACACCACACTCTTATTAATTCTAGTAATAAATGTGCACGATGACCAGCCCATGTCACAGAAGTATAAATGGAGATTTAGAGAGCCACTACATAATAATTATCAGTAGAGTTAGGACTAGAATCTCCTGGTGTTTTAAGTGAAGCCCTTTGAAGGGTGGGGTTGCTAAGGACTGAGCCCAGGAACCCCTGAGTTACACAGTTGGGTCCAAAGCAACTTTAACCTCTATTCTAAACTGGCTCTTCAGAACTAACATTCCTGTGCCCATCATGGGGCTTGTTTAGAACACACACCCAGCATGCACTCTCACTATCACCCCAAAGTGTGTGTGTGCAAGAAATGCACACCAAACGTGAGCAGTGAGAACTTCCAGGGGGCAGAACTAGCTGTGTTTTAACATGGTTGTGTCCACTTCTGTATCGTCTAGAGCTAACGAATGTGTATATTTCCACAATTTTATTTCAAATAGGAAAAGGTATGAGAATACTTTGAAAACATTAACTATAACACAAATACTACTCTATTAATGGGGCAACAGTTCATGCCTAGACTATATGGATTTGATTTTCTTATGACTAGTAACCTTGTACTCCTTTCTACATCGAGTTCAAGGCAAAAAGAAAACACAAAAAGTATTTTGTGCATGAATGCTACAATATAGCAACGAAAGCACTGTGTGTTACTGGAAAGATATTTGACATTAATCAAAAAAGTCCAAAGTTTTGCAAAAGGAAGAAAAAAAGACTTTGCAAATAAAACAGAATATTCTGCTTTGAGAAAACACATCCATAACTGACATTATGCCATCAACACATTCTCTGCCATAGTCATGCTACTGACAATGTCATGGAGCATGTCTGTAGGTGCCAGTTTACTGTTTGGACATGCCTCTGCCTGATACTGTCTCTCCTAGGAGGTGTGAATGTAACAGCTTGTTGGAGTGACACCTAAGAGGTAATTTCCTGTCACTTCAATGATTTGTTTTAAGAACATGATTCCATAAAGATGAGCTGAATGGTGTGCTAAAAAAGCAATTTTCAGTAACTTTTTCACAAGGAAAAAGAAATGTAACCTAAAACTAATTCTAAATTAATCTTGTTTCATTCACAAAAGGGATTCTATACTGTGTAATAAACAGACCAACAGTGAGTGAGCTAGTGTTTGGGGCTAAAACTATCCCCTGCCATACCCTCTGTGACAACAATGTAAAGGCAACAGCATCACACTAGTTTTTACTTTAAAAAATTAACGTTTCTTGTAGAACTAAACAGACTCGGCTGTCTAGAGTGGGGGTGGGGTGATGACTCAGGGACAGACTGCTCACCCAGTGTATGGGAAGCCCTGGTTCCATCCCTAGAACTGCAAAAACAGCTCAGACCAAACCAAACCACAAACTCACATGTGACTGATATGGTAATGAAAGTGTCACTAACAAACTAAATTAAAAATTGGATTTCAAAATTGTGGGGGGGGGATGAAAACTTGATGAAAACCAAAACCAAACAACAAAAACTGATAGATGTGGACTCCTCTGAATAAATCCTCTGGATGTGGAATTGATTGCTTGAGCAGAGGAGGGGGTCCCAGCAGTGGTAAGAAGAAGACCTGGAAGGTTTATTCGCCTTCATATATGAACTGGAGGTCAAGTAGAGTCAAGGGAGTCAAGTAGTTTTCTGTATCAACTCAAGCCTAGAGAGAAGACCTGAAGGGGCCTCTTCTTAGAAGAAACGGACAGCATGGTGGAGGAGAGGTGGCGGGATGAGAAGTATTGATTGACAACTGGGACCATGTCACCCTGGAAAGAGAAGGGTCTAAGTAGCAGACATAAGAGCTCCCCGAAAATGCCAGCCTATTTGTTGGCATGGCAAAGGCCAACGGGAACCGTGCAGAAGGAAGAAGACTGCATTACACCCTGCAGAAGGGGGCTTAAGAGACATGTTTACTCACTTGTTCTGAATATCAGTGTGCTGAACACTAAACATGCTTCAGACCCAGGAACACGGCACACTGGTGTTGCCTGGCATCATGAGTGTGTGAAATCCCCAGATGGGTTCAAGTAGCAAGTGGGCTACTTCGGGAGAGATTCCTGCATTTGGTAGACAATGGACACAGTATCCATAATCTCTTCCTAATTTCTTCTTAGAAACTTTCAAGTGGGTGCTACAGGTACATTTTATGTAAGTATTATCTGAATATGTCTTGCCTTAATCAATGAAAAAAAAAAGCTTGAAATGCAATTCACAAGAGTCCAAAAGGTGAAATTCTATCAAAGTTTGTAAATTATGAATTAGTGTTGCCATGGAAAATTGAGTTGATATCACCCACCTGGAGCACTTCCTGCTCACAGTCCATCAGAACAATAAGTGTGTTTATATATTCAATGCCACAGACGAGCACTAAACTGTCTTTTTAAAAGACCATAGACAGGTAAGAGGGTGCATGACTTTAATCCCAGCAAGGAGGCAGAGGCATGCTGATCTCTGTGAGTTTGATGTCACTCTGGTCTACCTAGCAAGTTTCAGGCCAGCGGTGGATATATAGTGAGTCACTGTCTACAAAAGGTTCTGGAGTTACAGTAAAGGCAGTCAACTGCATCAGGGGTGTGGAGGCCAATTGCGGACTATTAGTTAAAGATGAACTATGCTGCACAGTATTTGCAACACAAGATGTGTTGCATTCTTTTATGTTGCATTTGTTTAACTCTGTGAAGCTATGTTACTGTGCCTGCCTAAAACACCTAGTTGATCTAATAAATATCTGAACAGCCAATAGCTAGGCAGGAGAAAGGATAGGCAGGGATGTCAGGCAGAGAGAATAAACATAAGGAGAAAAATAGAAGAAAGAGGATCGAGAAAAGGAGGAGAGGGGGTGCCAGGGGCCGGCCATCAGCCACACAGCCAGACAGGGAATAAGAAGGAAAGAAAATATATACAGAAATAGAGAATGGTAAAAGCCCAGAGCAAAAGGTAGATGGAATAATTTAAGAAAAGCCGGCTAATTCCAGGACAGCCAGAGCTGTTATACAGAGAAACCCTGTCTTGAAAAACCAAAATAGGAAGGGAGGGAGGGAAGGAGGAGGGGAGGGAGTAAGGGAGGGAGGGAGGGAGGGGAGGGAGAGAGGGAGGGAGGGAGGGAGGGGAAGGAGAGAGAGAAGGGAGGGAGTGGAAGGAGGGAGAAAAACAGGCTAGAAATAAGCCAAGCTAAGTCCAGGCATTTATAAGAAAGAATAAGTCTCCATGTGATTATTTGGGGCTGGGTGTCAGGGCACCCAAAGAGTAAAGGGTAAAAAAAGAAAAACAACTGTAGAGACCAGACAAATGTTACTGAATCCAGTCCCCACCCTGACCTCACTGGAGATACAGGACAAAGAACTGGAGCAGGAAGGACAATGGTAACACCTCCTGTATTCATAGCAGTCTATCACACACCAACACATCTGCTCAGCCTCATTCTTGTTTCTAGAATGCCAGTGAGAAGGTTCCCTTGGTCAGGTGCTAGCAAGCAGCACAGTGTACAGAAGTCAGCCCACACTTCAAAATCTGTCTTCTTTGATGTTCTAAAGCTTTTCTCTCCCTGCAAGTAACAAAGCTCCCAACAAAAGAATTTTCCCAACACCCACAGTTAAGAATGGTTCCAACCAAATAGTATAAAGAACTCTCCCTGGCATCTAATTTGTACAGGAAACTTCCTTTTCAGGGCATTTTAGTGACTTCCTTTGTTTGTAATTTATCAGCAAAGAGAAAACCTTGAGTTTATTTTGACGGCAGTGCACCTGACTATTCCAGGATTCAAAAGCCTGCTTTGCTTACTGTCACACTATCCTGGCAGAGGATGTAAACAGGCCTGTCTCCCCATGGCTTCATGCTGCACCCACAATTCCAGATGAGAATTTTCACAAATGCAAACTATTATCCAGGATTGGACAGACGTAACTAAAATGTGAATGCAGCTTCCTTCTGGTCCTTTCTTCACCACTGAATGGACAAGATTTTTGGCTCCTTGGTCTAGATTTTTATTCTCTTTTACCAGCCTCAGGGAAGGGCTGTAAAATTGTTCAGGCCAAGGAGTATATGTAAGCTTAAGTCACCATTTCCACAGCATTTGAGTTTGATCCCCTGGGACTTCATATCATCTTATTTAGTCATATGAAATCATAACATAATGGTAGATATTGCTAATTTTGCTTCTCAAATGACAGACCCTAAGTTCAGAAAGATTAAACACCTCAATTTAACTCATACAGCCAGCCCATATCAGGCATCAAACTAGAACTCCCAAATGCCCAGCTGGGGTTTCTTTTACACACTGGCCTTAGGAAGAAGGATTGAGCTTTGTAATGTGAATTTCCATGTGTTAACAAGAGACTATTGATATTTGAAGTGCCCTTTTAGAGTTTGGGTTCTGAAATCACACAATAAAGGCAGCCACCTTTCGTCTCTGCCCAGCCTTCCATCTAGAGACAAATAAACTGATGCACCATTTGTGAAAATGAATGCTATACTTAACTTCCCCTTTGCTTTCCAGTCATCCATGTAATACAAACAGGACCTAGAAATCAGCAGAGGACCCACCAGCAAGGTCATCTCTTGGAACTGGGGGAGAGTTAATGGTATATAATGTCAACATATTTTTTGTCTTCCAAAAGTTCATGTGCTGAGAGCTTGGTTCTGAGTGTGGCAATGTTGGAAAGTGGAGCCTCCTGGGAGGTCCTGAGGTCACTAGGAATGTAGACTTGGAGCAGAGCAGGTTATAGGGATTTGTCTACTCTGGCTTCCTATTTTAGGATGTATTCCCTTCTTCCTCATATCCACATACACTTCAGCCATCCTTTCCTGAACCCCTGACAAAGCCAGGGCTATGCTGTTTGAACTTCCAGCCTCCAAAGCTGTGAGCTGAATAAACCTTCAGTGTGCATCCTTAATTTTCTTACAACCACAACCAGGAAAAAAAAATAATAAATGAACTAATACAGTCAGTATGTAAGGATGATATTTGAGTCTACAAATAATCTATGAAATGTTGTGACTGGTAGATGTCAGTATCAAAAAGACCTGAGGGGAAAGAACAGAGACTCAACTCTGGGGTCTGCAGCTCACAGACAAAACTGCTAACCCAAGGCGTTAAGAGAGACACAGGACCTTCAGTCTGGATGATTTTTCTGGTATTCTACCACAAGAACTCAAAGCAGGACTTACACACCTGCGGAGCAAGGTGAACACTTGACAACGCTGAGTTATGATTTTCTGACCAAAAGGTACTATCCCCTGGATGGTGACTCACAAAGGTACCAATGCTGGGAAGTGACATTCCCTCTGAAAAAGTCCCATGCTGGTCCCAGAGCCTGTAATCATGGGACAAATAACCTCACTGGGGTGCTCACAACTGCTCATTTTCAGTAGATGTGTGACTTTCAAATTTTATTTTAAGCACAGAAACGTATCCTCTTAACAAGATCTTATACAGATGTTCACCATGTAAAGCAAGTCAAAACACTGCATACAGAGGAATAAAGACAGGAAGAGCTTCTTTTCAGAACTGTAGAGCTCAACAGAACACAGCATGCAAATCCCCTCTCCAGAAGGCACCTAGTCACATTGCTTATCTCAGACTCTTCGCAGAGTTTTCTTATGATCATCTTGGTTTCTCCCATCACATCCTCCTGGAGGGCTCCTTCCTCTTGCTCCATCCTGACAAGGATTTCCATCATTATTCCACTGTGAAGACATGAAGCTTGGTACGTCTCTTAAGATGCAGCACACTGTCTGCTGGGTCTTCCTGTTAGCCCACAGACTCCTCTCCCTTCTTTGGGGATGCACAAAAGGCTTGCCTGCTCGGTACCTGGCATAAATTCTACAAAGCACTTACCAGCTTTGGGCAGGGTTTTGCTTGGTGTCCAGTGACTGCATAAATGTACACTATTGACTCTAAATCCCTTGACTCAGGAACTGGCTCAGGATCTTAGGAGCTAAAGAGCCGGGAAGCTATGACTTAACCCATCAGGATGCACTAACAACCGGATGACAGGTTGCACACACCTGGCCCTCAGCATCTCTCCTGGTACCTGGAGCAGGAGGCTTCCAGGAGTGTGCTTTCACTTCCCCTTAGGGTCCCCCCACCCCCAAACACATGGGACTCCTGCTCCTCTCTGCTAAGTGGGGAGAGAGGCATCTGTGTTTCCCATGCTGTGCCCTCTGTGAGGATGATTCTGGGCTATGGTGTCCAGAATCTGTCTCTTGGATTCTGAATCTGAATAACTGTTGCTTCTCTGTACTATGGAGCTGACTTGGATTTAGCTTGTAACAGGCACATGTTCTGGGAAGGCAAAGATATTCTGTAATGATGTCTTATAAAAATTATAATGCATGCAGGTTTAGTGAGAGCTCCTGTCTCAAAAAATAAGGTAGAGGATATTTGAAAAAGGCATCCAAGGTTAGCTTCTAGACTCCACAATCATGCTGGTATGAATGTGTGCGCACACACGCGCGCGCACGCGCACACACACACTGTTTTTAGAGACAAGGTTTCTCAGTGTATCTTTAAAGCCTGTCTTGGAACTCTCTCTATAGACCAGGCTAGCTTTGAATCACAGAGATCCACCTGTCTCTGCCTCCCAAGTGCTGGGATTAAAGGTATGAGCCACACCACTGCCCAGTGTAATTTATTTACTCTTACTTTATGTACATTGGTGTTTTGCCTGCATGTATATCTGTGTGAGGGAATCAGATCTTAGAGTTACAGACAATTGTTAGCTGCTATGTGGGTGCTGGGAATTAAACCCAGTCCTCTGGAAGAGCAGTCTGGAAGGCTCTTAATAGATGAGCCATCTCTCCAGCCCCCTGCACACACACCTATATTAATGAGATATTTTAAAGCCACCCCCTTTGTCCCATAAAGTCTTCTTTGATTCCCAGCACATCAGAGTTTGAACTAACCACATTTCCAGCGCATAAGCAGCAGACGTATTGTGGTACTGGACCCACAGTGCTGTAATCTCTCTTCTGTCCCCATCCCTCCCATCATTCACTTCTTACAACAACGCACTTCTCTTAGGGAGGATGCTGTGGATGGAAGCAGACAGCAGGGCCCAGGACCATTAGAGGCGATTGGTGCACACCTGAAAGGACCATTAGAGGTGATGGGTGCACACTTGAAAGGAAGGCCTGAATCACAAAGGCACTTCTGTGCCCTGCTAGGAAGTTTAGCCCTGATCCTCAGCTGCAGTCAACAAGCTGGAGGATTTTAAGTGAAGAGTCATGATTATCTTGGCCTTTTGGAAAAGCAGCGCTGTGAAGAAGTGATTGGAAGCAAGCCAGTCAGAAGGTAGAGAGAATAAAATAAATCTGAAGAGAAGAACTGAGGGTCTACCCCAGCACAGCCATGGGAGTCACCTTGGAGAGAGGGGAGGGCAGCCTCTGGGGAGTTTGAAAAGACAGTCACCTAGCCTCTACCAGGCTCAGTGGTCATGAGAACGTAGGCGTTCAGGAAGAGCGGTTTCTTACAACTGCTGAAGTGGTTCCACTAATTGAGACAGAGAGCACGGAGGCCTACACTGGTTTACAGGTGGATCTAATTATGGACTGGAGCAGACGAGGGTACCTGAGACAATAGTAGACAAGGTCCCCAGCTGGACACACATATTCAAGAATCAATGGCACAGGGGTGGCAGGCAGAAGCAAAACACGGGAGCAGCCACAGAACAAATGCAAAGAGGAAGCAGAGGCCACCTACCAGGGTACTGAGGCTCCAGGAGAGGGTGCTCACATTCAGGCATTTCCCTAGCCTGCTCTTGGGGACCTAGTAGAACACAGCAGCAGCAGCCAAGATGAGACATTGCATCTGCTGAAGCCACTAAGGAGAGTACTCTCCCTATGCAAATGCACTGTATCCCCTTATAAAAGTCAAGCCCTTCTCAGCTCTCCCCATTTCCTTCTGCTTCTGTTCTCTCTCTCTCTCTCTCTCTCTCTCTCTCTCTCTCTCTCTCTCTCTCTCTCTCTCTCTCTCTCTCTCTCTCTCTCTCTCTCATCTCTCAGATCCCCATAAACCTCCCAGGTGAGCTCTGTTGCACTGTGGGATTTTATGTTGCCCCTCTACTCCAACCCACCAGTGTCACCTTCCACCATTAAACTGTCACAGAAGACATGCAGCAGAATTACACATAAAGACAGTTTTCTTCTTCCTTTTTTCTGCCTATCATACATAAATCGAATTGAAGCCAGAAAGGATTCCCTGGTGTTTTGTTTTCTGGGTTTAATACACTGCAAGCCTTCTACATACCTGGGGACACTCCAGTAGACCCTATGGGGCGTGTCACACAGAGCCATCTCTTCAGAACCAGTTACAGGGCATTCCTTATGGCTAGCAGTCTTTGGGACTGGTCAGAGTCTGGGTAGAACTGATGGTAAATGTTCTTGGGGCCACTGTGCACCACTCCCAGGGTGGAGTAAGAAAAACAGGAGCTTGTCACACCAAGTAGAGCCTCTGACAGTGAATGACCTTTCTGTCAGTCAAGTTCTGAAGCTTCCCTGAGCATCAGCAGCTTAAAAGGGGCATATAACCCTACCTCACCCATTCATGTCAAGCTGAGACAGTGGATTTGTAAATGAAAGCTGCTGTGATAACTATATACAGTTGGTTCTGGATCTCTGGGAACTGGGTGCCACAGATAGTATCCTGTTCCCTGCAGAGAATTACACAATCGACCTAAGTGGTGGCAAGGGACCTTTAACGTTTTAACTGGTGGTGTACATTTTTGTATCTTTTCCTCATCACAGTTCATATTTGGTTCCTGCACTCACACTGCCTGGCTTTCATGCATACTTTATCAATTACTCTCAACTTTTCTGGACTTCCCTTTTGTTTTCCAGTAAAACGGGGCTCATATGTACCGCCAGCATATCTGAGGACACCAGGACATCATATGTATAACCAAGTAAAATGTTGCCTTATAAAGTCTGTTTGTGTACATGTTCAGTGATGGGTGCTTACCACTTCATAAAATAGAACAATCTGTACAACTCCCCTTACAACCTCAAATTTGAGGTTGGTACCCACTGCTTCTACTTTCAGAGTCACGAGGGTAGCTGTACAGAATCAATGAGGGTTCTAGGTTAACAGCTGCTGATGCAATTCCAGAGTGCCTGTAGACACTTGGGTAGTACTCCATACTGGCTTCTTGGGACAACCATTTGAAGGATCCTCTGTACTATGGGAAGTGTCAGCTTTGGTGACATTCCCCTGCAGGGGGCCCTTCTGCGCATGCTAAATGAGTTGGGCAAACAACCATGAGCATGCTGTGTTACAGAGCTAACAGGATTTATTTTGTGCTTTATTTCATGGTCAGTTCAACCCTTGGCATCACACATGATTATAGGAGACATCTATATACACTTAGGTTCCATTATTGAACATTTCAGAACTCTGGTGTGAGAAGACATTTTTTTCTAAAGTCCTGGAAATCAAGTTTCCATTCCAAGCGGACACTTTCATTCCCCATTACACTCCCAACAATACCTACTGAAATCGTAACAAATGGCTTTAATAAGCAGCCCAAACAACTGCCATCCCGCCAGGGTCGTCCATACCTGTCCCCACCAACAGAAATCAATGTTCTCCTCTGGGCTCCCTTAGACGTTCATCTCTGCGGTGCGAGTTACATCTCCTGATAGAGTAAACTCTTCAAAGAAAAGACCCCTTCTATGAAATAAGTCTTAAAAAAAAAAAAAAAAGTGTAAGGATCTGGTCCCCTAACCAATTCCTGCTAATGAAGTGGTTCTCAACCCCTGGGTGGCACGCAACCTCCTCACCAAGCAACCCCTTCATGGAGGTCACCTGAGACCATCTGAAAACACAGAAGCAAAATCAGAGTCATGGAGTAACAACAAAAATAAACATATGGTTGGGGTCACCACAACACGAGGAACTGTACAAAGTGTGGCAGCATCAGGAAGGTTGAGAACCACTGCTTTGATGGATGTGACAAGCTCTTCCTGGCCTCACCTTTCACTCTCAGATGGATTCCCAGACAGCCTCCCCTCCCTCACCCCCCCCTAGTTTACAGGGTTGCTTCTAAATGAAAAAGTAAGCAGCCCTGCCATGTCGTCTGGAGCTTTAATTCCAAGTAACAGAATCCTTATACAACTGATATCTTTAGCCTGATCATTTTACATATAAAATACTGGCATTAAGCCTGATGCTTTTAATTTTTGGCCACCTTAAAATAACTGCTTTCTTCCCAAGTCACAACTACCAGACCCCATCATTATCTCAACTCTGGGAATGCTAAGGCCTTAGAATCCTCACTGCTGATGAATGGGGAGACTGATTAGAACCAGCCAAGAAAGCTGAGAAACCCCCCCCCCCCCGACAGATGCCTCCTTCAAGGGTCTGTCTCTTTCATCCAATGTCAACATTCATTTCTATGTTAACAAACATTTACTGAGGTCATGACTAAAAGTCAGGCTGTGAGTTAGGCCATTGACATAAACTGGTGAGCAAGGTAGAGATGCTATCAAAGCCATCGATGAAGGACAAACCCTTCTGGTTTACATTTCCACAGGTGCATTTACCAAACACTTGATAAGACCATTGGCTTGTAGCTGTTTCAGAGCTGGAGGGTACATTGATGCCCTCAAGAAGCTTTCAATCTACCAGGGAAAGCAAGAAGCAACAGTGTAGGAGAAATCTAAGCAAGGGTCTAGACTTAAGAAGGATGTGGACAGGAGGGCAGAAGAAAGTAATCACTGAAGGTAGCATGACTAGGGTTTGACTTTGAAGACTGGTTGGGTCGGAGAAAAAGAGATAAAACATCCAAAGAGGCAGGGCACAGATGAATGGTAAGAAATGAAAATGAACGTGTCAGAAGGGCAGAAGGAGCCAAGCAAAGAACAGGCATCCATGTTTGAAAGAAGCAGGAAATCAAACTGTTTGGTTAAATGTGGGCAAGACACAGGAAAAACACACTGGGAGGTTGGACCTTATGCCAATCGAGGGCATGAAGACTGGAAAGTATTTGAACCCTAGGTCTTCCTTGGCTTCCTTTGGGCACAGGTTCCCAGTTAGCCCATAGTGAATTAAAAATATATCACCTAACCTGCTGAACATCACAGCTCAGCCTAGCTTACCTTAAACATATTCAGAGAACATCTATTAGCTTATTTCTGGACAAGAACCAGCTGACACAGAGATTATCTTATTATATTATGTGTAAAGTGTTTAATTTACACAATGTATTGGGTATCCACATCTAAAACCACTTGCCACACAGAAAGAGGTGTCTGACCTTTCGGCATTGCAAGAGAATGTTGTCACCTACAATGTTGATGCTAGTGAACTGTGCAAGCAAGTTACAAGAAAAAAAAAATGCAAACAAAGAAATTTCATAATGTTTTAAGTAAGTTACAATTTTGTGTTGGCCGTCATTCGTAGCTGTCTTATACCATATGTGGCCTACTGGTCACAGGTTAGACACGTGTAGAACATCCCTTGTTTCCACTCCTGATGTCATAGCTAACTAGACATGAGCTACAGCATTTTAAGAGAACATCACATTGTTTATCACTATCTGAGGCAAGGATGAAAACTCAAGGTATGGTTTCTGCTGAATGCACACCACATTTTCACCACATAAAGCTGAAAAGTCTTAATTCAGAACACCCTCATCCAGGGACCAGCTTGCCTTGAGAAGAGCAGTGGCTTCTACTCAATTAAGCCTGAGCTCATGGGTACCAGGCTTCCTATGGGAAAAGCCTGGAGAAGTACTCTCAGAAGAGGCATGTTTGCTGGAAGATGGTGTGGTGAAGGGCATGGGATGGGGAATGACAAAGAGATGAAGGTGTGGAGGGTTGTAAAAGTCCCCAACACACACTGAAGGCCAGGTCTGAGGCTCTATGGGAGTCTGAAGAAAGAAAAGGAAATACCGGGCTGTCTCTTGGGAGAAAGTATCCCAAGAAAAAGTTAACAAGATCTGGTGCAGTTTCCTAGTTAGAAAAAGAGTTAGGAGGATTCCTAGACCAGGTGAGCCAGAGAAACCATAAAATATTTTTTAAAAAGGAGGGATTTTCATCATCAAAGGTGCAAGTTTAGTAGAAGCTGTAAGGAAACACGTTATCATGCCTCTAGCCTGAGGATAGGACAACTGACCACAAAAAGACTGTTAAGCTAGCAGATAAACAGGAATGGATACATCAGTCCTACAGCTAAAGATGTGTTGAGATAGAAGGGTAGATAATATTTAAGAAGCTTTTAATAGAAAATAAATGTAGAATTTATCAAATGAGCATCATGAAAATGCTACATATTGTAAACACATGCCTTCACAGATTATTTTTCTCTGCTATGGTGCTTAGGAGGTCATAACCATCACTGCTATACACTGACTGGATAAGCCTCAGCAGAAAAATCAACATATGACTTATTTATATAACAATCTTCACAACTCTAAATTTGCCATTTTGATGTATCAAGGAAATGACACCTTTATTACAGTCGACTTCAAAAGAGGAAAGGGAAAAAAAAAATTTGCTTTTCTCCTATGTTTACTGTTTCTTTTTTAACTGTATAATGAAAATCCCATTTTAATGAGTGATTCCTCTTGAAGAGGGCAACAGCAGTAGAATGAACTGATGAGGTGAATTAGACTCAACCATTCAGAGGTCGACAAACACAATCATTTAAGTCTGTCCACATGGCATATGGCCTTATACCCTGTGCTGTGCTTATGGAAGCTGCTGTTCCATGTGTACACATTAGAACCACCACATATTAGATTATCAGAGTCAAGGAACAGCACCACAGATGTCACCAGGAAGGCTAGACCACAGAGCAGGACTGAGCAGGACCTATCACATACATATAAAATGTACTGTCTTGCCACATGGTAAGACGGGTGGTAGCAGCCCAAATCTCACCATAAGCAACCTCTACTTTTTCCACTTCATCAAAACTGGAACTAAAACTACATCTCCTGACTTACTTCTTAAGATGCTGAGTGCAGTTGTATATAGGTCCTTAAGTGACGACCATGAACAAATACCCAGTGCTAACAATGGTGCCACCCTCTGTCTGCAGACTAAAAAAATCTGATTTAAAAAAAAAAAAAAAAAAAAAAAGCTAAAACTGAGACTTTTCTAAGCCTTAACTGCCATTTCCACCTAGAGGTGACCTGCCTGGCATGGCAGAGCCTCACAGACTGCCATGCCATGGCTTAAGTATTTGTTTCTCTTGTCACTGCTGACATGCTCAATAAAGAATTTTTGGGGGCCAATGGATTCCTCTTTCCACAATGGTCACTTGATATTAGTGTGAGCAATTGAAGACTTCTGTGGGGGTGCTCCCCACAAGAAAATGAACACAAAAGAAATCTTGGTCATTTTGCCCGCCTAAATGAGCACATTAACTAAATTGATTCCTAGGAAATAATTTAGTATTTCAGAGATTAAAGAACAAAAATTGCCAATTAATACTCTCCTTCCCAGATGTTCAATGTTTTTCCCTTAATCTCTTAAATATTCTCTGCATTCAAGTAATTGTATTTTTATGCAAATAATCTTTTGGAGCTAGTCGTGTGTGTGTGTGTGTGTGTGTGTGTGTGTGCATGTGTGTGTTTGTGTGTGTGGGAGTCTGTATGTGTGTGTGTGTGTGTGTGTGTGAGAGAGAGAGAGAGAGAGAGAGAGAGAGAGAGACAGAGAGAGAGAGACAGAGAGAGACAGAGAGAGACAGAGAGTTAAGCCATATGCAGTCTGACATATTTTCTTTTCTGTTGCACCACAGAAAAAGGTTTTAACCCAGCTTGAGTTTACTTCAAAACTCTAATTAGAGAGTAAAGTAGTATTTGCCTTGTCCAAATAGAAAATCATTCTCAAAGGTGAATTTTTTCTTGGAACAAACAAACAAACAAACAAAACACTGCAACAAACACCAGCTACAGATTTTCTTAAAGCACTACAGGTACTTGAAAAGACTGCCTCCATCTACACAGCACATTGCTTTCTGGTTAAGTAACACGATTTCCTAAGGCTCATAAAATATTTTATCCAGAAGGCAACTTTTTAAACAGTTCTTTCAAAAGAACTGGTTTTACTACTCGAATAGTCGTTGCTATGTCTGACTTCCTGTCCTTTCTTTTCTCTGCCATATTGCACATCTGCTTACTCTCTGGCAAACAGAGTCGGAATAGCAAAGAAATGTTCCTCTGAAACAAAATAAATGATGATATAAAGACCACAGGACCTTACTCTCTCTGCAGATTCTAAAATTTCCAGATTTTTTCCCTTTAAAATCTGGGGGACTGCAAAGGCGGCTGGTACTTGAGTGTTTTAAACAAGCAAGGGAAAACAATATATAATGTTTTATGAAAGGCGCGCTGTGATTGAAGTTCAAGGGTTTTCACCAGTCTCGAGCCATAGAGAGACTGTAGTGCACTCAAAGCAAAATGTTGCACAGAAAGAAAGATGCACAGAAAGAAAGAATCTTTAATGGAAGTGTCATGTCTCCACAACCTTGGCACCTGCTTAAAACCGGGACTGCTGGCAGCCGAAATCTCATCAAGTTCACAAACACCAACCCCGTTGCGCACTGGAAGCCTCCACTTGCAAGGATGGGGAGGAAATGATGGGAGGCTTCCATCGCATCCCGGTCCAGGTGAAGGCTGGGTCCTTCACTCGGGTGTCTGCTGTAAACGCGGACCTCCCTGCAGGGAGCGGGAAGCTCTGCGATCTTCTCAGGCATGCAAAAGTCAAGTTGTCTCCGCGTCTCGGAAACGACCCTCGGTCAGGGCTGCAGACCGCCCGCCGCTTGCGGGCTCCGGGGGTTTATCCGCCCAGTCGCGGCGATGACCCCGCTCGGTTCCCGGCGCCCGCTCCGGCCTGCCCCGCGCGCCCTTGCCGAGCGCACGCGAATGCTTTAGGACCAGATCCCGCGGGCACCGAGGGGTGCGGGGTGCCAGGGACCCGCGGCCCCGCTCCGGCCAGGCAGCTCGGCAGCGCGGAGCTGGAGCGCAGGGGGGCGCCCGCGCGGAGCAGGGCCGGCCGGGTCCACGTTGGGCTGCCCGCCGCCCGCTCGCCCAAGCAAGGCAAGGACGGCGACCTCCGCGTCCGGTCCGCCGAGCGCGGGCCACACCCAGCGCCCCGGGAGGCGGCTCCGGGAGCCCCGGCTGCCGAGTGCACGGCCGCCCGACCACCTCCACCCCGGCCGCGCAGGCCCCGCCGCGTCCCGCGTCCCGGGGACCCTGGCTTACCTCGGAGCGAGCGCGGACGCTCTGTCCCGGGCCGGGGCGCAGCGCTGGTGGCCGCTGCGACGCGGAGGGCGGACGGAGCGAGAGCCGCGGCAGGGCCGCTCCGCAGGCGGGCTGGATTCCTTCACTGCCTCAACTCCGCGTCGCCAGCCCCACACAGGGCCACTCCCGCCCGCGCAAACGCCCCCGCCCCGCGGCCGCCCGCCCCTCCGTGTCACTCACCAGGAGCACACACCCCGCCAGCGCCCCTCGCTCCGGCTTGCACACACGCCGCCGATCACGCCTCCCTGGGTTTTGTATCCGCTCACACGCAGGTTCTGACACAGATCCCGTCCCTCCACCCGCCCTCCCTAGCTCCTTTCCCACCCTACTTTCTAGAAGAATCCCCTATACAGCTTCCGCACTTTGCTGGCTTGCCCCGCACCAACCTCTCCTCCCCTTCCCCTCCAAACCTCCACCTCCCCCGAAACTGCCCACTGTTAATCCAAACACGCGTCACCACCCGCTCGAGAAGCAAGAGAACCGCTTTTCCCTACCCAGGAAAAAGAACTTTGCTGCCCCAGCACCGTCTGCAAAGGCGAGATGCTTCTCCCGGTGGAAGGTAGTAATGCTTCCTGGGGCTGAGCCAAGCTCAAAATGTAAACAAAGATAGCTTATTCGGAAATGCCGCGGAAAATCAGGCCCCCGGACTAGCGCCCGGGCTCAGCCTCTGAAACCCGACTAAACCGAAGTGCTCTGGCCCCTCGCCTTCGCTGCGGGTCTCACGCAGGGTTCTAGGCGGACGTGATTACCCACCGAGCTGCCCTGAGACGCCCGCGGCATCGGCCGGTGGTGTTTCTGCCTGCGAGCGCAGTAGTCGGGAGAGTAAAGGCAATCATTATTCATGATGGACGCACTTTAGATCGCACACCTCTTCCAGAGGCGGCAGAGGGAAATGCAGGCTGCTCTCAGGTTTATTTTTGAAGGGTAACTTCCTAGCCGCCTTTTCTCTGGGCTGTAACTGTTTCTCAGTGGCTTCATGGGTCTCGGAACCCTCTACAAATATCAGCCTAGTCAGGTATGCCTCACAAACTCCGAACAGCAAAATTGTATTCCATTTAAGGAAGCCGTTACTTGAAACGAATTACACTTTCAGGTAACATTCGGATCTACGATCCATCATACCCCAGTTGACAAAGCCCTCTGGTTACAAGGGAGAGTTAAAAGGAAAGAATACATTTTGTTACCTGTCTGGGAGTGTTCGTCTACTTCATAAGGCTCGATTGCTTAGTCTCAAATTTAACTCGAGTGAGGGCTTTAGTGTCTGATGTAATCCTTCAGATAATCTTATCTGGCAGGTGTGGGTTTTGCCCACCTTTTTGCAAATAAAAGACAAAAAGGTTAATTAACTTGCCCAAGTTTTCGGATAGTAAGTAGCGGAAGAATTTCAACTCAGTCTGGCCCCGCCTTACTGCATAGGACAAAGCTAGCTTCTGTCAAGGTCAAATGTCATCCTATTGCTTATTGAATTTAGAAGAATGAATTAGTAACTTGGAACGACTCAACTTGGAGTGTGGTGCACATTTCAGATCTTCTTGCAAAGTAAGTCATTTAAGTTTTGAGTGAAGGTTCCCCAAGACTAGAATGTGAAAACAAGTAATACATGATTATTCCCCTTCCAGGGTCTCCAAAGCCGGCTTGCTTATTGAAATCTGACAGGAAAATGCTTTCAAGACCCGAGGGATGAAAAGTTCTCAGAAACCAGACCTGACCTTTTCATATGTGAGGGTGGCTTCCCAGTAAGTCACCCCTATAATAATAACTGTGGGGTGGCCAAGAACAGAGAAATCAAAGCATGACTGACAAAAAAAAAAAAAAAAAAAAAAAAAAACCAGAGTGAAGGTTACATTTAGACAAATCAGAGGACAGCTGATCTTCAGTGGGGTGGAGGCCCAGCCAATGAGAGGACAAGGAAAAAACAGTATCTTAGTATAGTAAGGAAAAATAGTATCTTAGTATCCTAGGTGTACGCGCCTGCCCTGGCCAGCAAGGAAGACGCAACTCCGGGTAGATCTTCTTCAAGCAGTTTTAATCAGGATCCTTTAAACATGTTGCTTCTGGCCTGCAGGGAGGGGGGGGGGGGGGGGGGGGGGGGGGGGGGGGGGGGGGGGGGGGGGGGGAGCGAGGGGGGGGGGGGGAGAGAGAGAGAGAGAGAGAGAGAGAGAGAGAGAGAGAGAGAGAAAGAGAGAGAGAGAGAGAGAGAGAGAGAGAGAGAGAGAGAGAGAGAGAGAGAGAGAGAGAGAGAGAGAGAGAGAGAGAGAGAGAGAGAGAGAGAGAGAGAGCCAGGGGGACCCCTGCACAGGATTAAATAAATACCCTTGAGCTAACCAACCCCAGTGAGCCTCGTGGACCCTGCAGATAGGCTACTCTAATGCAGAAGCAGACAGGCTGAACAGACTTAACCAATTAAGGGCTTGTTTACCCAGAGAGTCTTCACCTTCAGGAAGGTGTAAGGCAGAAGCCAGCCACTTTAAGGCGTGGCACTACGAGGCTCTCTACAGTAAGGAAAAATAGTATCTTAGTATAGTAAGGAAAAACAGTATCTTAGTATAGTAAGGAAAAATAGTATCTTAGAATCGTAAGGAAAAATAGTATCTTAGTATCATAAGGAAAAATAGTATCTTAGTATCTTTCAGGAGTTTGAGTGGCCCAGCAAAAGGAATTAGACTTCTGAAAGATTTTAGATAGTTTCAAATCAAACTTGGACCTTTGGTTACTCAAATTAATTTACTCTGGAATTATAAAGCCTCATGTTTCTGGAATCAAAAGTTTTAAAGCACTTACTGAAATGTAAGTAAACTCTTCTTGCACATCAAATAACTAACAAGGCTGTGTTTTGATAGGTCGAGCGTAAAAGACTTTAAACGCATATAAAATAGATCCCCACTACTAGTATATGGAGACGTAAAAACCCAAAGAAATAGAAAATGAATAAAAGAGGTAAATCTGTGTTTTTTAAGGTGTTGGAAAACTGTTTGAAAAAGTACATTGTTTGACATTATAACCAGAAGGTTATGCCAACATGACTGTCTTGTTCAGAATTATTTTGTGAGATAATAATCCATGAATCTTATTTTATTGTTTTTAAGCTAAATTTAAAAACCAATGATCCTTTCTGAAGCAAACAAGGACCAACCACATCAGCAAATGTGTCCATAAGGGCAAAGTGGATTGGTTTTTACTTCCTCGTGTTTTCCTGAAGATATTTTCATCGGCAGCAGCTGCTTTCTTCCATATTGTAGTCTTCATTGTCTGCCCAGGGTGCTTCACTGTAAGCATGGAGGTCAGTGAAGCTGACTGTCTCAATATTGACTTGGCAAAATGTCATGCCCCCTGCTTTTCAATCTCCCTTAGGCTGGCCTCCTGAATCTGTAGGTGTAAGTCATTCAGAGTAAGGCACCCCTTCAGGAAAGCCTGCTTAAGGCAACCATCTGTTTGAATCCATTTATCCATTTGAGAGTCAACATTTGAGTGAGTGGTGTAGACAGGAAATGATGTAGTTGCTAGGCGCCAGGGTACCAGGCAGCATTTGTCCTGATAGGGGAGGCCACCACAGAGAGACCCTGGACTTTGACCGGGTGCTGTTTCTGGGAGGAATCCAGGTTATTCCCCACCCCCACCCCCGGCTCCCAGGGAGATGACAAACAAACTATGGCTGTTGGGAAATATTCCAGCTCTTCAAAAGCTATGTGGAATTTTACCTCTTTGTTTGGCTACAGCATGGCCCTTGGACTTACTTCGGCCAATGATGCCCTTGACTGTTAGCCATCATTTCCGGGCTGGTACACAGGTCACCATATTGTCTTTTCCTTTCTGTAACTGCAAACAATGAGGTACATAGAGGTGGCAGCCCCATCCAACAATGACAAGAGCCACATCTGTGGTCCTTAGTGGACCCGTAGTAGGAGTGAGGAATAACACTTGTCCTGAGCCACTGGGTCTGGGGCTGTTTGCTTCTGCTTTGTAGTCTAGTCCACTTTGGTTATAAATGGGGAGGTAGTGCAGCCATCCTGGCAGTACTGAAGGTGATCTAAAGGGAGCCACAGTGTTCTTCCCTTCAGGGGCCATACTACTGAAACAATAGTCCCCAAGGAATTAGAAATTCCCCTGGAGTTTTGTGCTGAAGAAGGAACAGTCTGAGGTACTCGTACAAAACAGAAGGGGAACTTGCCTCACAGGAAGAGATTTTATGGAATTCTGACATCGTGTCATTCCCCTTTGCTGGAGATAATGGATGATGGGCAAGGCCACATCTTGATCAGAACTACAGATGAGGAACATCTCCTATCCTCTTACTCCCCACTGAAACTTAGCCCCACGTGGGCATCCTGGGGAGGGTGCCATTGAACTTGTGTTCCTCTTCCCAATGTGGTATATTAAATCCTTTTTCTGAGTAATCCCCCACCCCCAACCTAGAGTAGCCTAGAGCTTTCTATGTTGTCAAGGATGACTTTGGATTCATGATCCTGTCTCTACTTCCCAGGTGTTAGGATTACAGGCCTGTACCACCAGACCATTGTTACTCATCTCTTTAGTTGACATGTTAAAGATGGACTACTGAGCCTACCTTGATTGGGCTTCTAGAGCCCAAGCTCTAACCCTGTCACAGTTAGTGTTTTATTGCTGTGGTAAAACACTTTGACCAAATGCAACTTGGGGAGGAAGGGTTTATTAAGGTTACACTCCCACTCACTGTTCATTATTGAAGAAATTCAGGACAGGAACTCAAGCAGGGCAGGAACCTGGAGGCAGGAGCTCATGCAGGCAGAGGCCATGGAGGGATGCTGCTTACTAGCTTTGTTCCTCATGGCTTGCTCAGCCTGCTTTCTTATAGAACCCAGGACCACCAGTCTAGGGATGGCACCACCCACAATGGGCTGGCACCTCCCCCCATCAATCACTAAGGCTTGCCTACAACCTGATCTTATGGAGGCATTTTCTTAGTTGAGATTCCCTCCTTTCAGATGACTTTAGTTTGTGTCAAGTTGACATAAAACTATCCAGCACGAACCATAAAGACTCCAGGAACAGTAGAAATAAAGGCTTAATTGTACAGTAACCAAATGGGCACTCAATGATTGACGCCATGGGCTGCATTCTAGTACCAGACTGAAATGTGGAAATGCTTCTACACTATACTTCCAGGTTGTACTCATGAAGCATCTTTTCTGTGTCAGTACCATAAGTACTCAACTCTTTAGCCTAGTGCACTACAAAATAGCCATGGCACTGTAGCCGAATGGGCATGGTTGTATACCAGTAACAATATTTCAAGAAAATCAAACAACTGTAGGCTGGGGTGTGCTATGTTGTGGTATCAGCTGACCCCTTATCTAAAGACTGGAAGGAACATTGGTCTCTGAGTAACGCTAATATGTGTACTTGCTATAAATCCATAATAAATATGAATAAAACGTCCTCCTGATAAATTAAACATAATTTTCTTACTCCATATTTCAGAGGAAATTCAAGAGAGATTAATAATGTAAAGTTTTTTTTTTAACTGTAAAAGTCCTAAAGAAAATATGAAAAGACTGTTCACATTATTGGTTATCTTTAAATATATATATATATATATATGTGTGTGTGTGTGTGTGTGTGTGTGTGTGTATTATATAATAGCTTTCATATATTTGACTGGCTACAATATGAATGAATGAGCATGCTCAGAAAGTAATTTACAATACTTGCAAACACTTAAACTGCACATAACCTCTGACTGCCCTTTGTCAGTATAAGCCAGCTCTTCTTTGGAAATATTGTGCACAAAAACACATTTACACTGATGTCCATTGTAGTGTTAGCATACGAGTCAGAAAATTTGGACCACACTTCAACATCTACATGGAGAAGAGTAGCTAAATAAGTTGGGTATATCTACACTGTGGAATAATAAGCACTTTAAAATGAGGGAGAGGGGCTAGAGAGATGGCTCAGTGGTTAGGAGCACCAACTGCTTGCAGAAGCCCAGAGTTCAGCTCATAACTGCCTGTAACTCCAGCTCTAGCAGACCTGATACCTCTGACTACCCCTGACCTCCATGAGCGCCAATCTGCATGTGTGCATACACATACATGTATAGACAGGCATAAAAATGTGTAAATAAAAATCTATAAAAAAGGGAGACATATATGTATTGACATGGAAGACTCTGGGACGTTTTAAGGTAACAAAGCAACTCAAAGCATTGGGAACAATGTGAGCTCTAGGGAGAAGGAACCATAGAAAGTGAAGGGTGTCACTCGAATCATGACACCCTTAGAGGGAGGCTGAAATGCAGGAGACTTTCACTTTTGTCTTTGTATGCTTCTGGTTTCCTCTTCATTCATCATTTGTATATCATAATATTATTTTAGACATGAAAGGACAGACATCAAGCAACACTGAAAGACGAGCCCATTGTGAACATTGGCCAAGTGGGGGTTGAAGGACAGACATGCAGAGAAACAAACCCCGTCGAAGGGCAAGGTGACGCCAAAGCTCTGAGTCACCCCTTGACACTCAGCTAGAGCAGATCGAACTATCACCTGGAAACAGGGCTCTGCCTAGAAGTGTTTCAGAACAGATGAAGACTTGGCTGAAAAGAAAATGTGAGCCTGGAAACAAATGGTACAAAGACCAAGACAAACACTGCATATTGGCCAAACTTGTTAAACTATCTTCACTGTTTCTAACTTTTTTAATCCCTCTTCTCAGAAGCTGCTCCTCTAATGAACATACACCCGTTATAAGCTTGGGCTTAATTTTAAAAGACATGTCACTGTACACTAGAAGAGGGCCGTTCTAGGTTCAATCCACCTTTGTTGTGTTAGTAGGAAGACAGATGGCAAGAGGTATAAAGGTTATACACTAATAGGCTGCCATCTACTCAAGACATGGGTTCATTCTCTGATAATTGTTTAGTTCTGTCCACCAATAGCACTTCTGTCACAAACCTGACAAATGCGGAGGTAGAACATCTACTATGTCTACACACCGCATAAGCAGTGGTGTCTTGGTTATTACTTAACACAAAGTGTTATCCATTAAGTCAGCTGCCCTCTGAATTTCTCTTCATTATTGTATAGTTTCTATCATTAACAGTCTTGCTAATGTTGCTCCTGGTTTCTAGGGAGGTGAAAGTGGCCTTGTAGACTTAGTCTATGTTTAAAGAGGAGAACTCTCCTGATTCCTCAACATCTTGACACGAGAATGAACCAGAGGTAGTTGTGAGCATGTTTTTGGTTGGTTGGGAACTGAGTGCTTTTACCCAAATGTTCTCTTGTATAGAACTTGCCATTTTTTAGAGCAGATTTTGGGATGCGAAGTGTGTTTATAGCACCATGGTAGTGCATTGGCTTCCTGTGCATGTCATAACACAGGGCCATGTATAGATAGGATAAGCCTTAAAAATGTGCTGTCTCTTTGTGCTGGATGATGGAGCCCCAAATATAGGTGCCAGCAGTTGGTTCCTGTCAAGGGCCTGGAAGGAAAGATTCCTTCTATGTAGCATAAATTCTAATTGTTATTAATAATAAAAACCCAGAGACAGATATTGGGCTTCAAGCTAAAGATCAGAGAAGTAAAGCAGCCAGCCACTAGAGAGTTCTCACCTCTACCAATGCTCAGACTGAAGGGGTAATCACCGAACCTCAGACTGCACCTCCAGACTGCGCTCCTCTCCACCAAGCCTCAGAATCCTAGACTGCTATGTTCTCCTTAACATGGCTGGAGACTAATTGCCACATGAGAGCCTTTGCTTCTTCCTCATATAAAGGTGTGAGCTCTGTTAATCTTTTAGGCTGATTCGCGCTTGTGTAGGCCAGGTTAGCTTTGAACTCAGAGAGATCCATCTGCCTCTGTGTCCTGAGTTCTGGGATTAAAGGTGTGTGCCACCAGCTTCTATAGCTAACTAGCATGGCTGGCTTTGCGTTCTGATCCTTCAGGTAATCTTTATTAAATCATAAATAATGTTCCACAGTTATAGATCACTCTCCTTCATTGGAGATGACCAACTTCTCCTTGTGTCCCTTCTCATCATCTTTCCACTATCTCTGTGTGTTTCTAGGTTCATAGTTCCCCTTGCATAGGATGCTAGCCATATTGGATTAGACACCACTATGGTGCATTCATAAGACTTCATCCAAAAAGGGTCATATTCTAAAGAACTCAGTAGGACTGCCACAGATCTCTCTGTGGAGGAGCCTGTTCAACCCACAACAGATAGCACTCAAGTGAATAGTTGGAATGGTATTAGAGCCACAGCCTGGTTACCCAGGGCTCCTGATCAGACCTCGCTGCCTACATATCTTTACTGGCCCTCCCCCATGGGATCTCTGTTCCCTGCTGTCTTAGGTGACTGTACACATTATGAGGTGTACATACTTTCTCCAAGCATTTGCTCCAGACCATGTGAATGAATGAATGAATGAATGAATGAATGAATGAATGAATGAAAAACATTGCCACATCCTCATCTTCCATTCTACACTGCCATTTGTCTTGCTAATTATACAATACATAGTAAAGGAGTCCAGGCTCAGGCTTATAAAAGAAAATGCCATACAAAACTGAAAATTTAGAGACTCCTTCTAAAATATGTTGCGATATGATGAAGGAAGTCGCTTTTAGATGGGAAATTGGTGGGATGAGGAAATCCAAAACAAGGTGAAAGGGTCCTGTATTTATTTCTTCCAAAAATGAAGCAGGTTCAGACAAAGGATTCTGTGGCTTGCACTAATAACGAACTTTAGGTTTAAAGTCTAATTGAAAAGTTACTGGGAGAGAAAGTGCAGATGCTACAGTGGAGATTATTCTTCAGTTAATATACAGGATTCATGAGTAAAGCCTACTGTGTTTTTAAAACCTGGGGAAGGTAAGTGAGAAGGGCCACCTACTCAGAGTCTTGCAGTGAAACCCAGAGGTACTGATGAGCTTTGCTGTCCCTGCTAAGACAGAACAAGAAGGGCTTATGCGCCAGCATGCAAGGGTTCAGTTGACCATGAAGGAAGATTTCCCAGCAGAATACTAAATATTAGGATGACATGGATTTTAATGCCATTTGTGGGTTTACGTCTTCCTGTCATTTAAATGAAATCTGAACCAACCTTCTCTCTCACTACTCACAAGAGCTTGGAAGAGTTGCACCATTTGCTGAGGATTAGTGTCCTCACTGATAAAAGGGCTTGATGTTGCTGCCTACCTGAGATTCTGGCATGAGAATGAATGTGAAGCATGTGGTACAATGTTAGCATCTGCACAGTGTAAGTGCTAGAGAAATACCATTAAAAAAAATGGTTGTGGTGAGGGACAGACTGCAGAAATAGCACAGTGTACTTGCTGTGCAAGCATTAGGACCTGAGTTCAGATTTCTGAAAGCTTAGCATGAGGGTATGCAATATGAAATCTGAGCATGGGGGTGTGCACCCACAACCCCATCAGGGACAAGGGGATCCAGCAGCCCATTGGCCAGCCAGTTGGGGAGCTCCGGGTTCAGGGAAAGACCATGTCAACAAACACAGCAAAAACCAAAACCAAAACCTCCAAACAACAACAACAAACAAAAATACAACAACAACAAAAACGTGGTGGGTAATCAGGGATTACACTTAAGGTTGTTCTCTGTATATGAACCTACACAAACACACACACACAAGGAGAGAGAGAGAGAGAGAGAGAGAGAGAGAGAGAGAGAGAGAGAGAGAGAGAGAGAGAGAGAGAGAGAGAGGGAGGGAGGGAGGGAGGGAGGGAGGGAGGGAGGGAGAGAGAGAGAGAGAGAGAGAGAGAGAGAGAGAGAGAGAGAGAGAGAGAGAGAGGGAGGGAGAGGGAGGGAGAGAGAGAAACATAAACTGGTTTTCTGCTAGTCTGAAGACATTTTTACTAAGCATAATCCCCCATCCCAAAACTAAAGTGTTTATCACCATCATCTCAATTTAGACCCCCATGAATCCCATGAATCGTGTGAAGTAGGTGCTTTTATTTCCATTTTACAGATGGAAACATGAAGGACAAGAGGGATTAAGCAACTTGCCCCAAGTCACAGAGCTAGTGTGTGCAAAGCTCTAATGTGAACTCACAGCACGTGCTGTCTGTCCACCACTGTCACCCCAGCAGCCTCTCTATGTCTGCTCAGAGCAGTATTAAAAAAAAAATTAGCACTCCCTTTAAAAAGCCTGTTGTTACCACATTTTCATCATCCATCTTTCCTGAAATTGTGATTACTTCCATGTTTGGATAATTTTATGGACTAAAATACCCCAATGATAAGTAATAAATTTATTTTTATTATTATTAATCAGAGACATAGGTCATCCAACTCCAGGTCAATACAAGGTAAACAGCATGATCTGAATGGCTGTAACTCCTGCTGAGGAGGGTAAAGCAGCTTAGCATTGTGGTTGGCTTGTGCTTGTGCAGTTTTTATCATTGTACAGTTTGCACCAGCCTTTCAAAAATACCTGCAATAATTAATTGGCCTTTTACCTCCCAATAGTAACATTTCAGAAGTTAATATTCCACAATGAGTCATCTCTGGTGCTGATTGATGAATTTGCCGTACTGCAACATCATTTTCATGGGCAGGTTTTTTCCCTACAAATGAAACCTCTCTCTGATTTTTTATGTGTTCCAAAGACAGACAGATGGCCTGCATTAGCAGTTCTAAATAGTGTTGTCAGCAATTTTGGGAAAGTCTTCTCAGGAACCAGAATGTATTTTCAAAAAACACACTCCATTGTCAAATGTTACAAGTGGATGCTTGAATATAGAAGCCAAGATGCTAAGTCACAGGGTAGAGCCAAGTACGGATGGGTAATCGAGGCAAAATGGACTGAGAAGTTCAACCCTGGGGCGAGCAATGGCCTCTGTGTGTGCCAATTCAGAGGGACAATTAGGAAGAAATGTGTACTGCTGAGCTACCGTTCAGGGAAACAGAAAACCCTGATTAGTAATGCTTGTCAATTTCCATGTTGTCAATAATCCTCCCGTAGCCAATTTTAAACTACCAACAGCTTGACAAATTATATTTTTTGCATTAATTATTTATTTTTAGTCATTGTTTTTCCCCCCCCCTCTCTCGCCTCTCTCTTAAGCCAGCACCTCCTGCCCCAGCAGCGCCTCCAGAACTTGTTTGTCAATAGTCTCAGGATACACTCAGGGGTTGCTGCTAATGAGAATGGGAGTGTGACAGGCCGGGTGGGGGAGAGGCAAGAAAAGATCATTTCCAAGATGAAATTGAAGCAGAAGATGTGTGGCTGGAAATGACATGGCTCCAAGGAGGTCGTAAAGATGAGATGCTTCTGAATGCAGCACTGTCGCTGCCAGACAGCAATGAAAGTCTTGGAACGTAGACGGATCATATAACCGTTGATTGATTAGACAAAGGATGAGAAGGGAAGGAGATTTAACAGCCAAGCCAGGTAAGCGGGGTGAAGATGAGTCTGCCCCAGACCAGTTGTACTTCTGCCTTGACGCCTGTCATTGCCTTTTCTTACACTGCTTCTGCAATGTGCTCCAAGGAAACTGGACATATGTTTAGCAACCCTGGAAGGTCCTACTTACCAGGACATCATATGCAAGTACTTCTAGCCTGGTTCTCATGGCGTGGGAAGGCCAATAAAGAGTAAACAAACAATTTAAACACACAGGGATAGCATAGCTGCAGATTCTGGAAGGGGACAGTTTTGGGAGACCTACTGGGTGTTCAACAGGAAGACAGATAGGCAGAAGTCCACTAGCAGACATAAAGGCTGGGGAGTAAGGTGGTGAAGTAGGACAGGAAAGAGGAAGGTTAGGATAAGAATCATAGTTTCGAAGCTGAGCAAAGATGTCAGTGGCTGCTGCCTGCTCACCCTGAGTTTACTCTGTCCCCTCCTTGCTAAGAGCCCTACTTCCATTTTGCCAGTGTAGCAAGGTTTGTCATCTGGCAAATTTATGTCCTATAAAGTAATGGAGAAACTTACAGAGAAAGCTTTCTAGAAAGTTCTGCAGAGAAAACAAAAAGAAGATGCTTTACCATACTTATCCCTCTATGTCCTCACTCTCCAGCCCTTTCCCTGGAAGATGACATTGATGGCTGGGATTTGAAGAGGCAGCTTGGACCATGAGGCAAATCTGAAAGAGGAAGTAGTTAGGATGCTGTGTTCTATTGCTGTGAAGAGACACCAGGGCCATGGCAACTTTTGCGAAGGATAACATTTAACTGGAGCTTGTTTACAGTTTCAGAGGTTTAGTTCATCGTTACTATGGCAGGAGCATGGTAGCACACAGCCAGACATGGTGCTAGAAAAGCAGTTGAGAGTTACACATCTGGTTCTACAGACATTAGGAAGAGACAGACACTGGAACCGGCCTGGGTGTTTGAACCCTTAAAGCCCATAACCAGTGACATACTTCCTCTGGGGCCACACCTCCTAGTCCTTTCAAATAGTGCCATCCCCTGTTGACCAAGCATTCAAGTCTATAAGCCTATGGAGCCATTCTTATTCAACCACCACAGTCCTTGACCTCTGTGGAGCCGTCATAGCATTTCTACATAGTCCAAACACACACACACACACACACACACACACACACACACACACACACACACGAACACACTGCTGGCAAGTCCAAGTCAGGCACTGAAAAACAGAAAGCAGAGGTTGGTGACTGTTTCAAGAATTCTAGGTCATGGACAAGAAGGGCACAGTTCAGTTACAAGGGCTAGGACGTAAGATGAAGGTCACACTACAAATACTGCTCAAAGTGAAGTAAGTTCCCTAGAAGAGAGAATGTCTTAACCCAGCTCCTGGACTCTCCATTAAGGATTCTCCTTTGCCAGTGAGCCCCAAGCAGGGTGGCAGATGACTTGCAGAGAGTAGGCTAGTGCTGCATCCCTGAATAGCAAAGGGTCCTATCAGGGTAGGGGCCAGGAAGCTCACTCTGATGAGGATGAATTGCAGCAGCAGTAGACATGGAGAACTTGAGTTTGAACACAGCTCAGTATGCTTCCCATATGGGAAAACCAACCTGTGTTTGCCAGCCAGCCTGGTGAGCAGATGTTAAGCCACCACTGATGTACATGGCTAAACTCTCTTATTCAATCAGGACTCAGATCTGTGGGTGCCTCCAAGTAAGAAAAGAGAAGTTGAAGTAGAGATGGCAGATGCTCACTTTCCCATGGTGTGCAGGAGGCCAGATGGAGCTAGGAAGGAGGAATGAGGGGCCGAGGGACATGGGTAAAGGTAAAAAAGAATAAAAAAGCAATGGCCATGAATGCCGATCAAAATAAGAAAACTGATTGTATGTATCCTTGGGAAAGAAAAAGCAGGAGCGAGAGACAAGGCCTAGATACAGACATCATCTCAGTGCTTCTGTGTGTCCTGTCTGCTTCCTTTCCAAAAACCAACATTCAGAACAAGGCATCAGCACACTGGTGTTTGACTTCTCTCCCACGATGTACAAAGTGCTCTACTCAAGGACACTGGAGACCTCATCACCACTTCCGTGGATAGTTTAGCCCCATGGTTCTGTTTGCTCATCATCTTCTCCTCCACTTCCTTTTCCTCCTCCTCTGCTCTTCCTTTTCCTCTGCCTAGATTAGCATTAAACTCATGATCCCCCTGATGCAGGCTCCCGAGTGCTGAGATTGTAAGCATGGACCACCATACCATACCATACCATACCATACCATACCATACCATACCATACCATACCATACCACTCCTTATGCCCTGTGGCTCCTTGGGACTTTGCATCATCTTCCTTCTGAGAACATTCCACTATGGCTGAGTTCTCATTTGAGCTCTCAGACACCTCCTAAGTGTCACCCTGTCTCAGCTTCCTTTTCCAACTTTATATATTGTGCCTGTAGTAACCTTTCCTGCTCCACACTCTCTGGTTCACAATCTATTTCTGAGTTGCCTTTCTATGCATATTATGTATTAACTCCATTTATCCTTATAACTCCAGTGTTTCTATCTTTAGTCACAAATCTGCCATTAGCTCTAGATTTCTGTATCCTTGCTCTTCATCCTCCAAACTCACCTACCCAACACTCCAGCAACTCTCAAAGCCTTGGGAGCATTGAACTACCTTATCGTACCCTAAAAAACAAAAACAAAAACAAAACCTTCAGTCCTTGAGAGCATGCAGCAGATAGTATCAAGGATCAAAATGTCGATTAAAATAGGATTAAATTTCATTCATTTAATATTTTGTTGAGATGCAATTTGGATACAATAAGCTGTGTATATTTAAAGCTGATATCCGTGTGTATCTTTTCAGCTTTCACCACCATCAGGGTAGAGAATTTGACCACAGTCCCCACACATCCTCTCTTCATGCTCCCTCATTGAGCCTTCTCTTCTCCTCCCTGCATTGCTAGATCCAGATCTCGCAGATTAGCTCCCATTTTACATTACTTTATATAAATGAGCTTATATTTGTTTTGGGTTTGGCTTCTTTTATTCTTTGAGATGATTCTCAGATTTCCCAGAATTGCTCTCTACATAGGTAGCCCACTGCTTCTCATTGCCAAGTGTGCTCTATGGTACTGATATGCCACTACTTGTTGATTCCTTCATCTTCTATTGGAGGCTTGTGTTATCTTCAGTTCCCATTTCTTACCAATTGACTATAAACCAATTAGCTATAAACATTTACATAGAAGTCCTCATGCAGATTTATGCTCTCGTTTCTCTTGGGTAAATGAATATTAATGGAATTAATGGATTATATGATCATTGTGTGTTTGCCTTCATAGGAAATGACCAAGCTTTTCCCAAAGTTTATGCTGTCTTATGTCTATGAGCTTTCATTGCCCAACCTTTTACCAACACTTGATATAGTCAATTGTTTTTATTTTAGCCCCTCAAATAGATACAGTGCCATATCTCGTTGAGTTTAAAGGTTTTAAGAAGATTTCTTTGTGTGTGTGTGTGTGTGTGTGTGTGTGTGTGTGTGTGTGTGTGTGTGTGTGTGTGTGAGAGAGAGAGAGAGAGAGAGAGAGAGAGAGAAAGGAGTATGAACATGTGTGTATAGGTACACATGCTTTTGTGTGCATGGAGGCCAGAAGAGTATCCATTCCTCAGAGCTGGTGTTATATATTTGTAGAGTTACAGCTTGTTATGTGGGTGCAGAGCTTTGGCCTTCATGACTATGCTGCATGTACTCTCATCTGCTGAGCCATCTCACCAACCCCTTGTTGAGGTTTTAATTTCATTTCCCCAATGACTGGTGCTGAACACTTTTTTTTTCCTGCATACATCTTCCACCTATAATCTTTTTCAGCCTATTTTAAACAGTGTTTGTTTTCTAGTTCTAAATTGTTGACAGCTCTTTATACACATTGGATACAGAATATAAAAACTTAATTATCCTTTATCATATATAAGATTCAGGAATTGTCTCCCCACTCTGTAGCTTCTCTGTCCATCTGTCTGTGTCGCTTGACAACAGAAGTTGTTAGTGTAGATGACATCTCATTTGTTCTTTTATGGATTGTGCTCCAGGGTTCAAATCCAAGAATCCTGCTTGACAGCAGGTCACAACTCTTTGACCTAATGCCCTCTCCCAGATATCTGGTAATTTTGGAATTTACATCTTGGCCTGTGCTCCATTTTCAGTTCATGCTTACCTCATGAGGATGGTCTGAGTTGAAGTTTACTTTTTCCATATGGACATTTAATTTGCTAAAATATATTGGTGTGTACAAATTGTGAGAAATATCTGTTCTTAAATGAGCAGAAATCAGCAGGTCTTTACTTCAAAATTTTGTATTTAAGATTAATATGCCAATAACCCAATCCAGTTACTTGCCTATTTTAAAGAATATATCCTTTCCCTATCATATTTTCAAGTTTTTCTTTGGCTGTCTTGTTTTTAGTAAGGATAAATGAACATTGTTTTCTTTTTTTGTCTCTTGAGCCATTGGGTTATTGGCTTATCAAATTTGCATTTCATAAGCTTGCTTTGATCTACATACCTCCTGGGTCTTACCAGGTGGAAAAGGAGTAACAAGAAGCTGGGTGGGTGTGAATGAGGGCTAATGTGCTTAGACACCTCATTAAGCTCCATCTCTGTGTTGGTATATTAAGAAACTTCCAAAGACACCGTGCACAGCATCTTTTCTGTGTAGATTTTCACTCCATCTAGATCAGAATAGCTTTATCAGTACATGTCTGTCTGTGTGTTTACTAGAAGTAGGAAGAGAATGAAGGACTGCAAATATTGTTTCAGTTTAGAGACAGCACTACTATTGGAAACCTATCTTGCTTCTTTTGAAGGGCCTATCACAGCTTAATAGAAAGTGTCTCAAATATCTGGAGTGCCTTATAAAATCATCAGGCCACTCTGAGGCCAGAGATGGCAAGGGGACCAGTGCAGAGACATCTTATTTTCTTCATGCTTGTTTACTTATTTATTTGGTGCCAGGGTCTCTCACACACTCCTAAACAATCCTCTTGCCCCAGCCTCCCAAGTACCTGGAACTATAGGAATGTGCTACTCACTGCTCCACCCCGTAGACTGCGGCTTTCAGTCATCTCTTCTCTGTTATAAATCTCAGCTTCTCTAATAATGATGATCTTAACCATCTTAGCAGGGTTATGACTGGAAGATCAATGTTTAACCAATCAGCTTTCTAGCACTGAAATGTCAGAACTGCATAAACCAGGGCTTGCAGAGTTGTGATGTTCTAACTGCCACGTGGCTAGATATGGATATCTGCATATTTCTGAGTATCCATTCATTCACTGCTGTCAACAGATCTGATGCCTGCATTCTCCCAAGTATCCATTTTCTAAAGTGAACAGATATGAAGACCTGAATGTTTCTGAATCTCAATTTGCTGCTGTGCTACTTTCCATGGTCTTCAGTAGCTTTAGGAACTTAGATTGTTCAATAAAAGCTCACCTACCATTTTCCCTTAGGTACAGAACACTAACATATTTACTCCCTCGATGTTCCTGGCTTCTGAGAGTGAAGATAGAGAAAGCAATAGACAACGAGGCAAGTCTTTGGTTGCATCGTTAACTTGCTAGGCCAACCTTCAGCCAACCATTTCAAGACCATCCCATATGTGAAGCGATCGGTTGACTTTTTCTTTTATACTTCTTACTTACCTGGGAGATATGATGAGACATCCAAGGTTGCAAAGTGTGTGTTCTGTTCTGGCATCCTATTGGGTCTATTAAGCTCTGTGAGGACACCTCAGAAAGATTCAAAGAAAAGAAAAGATAGGAAAGGATGAACGGAAGTTAAGAAAGAGAACGGTAAACACCTGATGTTTAATAAGGCTATTTTTCTGAAGCTATATCTTACCCCAAGTTAGAGCTCTACTCTATTGGTGATTAGCCCTTTCCTATGATCAGTGCTATCAGCTTCCCCAATGTCACTTGCTCTTCCTCTCACATTCAACGTTTGGTTCAGCCAGTTAGTTTTAATTCCAAGGTAAACATTTATTCCCGGAGATCCCTCTCAAGTATCAACAACATATAAATACCTGTCTGGTTCACTCCTCCCTCACTACATGAGAAAATCAATTGTTGAAAAGCACATTGGCTCCAGAAGCCAGTTACTAGCCACTCTGGAGCCTTCTCAGGAGGGTTAGTCATGCATGGGGGTGGGATGCACACCGAGACAGGTGGTTTCTAGAATCCCTAGGTTTATAATGGGCAGTATGGGGGGAGCTGAAGGATCCAGGAGGCTAATAAGCTTTGGCAAGAACCATGTGTTTATAAGCTAGAATGGCTCTGTAGGAAGTTTTCTTGCATTCATATAGTAAAAATAATAAAAGATAATTTTGACAAACACACCGTGTCACTATAAATGCCAGGTGATACATATGGGGTCCCTGAGGTGGCTCATACAGCTGTAACAACTGGGGTTTGCCTCTAGCTTCATCTTGGATTCAATCAAGGAGGATCCCTAGTGAGAAACGAGGAGGATAATGTTAGTCTGTTTGCTGTCCTGGCTGTCTTCCTACCGTGTGGCCTCAGGATGGCTGTGTCCTCTAATTAAAGGCCATTGTTCTGCATTCTGTTGACCACAACACCTAGAGTTTCTCCTTCTGGGTTCTGATAACCTCTCCCTACCCTCTGCTGTTGCCAGCTCTGGTCTCAATCTCTTTCAGTGCTTCTACTGTGCTTATCACATAGAGTCTTATAAATAGACTTACTCTTCTAGGCAGAGTCTTAGTCATTATCTCCTCCAAATCAAGTATTGTTTTTTATGTCTGATCTAAAACAAAAATTGTTATCTCTCTATAGTCCTGAATCTATTCTTCTAAATTCCCATTTTACAAACCTGATTTCAGCCCATATATTTAAGTCTGCCTTTGCAAATTAATTGTCATGTACTGTATGAGCAAGAAGTGAAAAGGTCCCCTTGATTTGGATGGCTGCATATTATTCAAATGTCCTTTCTTGAAAAGACTCTTTCACGTTTGAATTGCTTTTGTTCTCTTAGTAATTGAATTTGTTCTTTGATAATTCCATACATGTATATAACACATACTGAGTACTGTCATCACCCGCCGTCTCTTAACTTCTTCCCACTCCTGTCTACCTGCTCTCTTCCCTTCAAACCTCTTTCTCACATTTCTCTATGTTTTGCTTTGTGGCCCACTGAGTAGTTTAACCAGGGGTGTCTATGTGACCATAGGTTTGGAGCTGTCTAGTGGAGGCTGTGGGCTCAGCAGTGGGTATATATATATAACTGATGACAATAATACACCAGCCCCACTCAAGAATCCATCAACAGCCAACAGTTCAGGAGTGAACAGTAAAGTCCCAGGAGCTGACCCCTCATCCAGAAAAGTAGCGGAGAGAATGAGAAGGGCTGGGATGTAGCTCAGTGTCTCAAGTGCCTGCTTAACATGCATGAAGTTCTGGGTTTCATCTCTAACATCATATAAACAAAGCATGGAGGCACATACTTGACATCTTAGTACTTGGGAAATGAAGCAGGAGGAGCAGGAAGTCAAGGTCAGCTACAAGGCAATAGAAAGACATATTTAAAGTGCAAAAAATATGTGCACCTGTATATACAGAGAAAATCGGTAGATATGGTCAGTCTAATGCAAAGAGGGCAAGTAACCATGGCTACTACGAATTTATGGTTGCAAAGGTTATACCATGCCAAGATGATGACATTTTGCAATCTTCCTTCCTGTATTCTGGTTCTAATCTCTTGCCTTCTCTTCTGCTATGTTCCCTGAACTAGAGGAAATGTTCTAATGTCTTGTTCAGAACCAGGCCCTCAACTGTCACTTATTCTCCATGTCTTTAGTGAGATGGTTGGATGTAGGTATAGCATTTCAATGTTGGTATGTTTCTCTGTTCCTTTATGATATATTTTAAAATTCTATTCAGTCTATCTTTTGATTGAACATTTTTTTAATTGCTCTAGGAAGTATATTGTCTACTCTTTATTTTGTAATGGTTCACTGGGATTATTATTGACCAGTTATGTACACACAGAAATGCTAAGATCAAATTTCATTTATGCTCTTTCCTTTGTACTAAGCATACCATGCTTACCAAAGCCCTGCATAAATCTAACTTGTATTTCTAAAGGCTGAAGAGAATGTGAGTTTAAAGTTACTTCCTCTTAGGGGCTGAAACGATGGCTCAGAGGTTAAGAGCACTGTCTACTCTTCCTGAGGTCCTGAGTTCAATTCGAGCAACCACATGGTGACTCACAATCATCTATAATGAGATTTGGTGCCTACATGGAGTGTTTAGTGTTTTGCATTCTTTTTCCAGGATCACAGTTTTATCTAGTTTTTATTCCTCTCCTGGCGGAAGAATATTCTTTGTATTTCTTGTGGTATATAGCTTCTGATAATGAATCTCTTTTACTAGGTCTGTTTACTTCCAGTTTGAAATGTCTTCATTTCCTCTTCAGACTTGAAAAATATTTTCTGTGGATATACAGGTACACTTTTTTTTTCCACTTCAAATTTGTCTTTCTATTGTCTTCTGACTGACCTTGAACTCCTGATCCTCCTGCTTCATCCCCTGAGTTCTAAAATATCTGGTATGTCTCCGTGCTTGGCTTATATGGTGCTTGGGATGGAACCCAGAATTTCATGCATGTTAGACAGGCACTCAACCCACTGAGCTACATCCCAGCCCTTGGCGTTCAATCTACTACTTTTCTGGAACTTCAAGTATAAATGTCAGATGTTTTGATAATATTGTCTCACTGTTCCCCTAATTTCTGTCCTTCATTTCTCTCTTCCTCTTTATTTCAGAAGACTATTCTTTAGACTGGATAGTGTGTCTTGATCTGTCTTCAAACTCTTTTGTTTTCTCTGTCATTTCCACTATGCTCTATCTGGTGATTTTTATTTAAATTTCAAGCACTTTCTTTCCAGTTCTAGAATCTCCATTAGATTATTCTGTATTTTCCTTTTACCAGCTGCCTATCTTTTCACTCATTTTGAACATATTGTTCTCCATCCCATTGACCAGAATTTAGTCGCCGCTCTAAATTCATGCCTGCCAATTCTGATCTTGAGCCATTTTTAAGATTGGACTATATATTGCTGTTTCTCTTCATAACTGGTAACCATGTCCTAGCTTTTATGTGTTGGGCATTTTGAGTTGTATAATAGATACCAGTTTATTATATTATCAAGACTTAGTATAGTTTCCCCTGCCAAATTTTGATTTGTTTTGTTTTCCCCATTTGGGCTTGGCCACTTAATTAACTTGCTTAGACCCAAACTTCAAACTGTTTTCATTCAAATTTAGATTTTGGTTCAGTTCTCCAGCTTTATTTGCCCTTTAGGGTGTATGCTGACACTTACAGGTGTGGGGGCTCTAGTCCTCCACAGGCTTCATGAGATCAGCCTCTTGTATCAGTATCGTATCAGTATCTGTATTTGGATTCCCCATGTTATACCTTCTAGTCTTTTGGGAAAGAATAAGTGTGGCCTTTCTGTTGTTAGTGCAGTAGCCACTGGGCATGGTGCCAACTTCAGCACAGGCTAACACCATTTAGAGGTGAGAAGCCCCCCCCATGCCATCTCGCCTTCTCAGCTCTGTTTTCTTGTCTTTTCTGTGTATGCCCTCGCATTGTTGAGTTACTATTTTTCTCCTAGAGTTGATAGCTCTTATCTGTGGTCTGACAGAAGCTTATTCATCTATCCCTAAGAGCAGGACTGATGGAGCTACAAATTTTTAGTGTGTTCTTTTGTAGGACCTGGATTCCTACTACAATAACACCAAGAAATTCACCTACCTAAAAATGTTTGTTTTTCCTGTTCCCATAGTTTGAAAAAAAAATTCTCTCAGCTTGCCTAAGTTTTCTGAAATCATTTAGTAGGGGCATTTTGTTGTCTATGATGCATTTTCCAGGTTGTGACTTTATGGGTGTCCTATTTGGCTTTAAGATTAAGTCATTTTTGAATTATCTCAAGGAGTGTCACTTCAGTTTGTTTCCTGAGATCTCGAATCTCTTTCATGTCCTTTGCTCCATCTTTCTGTATTATGTTCTCATACTTATAGCAGGCTAGACTCAGTGCCTCTTTTCATATTGGGTATATTAAGTGTGATTTCTAATATCTTCAAATTGTTCTTACTTGACCTTAAAGATTACATTTCTCCCAACAAAATGCCTCTCTTCCTCCAGCTTAACCATCCAGGCTCATCTTTCCCTAGCTTCCCTGCTGTTCCTGTTCTGCAAGTCAAAACATTTTAATATCACTTTTTATTTTCATAAAAAGAAATACATGTATATAAAATAATCAAATAGTCTGTTTGTCTCTGCCTGCCTGTTTCTTCAGCTCTATTCCAATCCCTTCCTTGAAGGGATTCCCTTTATTTGATTGTTTCATCTAGCATCGTCTTCCATATTGCTAAATAATGGCCAAAGACTGTTACAGGTTACTACCTATTGATTATTTTACCCTATATGTCCTACTGTAAGAGCAGAACTTGATCAAGGAAATTAGTAAAATAGATTATTTAAGAGGTGGCCCATAGGTTTTCAGGTAGGGCAATGGGAGCATGGGACAGGAGAGGAAGAACACTCAATGAATGTGGCTTCAAGCATTGCCATGCGGACAGTTGGGGCTTGACCCTACAGCTGAATTTTGGGAAACAGTGCTGAGCACACCTTATGACTGTCTATGAGGGCCAGGGGTAGTTATCCTTAAACTCATATCATTTCACTGGTTGACAGGTACTCTGGGAACTTATTCCCTACCTAGTAGTCTTGGCAGTTTGTGTTCAAGTTGTATAGATTCTACCAGTTTGAGTAACCGATCAGGCAGAGTTCCAGGTGCTTTTCCCAAGAGATCATTGAGTAAGCATATGCCAAGGTAGTGTTGTGGGGGGACACACCCCTCCACACACACACACACACACACACACACACACACACACACACAGAGAGAGAGAGAGAGAGAGAGAGAGAGAGAGAGAGAGAGAGAGAGAGAGAGAGATATGACTCTGTGTTCAGTTGATAGATTGGTGGGAGAGGAGACAGGAGCAGCATAGAAAAATGGCATGGGGGTTCTCTATAGCTTGGCTTTCTTCCTATAGGATTATCTCAAGCTGAATCCCCTACCAAAGGCCCCTCCCTGTGCTGCCTTCTGAAGATCCAGCTCTGCTCTAAGAGAGTTTACCCCACAACCCACTTTTGCTGTTTCTGGCATTCTCTTACTACCCTGGGTTGTCATTAGCTCTGTCCTGGTGCTGTTCTTTAGGGGTTTCCTGTACTGTGATACCATCTTTGTAAATATAACTCTTTAAATTGCCACACTTTAATGCTGTCTGTTTCTTATAGAAACCTGAAGGGAGAACATGGCTGGGAATAACAGCCAAGTGATTATGGGTTAGCTAGCCATCTAGCCATCATACAACTATGGGAGTCTCTTTTGTGGGAGACAAAGTCCTAATAGGCAGAGATGTAGAAATTTCTCCACCCTGGGACTAACTACATAAGCAACAGAGAAGCACTGAGTGAAAACAGTTCAGTCCCTTTCCCCAAATCAATAACATGACTGTCCCACCTCTTCCTGGAGAAGGAGTGCAGTGTAGCTGAAGACAGATAGCCTCTTCCTATTGCTTTCAATTGATGTGGGTTTTCCTACTCTGTGGGCCACAGAAGGGATACAAGGAGGAGGGGGGAATGGTCTCCCACACTCCATGGATCTGAGCCTACTAAAATTGCTCATTTGATGTGGTCACACGCACAGCTCTGAGTTAGTGTTAGATGCCATGACCTGAGGACGAACTGAAGTGGGACTGAAAGTGGCAGCCTGTGAGCAGGAGAAATCAATCAAGAGAGGTATGTTTCTCATAGTGTGTGGCTAGTGGTAAAATAATAAGGGCATTCCCACCACATAAATGAACACTTGCCATCTGTATTCTTATGCTGGCTATGAACATGAGAAGGGCTATATTGTTAATAATACTTAACAAAGTTTATGTTCTTTGCATGCATTGCTCACAGATTGTATTGGAATCTCTGAGACCAGGGGTTTGTCCATGGTATCTCATCCAACACTGCCTCTGTGAGAGAGGCTATTGTCCAGTTGCTGAAAGGGTGTGGTAGCTTGCATGTAATTGCCTCCATAATCTCATAGGGAGTGACACTATTAGGAGGTGTGGCTTTGTTGGGGTGGGTGTGGCCTTGTTGGAGGAAGTGGCTCTGAGGTTTCCTATGCTCAGGATACCTCCCAGTGTCTCAGTCGACTTCCTGTTGCCTGCAACATGTAGGACTCTCAGCTGCTCCTCCAGCATCTCATCTGCCGGTGTGCTGCCATGCTCCCCACCATGATGACAATGGACTGAACCTCCAAAACTGTAAGCTAAATGTTTTCTTTGCTGTGGTCATGGTGTCTCTTCACACCGATAAAAGCCCTAAGACAGAGGGCATGCTCTCTTGAAGCCTGCTGCTTTTGGCTGCTCCTGCTCCCACTGATGGTATTCTCTGATGTTGCCAGTGGGCTCAGCCATCAAAGTCAGTGAGTGTCTTGTACAGAGGTAAGTTGGCTCATTTCCCCAACTTTAGGATGCCATTCGTCCCCTGAATCCCAGTCCTAAGTAGGCAGACTTGATTAACTGAATATCAAGTTCCTCCAAATTTCTGACTTGTAAAGCTGACAAGCTATGAAAATATCCCTGGACCTGGGAAAACTGAAAGCATCACAGCCTACAACTTCAATTGTAAAAGTGAACTTTTTTACACTGTTTTTTACAGCAGTGTTCATCAGAGCTGCTCAGCAAAGCCAGATCAAGCATCCACGCAAACAGTAAGGTCATTACTGTTGACTTGCTGGCTATTTTCCTAGGGCCCTAGCCATCTATGCCTTTACTAGGTACTACATTAAATAAAACCAGAAGCCCACAGCTCTTACTCAAAGGGTAGACTAGGAATTGGCAGTAGAACTAATGCCTGAAATTTTGTTAAAATATGTATTCTAGGGTTCAGCAAGACCTAGATTCAGGATTGTTGAAGTTCAGCTTGAGGGTCTCTAGTATAGTAAACCCTGTGTGTGATTCTTTATACAGGTTCAAGTTTTAGAAACTTAAGCTTATCATGTATACAACCTCTTAAATTTGGTTAGAAGACCAAGAGCTGAATGTAGGTAAGCTAAAACAAAAGCAATTCATTATAGACAGTTGCATCAACGGGTCAAAACTATCCTCTAAGGGATTCTCCTAGCTTGGCCCACCTGCAGTGGCAGTACCACCTATAAGATGGATTGATGTGGATGGAGAACTCATGGAGCTATCGTGTAAACCGAGTGAGAATCTGAGGAAATGCTTCTTTGCTCTCAAATGTTATAGACAATTATTATTAAAATGGCTCTTTTAAGTGCTAGAGTCCCATTCATTAACATATCACGTCAGTAAACAAAAGCAACATGTGCTATTTTTCAAAATGCTTTTATCCATGTGTTTCTATTTATGCATAACTGAAATATCTTTTATTCGGTAACTTCTACACATTGCTCTGGAATGGTGCAAACCTCTCTTCCCTTATTTCTTCCTTCCTTCTTTCTATCCTTCCTTTTTTTGCATAGGTTTAAGAAATGTCTTTTATCTTAATGGCTGCTCATTGTCAAGCAGGATAAAGGATCTTTGACTCTCCAGTGGTCTCTATTTTAACACGTTTGGACAATTTCAGCACATTTTAGAGAAATAAATGGGTTTTTTTTGAAAGTACTATTATTTCTTTTAATTGCTATTTTTTCCTACAGAGTCATTAACAATTCAAAACTTAAATTAGAAGTAACCTAAAAATATCTTACTTATACCAGTGAAGTCTATTAAGTACAAATGCAATCCATTTTTACAACACTCCATGAAAAACACATCACACCTCATGTAAATCTCTCCTCAGATTTTCTAGAAATCAGCTGAATAAAGACAATAGGTAAAATGTAATTTTACTGTTAAACTAGCATGACAGAGAGATTGAAGGGTTAAGATGCTGAACACCTTTTGAGCTCTTAAGGTTAGCTCTGGGTGTTCCATCTTAATTACACAGCAGAGGCGGTGTCTTATGAGAGTTCAAATCAACACTAATTATCAACCTGAACTTAAAGTAAGCATTGGAAAAGCTCACCATGGATTCAGCAGCATCACCACACTCCTCAATTTCCTTATCGTTCACCTTTGTTTTATAATTAGGTTCTGTTATTAATGAAACGAGAGTGTGTGAAAGTACATGGCACCGGAGTTAGCATATATACATATAATACATGCTAATTCCCTCTTTGTCTCTACCCTGTAGTAAACTCAAGGGGACTTATTAAATTTCTGGTCACATTTTTCTGAGCTTCCTATGACCATTTTAAAAATAAGAAGTAAATATTCTTGGAAAATGGAATTAGAACTCCAGAGAAAGTAGAGCTATAGGAAGATAAAAGTCTTTCATGCGTTGCTAAGTTCTTAAAATGTTACATAAGCATACTCAATAATAGTAAGCATTTTAACTGCATATAGTCATGTGTCTGTTGTCCATCCTTACATTTTATACTGTTATTTTCAGGCATTACAAATTCAGGCAGAGGGAATCTAGAAGCCTCAGATGGTAGGTGATCAAGTCAAATAGAATTTGTATTTGAAATAAAAACAAGCACTCTTTTTTTTTTTAACTATTTTTAAGTCATTGACAGAAATTCAAATTCGAAGTACACATCAAGGTGATCAATTCCACAGTCCCAGAGTTCTGAATCTGATGTGTTTCTTCTTACAATTAAAATTATAGATCCAAGCACGGAATGATGTAATGATACTATTGTGTACACTTAAAAGTTAAAAATTGAAATTGTCCATATGCACAGCAGCCATTACATGCTAATGGCACTGGAGTCTGTGCATTATGAACATGTTCATAACACAAAGGGATTATACAATATGCATCTTTTCTAAGGTCAGAAATGCAGGGCCAAATTTTACCTCCTTTCAACTTGAAATTAGGGGTCTCAAGGATTTCAGACTGAAAAACAGGAAATGAAATTCCCTGTCTTGCCCACAGAATAGGTACCAGATGGAGAGCAGGGTCACCCAGTATTTGGAGTAAGGCAACCTAGATTATATCCTAGTAAATGACAACATGAAAGTCACTGGACCATTAAGAACATGCTGTGGGTTGTTATTCAGCCAAATGCACCAGTGCTCGCTGGCCTTCTCCTTTTAATCATTTAGGTTGGAGTCTTCAAGGAGATCATGCAAGACTTCAGTCCAGTTTGCTGTCTTTATTGTACAAATGAAGCTCTGAGACACGGGATGACTTGTTGAAACTACTAAGGAAGTGAAAGGACAAAGTCTCCTGGAGCACCTCTGGTCCTTGCCCTGGAGCACCTCTGGTCCTTGCCCTGGAGCACCTCTGTTCTTTGCCCTGCAGTGCCTCTGTTCCTTGTCCTGGAGCACCTCTGTTCCAGAAGTTCTCTACCCACTGCTTTTCCAGTCTGTCCTAAGACCCCTTCCTATAAGACCCTCATCACAAACTCTGGGTTAGGGCTGGAGTCAAGGTTTGCTCTGATTTGTAAGGTATTCCAGCCTGTCCAGACGAACCTTGAGATTTGGGAAAGCCTGAGGAGCCATTAGAATGTGGGAATGTTCATCTCCAGAAGTCAGCATGTGGCACAGGAAGAAGTACATAAATGGGCAGATGGAACCACATCACAGCACCCTCTATTACCAGGACACCAAATGGGTTTATTGCCATCCCAAGAATTGCTTCAGCACTTAGCATCATGCACACATTAAGTTGCCATATTTTTTTTTTTTGCATGTACCAGTGAATGACTTCATTTGGGGCTGGCTGTGGCCCACATTCTTACCAGACATGCACGTCACTCTGTGTTGTATCTTGAGTGAAGATTTGACCCAAGGCTAAAGCTTATTGGCAGTTGAGAGAGTAGAATCAATCACAAAGATAAAAAAGAGATTATTGCTGGTTAGAACATTTTAATGTGTATACCAAGAGATTTTAAATGGCCTTGTTAGTGTATATAATTAGGCCTTTTATTTCTATTTTTGTCACATAGATGTGGGTTTATGTTTATAAATGAAAGCTGCTAGCATGTCCTCCAGCAGTATACTATTGTTGAAAAGAGGACTGGAGAATTGTGATTTTTTTTTTTCCCCTCACATTGAAGTATATTCATTATACATAGCAACATGGTTTATAAAGACATTTTCATAATGGATGTCAAGTTCTTTGACTATATCTCCCTCTAATATCTTACTCTTTCCTCTTTTTCCCTCCTCTTGATACTCCCCTTTTCCCCAACAGTCTTGGTTCTGTTTTCATGGTGTGTGTGTGTGTGTGTGTGTGTGTGTGTGTGTGTGTGTACATATATACATGTATATGTATATATGTATATATACATATGTATGTATATATGAGTTTATGTATCTATAAAGTCTAGGACATACAAATGAGAGGAAAATGTTATATTCACCTTTGTGAGTCTGGCTTACTTCATGTAATATCCAATTTCCTGAAAAAGTCATGAGTTCCTTCTTTTTTCCATTTTGTTGTTGACATAGAGTCTCATATAGCTCAGAGTAGCTTTGAACTCACTGTGTTGTTGAAAACCTTGAACTCCTGATCTATCTTCCTATACCTCCCAAGTGTTGGGAATACAGGTGTGTGCCACCATGTCTAGCTAAAATTATTCATGTATGTGTGTACACACGTATGTGTTGTGATACTGGATGCAGGCTCTAACTCAGAGCCTAATGTCTGCTAGGCAAGATCTCTGAGCCATGCACTGAGCCCACAAGGACATAACTTCATAGCACAACATTCCATTTTGTATATAGGCTAGATTCTTTAACCATTCACCTGTTGGTGGCATAATTAGCTTTTTAATGGGCATATTACTCATGAATGAATCCCATATGAAATTAAGTGAAGAAAGCCAGAAATGTGTACACACACACACACACACACACACACACACTCACGAGGCAATGTAGGCCCTCTCTAAAGCAGGTATCACAACAGAATTGAAATATAAAGTATAGATATAGATGTAAGGTATAAAGTATAGATATAGATGTAAGGGGGTGGTTATGTGACAATATGGGTTTCTATACCTGTGAGAGGAAATTGGGGAAAGGAGGAGGGCTTGAGAATGTGTTGCCTGAGCTCACAGACAAGATCGTCTATTGGAGGGTCCTTCATTGGGCGACAAGACCAAGTGATTCCATTTGTTTATTTATTAATTTATTTTTATGAGCATTGGTGTTTGACCTGCATGCCTGTGTCAGAGAGTTGGATCAACTGGAACTTGAATTACAGACAATTGTGAGCTGCTGTGTGAGTGCTGGGAATTGAACCCAGGTCGTCTGGAGCAGCAGTCAGTGAGTGCTCTTAACCATTGAGCCATCCCTTTAGCCCTGTGATTCCATCAGTGATTACTGTTGGGGAGAAGAAGAACCTGAAGAGCTTCCGAGGCCCAATAATGATCTGTCCTTTAGTCTGGATGCTGGATACAAAACAGGTGGGTTCACTTTATGGAAATTCACTGAGCTGTGCACACTGACAGTTGTGTGTTTTTATGTATTATGTAACATTAACAACAAAAGACATGAAGAGCCCATTCACCAAGGTCAAATGAATAATAACACAGGAGATGGTTACATGGTAGAAAATACCACAGGGTTTGCTGAAATTTTAAATAATTTATATATAATAAAGCTCGTTTTAGCTTCTTGTAAGGGCTTGGAATTAGACTAAAACGGGAAAATATGAAGCAAGAGAGACCATAGAGGCCTGGATGGAAGATTCTGGCTGCTCTAAGTTGGAGGCAGGACTGTGGTGGAGTGGAGTGAGGACAAGGACCAGGTGAGGTGTGACATTCCCTAGAGCAGAATGTCAGTAGCAGCCAGAGAGATAGGTGGGGCAGGACAAAGAAGGACCGTTCTGTCTGCAACTCCCAGCACTCAAGCATCCAGCATGTATCTTGGAGAGGAGAACAAAGACAGTCTGCAGAATAGGAGGACCAGCTGGATTGTTGAGACAACAGAGCTAGATTTCAGGTCCAAGTGGCATTGGTCCAAGGTGAATGGATAAACCCACTGACCCAGTGATTCTGTTGGCCTCTGTTCATCGCTGATAATGCTGTATCTCTACTTAGAAAAGAAGATGTAACTATTGTTTGTATGGACCAGGAAAAATGACTTCTGTGTGTAAGAAACTGTGCTACAGCAAAGTTCAAGTGGTGTGAAAATATTCATAGGTTATATGTGACTGAGCGAAAAATATGATTCAGGAAAAAAGTCAGGAGACTACAAAATAATCCTGTGTTCTCTACTTTAGGGGTATGAGAATATCTCATGTCACCTTCCTGGGAAGTTTTGAGTCTACAGTGTATATTTTTAGATATAAGTGCAGAGCCTTCTTCATCTTTGGACCCTCAGTGCCTGGCATATAATAAATTTTCTACGAAATCTCACTGGAAGAATCTGTAAATTATAAGAAATGCGATGGGCAAGAAAGTTCCTGTGTTGTCAGTCTGGTCTTGGTGGGCTAAGTGTACACAAGCATCATAACTCATCTGGAAATAACCCGAGCACTTTGGTGAAGAGAAGAGGGACTTGTGCTAGATTATGCCCTTAGAAACATGGGTAAGAAACAGGGTCTCTACATAGAGAAAAGTGGGTATAGAGGGAAAGGGGATACAGGGAGAGACTGGGAATTAGTAGAAGAGAGATGGCAGGTGGAGAGAGAGAGAGAGAGAGAGAGAGAGAGAGAGAGAGAGAGAGAGAGAGAGAGAGAGAGAGAGAGAGAGAGAGAACAAATCTGTGAGTTGAGCCAACAGGCATGTAGTGAGTGCACTGCTGTCTGTTGTAATTTATACTTTGTTGTTGCTGCTTTGTTTTGTTTTGAGACAGGGTCTCATACAGTCCAGGTTAGCCTTAAACTTCCCCTGCTATACATCCAAGAGGGACCTTGAACTCTTGATCCTTTGCCTCACCTCCAAGGGCTAAGATTACAGGCATAGTCAACACGCTCAGCTGGTACCTCGTAGAGGAGTGGAGTCAGCCTTTGGTCTTTTTTGACTTTTTTTTCCCCCAATACTTCACTCAATTGGATGACAGTTACACCCATTATGGAGAGGAATCTGCTTTACCGAAACCCTACTGATGAAAAATTGCCCTTAGAGAATCATCTTGAGTTAATGTTTGACCACATTTCTGGACACTGGCTCAGTGGAGTGGACACACAAAACTAGCCACCTGAGGATGCGGGGGGTGTGGACTTGCTCAAGCTTGTGGAGTTAATCATTCACAGAGACAGTTCTAACCTTCCAGGCCCCCGGAGGCCCCCATTAAGACCCCCAGAGGGGCTTGCTGGGGCACTAGAAAGACTTTCTTCACAAAGTCTGATTTGAGAAGGAAAACGGGAAAGGGACTATTAGCCAGTAACCAGAAATGTTAGCTCTCAACTTGGTAAATACTGACAGCAAGAATCAGACCCTAGATAATTAGGTGCCACGAAAAACCTCACTGCTTCTCCAATACTGTTATGTATAATTATATAAAAATCACAAAACCGTAAACAAACTCAAAACAAGAGGAAAGAAACTCAACCCTCTGCCTAAATGTAAAACGAAGCCTGTAGAGACACTTGACTTGCAGGCTGGAATGAGCTATTTTATCACATCTAATAGAGATATAGACTAAATGGGCAGCATAGGGGGTGGGGGTGGCGGGTGGGGGGGTGAGGGCTTGGCCAGGAGGCTGGGCAGGCTAATCTATGCTGGAGGGCAGGCTTGGGCTTTCTACCTTCCAAGAAGTCAGAAGTGATCAAATAGCATACATTCCCTCCCCTCGGCTTTATCACTCCCCATCCCTCTGAATCTTGGCAGGGGTTTGTGTCTCACAGAGCTCAGCCAAAGCAACTCGCCATCATGATGAGTGTGTGATCCATGGCAGACATTCACATTCAAAACCCATAAATACAGGAATGAATGGTTCTGGAGGCCTTCCTGCTGTAACCGATTGGCAGTAAATTTACAGCCCCTGCACAGCCTCCCCTATTTACCTGTGATAATGAAGAACACACTTTGTACGAATAGTTGGGGACCTCAGATAATCCCCAAACCTAATTTTTAAGTTAAATAGTTTCAACTGCCTGCTTCACTAAGCAGCAATTCTTTTGGCCCTCGCTTTGCACATTTCTGTCGGGAGCAAGACGGCCTGTGCAAACACGAGCCCTGTTTTCTACATACGAGAAGTCTCCAGGAGAACTTTGTGTGCAGGCTGCTACATTTTTAAGTGCACGATAAGCAGGGGACTTCCAATTTAAAGGGGTGTCGAGGGAAGGCTCCATTGGAATGGTTTTACAGGGACTGTGTCCTAATGTACCAGGCAAGGTAATTGTGATTTTCACAAACAGCAATTGCTGGAAGTGGGGGGTAAGACAGAGCTGGCGGGAAAAGGGATGGCAAATGCTATGCTTAGGCACCTAGGAAGCACCAGAGGAGTACTGGGCATAGCTTGAGCACTCAGTGAGAGCCAGGCACATGGAGGTTGGGCTTCTCAATTAGCGTTTCACAACCCAACATTGATGCTAAAGATGGGCGCTGAGTTCGTCATGAAAGCAGGCTCTGCTACAGCGCACACTGAAAAAACATCAGACCTTCAACTGCTCAGGACAGAACAATGGATCAGGTTTCCTTTCCCTGCCTCAACCAGAGAAGCACCTCTTTGTCCTGCCTTTCGCTCATGCTCAGCAGATGCTGGCTTCCCAGAAGATAATGCTTTCTTTGTGTGCTGTGCCCTGAGCTTCCCTGGATGGAGGGTGGCAGCCTCTCTATACAGATGCTGAGAAGTCTTTCGGAGTGTGTTTACGTGGTGCTTGTATCTTGAGTCCATGTTTATTTTTAGTGGCAAATTATCAGAGCGTGTGAGGCTGAACCTCACCTACTTTTTGCATATATTTTAAGTAGCCAGATTTCTAAGCCAGGAGCCATAACAGCCATGACGATAGTCTCCAGACCTCTCATTCAAATGGTGCCAGGTAATTGAAATTGATTAATGAGTTACTCATTTAACTGTGGTTGGGTTGGGGTGGCAGTGTGTGTGTGTGTGTGGGGTGGGGGTACACATACTTATTTTCAGATTACTCATAGTTGGAAGATTGTTAGTTCCAAAGAGGACAGGCTGTTTGTATTGGAGCCGTTCAAAATAATGGAGAGAGAAACTTTCAATCAGTGATCTCAATTCATGGCTCAGCATCTGCAGTCAGAGAGAAAAAAGGGTCAGGTCCCCAGATCTGATGGCAAACTGCTTAAATTGCTAATAGGGAGGTGATGCTGGCCTAGGGGTACTTAGGATTCCATAGATGCCGCTGTGAGTGAAGTTTGGATTCTTAGCGTGAGTGGCTCCAAATCCTTCCGGAAGAGACCTGAGAAACACGGGGAACTGGGAGCCAAGAGTGCTGTTTGTATGGGACCTGGCAAATGGAGAGCAGGGCATCTGTGCCAGGCCCTCTGCTTTGCCTCTGTTGCCCTCAGAGATTTACTGATACAGCTCCACCAATCAAGGCTGAGCAAGATTTAAAGCTAACACGATTTTTTTCCTTTCTTTTTTTTCCAAGTCAAGACTCTTGATTCCAAGTAACAAAATCTCAACCTAACTTGTATTTTCAACCAAACTTCTTATATTGCTTCTCAAAGTTTTAGTTCCACCAAACAAGCAAAGAAAACTTATAGGGTGTGTCTTAGGGGTTCAGTTGCTATGAAGAGACACCATGATCATGGCAACTCTTAAGAAGGAAAACATTTAATTGGGGCTGGCTTACAGTGTCAGAGGTTAGTATATTATTTTCATGGAAGTATTCAGGCAGAATATAGTGCTGGACGGAGAAGGAGCTGAGGATTCTGTATCTTGATCCACAGGCAGTGAACTATCTACCACACTGGGAATAGCTTGAGTATATATAACAACTCAAAGTCCACCCCCACAGTAACACACTTTCTCCAACAAGGCCACACCTCCTAATAATGCCATTCCCTATAGGCTAAACATTCAAATACATGGGTCCATGAGGTCCATACCTATTCATACCACCACAATGTGTTTATTTCATGTAACTGAAAGTCTCAGAAATATATCCGAGTCCAAATGTTCTGTGAACCTATTCTGTACTACTTTATTTAATCTACTATATTCTCTTTCTACATGGTGGGTAAGCTTCAAGAAGTACTTGGTAAGCACAAACATTGATGTCACACATCTGTGTGAGAAGTTGACACTGATTGGCTCTACTTGAAGAACATCTACACCTCTGGACCAATCACCTCCTCTTAGGGGAGGGGATATGATTAGATAACTTGATTTCTATGTCCTTCTTATACCCATAGTAGCAAGGCTGTATGATTCACAGGTTTATCAATATCTTTGTTTGTAAATGGTTGGATCTCCAAGAAAAAAATGATGATGACAGGAAGAATGTCCACTGTAACATAAGTGACCCATGGGACTCTGATGGCCCTGATGTAGGTGATTATCAAGTGCTCCTTTTGTCTACCCCCACTATATCTCTATCATTCAAGACATGCATGGTGATCTGGGGACTACATGGGCTTGGGATGGTCTCACAGTTGGTAGACCTGAGGTTTTGGTTGTGGGGATGTAGCTCAGTTAGTAGAGTGTTTACTAATCATGGACAAATCCCTGGGTTTCTTCCCCAGAACCATATAAACTGGTCATGGTATTGCACACCTGTAATTCCAGCACTCAGAATGGAAAGATAAGAGAATCAGAAGTTTAGGGTCACTCTGAAACATAACCAGTTAAAAACTAGTTAGTGCTATAGTACTTTGTCCTCAGCACCAGTAAATGTGTACACACACATACATACACACTACACACACACACACACACACACACACACACACACACACACACACCAGTGTGCATACAAAATCAAAACAAACAACTAAAACAAAATAACACTCTCTTCAGGTTCTCACTATTCTTATCAAGCCAACTTCTTCTATTAGGATATCTATTAGGATTTTGGTAGACAAAGATATGAAGAGATATGCAGTCTTGAGGGAGTAGAATTTGATTTAAATTTGTTTTTGCTATAACTTTAAGTACAATGTTTAGAGCCCTTGGAGGACCCAAATCACTGTTGAATCGAATCAAATAGACTGGTAATCTCCTGAGAGTTTGACTAATCTAATGGCTAAAGAATCTACAACCACTGAGAACACATAGCATAATCTTCCAGACATTTTGTTGTTTTCTGAAGGATTCATTTCAATTAAAGACTTAAGAAAAACCAAACAGGTAACAAAACCACTGTAGCTTAACAGTTGTGGTTTTAGGATTAGGCCGGTGGAAACATTTCCAGTCAGTTTGGGGTCACTTCAGAGTGGTGTGTCCACTTGAAGGCATGAGGTCTCATAGTAAACACTGCTGCTTCTGGGTGTGTCCGTGAGGAAGCTTCTGGAAAAGATTAGTATTTGAACTAGGGAACTCAGCAGAGTGGGTGCCCTCCTAGTGAGAATGTTAAAGCCTGAAAACAAGAAAAGAAACTGGAAGGCAGAGTGCTCCTTCCTCATGGCCTTTCTGACTGAGCTGTTCATGATATTGATTCCCCTGGCATTTCTCCCCCCACCTCTCCCTCTTCCCTCACTTCTCCCCCTCCCCCCCCCACATACACACTCTATTGGTTTTACTTCTCTAGAGGTTCTTGACCAACAGAATCAGTCAAAGTATTTAAGATCTTAAGTCTCTTGTTTCCCGGAGTTGTATTTAACCTTCAGGTTTCCTAGGGTCGTGTTTAACCTTGGTGAAATAGTTTTTGATGCTGACCTTACAGACTGATTCAGAAACCACTGAAATAATATTCAGGGAACTTGGCACATAAGGAATTGTGAGTGCTGTTGAAAATGGCGAAGCATGCAAAGGATAGACTGGGAAAGGTCAGGGCCCAGAAGACAGAATTCACTCGAGATGTGTCCACAGTGCTACACTTATACTGCTGTGATTACAAAACTGAAAATGATTGCTGAGAAAGTTATGGTCATTCATCAATTACGATTGTCTTCTAAGTTAGCGACCCCTGCAGTTCAAGTGGAGTGCAGTGTGTGTGTGTGTGTGTGTGTGTGTGTGTGTGTGTGTGTGTGTGTGTGTTTCCCATCATATAGTGGCTCCTTCACATAATTGCAGGGATAACTACCAAAGTGAAACCCACTCACCTAAAATAGACAGGAAAAATATCCCAGGGACAAGAACAGCTTTGAGAAGTCACACCATTGAATGGCATCTTTGTCAAGCTTGGACTCATCTTAAACTTCAGTGGAAAATGAACATTTGAGATGATAATAACCTTTGACGTTGCTTTCACATACACTAGTGTGTAGAAAGTCTCTCCAGAGACAACTGTTCCCTGCTCCCCATAGTTAATGTTGAATTAAGTCCTTCATGTGAGGAAGTTTTACATTTCCCCCAATGCAAATCTATTTTAAGGTCAGCTAAGCTCAACTACAAATAAAAGCCCAAGGCAGGCCTGCTGTTAATGCTTTATATACACCATTTATAAAAGAACCAGTTGGCTTACTGCTGTATATTGATATTCGGTAGGCCTGTTGTTAGACATTGATTATTTCTGTGTGGGCCAACTAGGAATTATGGACTGTGTGGTTGTCAGTGTATAATCCTTTGTTTATACCATATCACAAACTTGTAAGATTTAGTGTTGTTAGAGTTTAAAAATAGTGTGTGTAGTAAAATGGTTTTTTTGGGGGGGGGTCCACCCAGCTCCAATGGTGACACAGAGACTTATTATAAACGCCTGGTCTTAGCTTGAATTGTTTCTAGCCAGCTTTTCTTAACTTAAAATGTCCCATCTACCTTTTGCCTCTGGGTTTTTCCTGATCTTTTACTTCTGAAAAATCTTACTTTTACTCCGTGGATTGTTGTATAGCTGGATGGGTCATCTCCTTGTTCTCTTTGATCTCATCTTCCTTCTTTCTCCTATTTAGTCTCTCTGCCTGCCAGCCCTGCCTGTCCTTACTTCTGCCTTGCTATTGGCCATTCAGCTCTTTATTAGGACCACCAGGTGTTTTAGACAGGCAAAGTAACACAGCTTCACAGAGTTAAACAAATGCAGTATAAACAAAAGTCACACACCTGAAAATAATACTTCCCAACAATTTTGTACTGTGATTTTTTGTGTGTATGTAAATATGTATGTATAATGTGGCTATGTGTGATTGTGTGTTTGTGTGTGTGTGTGTGTGTGTGTGTGTGTGTGTGTGTGTATGTGTGTGTGTGTTTGTGTGTGTTCACGTAGAGGCCTAAAGCTAACCCTGAATGGTTTCCTTGGTTGTCTTGACCTTAGATATTGAGACTGGATCTCTCCTTGAACCAAGAACTTAACATGTTGGTGAATCAGGCTCAGAAGTTTCCTTGTGTTGCCTCCTGTGCTAGGAGTACAGATGGCCACTATACCCATTCAGCTTTTATATAATTTCCATTGACATGGGTTCTGGAGATCTGAACTCTAGTCTATATGCTTGGCTAGTAAATGCTTTCCCTCTTGAGCCATTTCCTCAGGGATATGCTCTTATCTTACAAAGATTTGAATCGAAAATGATGGGCAGGGATATTCCATGGTAGGCCTCCATGGGCTTACAAGTGGTTCTAGGATTGGGCCATGTCTGCTTCTAGCTCAGACTTTCTCATTTCTTCCTTCTCATAGACCTGGGGAAGTAGGAAAAGTAAAACAGATGCTGGCAGATGAGAAGTTATAAAGATGGTCTAGGAATATTAAAACACATTCCTTTGGTAATTGTCCCTGCCTGATAATCTCTGATGGCTCTCTGGACCTCTCAAGGCCAAAGTGCAAATAACATGAGTTCATCATTTCTCTGCCAAACCTACTAAAGTATCTTTGATTATGACCCTGTGCTGGTGGCATCATTCCTATTTAGTTAACCTGATTAGAAACTGGAGGTACATTTAATTACTTGTCTTTCATTGGTGGCCATAATTGATCATCATGTCCTTCTCCTGGCATATTTTAAAAGTTTCTTAGTTCAGTCTTCGAACTTCAGAGTCATTGTGTGGTCTCACATACTTTTCACCTGGGCTTTAGCAAGGATGCCAAAACCTCTCTTTTTCTTCCTGCATTCTTCTTTTACTTCTCTACCTGCTGAATATATATTGGCAAGACACAGATGTGGTCATTTCTTCTCTTGCTTAAAAAACAAAACAACCCCACAACCACCTAGGATCTTACTTAATAACCATGGTTCACACACATTCTTATTAATATTTAAAGAGCCTATGATGCAAAAAAATAAAGAATCATTGCATTAATATTGAATCAAAGTTTATGGAAAAATAGAACTTAATGAAGCAAGGTACACACAGTTTACCAGAGCTCGATGGAGGACTGTTCCTGTAATCCACTGAGAAAGATATCTTAGGAGCTTGTGTGAGCAGAACTTCTAGAGATTGATCCATCCCCATTTGTGCCTCAGAAGTGAAGCTCAAAATGCTAGTTGGTTAAAAACTAAAGCACACTACAGTTATTAAAAGATTATTGAGGAGGGAGGGAGGAAGAGGGGACTGGGATCGATATGTAAAATAAGAAAAAAAAGATCATTGAAGCATTTTTCACTCAAAATCAAGGATCAAGACAAGAGTACAGTAAGTGTGACAAGGACATGCTCTATCACTAATCATAGCTAATTCTCACAGGCCATAGATATTCCCAGTATTAACAGAAGGCATATAACCTGGTTGAAAGTATTTGAACGTCTAAGAAAAAGTTTAACTGTAGTAATGCTTTTTTGAGGGATAATTTTCTAATTATGGTAGCATAAGATGTTGCACAATTGGTAAATGAAATTTTGCCTACTTAATCTTTAAAAATAATTAGCTATAACCCAAAGATTATACAAATGGATGTAAATTCCAGGTAATAAAATAAACAACAGTGAATTTGCTATCTAATCTAAGAGTTGGAAAATTATCCATAATTTCTATAAGCCTAATTGTTGTTCTCTCACAGAAGCTTACCTTACTCAAGCCTGTTCAGGGGAGTGGGTTTGGCAAGTGGGGATGAGATGAAGTTTGAGAGCTGAATCATACTTCCCTGTTAGTAATGAGGTCTCCACCACTGTCTTCAGAGGTGTATGTAAAGCACTGGGCCTGGATAGCAGCAGCTAATCCTCACCAGAGGGGAATTCCGATGGAGAACTGGTGGAACGTAGAAGGTAGCTGGCTGACACAGTAGGCAGTTGAGAAGTCCATGGCAACCCTGTGGGCCATGGACAGCTGTCCTGAGAACTGCTGATGTTCTTGAAGGTGATAACAAGCTGGAGGGAATTTCTAAGCATTTGAAAAGCCAGGTGTGAGAAAAACCAGACCCAGGTGACCAAACACCAGAGAACAGTAAACAGCCAACCAAAACTTGACCGTTATGCCAAGGTCAGGTTCTAGTTGAGGCAAAAATGGGTTTGCTTTTGAAATGCAGATATCCAGCTGCATCAATCCTAAAACCCCGAATGGCCAGACCTTTCCTGGACTGCCTGTACATTTGCAGGAGCATCCATAACTCCTTATTCTAAAAGAGGGCACCCTCCTTGTGGCAGATAGAGTCCTGCGCTGCATCCATCAAGTAGTACCTCCTTAAGAACCACCCTGTCTTCCTTCCCGCCTGGCCACTTGGCCTAGATTCAGAGTGAAGTCATAGCATTAGCCAGCTGGGGTTCATCAGTGAACTCACAGGGGTAGAGATGTGTATTAAAGGAACTCCTGGCTTAGCCAGCAGGTACTTGTGTGAGCAAGAAATTGTTTACATAGGATGAAATTCTGAGGGAGTGTGATCCTAGAAGCAGGAATATAATTAATAGGGGAGAACTTACAAATTTCAGATAACTCAAGGTACAGGACTTAACACAATGGTAGAAGTCTTAGAAGATATTATGAACTTACCAATAGAATGGAACCTAGAAATGTAGGGGAAAAGTCATTGTCCATATGGAATTGAAATGCCCAAATTGCTGTGGTGGACACAAAGGAAGCAACTCAAAGGTTAAGAGGGTACAAAGGCCCTGTACCATGGTGATACCCAGAGGGTCCGCTATCAGCAAGGCCGTGATCATTGCTGGCGAGGGGACCAGACAGTTACTAAACTGTTTACTGTAGTCTGCTCTTGTCCACAGGTGGAATAAGAAGCATTGGGACACAGACCTGAGCTTGCTGATAACAACAGGAATTATAGGACCTGATGTAATAAAGGCCAGGAGGATAGGCTAACTTTAAGGAGTGCCAGCCAAGACAGTCCACCCCAGAGACTTACAGAAATGGTTATCAGAACATGGCATTTCTAGATATGTGAAACCTGTCAAGGGTTACCTGTCTGAATGTACTACCAGAAAAAAAAAATCAGAGATAATAGCTAGGACATTAGATACAGTTGCCTTAAAAATCAGCCATTTTAGAGATCAGTATGGTGGTTCCTCAGGAAAATGGGAATCAGTCTACCACAGGACCCTGCAATCCCCCTCTTAGGCATATACCCAAATGACCCACATCCATGCAACAAAGACATGTGCTCAACTATGTTCCTAGCAGCATTATTTGTAATAGCAAGAACCTGGAAGCAACCTAGATGCCCCTCAACTGAAGAATGGATAGAGAAGATGTGGCACATTTACACAATGGAGTACTATTCTGCGAGAAAAAAAAATGAATCTTGAAATTCTCAGGCAAATGGATGGAACTTGAAGAAACCATCCTGAATGAGGTAACCCAGACACAAAAAGAGGAACATGGTATGTACTCACTCATAAGTGGATTTAGACATAGAACAAAGGATTCACACTGCCAGAGAAACTAGAATACAAGGAGGAATCTAAGAGATTCATACAAGGTCCCTCACAGAAGAGGAAAGGAACAAAATGTCCTGAGCATGTTGTTGTAAGCGTGTATGCTACCTTTGTAGAGTTTAATTCTGTGCCACACCAGAAGGGGGTTGGCCAGAAGGCCTTCAATCCACCGCTTTATTGCGTAAGCTGTTTTTACAGTCACTGGGGTAGGACTTACAGATTCTGCTTGTTGCCTTATATACTGCCAATGGTTACTGTTCTAGTGCTACGCACTAGCCTTCTGCTTCTTTCCATGACTGAGGCCAAAACCTCACTATGACCATTTGTTCAGATTGCTTTTGCCATTAGCTCCAGTTACAGTCTTCTGAACTCCTGGTGATTCTAGCAGGAAGGGACATTGGGGTAGTGGGGGCACATCACACATCACTGTTTATTTAGCTTGTTCTACAAGGATCTCAGCCTGCTCAAAAGCCTCTTAAGATTTTCTGTCCCAATTCCATACAATACCTTTTAAATCAAGTTATGCAGAGGACATGGATCTTGGGCAAAGTGGGGCATGAAAACCTACCAATTTCCCAAGAGCCCCCAAAATGCCTGTCAATTTCTTACTATATATAACTTTACTGTGTTGGAGTTAATGCCTTCCCTTTTCATTTAGACAAAAGGGGGAATGTTATGGGATATTTGTATCCTGTGAAGATATATTGCTATGAATAGTGTAATTAAAAGCTAAAGGGCCAAGAAAGGGAGAATTGCCAGACAGATGCAGAGGAAGCAGGATGGGCAGTACAGAGTAAAGGTAACTGAGGCACGTAAAAGAACATAGATTAGAAGAAATTGGTTAATTTGAGTTATAAGAACTAGTTAGGAATAAGCCTAAGCTAAAGCTGAGCTTTCATAATTAATAATAAGTCTCTGTGTCGTTATTTGTTGCTGGAAGTCCCCGTGAGAAACTGTTACTAGAGTAGGAATAACATTATCAGGTATCATACTCATCTCATCCGCATAATACCACCAAGCATCTTATAGCTATGCTCTCACACAATCTGAGGATTGATCTTCCTATCCCCATTCCTTTTTCAGTCATTCTCAACCTTCCTGATGCTAATGGTCCTCTAATACTGTTCTTCATGCTGTGGCGACCCCCTACCATAAAATTATTATTTGTTACTACTTCATTACTGTAATTTTGCTACTGTTATCAATCATAATGTAAATATCCCTGTTTTCCCATGGTCTTAAGAGACTCCTGTTAAAATGTCAGTCAACCCCCAAAGGGATCATGACCATAGGTTAAAAACTGTCACTTTAAATGAACCTGTATGCCCTTTTAGATGGATTTCTAGATCTGAAAAACACTCAGAAACATACTTTTTTTTTTATTTATTTACAGAGGGTAGCCTGGTGGTTTGAATAGGAATAGCACCCTCATATTCATCGGTTTGAATACTTGGTCCATAGGGAGTAGCACTATTAGGACCTGTCGCCTTGTTGGAGTAGGTGTGGCTTTGTTGGAGGAAGTGTGTCACTGTCTCTTCCTGCTGCTTATGGATCCAGATGTAAAGCTCTCAGCTCTTTCTCCAGCACTGTGTCTGCTTGCATGCCATCATATTTTCCACTATGATGATAATGGACTAAACCTCTGAAGTGTAAGCCAGCCCCAATTAAATATTTTCCTTTATAAGAGTTGCTGTGGTCATGGTGTCTCTTCATAGCAATAAAACCCTAAGACAGGTGGACAGGATAACAAAGCAAGGTCCTGGGCCACCATCCCATGACAAATAGTGGGACTGTGAATGTAACCTTGTGGAAGTAAGTACTCATAATGTCCACTGTTGACAAATCCATATGAATGTTATGAATGTAAATTGGTCTTGGGACACAGAAGCTAAAAGAATGCTAAAAATGCATTAGCAAGGTAAAATGCAGCATGAAAAGGTCCCATTGCCAGTTGTTCAGTTAAAAAAGCAGTATTTGATTCAGCAGCATGGATGGGGGGACTACCTTATTTGGCTCTCTATAATCCACAGTCATTCTCCAGGAACCATCTGGCTTTTTTCACAGTACATATTGGGCTCTTGAAAGGGCTACGAGCTGGACTTGTAATCTCTACATTCTCTAGTTCTCTAGTTTCATCATGGACCCCAGGGAAGTCAGTATTGTTTGACCTCCATACACTAATTGGAGTGGGTAGTTTCCACGTTCACGTTCCCATCTTGCTTGACTATGCACAACCAGGTTCACTGAGTGTACTTTTGTGTGATATTTGTAAACTGTGTGAAGGTGCACCACTGTGATAAAAAGCTGAAAGGCCAGTAGCTAGGCAGGAGGTATAGGTGGGACTTACAGGGAGAGAAAGAAAGAGAAGGAGGAGCCTAGGTTTATGGGAGGTGTCAAGGAGACTCAGGGGAAGCAGGATGAATGGTATGTAGATTAATAGATTTGTTATAAGGGCTAGTTGATTTGTTATAAGAGCTAGTTAAAGACAAGCCTAAGCTAAGGTCAAGCTTTCATAATTATGAAGAAGTCTCTGTTGTTATCTGGGAGCTGGCTGGCAGACAGAGAAACACTGTTAGTACTCTTTGGTAAAACTCCCCAATAACGATATACAGGGTATAGCCCAGCAATATATCCACCCCCAAAATGTTATCTTGTAATGGAGAAATACACACCACATACTCTTGGGGGAAATCCTTAAGAACCAGCTTAGTCCTTCTTACTTGTACTGTCTTATATCTCCATATCCATCTACTGTTGCCCACTATTTCCAGTGCCTTATGGGGTTGCCATTAATTAAGGTACACTAGCTCCAGTATCCACCAAAGCCAATGGGTTATTTACAATAGTGGAGACTAACAAATCTGTAATTGAACATGAGGTCTCTGGTCACCATCATGGTCCACACTTGTAGGCAGCATTTGTCTCCACCTTGGGATACTTTCTTCTTCCTTAAGAGGTGCTGTGGGGACCACCTGCACCTCCATGTCTTTTGTTTCTTTTAACCCTTTTGTGAACTGCTGGTCAAACTTTAAGGCCTCAGTTGGTCTAACCCTCTTCAAGGCAGCTATGCTAGTTTCTGCTTTTTCCAAGCAGCTAGTCTCAGACTCTTTTTTGCAGCTTGGCTCTGCTCTTCTGAGAGGGACCTTCAGTATTGCTTATTATAGGCAGGGAATGGCCTAGTGAATCTGACCAGTTTCAGAAACTTCCTGAAGCTCTTTTAAGTTGTTCATATAGAGTCGTCCTTTCCTGTATGGTGTGTGTTATGTGCCTTCATGCTAGGACAGTGATTGCTAGGACTAGTGCGTGCTAGGTAGTGAGACTGAGCCATCAGTATTAGGAGTGCTCAATGGGAGGAATCCCAGGACGGCAGTCTCCATCTATGTGATATGGGGTGGCATACCTTCAGCTCCTGCTAAAGGAGTTTCCCCGCAGAGTGGAATGCTTCAATCTCAGATGAAAGGGTTACACAACAACACAACACAGAACACCACAATACAACAGAATAAAATACAATCCAACAGAACAAAATACAATCCAACAAAACACAGCACAACAACACGCTACACAACAAAAGAAAGCACAATACAACTCACAACAAAACCACATACTACAACACGACAAAACAAATCATAACAAAACAAAAGACAACACAATAAAGAGGCACTCATAGGCAATAAATAACTGGGCATGTTTGGATTCCAGCAAAATTTCATTTTCAAAAATAGGTCAGCCCGTAGTTTGCCATCACTGGGCTGGAGGCCACAAGGCAGGGGAGGTATTATAGTCACCAGTCTGTCATCTGCAGAATCAGCCTGCAGATGATGACACCAGCTCGGCCTCTAGCTTTATTTGCAGACCCTAGGCCACTCATTCATTTTTCTGCCTCAGATTAGCATGGCCTCCAAAGCTAGCACAGGAAGCTGCTTGTTTGTAAGCATGGTTTTTCCAGTCTGATAAAATGTCCAGAGGCAGCTTGCCTTCCTATGGGATGGGCAGTGATATATGACATACATTTGCAGTTTACTCCTGGACCATTCTCTTTCATGCCCTGTGTTGTAACATAATCCCAAGATATCTGTGTCCTCTGGATATTTCACTGATATCTCACTGACTCACTGTTTCAATAATATGATGTTAATTGGGACGAATGATTCAGGACCTATGAGCAAGATGGCTGAAGGCTAAGTAAAGACTCCTGTGTTCCAGGGTTTGGGAGATAAACATATGAAAATCCAGGGACGAGACACATGAGTCAAGCTTTTCAAAGTTCTGTAGTCATGTTGGGCATGTCTTTCAAAACTATTGCTGTGTTGTAATTTTTATAGATCTTTTCTCTTTGGAGCATTAAGTCTAATGCTGTATACTTTTTTTTTTTTTTTTTTTTTTAGACAGAGTCTTATCTCATAGGCTGGCCTTAATCTTATCATGTAGATAAGGATGACCTTGAACTTTGATCTCTACTTTATCTACCTCCCAAATGCTAAGATTATAGGTGTGTATCATCATAGTTGATACGTGTGCTGTTGGTGCTCAAACACGGGGCTTTTGTGGTTCTTTCTGCCACTTCACAGAGTGGCTTGCATTCCTGGAACTTTGTGAATTTTATTGTGATCTGTTGTTTGAGCTTACTTCATCAGAGCCCAAGAAGTTGGGGGCCGAGTTTTCCCACATATGATTTTCGATGTTAATGACTTAGGGCCACTTTTTCTGAACCTGCTTCAGTCTCCCTGAGGGTCTTAGTGCATGGAAGCTGAGGGGACGTTGACTCTTGTTGTAGCAGGCCATCCGTCCATCCAACCCAGATTACCCCATTTTCTGCAGCTTCCTCACCCCTAACAACTCTGACATGATCTAAATAGAATCTCTTCCTCCTGTGAAGCCAGCCTGTCCTCGACAACGCATATTGTTTCAGCCTCAAAACCTTTATTTTCCTGTGGACAAACTGGTATTTGCCAATATACTATCGATGTCGAGGGGTTTACAGCCCTTATTTTGAGTCGTTCCTAGTATTTATCCTTATGCTAAAGCTAAGAGCATCTATTCAACCATAATGGTAGAAATGGTAACTTTTATTTAGGCAAAACCACAATAGATAAGGATTTATTAGGCTGTATGTACCTGTAGCTGTCTTCCATTCATGCTTACACACCTGAACATCATTCTAACAAAAGTAACTGACGTTTATTGATTGTTGTGTGATATTTTGATTGTGTTCTGACAAAGCTTGCTTGGAGAAAGAGGGCAGAGCTATCCATTAGCTGACCAAAATTAACAACAGAGGTTTTGGAGGACTGAGGACAGATAGGATAGGAAGTAGTAAGGAGGGTGAAGGAGGACCTCCGCCCTTTTGAGGAAGCAATGGAGCAGGTAGGAGAGGACTTCTGGCGTCCCTGCTTCTCTGATCCTTAAGGTTCTTACTGTGATATCCAACTCCTGAATTTTTATTAATAAAGAATAATTAGAATAATGCTTCAATTGATGGTTAATTACATATTTTATATAAATATTTAAATAAGCATTTTGTCTTCTAAGGGTGGAAAATGTCAAGAATATTTAAGGGGAGTTAATAGGTCTTCTAGCTTCATACGCCTAACTCTAGCAATTTCCAATTCCGCCCCTGAGTTTTCTTCTACACTTTGTGCTTGGTTATTTTGAAGCATAAAATTTAATTAATAAAATTTTAAATAATACATCAAAAGAATGAAAATACTTTGTTCAAAATCATAAACACAAGAGAAAAATCATACTTAATAAGTTGACAATGACTCCTTCTCATCAACAGATGTACTAAGACTGCTATCAATGTCAGTTGTTAATTCCTTTTTAAAATTTGTGATTTGTTTTGATACTTTGCTTGGGATGGTTTTTTTTTCCCCACCCAAAAAAAAAAAAAAAAAAAAATGAAAAAAATTGAAAAAAATTCGTTAAACACATCAATCTGGTTCCCTTCTTGATTCTGGAACCTGAGTTCTAGTTGGGGACATTTCCTCCCAAACTATATGTTCAATCATGAGGTTTCCTTCCTATTAAAAAACGATCTTACAGCCAGACATTGGTGGCATATGCCTTTGATCCCAGCGCTAGGGAGGCAGAGGCAGGCGGATCTCTGTGAATTTGAGGCCAGCCTGATCTACAGAGTGAGTGCCAGGATAGGTTCTAAAGCTACACAGGGAACCCATCTGTCTTAAAAAAAAAAAAAAAATCTTACTTCTTTGTGTTTTTGTGTTGAAATCTTCAGCTGTCGGAATTCATCCTGGTGTGTAGGATGAGTATTTGATACAGTTTCTATTAGCCTTTGTAATCCACCAATTGCTTTCTGACATTCACTAAAATGCACACCCACCTCCCTGAGCTTTGATGCCTGTTCTATCAAACAGGGTATTGTGTATGGGACTGGATCTACACCCATGTCCTCTGTTGCTCTCTGTCCACCTGTTCCTTCCTTCCTTTGCCAGCTCCACACATGCTTACTAATACGCTTTAATAGCTGCAAAACTTCCTCTCCCAGGCACAGCTTACCTTTTTACAAACCTGGCTCTTTCTCTCTGCTGTCCTTGATTGTATATTTTGAATATAAGGCCTTTAAAAATATTTATTTTAAGCTGGGCGGTGGTGACACATGCTTTTAATCCCAGCACTCAGGAGGCAGAGGCAGGTGGATCTCTTTGAGTTTGAGTTCAGTCTGGTCGACAGGACAGCAAAGGCTGATACACAGAGGTACACTGTCTTTAAAAATCCAAATATATATACGTGTGTGTGTGTGTGTGTGTGTGTGTGTGTGTGCATATACATAATGTACATGTTTGCCTACATGTATGTTGTATATGCATGTATGCATATGTATGATTGTATGCACCATTTGCATGTATGCATACTTGGTGCCTGGCCAGGGGTGGGAGCAGAAGGAAGCATCAGATCACCTGGAATTAGATGGTTGTGAGCACTGAAACCAAACCTGAATCCTCCACAAGAGCAGCTAGTGCTCTTAACTGCTGAGCCACCTCTAGCCCAGACACAAGGACTTTGTAAAACTGACTTTTTTTCTTCTTGCCTTTCCTGTTTGTTTTTTTTAAGTAAAAATTTAAATTGTCTTAGACTCTCATTCCTATTGGATACATACAATTTTTACTAAAATAGAGCTATCTTATTAGTTGTGTATTTACTATCTTGTTTCCCTATACATAAACTGGTATTTCTTAATGCATTATCAGTTTATAGGAACTGTGCACTGCGTAGTATTGCAGCACTTACTTTGAATAGTTTCTGGCATTTCTTGTTATGCTACAATTAAGAAGATATGGAGCAAAGCAGAGTGTGGCCCACTAAGGGCCTCTCTCCCTACCGAGTAGTCACTCCCACACATGAGAAATTCTATTTACAACCATGCTTTGGTTTTACTTATGGTAAATGCTTGCTTGCTTGCTTGCTTACTTGTCATTTTGGTCCACATGTAATCAGTGAAGTTAGTACTATAGTCAAGTGTGCGTATGTAGCTATGGCTTTCCACAGTTTCCGTCTGTCACCTAAAATCTCTCAGCACACTCTGAGTAAAGGTGCAATGTCATTAGCTAACATCCTCAAGCTGTGCATTCAGTTTCTAGTTGTTTCAGCCCACTGAAACACAGGCTTGTCTTTTTGACTTGCTTCTCATTTCCTCTCCTACCCAGTCACCACCATTCTACTCCAATTCTGTCTGTTTGCCTTTAAAAGAAGAAGGTTCCATGTATAAATGAGATTGAGCAGTGGTTTTCTTTTTGTTCCTAGTTTATCTCACTTAGCACAGTGACCTCAGGCCCGCTTAAATTGTTGAGAATGTTTTTTTTTGCTGGGATCATGTCCCTTTTGTAGAGGTGGTACAATCCTGGGGTGTTAGTTAGGAAACATTAATTGGCTTTTGCATGACAAATTGACATTCTCTCCTCATTGTTTGTATTTTCAGAAAGCTTACCAATGGCAAAACACTGCATTAAATGATGTTTAAGGCTTAAAGATGAACCACAAAATCTCCTTAAAGACCAAGGAGATGGTGACATAGCCAGAAGGAGGCATGTGCCTGAGTAATTACACCAAGGTGTATAAGCCGAAAGAGGTGTGTAGATAACACCCTAAAGGGAGAAGGGGTGGGGGGAGAGACAGACAGAGACAGAGCCACAGAAAGACAGACACACAGAGAGAGAGAGAGAGAGACACAGAAAGAAAGAGAAAGGGGAGGGAGACTAGTTTCAGCTGAGGAGTAGGCAACTGATTAGCATGCCATAATCTTGTTTGCTATCAGAATTAATCAACCAGGAACACTTGCCCACTGAAGAATCAGGGCAGAGTTATCAGTGTGTCAAACTGGTTTCCTACAAAGAAATTAATGTACATTTCTATGTAAAGTAGTTGACTTTTGCTTCCCATGTTTACTTACTGTCACAGAGAGCTTCCCTGGAGAAGGTGTTTTGGGTGGGGAGCAGGCACTGAATTCCTTACAAGTCATTCCTTCCATTAAGGTATCTATACTCCAACAGGGAGCTACTATGGACTCCTCTTCAGGATGCAAGACATAGACATGCACCCATGAGGTCTAAGAGGGAGAATGTGCCTTGGGGAAAATTTTAAACTGAAATGTATTCCTAGTAGCAAACCAAATTGGATGTTGAGAGAAAAGGCAGAGTGGAAAGAAATCATCTCCCTGGGAATGATTCCAGTGTTCAACAGTCAGCCAAGAGGTCCCTTTGTATCCTCTTCAAACAACCTCACAGTGTCCTTAGCTGTCTCCAAGAGGCTACCGTGTTAGGGTAAAAAGCAGAACTAAGTAGCTTCCAGAGTATTGTTCCATACAGTATCCCTCAAAACCCATACAAGTTCCTACCAGCTCTCCCTGTTCCCTTCTGCTCACATTTACCCCATATTTGTGTTTAGGGGTAGCCTGCATTGCGGGGGTGGGGGTGGGGGAGGTGGGGGGAGGCACAGTCAGGAGAACTCACCAAGTAGCATCCTTCAGGGAAGCCTTATCCGAGAAGGTGATCTGGGCCAGCAAATAATGGAGTTTGTCTGTTTATAGAGTAAGGGCAAGAAAGAAGTCAGAGCAAAACAATGTAAACATTCTTTAAGATAAAGATCTTTTATTAAACCCTTTTCTAATTACTGGTGTGTGTGTGTGTGTGTGTGTGTGTGTGTGTGTGTGTGTGTGCTTACACACTTGTGGAGGTCAGAGGACAACTTGCACAATTTGATTTTTCCTTCTTACCAGAATCCATCTCAAGTTGGCAGGCTTGGCGGCAAATACCCAGAGTCCTGAGACACAGTGCTGGCCCAAGATAAAGATCTTAAAATATTGATCTTTCATTTTTTGTTCTTGTCATTGCCAGAAGTGGCCCTGCAGATGAGCATAGCCTGGGAGCCATGCCCTGTGACTTTGGGTGCATTTCTCCACCCACAGTGCTCTTGGCTTGCCCACTAGATGACAGCTGGCATGTCCTGTGACTTTGTTAGGATCCCCCAGAATTCCAGATCACCTTCTCGGATAACACTTCCCTGAAGGATGCTACTTGGTGAGTTCTCCTGACTGTACCTCCTTCCTCCCCAAACCCCTCCCTCCCCCTTCCCCCCCCCCGGCAATGCAGGCTACCCCTAAACACAAAGCAAGGCACTCATCCTCAGCTTGGATCTGGACAAGCAGGGCAGGAACAGAGAGAAGCAGAGCGCCTGTGTAGGGCGGGCACTCTGTAGTAGACACTGGTTCACTTTAGTCTAGCAGCCCCACCCTATGGGATACACGGATCAAGTGTGAATGTCACTGCTCTCTTTCCAGAGCCTATGGGAATGGCATCTCTGTTAAATTCTGAGTTCTCCAGGACGGTGGGGAGAGTTGTTCAGACTAATTGTGGTTATATTAAATCACATTAAGCATCTTGGGTATTTTTCCCTGTTTTTATAAAAGCAGGTCCAGTTTAGACTGTGAAATGGACATGGCATCTCTCTTTTTTTCTTTTCACTAGAAATTATGTGCTGTATCTTTTACTCAGAAAAAAAAACCACTGAATTTATAAGCATACTTATACTGTAATCATTTCCTGTGATTACTTTTCATTTTTATGCTAATATAACTAGAATTTATGTATTGCATTATTTTTCCATAGTGCATCTATTTTGATAAATAGAGAAAAAGGGGAAAATATCTAGAAATATCTCCCGAGAAGGGTCATAAATAATACTTTTATCATCTTTAATAGAAAAACCCTTTATTCTCTTTTCTCCATCTTTGGCCTCGTTAGAAATATCTAATGTTTATACACATTACATAGATTTTTAAGTAGATTTATTTATAGGAAAAGGAAGGTAGCAACTCCAGTTCACTCAAACCAAGTGGATCGTCAGATTCCACATCCCCTATATCTACAGCCTCTCCAGAGACACACCTGACCTTGCCTTGTGTGAGATTTTGAAGAACTCGTGTGTGATTACAGACCCACCTCTCAGTGAACCAATTAATCCTAATGGCATGAAGGCATAAAATACAGTCAGACAGCTAGCAGATACCTCAGGAGGCTTTCTAATGCATGATCTTGAAATAAATCTGAGGAGTAAATCTGAGGTAAAGAAAAGAATTTGCCTTGCCACAATAGCCAGATGCCTAGATTAAAGGAAGTGGAGAGTAATGGTTTCATATTCTGTAGGATTGGGGGAGTGGGAAGTGGGTGGGAGTGTCTTATGATTTCTATTGCTGTGATGAAACACCATAACCAAAAAGCAAGTTGGAGAGGAAAGGGTTTATTCAACTTATACTTCCCTATCACTGTTCACCACAGGAATTCAAGTCAGGAACAGGACAGGAACCTGGAGGCAGGACCATGGAGGGGTGCTGCTTAGGGGTGCTGCTCACTGACTTGCTTCTCGTGACTTGCTCAGCCTGCCTGCTTTCTTATAGGACCTAGGACCACCAGAACAGGGATGCCACCACCCATAATTGGCTAGGCCCTCAGCCATCAACCATTAGTTAAGAAAATGCTCCTAAGCTTGTCTAAAGCCCAATGTTGCTTAGACTGGCTGTCTAGTAAGCCCCTGGGATCTGCCTGTCTCCACTCTCACTCACCCTAGCACTAAAGTTGCAGGTATAGGACACCGGCCACAGGATGCAGCCTTAGGTGCTTATGTACAGTAAGCACTTTACCCATATTTCCTCAGCCTGAAGTTTTATTTTAACTTTTGTGACCAAGAATGACAAATTGAATTGAAGTTCAGCAGCATCTATTTTTATGTATGTATGTATGTATGTATGTATGTATGTATGTATGTATGCATGCATGCATGCATGTTTGTTTGTTTTGAGAAGTACCTAAGAACCTTCCTACTGTAAGTCCATATATGGACAATGACTGCCCCAGAAAGCTCAAATTTTCACTTTTTAAGATAGATAGACAGACAGATAGGTAGGTAGAGAAGGATAGATAGATAGATAGATGTAGAGATGGAGATAGACAGGTAGATAGATAGAGATAGGCAGATATGGAGGTAGAGAAGGCTAGATAGACAGACAGACAGACAGACAGATAATAGATAGATAGATAGATAGATAGATAGATAGATAGATAGATAGATAGATAGCCTGGCCTGGTGTCTTAGTGTCATTCCTGTCATTGTGACAAAAACAGCTTAAGATACAAAGTGCTTATTGACTTCCAACTCTAGGTTACAGTCAGTCATTGAGGACAAAATACTTATTGGCTCCCAACTCCAGATTACAGCCAGTCATTGAGGGGAAGTGAAGGCAGCATAAACTTGCAAGTCCTGACATACCACACCCATGGTCAAGAGCAGAGCATGAGTTAACGTATACACATGCGCTTGTGTTCTATTTAACTGTCTATATTTTTATACACTACAGAATTCTAGCCAGGGGATGGCCCCACCCGCAGAAGATGTGTCCTTCCATCTTAACTTTGCAATCAAAGTAATCTCCTACAAGCATTCCAAGAGGCCTATCTCCCAGGCAATTCTAGAGTTTGTCATGTTGATAATCAACACTGTCCATTGTCCCTGGTGGCTCACATCTGTACCCAACACTCACAGGTTGAGGCAGGAGGATCATGGAGGGTCTGAGGCTACCTGAATTACAATAGTGAGTTTCAGGCCAGTCAGGGCTATAGGGTAGGACCCTGCCCCATGGAAACAGACAAACAAAACAAGGAAGTTAATGTAGATGTTGAGAAAATCCTCCAACTGATAACAATTAAGGGACTGGTAAGGCTACCACCTGCCTGTTTTCCAGATGTGGATGTCCGCCGACTTCAGATGTTCCAGACTTCATAGACCTCAGCTGAACGAGGCTCTGCAGGACTGAGGTCCATGGTATCCATCTGGGGCCAAATGCCTATGCTTTCCTTATCTTTGTTCTTTAGAGGGAACTTCCTTAGGGCCTTGTTTCCTTCTCCACTGAGTTCCTCTATCCTCACCAGTACTGAATTATCAACGAAAGCTCAACAGGTACTTGCTCATTCACTGACCTGTTAGTCTCAGAGTGCTTCACATCTGGAATGTGGATCAGACTTGGAAAGCATCTGGCAATCTGCACCTATCATTCCTCACCTCTAAAACCATGTTCTATGCTAGCAATCACAGCTCCAGAAAAGAGCGTGGAATGTCCTCCAAAGAGAATAGATATTATGAACCAGGGTCCCACTAGCACTCACCATGCCATTGTGAAAATTCAACAAAAGCTCTTGTTCTCAGATGCTTGTGGAAAGGTGAGCAGAGGGCAGCTGGATCTCAAATTCTATTTGCTTTCTCAGCTGGGCACTCTTATTCAGGCCACAGTCTGTACATGTGGATTCTAATCTATCAGAGGGTAACTTTGGCTGACTGAGAAAACATAGTGGAAAGCTCATCCTTCTGATCCTCAGTGGGCAGTGAGGAGGAGAAAGAGATGAAAGCAAAGGAAGTATGGACAGTGACTCCTAACTGTGGTTCTTCAGATGACATCTCAGAGGGTGATGCGTCTGGGACATGCCTAGGAGAAGCTAGAAGATAAGGATTGCACTCTGTTCCTATTTGGGACTTCAGGGGGCATGTGCCGTCTCAAGTGATTGATACTTTGTAGCTAGGCAGAGAGGAATCCTGCACCAACGTGCTCCTGTTTTTGTGAGGCATTGTAGAGACCTAGCTGTCTTTAGTGGCCTGTGGTTCTCCACAAAGGTAATATCCTGCCCCTGTTCTGCATGGAGGACTCCTTAGAAGGAAACAGGACATCTTCAGAGCAGCATTGAGCATCTTCTGAAGTAGCCATTTGTCCACAGGAATAATTTCTGTCATTGGGAAGACTATTGGATGCTGTCCTCTGTAATGCTGGATATGAGCTTGGAGGAAAGAATGAGAGGGAGGTGTTTATAGAAACTGCTGGAAACAGACTCCTAGTCTCTATCCTTTGGGTCACCCACTCTCATGTGGTAAAGTCAAGTGACTCGGTCAATGTCAAAATCTGTAGGTGGTGAACTGACCTGGAACTTGGATTCTTTACCAAATCTATGCCCTTGACTATCCCTCAAAGGTTATGAATAGGCTGTCAGCTATCTGGAAAAACACTTTTAGTTATTTTATTCATTTGTTTACAATCCTATTCCTACCGGAGACAAAGACTTATCTGAAAATGAATTGTCAAGAAATGGCTCTAAGGAAGTACCTGGGAATGACCTCAGGAGAAAGTCCAGCCTCAGGTGGACAAATGTTAGTTACCCCATAGAGACTGCTCTCTCCTGAGGAAGCCTTGCTGCCCAAATAAGTCAGTCACTGACATGAACCACACAGGGAATGGGGGAAGCAGTGGAGCAGTGGGGGTTATATTTCCAGTTACCTATTTATTATGCATGAACCCAAGTAACGCTGGACCATCCCTTGAAGGAGGCTGCTATGGAAACTACCAGAAGTGGAGCCCAGACCAAAAGCTAGAGGATGGGTGGTAATAGATAGGACCCTCCACCTCCCCCACACACCCAGACACACACACACACACACACACACACACACACACACACACAGAGAGAGAGAGAGAGAGAGAGAGAGAGAGAGAGAGAGAGAGAGAGAGAGAGAGAGAAATCACTATCAATCCTTCTAACCATCCTACCTATTGTCTATTGATGCCTGCTGTTATCAACTATGCTTTCTTGGGAAGAATGGTTTTTTTATTCCACTTTCAGTATTAAGGTGTTGCTCTTTATATGAATACCTGGTGATAATGGATAGTAAAACTTTATATTGTTTTGTGCTTAGTGAAACAAATATTAGGGCTGTCTCTCAGCTCTGTAGACACACACACACACACACACACACACACACACACACACACACTGATCCACCAAGAGAGACCCTGTGTTAGTTCATATCTCTTCTCCTTTGTATTGGTTTCCAGAGGCCTAAGCAGCATTCTCTCTGAGACTTATGACAGACAACCAAAACAATGAAGAGTTTGGAAGGCCCTTCAGCCTTAATTGTGTAAACACTGCTTTTCCTCCCCAGGGCGTCTGTACTCAGCAGTGTGCATTTTCCCATGTAACTCAGCGGGGTTGGGGGAAAGCTGACCCAGGAGGAATGTCCCTAGGGCCACTCTTGTCTCACGTCTTCATAATCTTGGGCCTGGGGATTGGCCGGAGTCCTGGGTACAGAGAAGCCTTTCTCTGTCTTCTACCTCTTCCCAGTTCTGTCCAGAAAATTCCAAGAACCCATGATGTAATTGTTTGTGTGTGTTTAAATATGTAAAGTGTAAGTGGTGTGTGTGTGTAAGTGTGAAGTGTGTGTGTATAAGTGTGTGTAAATGTGCATGTGGTCTGTGTGTGTGTATGAGTGTGTAAGCGGGTGGGTTGGAGGAGAGGTGGGTGATTGTTCCTCAGGGAACTGGAGAAAGATGAAGTTTAATATGAGAGTCGAGCAAAATGGGGGGAATTAGAAGTTATTCAATACTCTGTGCCCTGTTCCTATTCAAAGAAATAAGTGGCATCGGGTTAATATTCTCCCCAGTGACAAATTCTGAGAGCCGGCAATTTTCCCTCTTCTACTTTACCAAGAATGACTGGGTTTTCCATTTGGATAAAGCCTCATGCGTTTCTCATCTGCCAGCTGAAAATTGCAAACAGGAAAAGTCTGCTCACTGGAGCAGAGGAGTAGTTTCAGTTGATCAAAGTAGTTTATAGAGCCTGATGGTTTCTGCTTTGAACTTGAAGAGTCAAAGATATATTTGTGTGAAAGAAGATGGCTGATCATTGCGCTTGGTTTTGTGCTATTGACTCTTGATAGATCGGTGGCGAGCTGAAAGGATTCTTTCCCATTGTGATTTCCATGAATGACGTGTTTGCACTCCACCCCCACAGGATCTTGTAGGAAATGTATTTAGAGACTACAGCCTGTCATAGACTTGTGTGACTCAGATTAATTCGGCCAGTTGTGACTATGTTCAGCTGACATTTACTCAGAGCGGAGTGGGTCTACTTCTCAGTCTTGGGGACATGCAGTGAGAAAGATGTTAACAGCTGCAGTCATGTAATTGGACAAACAGTTGGACTATTGTTTTCTACAAAACTGCCTTTGAAATTAGGTATTTTCACAGGGGAAATATAAGGCAATATGATGCAGAATTGGAAATTTACTAACTAATCTTGAATTACTATTATTTTTTTGTTCCACAGAGTAAAAAGGAAGTCCTCCCAAAGGCAGACTAGCTCCTGTGTTAATACAGGTGTGTAGATAATTAAATCTTTTCCTCAAAACAAGTAATGCTGAATGAAATAGGAATAGAAAATAACTTGAAGTTCACAAGTTAAGAACTCCAGCCAGCTTGGAGGAGAAGTGAATCTCGGGGAGAAGGTAGATGGTGATGGGGTGACTGGGAGGAGAGGAGGGCAGGGAAAGTGTGATTGGGATATAATATATGAGACAAGAACAACAGCAACAAAAAAGGAATATACAAGACATCGAGTTTGACCCATAGCACTGAAATCTACATAACAAACAATACAGAAAGACATTCCTAAACCTGTAAGATTTTAGTGATTACCATGAGACCAAGAACCCTAATTTTATCAAGCAGGCAGGAGCAAGGAAACTATACAGACATAAAGGACTTCCTTCCCCAGATAGAAAGTGGTCCAGACAATTATTTGGATCCCCTCACTTTTAAAGGTTCCCAGGGGTGGGGGGGTAGGTAGGCCAACACCTTGTTCAGAGCTGTTAGATTTTTGGGTTCATTCATAATTTACCCTCATCTGTATCAAAGCGGGAAACCAAGAACAGAGTCTGTTGAGGTCTGCAATGACATGGTGCAACCCAGTGAAGTCCAGAGAGCTTTCTTGTCGTAGATCCGGGGTCCACAAGTGACTGGTCCACAAGTGACTGCAGGGTGGCTTGCATGCCGGAGCTGCCTTCTACAAGGTGTTGCCATCCATTGCATCACAGTGACCTGTGGTCTTCTTAAATATGTTACTGTGCTGTGGCATTTTGTCATGTAATGCTCATGAGTGGCCTTCCTATTAAACGTTGAGAAAGGGTCAGACTCCCTAAAGTCCCTTCTAAACAAATCTGTAGTTCTGTAAAACTTAATGGTGCTTCTGTAGCACAAAGGTGTTTGCGTAAGTGTCATTTAAAGTTAGCTTGGAGCAGATGAGATGGCTTGGTAGGCTAAGGCGCTTGCCTTACATCAGAGCTTGATTCCCAGGACCTGCGTGGTGGAGGGAGAGATGGATTATTAGAAATTGTGCTTTGACCTCCGCACTCAAGCATGTGTGTGCCCCCTTACACATGAAATAAATAAATAAATGTAATGAGAAATTAAAAGCACAGCCTCCAGTAGTTATTTGTGATGTTTTTCTTGAGATCCTAAAGTGATATTTAATGCCATTTATTGTACATTTTCTATGGTCAATATTTCCTTAAGTACTTTCTCATTTAGTTCTCATAAAATTCCGTAATGTTCATACTCCTACTCCAGATGAGTGATGGATGGCAGGGCTCAGAGAGGTATAGCAGATGGCCTAATGTCAAGTAGGTAGATAAGAACTTCAAGATTGGCAGCCAGGTCTATGAGAGGCCATGCCCAGTGTCTCTTGGACCTTTCTACCTGACATCATGTTATGGTCACTGGAAATGCAGTCAAGGTCCAGGGTCACTGGCCAGTTATTCGAGGAAGTAAGGAGAGTTCTCTTCCTAGAGCTGTTTCCCCAGGCTCCTCTCCTGGCAGAATGAACCCTTGAAGACAGTGTTGTACATTCAGGTGGGTGTCTCAGCCCAGCGAGCCCTTCCCTACAACCCACTAGAGCCCACACCTAGGAGCATCTTCCTACAAATCACGCTCATACTTATAATATTAACTACCCTGTACAGCATGCTTCTTTCAGGAAAAAATATATAATGTGGGCTCAAAAAGGAATTTTTTCCACACAATTTTGTTCATGAAAAAGGTTGGCAAGGGACCACAAGAACATTATAAGCCTCGTCGAGAATGTGAAGAAAATAAAAACACAACTGGATTGTAAGAAGGCATATTTATTTCAGAGAAAGTTTCTTAATAATCCTTCCTTCAGGATGGCCACGTGTCCCAAAGGACTGTGTCCTATCTCAAATGCTGCTCTTGGGGAAGAGACTTGAAGCTACTCTGTAATTTGAAACTAACCCCGGTGAACAAAGAAAGACTCATAGTCATTACTGTAAAGTCTTGGGTGCCTGTGTATTTAGATGTTTTCCTAGTAAGGCAGAAATTGCAAGTAAATTTAGAATTTCTGTCACAAGTAGTTTTTATAGTTTAAATATTTTGGAAAGTGGCAGAAATATGGCTCAGTTGGTAAAAGTGCTTGCTGTACAGGCAATCTGAGTTTTATCCCTATGACCCACGGTGAAGGACAGAATCAATTCTCAAAAAGTTGCCCCTAACATAAACCTATAGCATCACCACCACCATCACCACCACCTCAGCAGCAGCAACAATAGCAATAATAATACAAAAAAATATTTTTTGAGACAGGGTCACACTATGTAGCCCTGGCTGGTCTGAAACTTGATATGTGGTCCAGGCTGGCCTGGAACTTACAGAGATCTGCCTGCCTCTGTCTCCTGAGTGCATGGATTAACCTCATTAGTGGTGAGCTCACATTCACCAGTAATGCATCAGTATCACATTAAGGGAAGAAATAAAAACAGTTGCCATTGGAGTCATTTAACCAAGAATAAGTTCAGATTTGAATTCTCTACTTCATGTTTCTGTGTCTTCTGTCCTCTGTGTGTTATATGAGTCTGAATCTATGCCTGTGTGAAGGTTGTCATGTGAGTCTGTCCCTATGTCTGTCTGTCTGTGTGTCTGTCCCTAACAAAGAACTCTGCTCTGTTTTTACTGAACTTCATAGAAATCATTACACAGGGAAGGTTGAGGCATAGTTTTCCAGAAATCTTTAACAGAATTCTGTTAAAGGGATTCTACAAGGGATTAAGTTACTGGCTCCAACTGACCCCAACTGACCTAGATAGAAAGTGTATTACAAGCAATGTTTATCAGCAAATATCCAAATATTGCATTCAACATTTATGCTAGATATTCATTTTAGAAGATTGTTTTAAATCTCTGCATTTTCTACTTTCAGCAATTGGGAAACACATGGCTTTGGGTTAGGAGCATGGAAGGGAATATAACCCAAGATTATAGCTATGCATTAGCTTAGATTGTAAAAATTGATTACATGGAAAATCCAAGGCAACTAAAGTTGATTGTTACATAGTTCTCTTAAAAGCAGGTTAAACAATCAGGTGAATACACAGTCTTAAGTGACCTCAGGGTGTATTATTAACACTGGCCGTGAGGTTCAGCAAGTGTTCCAGTCTCTTGGAACAGAAGAGAAATTTTTATTGCAGTGTATTGCCATACCTGAGTGCTGGGATTGAAAGTGTGCATCACCATATCTGGCAAAAAGAAATATTTTTAAGATCAAGTTGAATTCACTCTTAAAGAAATACATAAGGACAAACAAAATTGATTTCCTAGTTTTCAATGGGCTCAGGAATCTTAGTGTTTTAATAATTAATCTTCAAATTTAAAATATGTAGACATAGAGAATGGGATATTATATTATAATTTGCATATAAGTTCTTAGTCATGTCATACATTATTTTCCAGTGAAAATACCTGTATTTAAAATTCAATCTGGAAAACATAATTAAAAATAAAAATCCCTAAATTAATGGGTAGTCACCATAAGTGTGACCCAAACTGCTACCACAATCTGTGACCTTAGGAATGTTATATAAACAAGCCCCCTCCTCCGAGTCTCATAGATTTCACTTGTAAAGTGGTGAACCAGATCCTAATGTAGGATACAACTTAAGAGTTGGTTGATCTGGGAGTTGGTGGCACACACCTTTAATCCCAGTACTCTGGAGGCAGAGGCAGGAGGATCTCTGTGAGTTCGAGGCCAGCCTGGTCTACAGATCGAGTGCCAGGACAGCCTCCAAAGCTACACAGAGAAACCTTGTCTAGAAAAAACAAAAACAAAAACAAAAACAAAAACAAAAAACCCCAAAACAAACAACAACAACAACAACAACAACAAGAGTCGGTTGAAACGATTGAGGAAGGGTAACTAGGAGGATAAAATGCAATGGTAGAAATTATGAATGTATCACACACATCAGGAAAATTTATTTCAGTAACCTTCCCGGCAGGTACCTAAACGGCATGGTATGTGTACACTTTGAGGAATGCTGAGGTAGAGGTCAAAAGTGCCATCCAGCACGGATGTTCTTTATGCCGTTTTAGATGATACTTGACAGTGGCTGTAAGCCAATTATCCACCAGCATTAGCAGTCCTCTTTCGTGCATTTATGGCTGTGTGCCCAGGTGCTATGATTGCTTACCTCTTCTTGAATAGATGGGACCTGTGACAACACCATGTAGGGTGTAAGAAGAGATGGCACATATCCCTTCCAGACTAAGTGGCTAAGGAATGAGTGTGTCCTCTCCTTCCCCCTTTGTTGGCTCTGAGAATCAACTGTACAAACCTGAGGAACTCTGGGTTGTGGAGCCTGAATATGGGGCCAACACAGCGTTTCAGATAATGCTTGGACAGGAAGCTCTGCATGTTAGGAACAGCTAATTAAGTTACTTGAAAACAAGAAACAAAACCTCATGTCTTTGAGCCATTAACATGGTGACTCATTAACATGTTACAGACTCAGACACCAGGATCTGGAAATACAGAGAGGCAGGACAGTGCCTGCCCAGCACCTAAGAGGTAGTGCTTTGGTTTAGTCTTCCTGTAGCCATGCGCTGCGTGCTAAGAAAGTACTAGATGACATACATGTTCAGCAGTTCTGCCTTTTGATGAGTAGATATTTGACCCAGACTTTGAAAACCATAGATGGAAAATCCTGCCACTACTGTAGCAGCCTCTTAAAAGCAATTAGGAAAGTCATTTGGAAAATAACCCAGAGGTTTGCTTTTGAAATAGCTTCCTCTACTCTTTGTGTTAAAGTAACATTTTGTATCCTTCTGATGCTTCCTGATTTACAAAGTGCCTCTAAGTGGAACATGCATTACCTGATCCTACAATACCCTCAGTGATAGGAATTTAAGGGCCATGTGAGGTTATTTAAGGTTTGTGCAGGAGTGGCAGAGGCAGTAGGAGCTGGGCTCCTATAGCTGGAGGGTTGACAGTTCAAGACCACTCCCAGTCTGGGCTTCATGAGAATCTGTGTCAAAAAAATTTTTTTTCTTTTAAAAGGAGGGAAATGTATGCAATAAAGAAATGCTGACCTGATCACTCAGTGGTATGGTTAAGGTTTTTTATTGTGGATATAGAGAGAGAGAGAGAGAGATCATTCTGAGGCATCTGGAGAAGTAAAGGCAGTGAGAAGCCTGGCAAGGGAAGCAAGAGAGCTGGAGCGAATCATGGGAGAAAGGAAGAGAGTAAGTGTGGGAATGGTGGAGAACAGCAGCTTTTATGCAGAAGCTGGGAGGAGAGTGGAGGCCAGGAAAAGACAGGGGCTTTGACAGTAGAACAAGAAGTATTGTGGAAAGGGATTGAGGGAGCCTGGGGGCTGGCATGGGCTTTGATATACAGGCACACGTACATGATCCATGGAGAGCTATATGTCCCTCCACCAGGGACAAAGGAAATGAGTTTTTCTGGCAGATAGGGAACAGTTCCTGAGGAATGCTGGCTTTCATCTCACCTCCAGAAGCCCTCCTATAGACCAGATTAAGCTAGACCTACATTCAATTTTGGACCAAGTTCATGGGCCTGCCTTTTTTTGGGGGTGGGGGAAGCAATTGTGAACCCCTTTAACCTGATAGGAAGGATAATATGTAGAGTCTAAATCTGGTGTTTCTGGGCTTAGTAACTAACCCCTGAATATTGCTAGTTGCTGCTGTCTCCACACCACTGTAGAACGCAATAGAAATGTGCTGAAGATAACTGTTGCAGCTCCTCCTACACTCTCTCTGATCATAAAAACAAAAACAAAAGCAAACTACAGCAACAAAAGACAGTGACAGTAACTGTTGAGTTCACCGAGACCAGAGTTAAGGACAGTGTTGTTAAAACCTGAAGAATGGGGGCTCACAACTTATTGATTAAAAAGTGGAGCTTTTTTTTTTTTCATTTAGTGAGATTTAAGCATTTTGTAACATTTTCTAGGGAATTTAAAATTCCCTTAGAATTATAAAAAGCACAACATTTGTTTTAAGCAGCATAACGACAATATATACAGCATTGCTAAGCATTAAATAAAAGTATCTATGACTGTTTTCCCTGCTAAATATAGGGTAGTATCTGGACAAAAAAGAGGAAGAAAAAAAATGTGCCCAGATCTTTTTTTCTGGAAAAAAATAAAGTCATTATCGATGAAACATCAATTCATACTACCTCACCAGGCTCTGTTTCTATCTTTTTCTTTTTGTAGTCTTGGTTACGTTTATAGAAGAGGTTGGAGGAGGGAGAATTTTTTTCCAGTTGAAAGAGCTTTTCCAGAAGTCATACACAAAAAAATTAAATACTGGGCCCTCCTTGAGAATTTCAGAAATGATGTTTTTGTAGTTATGTATAAATAAAACGGTCTCCAAAGCAGAGGCCTCTGTAGGAAATTTTGGACCCGTGTTTCCATTATTAAATAAATCTCTGAGCTAGAAAGTTTCCTAGATTCCAATTTGCCTGTCTAGTTATTTTTGGACACAACATCGTCTGGTGCATGGAGGGACAGAGAGACACCATCCGCAATGTTTTCTTGGGTCACAGGCCCCCATAGGACAGCTAAGAGAGCAGAATCTTGAATTAGCACAGCTGGCTCTTGGGCATATTTTCAAAGCAGAGAGCCATAGTTGCTATTGGAGCCAGTCCTAGGAGTGTGACCCAGTCAATAGCTACAGGGAAGGTCTGGAAAGAGTTCTGGCAGAGAGCTGAGAGCTTTGAGTTCAAGTTTGAGAACAGGGGCATTTGAAACACTTCTCAAAAACAACTGCATTTCATTGCGGAGCTCATCCAGTTTGATAATCAGCCCAACACATGGGCAAACTGAACGTTCTGTCCATTTCTAGATTTGTTCCATTGATGAAGTATTCTTTACAGCGCCATTTATGGTGAGTGTACTCTAAATGGTTCTTCCAGATATCAAGGCAGGAGAGAAGGCTTCTTTGATATATTGATTTCAGTAACCACATGGTTCTCATGCTGTCCACTCTGGGTCCTCAAGAACAGGGTATCCTCTAAGAGACTCTGGAATTAATTAAAAAGAAATCACTACTTCAAAGAACTCATGTTAAAAATGATCTCAAAAAACAAAGAGGAGGCAAATACAGTAATTCTGAGGCCATCTCACCTGTGTTGATAAAAAGCAAGCCATCATGAACAGACCTAATGCAGCATCTAGCACAGGGCACTGTTTAATGAAAATTCCTGGCTGGAGAGCTGAATACATTAAGAATGGTTTGCACCAGACACAGTGTTTACCAGGGCACAGCACAAGTTCATTGCAATGATTAGAGGAAAATAGTTCTATGGACAGAGTTGCTGCAGGGGGAACAAAAGCCAGTATTAGCTTTTTCGCTCTGTACAAGGCTCTATATTTATTTTCTTACAGATATGGATAGGAAAAGAAGGTCTATTAGCAAATTCTTTGGGGGAAGAGGAAAGCGTGTTTGACCTTCACATGGATTTTGAACACACAATGCACTGAGTGATTCCTTATTCATTTGTTAAAAACAATTATGGAATGTCACCCAGAGCAATGCCACTCTATATGAGGGACAAAGGGGGTATATAAATATACTTCAAATGTCTTATCCTTAATGAATTCGCAGGATAGAAAGTGAAGCAGCAGAGACTCCCCCAACTGCTATAAAAACAGGCGCAATATGAGAACAGAGGACTGATGTCACAGGAATGGTAAAGGAGAAGGGTAACTCTATGGCTTTCCGGAGGCCTTAGGAAGGAGGGAGCCACTGAGCTCAGCAGGGAGGAGTGGTATTTCTGGAGGGCAGTCACAGCTATCCAGACAGGCTTCCCTGCAGAAAGAAGGAAAGACTGATAGGAAGATGGAGGGTGTGCTTCTGGAGTGGTGGGTAGCATGGCATACCGGAAACTCCCTAAGCTCTCAGGAACTACAGTGGGAAATATGCCTGGCGAGGAATATGGACGATGGTAAGATTCCTCTAAATGCATTTTACAAAGCCAGGATATCCCCATTTCCTTCAGGGAAATTGCATTCTTCACCTTGCACACTGCTGAATTGGGGGCATAATTGGTTGTTTTAAGTCCAATTATATTTAACTCAGTTGAAGGTGAGGATTATGGATTTTGATATTACTTATGACAAGGTATGCATAATAAGGCCTTAGACAGAGGTTAAAACAATGGCACACAGTACAGTGGTCTGCCCCCAGCTAGGAAACAAGAAAGAGATGACAAAAAATGAGGAATGAGCCAATTAAATTACGCAAAATCATCATGCTTGTAAAGAAACTGGAAGAAAGAAAAGTCAGGCTGTGGAGATGTGCTTCAAAGTCTAATTCTCTTTCTCTTTTTACAAGTACTTTTTCTTCCTCCAAACTATTTAGTAATTGTATTAAACTCAGGAAAGAAAGAGGAAGTTGGGGGTAGGGGAGGGTAAATGTATCCACTTCAGGAAGCAATGGCATATTCTGTCCCAAATTCTATTATCACCTCCGCAGTCTCTGCGATCTCTTCATTGGGGAGCATGGCTCTTCTCCTATGCTCCACTCTTACCCATGTGTCAGCCATGAAGACCACCCTACAGGTATGCCACAGGACAGAGATGCTCCCAAGTGAAAGGAGGTACACAACCCCAGGCAGGCACTCAGGAGATGTAAGCACGTGTCTGAAGATTTTCGTGAAAAGAAACTGGCCTCTTAGCACATTGTTTTCAACCATTACATTGGACTCAACACTATAAAATTATTCGAGTGGGCTTTAATGTATGGGCTGCAAACCTGCCAGCTTGTGTCCTTCATAGCACTACCCACTGGTATTCCACCCTGACAGAAAGGAAAGCACTTACAGTGGGGGACCACAGCTTTCTTATTCCTGCATATTTTTCTCTCAATTTGCATATTGCTTGGGGAATTAACATCATCAGGAAGACTGTCATCACATAACTAAGATTGGTTGAATAATTAACTTACGATGTGCTTTTGTATGTGTTACATTTAAAGTGCTTTCCATTCTTTTGGCTAGGATCTCCTGGTCAGCCAGGATGACTATGAACTCCTGATCCTCCTGCCTCCACTCCCTAAATCCTGGGATTAGAGGCACGGATCACACACCTAGTCTTACATTTGTTGAATATATGCATTTCTTTTAAAGCAGTGACACATAATTTTGACACATTTTTCTAAGTAGCTCACTAAAGCTATTTGCTTGTTTCTTGTGACATAAAAATCAGAGGCATCAGAGAAATAGTAAAAAAGAAAGAATTGGGGACTGGAGAGGTGCCTCACTGTGCCAGAGTGCTTACTGTACAAGCCTGAGGACCTGACTTTGGAGTTTGGATCCCAGAACTGTATATAAATGCCTTGAAAAGCCACATGTGCAGTTGTGTGTATTTGTGGGAAGGGACGCAGCAAGATCACCAGGGCTTGCAGGCCACTTGCCTAGTCCAGAATCAGTGAGAGACCCTGCCTCAAAGGAATAAGGCAGAAAGAGATAGAGCAGGACACTTGATACCCTTCTCTGGCTCCTGCATGCATAGGTGTGCGTGCCTGCACACAAATGTACACCATGCACTCATACCACTCACATGTGTACGCCTGAAGAAAGAACCATGGAAAATGAAGAAAATGGAGACAATAAAAGCCAACTGTTTTAGCTGTGTTCTCACCATTTACATCATTGGCTGTGTGCTTTGTTACATAACCCTATCCTTTCTTTTCTTCATTCTATGAATATGCATACCCAGTGAATGCCTTCAGGAAAGTTTACTCCATCCTGGATGCATTTCATCGGCCCTCCGGCACAAGCATCTTTCTTCACAACACAACCTATGCAACAGCGATTTCAGGCCCTTAGCATGACTCTGTGATTGCACTGATCATTCATCTAAGGCTCCTGCCTAGAAGGAACTGATTTTTCTTTGAACTGAGTCTCAAATCAATATATTAAATTTCTTTCTTAAGAACCACGTGGATTGAAAATTGAAAGGCAAATTAAAAGCTAGCCAATTCCTTGCTGGCATGCATTGATTCTCAAATATTGAAGATTATAGCAGAACCAATTGGGTTTATTGTGATGGAAAATTAATATGCCCAACTAACCTTGAAAGCATGAGCATTTAAAAATTTCCAAGTGTGTTTTTTTAAACACATTTAAAAAGCCTCATTAATAGGCATGCAATGCCAGAAAATGGATGTTTAGACACTGCTACCCCATCCTGCTTCTGTCATTACTTATTGTCCTAAGAGGCTGTGGCCATGGTTTTTAAATTTCAGAATAGTAGAAAATCTTTGCATGGCAGTGAGACAGCCCCAGCAGGCAGGCAGGGCACCTTGTGAAGCTGTCTGAGCCAGAACCAGTCTAAATGAGCTAAATGGTTTCTTTCCATCTGCAAAATTCAGACAAGAGTGGTGTCTACATCAGAGAATGTTTGTCTTGTAGCTTGCAAGATGCCTGAAGAGATGAGCAATCTAGAACAGAGAAACATGGAAGTTGCTGAAAGGGAGGTGGCGGGACAATGCAAAGCTCTGTTTCAGAAATGAGGTGCCAGGGTCTGGGTAGGAGAGGCTTCAGGAGTGCCTGAGGAAGGCTGGGTCCCAGGGCTTCCTGGTGGCATTCCTCCCTCCTGCCCCTCATAGACAGAAGCTCATGGTGGGAGCATTTTCCTTCTGCCACCATGTTACTCATATTTTGGTTCCTAGGCACCAAGCATTAGCCCATCCCTTTTTGCTTAAAATAAGAAAAACCAATGGATGTACTGTGCCCACTAAATAGAGCTTAGAAGGATGCTGAGGTCCGATGCGCCAAAACTCCTCATGCAGCGTCCTCTTTTCTTCCCATAACAACCTTATTAAACGGCTAAGGTGAGACTTCTACCCTGGTTGTGACTTTATCAGTAATTGGGCTCCATGTTCACAGTTACACTATCGGGAGCTGTATGCCTTGGTTCCTCCACTCTGCCTGGTGTCGTTCTGGATACATCAATAAACTTGTTAGCCAAGGGTCTACAAGTGAGTTCTTAGACTTGTTCTCCCCACACCCGCTGGAAAATAGGAAGAGATTTGAAATTAGGTTCTGTTTTATTTAGACTTCTAAAAAGATCCAGAGGTTTCCCTCAAGGAATTTGACTAAACGAGGTTAACAAAGATTGTCTTCAAAGAAGTGAGGGCAGGGTACTGAGGTTTCCAGTCATGCACTGGAAACACTGGTCGCTCCAAACTTTGAAGAGAAAGGCAAAAGATTACCAGAGTCTCGTGACTGGGGACAAAGGAAACCAGAGGATTTCAGAGGAATGTAACCACAGGCCAGAGAGCCTTGCCTGGATAGAGGACAGAAAAGACAGAAGAGTCCCAGCCTGCCCCGCCCCAATGATGATCTTCTAATTGCTTCTCCTATTGGGATTGGTTGAGGCGAAACCAAGGCAAGGGGTTGAGAGAGTGGTTGAGACAGCATTAGTTCAGAGGACTGATTAATACTGATTACTGAAGTTTCTTCCTTACTCCTTCTTTCCCACCACACTTTCCTATTAAGGTTTTCCATGACCCCCTTCCATCTTCTACTCTTGATGATGTTGTCTTGCGTTGTTTCTATTTATCTTTCAGAAATAGTTCCCATGATGTCCGCTTGTGTGTGGACACATTTTTCTCTTGTGCTCAATAAAGGCAGTTTAATGGAGGAGGGAGGGAGAGTGCTATTGTGAAACAACTTTCACATCACAGTATTTCAGGACTACTCTGCCTTCCTCTCGATTACTGGAAAAACACTTAAGGCAAACCCCACCACTTTTGTACAGCACACTCTTTGTTTTAAAATGTCTTATTTAGTTCGTGTGTTCATCGGATACAAGGTGTTCCTATGTAACCTTACCTAGCCTGGAGTTTACTTGGTAGACCAGACTGTCCTGGAACTCACAGCTGTTTTCCTGCCTCGGCCTCCTGAATGTTGATTACAGGCATGCACAATCACGCCTGGCCACTCTAGTCTCATTAATACATCAATACACATTGGTATTCTTGGGAATTAATAAAAAGTCCAGCTCGTTTGAGGTAAGAACATTGAATCTCAAGCCATGATGTCATGTGTTAGGAGTCTCAGGATTGTGAGACAGAGGTAGGAGAATTCAGAGTTTAGATGTTAGTCTGGGCTACACAGTGAACTTGAAGGATTTGTTGGCTAAATAGCAAGAGTCTCTCTTCAAAATAAAGCAACATCAAATACTAACCCCCAAATACTGAATCTGTCAGGCATTCTGTAGTCTTAGCCCTGGCCCCAACAGCCTCACCAGACTAGAATACTGTAGACCTGAAAGAGGGATGTGAAACACCCACTTTCCATTCATATTCCTTGGTGTTTGGCTCTGTAGTCCAACTGATGGGTTTCTGTCATGGGGAGCTTTGGTGAACTGTGAGTTGTTTAGTGAGCCTTGCCCCTTACAGTCTTCCACTGTGCCTTTCCGTGGTTATGCATGGCTGCCCCTTCAGCAGCACCACATCTCAGGTGGAGCTGTAGGCACTCTCTCCGCTTCTACTGTGAGATCATCCTAGGACATTGTGTTTTCTGAGGTGTTCAATGCTCACTGCTTTCCCTTGGAGCACAGTGGCATTCACTGTACTCCAGCTTCTGGACATTTAGGACACTTGCCCTATTGAGCTTCCTGCCCACAGCCCTCCTGTAGGTTTCTCTTGAGAGGTTTTTCTGCACCACACCCTACTGTGTAGGTGACTGTGTAAAGCATAGCGTGCCAACGGGCCAAAGAAAACTTGCCTCCTAACCTGTTCCCTTCATCCTTTTCTCCCTTCTTTCCTATGCTGGGAATTGAACCCCAGGCCTCATGAATGGCTTGCAAACATCCTACCTCAGAGATACAAATTTAGCTTTATAATTTTCATGTCACAAAATAATAAAAATGAAACTTTACAACCTCATCTCACAGTGATATTGTCATTCTAAACATTCATTTCCAGCTGCTTCCAGTCATGTGTTATATATTTGCTAGCTGACTATTGTGACTGTCCATCTTATGTTTGGTTTTTAAGCAGTATCCCTGTTCCTAGATAACTTAATAATTTGGCAATCATAAATTGAACACCAATTATATACAGGCACTCTACAGTGCCTAGAATATATACCAGTGAAGAAAATAGATACAGTGGATTATATAAATCAGTAGATTATATGAATTCTAAAGGGACAGTCAGATGCTGGAAAAAAAGAATCACAGAAAAGCTACATACCTGAGATCACATAACCTGGATAACTAATATTCACAAAGTGACTATACCATATTTTATTAAACAATTACCATATGAGTTTATATTTGACATTACATAATAATCATGCAAATGGCATTTTCTATATTTGTAATTATTATGTTAGGCTATATGCCAACAAAGAAAATTAGGCACAACTTTAATTAGCTTGAATGAAATATTTTTGATTTGAGCAGTTTTATGTAATTCCCAAACATTTATATAAAACATTTAGATGTCAGAAAAATGGTGGTCACTCACACATATTAAATACCAGTGCCCACAAGAGCCTGCATAGTACTTAGAGTGATGCTGAGATATTCTGACATCAAACACAGAGGTTATTGGATGCAAGAGAATACACAGTTCTTTCATAAAGATATTATCTGATATAATTTTCTTAAATAAATTTTCTCACAAAAAGACAAAAAACAAAACCCCACAGTCTTCTTCAGACATGTGTTATACAGCCACCAATCAGCTATGATGGTTATCTACTTTAAATTTAATATTTAAGTAAAAAATTAATCTAAATTTAAAAAATAGAAATGGGATTAGATATTTCATGTTAGTGCTTTGCTTTCCTTAGATTTCTAGGCTAAGTAGTTATCTCCTGGGCTACTCTAGCTTCTGTCTGCTGCAGAGGTGACTGGTGGCTGTGTAGACAGATGGGAGGGTCGCTGGCCCCTCTCTCGTTCTCCTGCTGCTCACCTTTCCACCTCAATCTCCACCACTTGAATATAGCTTTCCTACTTCTCTGGGGTTTTTTGAGAGAATGTCTACAAAGCATGCACCAGAAAACACACATGCCTGTGGCTCAAAACAAGACTTCATTGTATTTTTTTTTTTTTATAATTTACAAATCAATCATGGCTTGGATCGGGAGTGTTCCACAGAGGTCCATGGGTGGACCACATGCCTAAAAGTTTTCAGATTCATAAAGAAGGCCATCGAGAGGTGATTGGATCAGGAAGCTGTAGCATCATTAATGTTAATGACCCACTAATGAATTCATAGCTTAATGGCTATCAGAGGGAGGGCTAGCTACAGGATGTGATCTTGGAGGGTGTGTCCTCTCTGTGGACAGACTCTATCCTCTCCTTTCTTCCCTTTTCTCTTCCTTATCCTCCTCATCATCTTCCCCCACTCCTTTCTCACCACCCTGACCTCCTCATGGCACTATGAAATCAGTAGGTTTCTTCTTAATTTTTCCCAATAGAATTTTTCTCACAGCTCAGAAAATACAAAACCAGCTGACTATGGACTGAAGCTTCTGAAACTGAAAGCCAAGATAAACCTTTTGTCATTTAACTATATTTTCTCTGGTACTTTGTTACAGCAAACAAATCTAGCAAAACAATGTTTTATATTATGCTGTAATACATAAAATATGTCCATCCCTTGTTATGAGTAGGTGTTTTTCCTGCTGGTCTAATCCCACTGCTCCGCCAGCCCCAAGTAACCACAGAGATGCTGTTTTAGATATAATTCTGTTGGCCAGTTACTAGTTTCTTATGGGCTAGATCTGCCTTAAATATTAACCCATTTCTATTAATCTAAGTTCTTCCACGTGGTCTTATCTTACAGGAGAGAGGGGCTGGCGTTTTTCTCTCTCCATCCTCCATCTTGACTCCTCTCTACTACTTCCTTTCTCCTCCTTGTCTCCTAGTCCCACCTATCTTGCTTTCCTATTGGCCAACAGTGCTTATTCATTAACCAATATGAGAAACATATTTACACAATGACATCTACCATCATCCTTTTGTCATATAACTATATTTTCTCAGGTACTTTGTCACAGCAAAAAAATCTAGCAAAAACAATGTTTTATATTATGCTGTAATATATAAAAATATGTCCATCCCTGGTGATGATATATGCGTTTTTGCACATAGCTCATTCATGCGTACATCGACTCATTTGTTATGGAGTATCTATCCAGCATGTCGATGGCCTGAAAGTGAGAGATGTGAGATACACCTGCCTCCATCTGGCTTTTCCATTGCAGTGTTGTTCTTAATGCATATTTAGCCATTTCAACATTATATTTTAAAACCTTCCATTGATCCAGCTCTGATAAATTTAGGAAAGGGTCCAAGATTTAAAGTACTGAATTGTCTATTTAAAACAAAGATTGGTGGGCATAATGGGGCTAGTAAAAACATCCTAGAGCCAGAAAGATGGCTCAGCAGATAAAGGTGCTTGCCAAGACTGGTGATCCGAGTTTGAGTCCCAGGATCCACAGTGGAAGCAGAGGAGTGACTCATGCATACTTCCTTAGATCTCCACACATGCACTCTGGCAGAGGCTCACCTCACCCCTCCCCAGATACATAACAAATGAACACATGGAATAAAGATTTGAAAAGCATCCTAAAGTCACATTCAACTTAGAAACATACAGAAGGGAGAGGGAGTCTACCAACAGAGGAAGCGAATGTCATGGTGGTCAAATGTCCTGCTCATAATGAGTAAACAACACAGTGAGTTCAGCTCAGCAGAGGGCCAGAGGTAGCAGTAGATGAAGATGAAACATTTGAACTCATATAGGGAACATGGAATGAAAAACAATTGAATCAAATCATGAAAAATAAGACTGAAAAGGAGACATAATAAATAAACAAACCAACAAGGAAAAGAGTCGCCTACATCAGTGATTGCAGTACACGGGGCCAAACTGATTTCCCCGACTCACATACAGAAACTATGAAAGCAGGACCAAAACAAAACCTAGCTAAGTACTGATCATCAGAGTCTGTTAGAGTGAAATAGAAACACAGAGGCATGAAGAAACACCAGGCAACTATTTCTGGGAGTGGGGGATTAAGAGAGGGAGGGAAGGAAAGAAGAAGGCAGGAAGAGAGGAAGGGAGGGGGGGAGGGAGGCAAGGAGGAAGGCAGGCAGGAAGGAAGGAAGACAGGCAGGAAGGAAGGGGGAAGGAGGGAGGGAGAGAGAGGGAGGGAGGGAATGAGGGAAGGAGGGAGGCAGGGATGGAGGGAGGGATTGAGGGAGGGAGGCAGGGAGGAAGGGAGGGAGGGAGGGAGGCAGGCTGGCAGGGAGGAGGCAGGCGGCAGGGAGGAAGGCAGGGAGGCAGGGAGGAAGGCAGGGAGGCAGGGAGGAAGGCAGGGAGGCAGGGAGGAAGGCAGGGAGGCAGGGAGGAAGGCAGGGAGGCAGGGAGGAAGGCAGGGAGGCAGGGAGGCAGGGAGGCAGGGAGGCAGGGAGGCAGGGAGGCAGGGAGGCAGGGAGGCAGGGAGGCAGGGAGGCAGGGAGGCAGGGAGGCAGGGAGGCAGGGAGGCAGGGAGGAAGGCAGAAAGGCCCATCTCTTTACCAGCTTGCTGGGATTATAAGCTTTCATAGTCTTTTATTCATCCGAATAAAACCAACCCTCCCAACCATGCTCAACTGAAGGCATGTTTTCCTAAAGGAAACAAGGAAAGACTAGAAAAACACTAATTCCAGTCCAATGAGACAGCTCCTGGTCAAATTTCTCACCAGAGAAGCTGCACCATGTGCTTTCTTTTCAACTTGGCACAAGGTCTTGTCCTCTAGGAAGCAGGAACTTCAGCTGAGGAATGGCTTCCTTCAGACTGGCTTGGAGCATGCCCATGGCACTTTCTTGATGGATGATTGATGTGTGGCCTCTGCTTCAGTTCCTGCCACGATGGACAGTGACCTGGCAAGTGTCAGCCAAATAGACCCTTTCCTCCCCACGTTGCCTTTGGTCATGGTGTTTTACCACAGCTACAGAAAACAAACAGGGGCAGGGACCTTACCTTTCCTCAAAGCCATTCAAAAGGGGAGACAATTGGGCTCGGGAGATGGCTCAGTTGGTGAAGTGCTTGCCTGGCAAGTATAAGGGCCAGAATTCAATCCCCAGCATGCATGGTATGTAAAAAGCCAAGAGTGGCATTGTGCACCTGAAATCCCAGCACTAGGGAAACAGAAAGCAGAGGATCCCAGGCCCATTGGCCAGACAGTCTAGCTGAATTCAGGAGCTCTGACTTAAGTGAAAGGTCTTGTCTTAGAAAATAAGGTGATAGATGAGACAGTGGTTGCTGCCCACTGTCCTCTGCATGCATGTGCACACAAGAACACACACTCATGCATATTAATATATACCCACAAGAACAAATGCACACACTCAGACACACAATACACAATACACACAATACACACCAGAGGGAATAATGACTTTTAAGTAATTATTGTAAAGCAAAACCACAGGTCTGGAGAGATGGCTAGTAGTTAAGACGTTAAGAGAAATAGCTTGATGAGGGATGTTCTTCTGTATATATGTTTCTCTTACTGGTGGATGAATAAAATAGCCACTAGAGGCAGGAAGATAGACAGGGCTAGGAGATGAGGAGAATTCTGGGAAATGTAGGCAGAGAGGGCATGCAGAAAGGTGCCATGGAAGGACCAAGAGGTAGAACACTCCAGTCATTCTCCAGTAAGATAAGACCATGTAGAAATAAATAGATTAGTAGTTATGGGTTAATAATTAAGACAGAGCTAGTCAATAATAAGCCCCAGCCATCAGCCAACAGTTTAATAATTTATATAAGTTTCTATGTGTTCATTTGGGGCGGAAGCGGTGGGACCTGGCAGGACAAGAAACTTTCCTGAAACACTAGCTGCTTTTTCAGAAGAGCCAGGTTCATTTTCAGAAGCTACATTGCAGGCCACAACTGACTGTATCTACAGTTCCAGGGGGTCTGATGTCCTCTCCTGGCCTCCTTGGGCTGCACACATATGGTACATATACATACATGCAGGCAAAACGCTCGTACAGATTAAAATAAATAAGAAAAACATTGAAACAAAACAACAAAGTAGCCACACTGAATTGGGTATTCTGCATAATTCTACCAGACATGGTTTATTCCAGGGACTTTAGGGGCCACCTTGCTTCAACTTCTTGTGTCAAACACAAGCTGCATTTGAAGTTTTAAAACATTACTAGAGTCGAGAGAAGATTATGACTGCTACTCTGAGGATAACTCCTTATGGGAACAAAAATGAAGCATTTCTCATGTGAAACTGCTGTAAGGTTAATGAATACATTTTATGTCCCACGCCAAACTTCATTTTCTCTACCAAATGGAAACCAGTAGGAAACCAGAGTATAAAGAAAAATCTAAGTGGCATTGGACGTGAGAAAGCCTACAGAACAGGGAATGTCTGCATGAAAGCCTCTGCTTTCATCCGGTCTGTCATCATAGGAGCCAGGAAGTAGCTCCTCAAATGGGATCATAGTCCAAGCACAGTAAAGGCAATAACAATGAAATGGGCCTGCATAGACAAACAAAATTAGCAAAACAACAAACGAAAGTCTTCGCTTCACCACAGCACTTTACTTTGAGAATCAAACACTGTCCTCAAGATCTGGAAATCAGATATCACATTCTCCTTTTGGTTAGGACATGCCACTCTTTCCAGTGCATCCACTGTGCATTAAGAGCCTGGTTTGTGCCAAGAATTGTGCTGCTATGTGTGTGCTGTTGACATGGCTGAGATGGCTCAGCATAGTCTATGCCCTGTGAGATCTTGGGGGAGGGGTGGAAGTAACTGATGGTGATGTCACAGTGTGTTGAGTGCTTGGAGAGCAGTCACAGGGCATGAATACTGGCAAAACAGGGCAAGTCTTCCAGAGAACACTCTTCAATGGGAGTGACATGAGAGATGACACTGGTGGAGGGACTGAAGTGCATTAAGTGAAGATGAGGGTAATTTAAGAAAAAGATGTACATGGAGACCGCCCTAAGTGAATAGCGCCACAATTCCAACAACAGAACAGAAGGAACCTTGATGAAATGGCAGTGGGGAGACTGGGAAGCTGTGTTTGAGTTTGAGGAGTCAAATCTCAAACTTGAGGCAAAAAGGGTTTCAGACACAGGGGAGACGGAAAGCTGCAGAGGACAGAGAAGTATTATTGGATGTGGTAGCACTGGGGGCACTGGCGGTTGCATCAGGACCACTCCAATGAGGCAATGGAGAATGGAGGTGAGAGCAACAGAGGTTGCTAGGCCTGACCTTAGGAACGGGGCTTCCAGCTGCAAAGCAAGAGGAAGGCAAGTTGGATTGATTCCTTGTAACGTTTGCTCTTTGTACTTTATTTTTAAAAATTACATCTATTTATTTTGTAGCAGAGGGAGAGGGAGAGAGAGAGAGAGAGAGAGAGAGAGAGAGAGAGAGAGAGAGAGAGAGAGAGAGAGAGACTGTGGGAGCTAATTCTCTTTATCTACCATGTGCATCTCTGGAATAGAACTCAGCCTCCTGAGCTAACTCAAGCTTGAGAGAAATCCCTTTGCTCACTGAGCTCTCCTCAGCCCTTTTAACTTTTAATTTTTTTCTGACAGAATCTCTCTCTCTCTCTCTCTCTCTCTCTCTCTCTCTCTCTCTCTCTCTCCTCCCTCCCTCCCTCCATCCTCTCTCTCTCCCTCTCTCTCTCTCTCTCTCTCTCTCTCTCTCTCTCTCTCTCTCTCTCTCTCTCTCTCTCTCTCCCCCTCTCTCTGAACTGTCTGGGAGTTAGTCTCTGATGCTGTTTTGCACCTCATGCTTGAGTAAATTGTACATTTATGCAATGTATTGATCCAATGCTGGAGGGGAGCTAATACTGACAGGGGAGCAGACTTGGGTGAGCACCCTGTGTGGTATTCTCTTCTTGAGGGCATCTTGGGATGCACTCCCTGTGACATAAAATCCTGGTGCATGACCATCAGGTCTCCAGGAAATTCAGTGAAGAGATTTTGTCTTTCTTGGCCTTAATGCTGCGTTCCAGTTTCTTTACAGGGAGGAGAGTTTTGTGATCATCTGGATGGCAAACCTATCTCTTGGGTTCTATAGTGCATTTCTTTAAGTACAAAGCTATTCTTACATAATACAGCACTGGCCCAGAGCAGGAAATTAACATTGGTACACTGTGCAGACCTAATTCAGAACCTACTAACTGTCCCAATAGTGCTCTGCACTCCCTGCAAACATGAGTGCACTTAGTATCATGTTTCTTTAGGTGATTCAATACATAGCCGGTTGTCTTTGTATTTCATGAGTTTTCATTGTGTTCTCTCTCTCTCTCTCTCTCTCTCTCTCTCTCTCTCTCTCTCTCTCTCTCTCTCTGTGTGTGTGTGTGTGTGTGTGTGTGTGTGTGTGTGTGCCTGCACTTGCCCTTGCACACACATAAATGGTCCAGAGGATGACAGCAGGTATCTTCCTTTATTGCTCTCTACCTGTTTTTTAATTACTCATTTTATTATTATTATTATTGTTATTTTATATCCTGATCTGTATTTCCTCTTTCCTCTTCCCCTACCCCCCCCTCATCTTTTCTGCCATCTCCCCATCCATCCCTCCTCCATTTGTTTCTGTTCAGAAAGGGGCAGGCCTCCCTTAGATATCAATCAAACATGGCATATCAAGTTGCAGTAAGACTAGGTACCTTCCCTCGTATTAAGGCTGAGCAAGACAACCCAGTAGGAGGAAAACGGTTCCAAAAGCCAGAAAGAGTCATATCTTTCTCGGTCAGATTACCTCACTCAGGATGATTTTTTTTTCAGTTCCATCCATGTGCCTGAAAATTTACCGATGCCATTGTTTTTAACAGCTCAGTAATACTCCATTGTATAAACATATCACATTTTCTTTAGATCTGTTCTTTGGTCGAGGGACTTCTGGGTTGTTTCCAGTTTCTGAATAAAACTGCTATGAGCATAGCTGATCAAGTGTCCTTGTGTGTGGTGAAGAATCCTTTGAGCATATGACCAAGAGTGTATAGCTGGATCTTGAGGTAGATTGAGTCCCAATTCTCTGAGAACACCATATTTAGTTGCAAAGCATCTGTATAAGTTTGCAACTCACACCAGCAGTGGAGGAGTGTTGCCCTTCTCCACATCCTCGCCAGCATGAGCTGTCACTTGTGGTTTTGATCTTAGCCATTCTGACAGGTATAAGATGAAATCTCAGAGTCATTTGATTTGCATTTCCCTGATGGCAAAGGATGTTGAACATTTCTTTAAGTGTTCCTCCGCCATTTGAGATTCCTCTGTTGAGAATTATCTACTTAAGATCTGCAACTTATTTTTTTAATTGGATCATTTGGGTTTTTTTTTTTTTTTTTTGATGTCTAGTCTTTTTTTTTTTTTTTTTTTTTTTTTAGCTCTGCATATTTTAGAAATTAGCCCTCTGTCAGATGTGGAGTTGGTGAAGATATTTTCCCATTCTGTTCTATTGATGATGTCCTTTGCCTTAAAGAAGCTTTTCAGTTTCATGAGGTCCCACTTATTAATTGTTATCTTAGTGCCTGTGCTACCAGTGTTCTGCTCAGGAAGTTGTCTCCTGTGTAAATGTGTTAAAGGCTATTTCCCACTTTTTCTTCTATCAGGTTCAGTGTATCTGATGTATGTTGAGGCCTTTGATCCACTTGGATTTGAGTTTTGTGCAGGGTAATAGAAAGCAAGGGATATACTTGCCTTCTTCTACTTGCCGACATCCAGTTAGACCAGAACCCTTTGTTGAAGATGCTTTCTTTTTTCCAGTGTATAATTTTGGAATTTTTTTTTGTCAAAAGTCAGGTGTCCATAAGTCATAAGGTGTCCATAAGGTGGATTTATGTCAGGGTCTTCTATTCAATTCCTTTGATCCATCTGTCTGTTTTTAAGCCAATACCATGCAGTTTTATTACTATAACTCTGTAGTAGAGCTTGAAATCAGGGATGGTGATACCTCCAAAAGTTCTTTTATTTCACAGGATTAACTATTCTGTTTTTGTTTTGTTTTTCCATATAAAATTGATTATTGTTCTTTCAAGTTCTGTAAAGAATTGCATTGGGATTTTGATAGGGATTTTGTTGAATCTGTAGATTACTTTTGGTAGGATGGCCACCTTTATACTATGTTAATCCAATCGATCCATGAGCATGGGAGATCTTTCCATTTTTTGATATTTTCTCCAATTTCCTTCTTCAAAGACTTGAAGTTCTTGTCATACAGGTCTTTTACTTGCTTGGTTAGAGTTACTCCGAGATATTTTGTATTATTTGAAGCTATTGTGAAAGGTGTTATTTCCATGATTTCTTTCTCAGACTGTTTGTCATTTGAATATAGGAGGACTACTGATATTTTTAAGTTAATCTTATATCTTGCCACTTCACTGAAGTTGTTTATCAGCTGTAGGGGCTCCCTGGTAGAATTTTTGGAATTGTCCTATGTATACTATCATATCATCTGCAAAAAGCAATACTTTGACTTCTTCTTTTCCAATTTATATTTCTATTATCTCCTTTAGTTGTCTTATTGCTCTAACTAGAACTTCAAGTCTTATATTGAGGAGATATGGAGACAGTGAACAGCCTTGTTTTGTTCCTAGTTTTAGTGAAATTGTTTTGGGTTTCTCTACATGTAATTTGATGTTGGGGATAGGCTTACTGTAAATTGCCTTTATTATGTTTAGCTATGACTCATATTCCTAATCTCGCTAAGACCATTATCATAATGGGGTGATAGGTTTTGTCAAAGACTTTTTGAAGCATCTAAATGTGTTTTTTTTCTTTCAGTTTGTTTATATAGTGGATTACATTGACAGGTTTTTGTCTTTTGAACCATCCCTGCAATTCTGGATGCTCTTTGACATGCTCATGGTTTCAGTTTGTGAGCATTTTATTGAGTTTTTGTTTTTTGCACTAATGTTCATGAGGGAAATCGGTCTGTATTTCTCTTTCTTTGTTGAGTCTTTGTGTTGTTTGGGTATCAGAGTGACAATGGACTCAATAAAAAGCACTTGGCAATGTTCATTCTGTTTCTAATTTGTGGAGAAATTTGAGGATGTCTTAGTAGGGTTTTTATTGCTGTGAAGAGACACCAGACCACTGCAACTCTTATAAAGAAAATCATTTAGTTGGAGTGGTTCACTTACAGTTCAGAGTTTCAGTCCATTGTCATCATGGCAGGGAGTATGGTAGCTTGCAGGCAGACATCGTGCCCACCAACACAGTGACATGCTTCCTCCAATAGGGCCATACACACTCCAACAAAACCATACCTGTTAATAATGTCACTCCTTATGAGATTATGGGGGCCAATTACATTCATGCTGCCATAGAGGAGTATTAGTATTAGCTCTTCTTTGAAAGTCTGGTAGAATTCTGGCCCTGATGTTTTTTTGATTGGGAGACTTCCAATGATGACTTCTATTTTCTTATGGGTTATAGGTCTATTTTAGTTGTTTATCTGATCTTGATCTGACTTTGGTAAGTGGTGTGTATCAAGAAATGTGTCATTTGTTTTAGATTTTTCTAATTCTGTGAAGTATAGGTTTTTGAAGTATGACTTAATGATTCTTTAAATTTCCTTGGTGTCTGTTGTCATGTCCCCCCTTTCATTTGTGATTTTGTGAATTTGAACATCCTCTCTGCCTTTTTGGTTAGTTTGGATAAGGTTTGGTCTATCTTGTTGATTTTCTCAAAGAACCAACTCTTTACATTGCTCTCTTTGTTTCTATTTTTATTGATTTCAGCTTTCAGTTTGATTATTCCCTGCTGTCTATTCCTCTTGGGTATGTTTGCTTTTTATTTGTTCTGGAGCTTCAGGTGTGGCTAGCATGAGATCTCAAATTCTTTATGAAGGCACTTAGTGCTATGAATTTCCTCATAACACCACTTTCATCATGTCCCATAAGTTTGGGTATGTTATGCATTCATTTTCACTGAATTCTAGGAAGTCTTTAATTTCCTTCTCTATTTCTGCATTGACAGTAGCATTCAGTATCCATTTCCATGAATTTTAGGTTTATATTGTTTAACAATTGTCATTGTTAAAATCAAGCTTTAATCTGTGGTGGTCTGAGAGAAGGAAGGGGTTATTTTAATTTTTTTATCTGTTGAGACTTGCTTTGAGACTGAGTATGTGGTCAGTTTTAGAGAATGTTCTGTGAGGCACTGAGAAGAAGGTGTATTCTTTTTGTGTTTGGGTAAACTATTCTGTAGATATCTGTTAGGTCCATTTGGTTCAAAATGTTTGTTAACTCCATTAAGTCTCTGTTTAGTTTATGTCTGAGTGACCTATCTATTGGTGAGTGTTGGGTACTGAAGTCTCCCACTATCAATGTGGGAGGGTTGATGTATAATTTAAACTTTATTAATGTGGGTGCCATTGCATTTGGGGCATATATGTTGAGAATTGAAACCCCAGCTTCATAGAATTTTTCCTTTGAAGGGTATTAAATGTTTTTGTCTATTTTAATTAGTTTTACTTTGAAATCTATTTTATTATGTATTAAAATAGCTACACCAGCTTGCTTCTTGGGGTCATTTGCTTGGAAAATGTTTTTCCAAACTTACTCAGAGGTAATTTCTATCTTTGACGTGAAGGTTGTTCGTTCCTGCTATTTTGTTGCAGTTGTTTGTGGTGGTGGTGGTGGTGGTGGTGGTGGTGGGTGTGTGTGTGTGTGTGTGTGTGTGTGTGTGTTTCCTTTGGGTTATGCTGGTATGGGATTATTTATTGCTTGTCTTTAATGGGTGTAGTTAACCTCCTTGTGTTGGAGTTTTTCTTCTAGTACCTTCTGTAGGTACTAGATATTGGATTTGAGCATAGTTTTTGCTTAAAAATGACTTTATCATGGAATATCTTGTTTTCTCCACCTATGGTGATTGAAAGTTTTGCTGGGTATATTAGTGGCCTCTTAGAGTCTGCAGCACATCTGTCCAGGCTCTTCTGGCTTTTAGAGTCTCCATTGAGAAGTTGGGTGTAATTCTAATAGGTCGACCTTTATATATTATTTGGCCTTTTCATCTTGCAGTTTTTAATATTTTTTCTTTGTTCTCTGTGTTTAGTGTTTTGATTATTATATGGTATAGGGACTTTCTTTTTTTGGACAAATTTATTTGGTTTAGTGTAGGCTTCTTGTACCTTTATAGGCATCTCCTTTAGATTAGGAAAGTTTTCACCTATGATATTGTTAAAAATATTATCTGGGCCTTTGAACTGTGATTCTTCATTTTCCTCTATCTCTATTATTCTCAGGTTTCATCTTTTCATAGTGTCCCAGATTGTAGATGGGAGTTTCTGTCCTCCCCAGTCTTGCAGGCATTCAATCCCAAATAAACACACAGAGGCTTATATTAATTATAAACTGTCTTATTACTCAGGCTTATTACTAACAAGCTCTTAAGAGTCAAATTAACCCATAATTCTTATCTATGTCTAACCACTTAGCTTGGTACCTTTTCTCAGTAAGGCATTCTCATTTTACTTCCTCTGCTTCTGGCTAGCAATTGTGCCTCTGCCTTTTCTCTTCCCAGAACTCTCCTAGTCCAGCATTTGATAGTCCTTTCCTCATTTTCTTTAAGGGTTTTTTATTCATTTCTCTTTAAGGGCATCTAGCATCTTCCAAAGTTGGTTATAAGAAAATTTTCTCAAGCTTCAGCTGTGTTAGAATAGTCTGGGCTTGCTGTAATGGATTGCTGGTCTCTGGTGGTGACAACAGCCCTTTCTGTTGTTGGCTGCGTTCTTATACTGGCATTTGGCATCTGGATTTGGAGTGATTATAGGTATAGATGCCAATTTCTGGGTTTGTCTTTTCTTCCCTGGTTTCTATTTGCTCTCTGGTCTTCTAGCTGGAATGACCTGTGGTTGGGTAGTGGTTCTTTGCCTGAGTTGGGGGACTTCTGATGGTCTGGATGGCCTCTGGTCCATCCAGAAGGGGGTACCACCCAAGTTAGGGGCTGGAGTTATGGTGATGTGCACAGCCTCTGATCTAGTTGAGGGCCCTCTGGAGTTAAGAATGGTGGTCTGACCTCTGGTGGAGTAGGAGGCTTCCACCAGAGATATGGGGCAGGATAGGGTTACTAGGAGAGGAGGGGCTGTTGGGATTATGCTGGGCAGATGTGGGTGGGGTGGAGGTTCAGGATGCTGGCCTCGCTTCTGGTGGGATAAGAGGCTTCTGCCAGGGATGTAGGCTGGAAAATGGTCCACCTTGTTTTTGAGACAATGTTTGTCACTGAACCTGGTGCTCACCTATTCAGCCAGACTAACAATCCAGTCAGTCTCAGGAATACACCTGTCTTTGCCTCCTTATTGCTGGGATTATAGGTGCATACCCTGCTTTTTACATGGGTGTTGGGATGTGAACTCAGGTCCTCATGCTTTCAAGACCAGTGCTTTGCCAATTGAGCCATATCCTCAGCCCCAAGTATGGACATTAAAAAGAGAACAGGGCAGTTGTTTTTCAGGCAGTCTGATGACTTAATTGGATACTTCCTTGTGCTTAGATTTTGGGATTGCTCTTAGGACAGGATACTATAGGCATAATGCTGTGTCTTTCTTAACACATCCTATCAGGAGATATATGTCAGTGTTTTGTCCCAGTTCTGGCTGGTCTCCTTAAAATTTCATCCTCCAAAGGAACTATAGATGATTCTTGCTTAAATCAGTAATTACATTTCTTATCAATTGGTGATTTTCTAAATCCACCATCCTATCTACGTTTAATAACTAAATTCTTACTATATGGTGGTGCTTTTTATTCTGTATTTAATTAGTTATTTGTTCTTATCCTTGGGTCCTTACAGAATCTTGTTTATGTTATTATTTGATCCGTTAATAATGGATAGCTTCTTAAGATACTGCAGTGAGGTTATAGGCATACAAAGCAAAGCCAGAAGAGGGTATATATATATATATATATATATATATATATATATATATATATATATATATAAGAGGGTGTGAATGATTAGTGCTGCAAATCTAACTCATTGTCGTTCTGCAGCTTTGAAAACTCTGCAGGCCAGGTACTGAGGATGCATCTATAGGGAGTGAGGGCCATGGAGAGTCAGCCCAGTGGGAGTGGGGACAGACTTTCTGTATTCTAACCCCTGCGAAGAAAGGATTAATTTTGATAGTTTGTCAAGAATTCCCTCCCCAGACAGACAGATTAGATGTGGGACAAGAAAAAAGATCATAAAGAGTAATAGAGAAGGCATCAGGGGCAAAAGTGATATCCCACAAAAATGTGACAATCATATTCCTTCTGAGAATTTGGGGGAAGTAATTGGTTCTTGAATATCAACTGCAAAGGCTGCTGAGATGTGATGACCACCTCAGGCTTTGGCTGTGTTTTTACAGTCTAGAGATTAGGGGTCAGAAGTTCAGGACCAGGGATCTTAAAATCCCTCCTGGACAGGAATCTGAATAAAAAGACACCCCTCTCCTTAGTATGCACAATCATCATAAAAAAAAAAACTGTACACCCACATTAAAACCTTGGTTGTCAGGTCTGGTAGGGTTCCTCCAGAGAATTCTGAGGGCCTGTGGAATTTACGTTTAAACCTGTGCTTCTGACTCCTGAAAAGGTACCCAATAGGCCATTTTGTGTGAGGAGAATCTTATTGCAAAATATTCATCATTTAGCTTTATTTATTTTATTCACATTAATCAGAAACAGATGTAACCCAGAATGCAAGTTATTTCAGAGTTTATGTTAATCCCAAAGATTCAGGAATATAGCATGCCTGCTGAACCCCCCAAAATGCAGAAATATAGTCTGCTAGCTGAACTCCCAAAGATACAGAAATACAGTATGCTAGCTGAACTCTAAAAGAACCAAAAAAAGTTCTCAAGTTTTTTTGAGTAATACTTTAATCCTGAAGAAGTTTCTAGCCCTTGGTTTCATATTTGCTTGCTCTTGTGTTTGAAGGACAGAGAGGCAGATTAATGTGGTTTAAGATGTCTGGAAGCAAAAAGCTGAATGTGTCCGTTACCCTATTATCCAGAACACATAATACTCCCAAAGAAAATTCAAGTTAAAGATTCTGAATCCTGGATTTCACTTCAGGAAGGGCTGCCTCGCTGAAAATGTAGGTCACACAGTTTTGGCATCCTGTGTGGGTTTCCAGCTGTCTGCTGTAACAGAGGGATACGGGTTTCAAGGCGCAGCACTTTGGAGAGCAGGGGCCGTTTTCAAGCCCAAGCTATTCCCTTACTGAAGTTCCCTTTTCTTTACCTCTCTCACTTCTGGTTTTTCACTCACTTTGTGGTCAGAATTTTTAAGTAAACAGAGGACTAGGTAAACAAAAGAGCATTTCCTCTCTCTTTTCATCAGTTTACAAATAAATCTCAGTATTGGTAAAAGTTAAATTAATCTGATGAGAACAACAAAACCAAACAAAAACAACGACAACCAGCTGGCCTGTGATAGCTGAGATGGCTCTTAATACAAGTAGAAGACAGCGTGGAAGGACTCACTAAATGTCGGTCACAGGAGGGCAGAGAAGATAGGGTCATCATATTGTATTGTAGTTTGCAAGCTGCATGTTCAAGGATCCTGACAAATTAGGACAGAAAATGGTTAAGGGTCATATGAACATCATAGAGACCCAAAGAGAGCACAATTTGGAGAAAGAGAGTAAGAGGAAATGTGAGTTTTTAACCTTAGGGTTGCTCCCATGCTTTGCCTCTCAACCATTTGTGACCCTCTAGCAAGGTACTTGTAATTATTGTTATTATTATATTGAAGATGATTCCATAAATATATGCACACATACATTTTGGGTTCATACAACAAAAGTAGGCAAGAATTTAATTGAAAGGGAACTCATGGAATGTCACTGGATGATACCTGTCTGCAATCCCAGTGCTGGGGAGACTGGGGAAGGGAGAGTGGGAGCTCCAGGTTAGCCCCGCACTGGGGAGACTGGGGAAAGGAGAGTGGGAGCTCCAGGTTAGCCCAGCACTGGGGAGACTGGGGAAAGGAGAGTGGGAGCTCCAGGTTAGCCCAGCACTGGGGAGACTGGGGAAAGGAGAGTGGGAGCTCCAGGTTAGCCCAGCACTGGGAAGACTGGGGAAAGGAGAGTGGGAGCTCCAGGTTAGCCCAGCACTGGAGAGACTGGGGAAAGGAGAGTGGGAGCTCCAGGTTAGCCCAGCACTGGGGAGACTGGGGAAGGGAGAGTGGGAGCTCCAGGTTAGCTCAGCACTGGGGAGACTGGGGAAAGGAGAGTGGGAGCTCCAGGTTAGCCCAGCACTGGAGAGACTGGGGAAGGGAGAGTGGGAGCTCCAGGTTAGCTCAGCACTGGGGAGACTGGGGAAAGGAGAGTGGGAGCTCCAGGTTAGCCCAGCACTGGGAAGACTGGGGAAAGGAGAGTGGGAGCTCCAGGTTATCCCAGCACTGGAGAGACTGGGGAAAGGAGAGTGGGAGCTCCAGGTTAGCTCAGCACTGGGGAGACTGGGGAAAGGAGAGTGGGAGCCCCAGGTTAGCCCAGCACTGGGAAGACTGGAGAAAGGAGAGTGGGAGCTCCAGGTTAGCCCAGCACTGGGGAGACTGGGGAAAGGAGAGTGGGAGCTCCAGGTTAGCTCAGCACTGGGGAGACTGGGGAAAGGAGAGTGGGAGCTCAAGGTTAGCCCAGCCTGCACAAGACTCAATTGAAAAAGAAAAAGTGGGTACTTGTTTTGACATGAATCAAAACGGTTTCATATAACCCAAGTGTAGGAACACACTGAGCTTCTAGAACCAAGATGCTAGCAATTGACCAGGACCCGATCTCTCACACCCCTGAGCAGCTTGCCATTTTTATAATCTCTGCTCTCATTTCTTGGAAGGGGGATGGTAGTTCAGCTAGGAGGATGGTGTTCACAATCTGGGCAGTCATCAATGATCACAGCAATCATATTGTAAAGCAGGAAGGTCCCTACAGGTGCAATGGTAATTACCAATGAAGGGAGTATCCTTATGAGTGGGAACAACACCTCAAATGTGTCCCTTTGATTGCCTACTGTGTATAAGTCATAGAGATGTTGAGCCTCTGTCTTCACACAGAAGAGGATGCTGATGTGATACTAGTTTAAACATGACCACCATGAAGCAAGGCAGGGATAGTGTGTACACTAGTAATCCCAGGTAGGTGGAAGTTGGAAGATTGAGTGTTCAAGGCTAGCCTGAGTTACATAGCAAAACACTGTCTCAAAACAAAGCAAGCAAGTCTTTAGAAGACTAAGGAGTGTGATAATCTAGGAATTGGAGATTTGGGGATGTCTGATGTGGAAGGCATTAGAGTTGGGCTTTAGCAATGGGTAGATTGATGAGGTAGAGATGCACATGGCAGAAAAACTAGAAATAACAAGGGGTGGATAAAACCACAGAATGCATGTTAAGAACAGGGAGGCCTGAGTGCAAGGAGACCAGGCTTGGGAAACATGAGGAATAGCTCTGGTATCAATTAAGATTAGCTTCAGCTGCAAGTAATTACAGGGTAAAAGGAATAGACAGCAAAGTAAACACGGTTTGAGCAAGATAGAAGCTCATTTTCACCACACATTAAGGAGGCTGGACATTGTGGGTCCAGGGTGTATGGAATGACTCTAAACACCAACAACCCAGGATCCTTGCTGTGCTATGCAGCGCTCACATCCTTACTTCCTGGTTTCTATCTTGGAATCCATGATGATGACCCAAGCCATGCCGTTCACATCTACCTTCTGTCCAGCTGTCTGAAGAGGAAGTACCTCCTGCCTTGTAAAGGGAATTTCTATGGGTTATGCACAAGATTTTCCATTACTCCCTATTTGCCAGATGTCTGTATTACTTTTCTGTTGCTGTGATAAAGACTATAACCAAAAGCAATTTTGGCAGGGGTGGGGAACAGTCCAGACAAATAAGAGCAAGAACTCAAGGTAGGGACTCAGAGGCAAGAACTGCAGTAGAGACCATGGAGGAAGGTTGCTTCCTGGCTCACTCCTCACAACCTGCTCAGGCTGCTTTCTTATACAACTCAGAACCATTTGCCCAGAGGCGGTACTAACCCTCCACATATGTCATTAATCAAGATAATGCACTATAGACTTGCTACAGGCAGTTCTCAGTTGAGGTTCCCCTTCCCAGAGAACTCTAGTTTGTGTTGACAACATAACAAACCAAACAACCACCCCCCAAAAATCCCGATCAGACCACCAAAACTTGATAAAATAGATATAACTAACTATAAGGTCAGCTGGGAAATACAGTGGCCCTGTCCCCAAGTCAAAGCCAAGAGTACTATTTTTAAGAAGGGAAGAATAAATATTGGAAGACAAGAAGTCTTTCACTCCTACTGTGTCAAAACTATAGGCCCCGTGTGAGAGATGAAGCTAAAAGGGTTAGACTGATTAATACAATGTGGAAGAGGCTGTCATTGTAGTTGTTGTAGTCTTTGGCCAGCACCAAATGTTCTGGCATAGCCAAGTGACAAGATCAGGGCTATACTTTAAGAAGTTTGCTCCTGAACAGGGAACTATAGGCCATGCACGTTGGAAGTAGGAAAGGCTGTGTAGGGATGAGAGAGAACATGGTTAGGAGACAGTTGGTTAAGAATAGCATTATTGGGAACTAAATAGGTCTCACAGCATTTGGAAGACAAGATGGTGAGGAAGTGAAAGAGGAAAAGGGAAATTTCAGTGTTGAGCCCCAGTAATTAGGAACTGCTGGTGCCATTTATAGAATGAAAGTAAGAGGAGGAAGAAGTTGGAACACAAAGATGGAGGAAGCACATTGGTTTGGCACCAGGTCCTGTGGTTTGGGCATTCAAGTAGGTGTTTCCAGTAGGATGGCTGGAAAATGAGAGGAGTTGAGCAAGGATCTCCAGACCAACATTTGGCAGTTCAGTTCCTCTGTGGTGTCACATTACCAGCCCTTTAACAGTGGCCCATGGCTCACGAGTTATGATAGCACTGATTCATGGCCTGTACTTGCAAAGTCTCTGAGATGCTGAGAAGGCAATAAGCCCCCATCACTCATTTGTATTGAAGTTTCCAATTAGTCAAGGTGCTCTGGGCACATTTAGCATGGGCAAGAGAGGCTTGCGTGTACCGATACTGCTATATTTCCAGAGGAATGTCAATAAGGCTGCAAATGTGATTTTGGACATAGATTTTTAAGGGGGAGGGGAATACAAATTGAGGGTAACACTAAAGGCTTTTCCGAGAAGTTCTTACTTCAGGGTTTTATAATCTGTTTGTAAATCAACTATTCATTCTCTCAATAAATATTTATGGAGAACTGCTATGGCGTGCTAAATACAGGTTTCATGAGACCGAGTAAGTCAAACATGGTCTCTGACTCCATGGAAGCTAGTCTAGACTAGGGCTTGGCAAACTACAGCCAAATCTGGATAACGGCTTTATTGTTGTTGTTCTTTGTATTGTTTTACCTGAAAAGTAAGAATGGTTTTTCCCATTTGGAAATGGTTAGGAAAATATCATGAAAAATAAAGGTGGGGTAGAGAGATGGCTCAGTGGTTAGAGTGATTACTACTCTAGCACAGGTCCAGAGGTCAGGTCCTAGCACTCACCTTGGGTAGTTCACAAATTCCTAGCTGCAACTGAGCTGACAGCCTCTTCCAGCCTCCTTTTCCCAGCACATACATGTGCATATACTCACAGAGACAAACATATGCTCATACATGTTAATAAATTAAAGTCTTAAAAGCAGGTCTGGCAAGATGGCTCAGTGGTTAAGTGCATTGGCTGTTTCAATTCATGACCATTTGTAACTTCCTTCCCAGAGGATCTGATGCCCAAGTCTGGCCCTCACGGGCACTAGGAATTCATGAAGTACACTGGCATACATGCAGGTAAAAACCACACACACATAAAATAATATATTTTTAAAATTTAGTTAAAATGTAATTATATCATTTCTCCCCTTCCCTTTACTTCTTCCAACCCCTCCTGTCTCCCCTCTCTGCAATTCCTCCCATTCCTTCCTTACTCTCTCTCAAATTCATGGTCTTTTTTTCTTTTGATTATTATTGTTTTACACACACACACACACACACACACACACACAACACACACACCCTGGTGAGTCTGTTTAGTGTTGGTTATATAGACATGATTTCAAGCTGACTACTTGGTAGTGTATAACCAATCAACCAATTGAAGGTTCATCCTTGGGAAAACTAATTCTTCCTTTCTCAGTAGTCCTCATTTGCCTTTAGGGCTGGGACCCTGTGAGATCTTCCCCTTGCACATGAGCATGCCCATTGATGATTCATTGTTTGGGTCTTGTTTAGACAGACATATTGAGGTGGTTTTCATGCAGGCAGCTTCCCTGTCACTTCTAGGAGAAACGACCTCACACCAGACTTCCCAGGCTTCTGGCTCTTATACTTTTCCCATCGTCTCTTTAGTGATGTTGAGCCTTAGGTGCAGAAGTTGTGTTGTAGATGTATCTTTAGGGACTGGAAACTCCATGAATAATTAGTCTCTGTATTTTGACAATTAGTCTCTGTATTGTGATTCTCTGCTTCAGAGAGAAGCTTCCTTGACAAGGGTTCCTGCAGTTATGCCTTATTTACTTTTCTGCTGCTGTGCAAAGCATCAAGACCAAGGCAACTTAGATAAGAAAACATTTAAGAGAGGCTTAAGTTTCAGAGGGTGTCTATGACCATCATGGTGAGTAGCATGCCACAGGCAGGCAGGCATGATGCTGGGACAGTAGCTGAAAACTCACATATTGAGACAACAAGCAAGAGACAGAGAGAAAATTAACTGGGAATAGCATGGGCTCTTGAAACCTCAATGCCCACCCCCAGTGACACACCTCCTTCAATAAATCCATACCTTCTAATCCTTCCCAAACAGTTCCACCTATTAGAGACTAAGCATTCAATTATAAGAGCCTATGGGGGGCATTCTCATTCAAACTACCATAGGGTATAAGGTTAACTATTTAGAGTGCAGTTAGGAATTTTAGGAAGTAGAGCTACTAAAATGGTGGTAGGCTTTCCTCTAAGATATATGGCCTCACTAGCTGCAGGTAGTTGGCTAGGTTTCCAGAACCAGGCATGATTTCCTGAGCTTACCTTATGCCCAATTAGAGAGATGTTAGTACAACAAAGATATGGGTGCCACCATTGAACCATTAGGACTATCTTGCAGGGCTGGCCATTGCTGTGGTTCACTGACATTACAACTGGATGAGAATATTAATTGCTTCCCTCCTTTGATAGCTTGCATAGTTCTTGTTGTTATTATGAAAGTTAGTCCTCATATCTAGCTGGAATTTTCTGAGTTCTATGTCTGAAGAACATTTTCAGTAACATAGATGTATCTTCACTTTTGGGAGGTAACCAAGGGCAACAGAAATATCCTATATGGTTTTCAATATATTTTGGACTTCCATGACCAAGGGAAAGAGATTGGAAAGAGATTCTTATGCCTGGGGTTTATGTTTGATTGTCTATGGTTCTTGGGGGAAGTATTTTTGTTTTAGCCAAAGTGGCATAATTTCATTTATGGCAAATGCACACAATATATATATATGTGTGTGTGTGTGTGTGTGTGTGTGTGTGTGTGTGTGTGTGTGTGTGTGATATTTAATTTTAGGTAAATATAAACTATGCTTAACTTTTTATTCTTAAAAAATTATAGCAAAAATAAAAATGGTACTTTGTAATGTATGAAAATTATAAGAATTTCAGGTTTTGGCATTCAAAAAATGTTTTAATTTTCACAGAACACACACTTACTGCATATTGTTCCTGGTTGCTTTCACACTATAATTGCAGAGTCTAGTGTGATGGAGGATGCATGGATTGCAAAGCCTGAAATATTTAGTATCTCATGCTTTACAGAAAGTTTATCAATTCCTAGTCTCAACAGGATTAGTCACAAAAAGAGCATCACACATTATGTCTATGTTTTTAAGCAAGCCAGGCGAGTTTCATGGTTGTTGTGTCCCAACGAATATCCCCTTTATCCCTACAACCACAATCTAAATATCCAGGCCTGCAGTGGATCTTCACAAGATTGTCCCCACTGAATTCTGGCCTTCATGATCCCAAACTTTGTACCTTCTCACAGTTAGTGCTTCTATGCTACTCTGTGCTTGCTTGTAACAAAGAGGTATAGCAGAGGTTATGCTTGCAGACCCATCAGAAGAAGGCTTGCATCTGGTCTGTTGGAAGGCTCCCTCTGAGGTGACCAATCAGTCCACTACCTAAATATCCACCACAAAGTAACAAAGCCCGAAGAGGATTTGAGGAGAGGCCACATGATAGGACAAATGCGTTCTCCAGTTCTCCCATGGATGCTGGTTCAGGGACTAAGCATGTGGGTGAAGCAGTCATTTCGGGTATCTGTTTGATAATGCCAGCCGCATCTGACCTTCTGTTGCAACCCCATTAGGGACTGGGTGAGAAGCACCTAGTTAAACCAGAGAAACTTTAGAAAGATAGATATTTGTGTTAACTTAAGGGTGTGGGGATGATGAGTCATTACATAGAAGTAGAAGCAGGGTTTGGACAGTGTCTTAGTTAGGGTTTCTATTGCTGTGAAGAGACACTGTGACCATGGCAACTCTTATTAAGAAAAACATTTTATTGAGATGGCAGCTTATAGTTCTGAGGTGCAGTCCCCAGATGGGGACTTCAAAAAGTTCTAAAGATGAACAGATGGCTTGGGTTATTCATGGCTGTGCAGGTAGCTTTGGAGTGCAGGTCCATCTTGGTATGGAGAAAAAATCTGCAAGTAGGATTGATATTCTGCAGGTACATTGATGTAGTTGCACTAGTTATTGAAATATGGCTATGATTTTGTACCAATTGAGGAATAACAGGTACAACTTCAATAAGCAATAATATTATAGTTTAGCAAAATTCCTGCACATGTGATTTCAGATCGGAGAATCCATGCTTTATGGTACAGGCATTTCCTGTTTGGGTCCTAGGAGTACAGATCTGTGGCACAGGCTATGGATGTCCGGTTATTTGTGGGAGGCATCAGAAAGCAATGCCCGGTCCCTAAGTGTTGGGGTGTGGGGTGTGTTTTGTGTTCATGGTGGAGTGTGAGTAGCATCATATGTCTAGCTGAGGAAGACTAATTCTGCACACTGTGAAAAACTTACCTGAACTATGCTCATGGGAAAAAATAGGATTCATGTGCAGGCAGAGGTTGTGAAGGTTCTTCAAAACCCTGTTTAGTGTCCAGGAAGCCATGAGCTTACGCAAGTGACCATGAGAATTCTGTTATCTCCTTTGCTCTGCACCCAGACTCTGGCCCATCGCTTTCTTTGTTTTGTGCCTGGTCCCTCTCACAGTCACCAGAACAGACTGTGCAGGGGCAGCTTCACACATTGTGAGGTGAAAGCACTGGCCTAGCCTGTCAACCATCGCTCTTACTGTGGTCTTTTCATCTCCTCTGTCCTCTTTTCCCTTCCATGGTGACTCATCGTCTACCTGATCTCATCATCCAGAGGGGTAACCGGACACCCCTCAGTCTGTCCTCCTCTACCCTCCCTCCACCAATGGCATATCTATCCCAGGAGAGTGAAGGAGTTGGGTGAGAGACCTACAAAGCACTGGGAACAGCTAGTATGAAGCGGGGGCAGCAGTATAAACCATTACTCACTAATCCCCAGTGACCTCACTTGAAGGGGAAGCCATTGACACAGTTTATACAATTCCCAAAATTAGGCCATGACTCACTGGATGTAGTTTAGAGAGTAAGTCAGTGTTGGCTTTTCTCAAAACCAGAGCCCCAAGAAAGCATTTGGGTGCAGTTAGCATGTTTTGGAAGGTTGCCTGGGGAAGCAGGAATGAAGACACAGGGAGATTAATTAATTAAGTCAGAAGAGGAAGAGAAACTGAAAACTGAAAAGCATTGTGATGGTGTATTCCCTATGGTGGGCAACTGGGGCCTGACACTATGGGTGACCCTGTGAAAGACCACACAGAATGCTTCCTCTAGCCTGGACCTAGTGGCATAGGCCCATAATTCCAGCTACTTGGGAGGTGGAGGCAAGGGGATAGCAAATTCATGGCTTCTAGAAGATGAGAGTCTAGGGCTCTGGACACTGCTTCCTGTAGATGCCAGTTTACTGTTATTCAAGGTTGTTCCCAAGAGGTTTGCATTTGTGGCCTTTGCTTTAAGGTAAGTTCCAGAGGCTTGGAGAAAGCCATGGATCAGAAGAGCAAAGAGTCACTGTACTTGGGATGGGAGCTGAGTATGTGCCTGGGAACTAACCAGTGCAGCTGTATCTGAATCCAGAGGCTGACTGAGGACCAGGCCTGGCCACAAGCAGAATCATCTTCCAATGGCAGCAGATACAGACCATACCCATTAACTTCCATGGTCCAATGAAGCTTAAGATTAGAATAAGTTAATAAAGGATTTGTGCTGCAATGTCTATGTTCTATTGGCAGTTTTATACCATACTCAATGTAGATAATTTAGACAATAAGAGAAAATATGTTCTGGGATTTTTATTTATATGTCAGCACAGAGTGTTAGAGCTTAAGCTGTTGAGTATTTTAAGTGGCACACTGCCTGTCGTAGTGTAGGTGTCTCCCAAAGCTCCCTAGTGCTGGCCGAGGACAGCTTGGTTGTGTCTGGATACAGACTCCTCTCTTGTCATTTTCCTGGTCCTCAGTACCTCAGACACCATCGTTTCTCCTCTCCACTCCCATCCCTGACCCACCCTTCAAATTCTCTCAAGCTTTTATAGGAAGTCAAAAGATTTGCTGGTAAATGTTGCTTGCTCTTGTCATAGCCTCTAAAGATCCCTGCTTGTTCCTGGGTAAACGAATGTGTCTGATTAGGGAAAAGGTCATGTGTAAGTTGTGGAGGGAGAACAAACCACGATGAATATTTCAAGGTATTAGTGCACTTCACTAACACCCCTGAGAGGAGCTTCCCAGCAACAGTGGAAGACATTATGGAGGGATTTGACCATTGAGTGGGAATGAGCACATGGCTCTGAAATGATCTAAAAGCTGAGAAGAAATTAGAAAAAGGTCAGAGAGAGCTGCCAGGTAAAGGGATTGGCATGTGTCCAGGCTCTGAGAATTGGGGCTGTAAGGGACATTTGGGTAAGGATGGCAATTGGCAATTGTGCACCTACTTGGCTTCCTTCTGCAATTCCATTAAATGAAGACAAAGGCAGGGTCAGTATGGCAGCTACTGTTATATAAAGAGGTTCAGTCATGGGATACTTCCTTAAGAGGATAGAAATTGACACATACCCAATTGTTTGAAAGATGGAGCCAGGAGGTGGTGGCACATTCCTTTAATCCTAGCACAGAAGAAAGAGACAGGCAGATCTCTGTGAGTTTGAGACAAGCCTGGTCTACAGAGTGAGTTCCAGGACAGCCAGGCTACACAGAGAAATCCTGTCTCAGGAAAAAAAGGAAAGAAAAGAAAGAAGAAACTGGAAAAGAAAAAGATGGAAATGCTGCTGTCTGCACTCCTGAAGAAGAGTTTATGCTGTCAGTAATGAGAAAATCAATCCAACAGGGAAAGCAAGGTAATGATCAGCTCTATGGAAAACAGAAGCTGTTCAGGGAAGGAAGAGTGAACTCTTTTGCTCCACGGCTCAGACATGACAATGTTCACCTAGCCAAACGTGGATGTGTAGATCAATAGTTCTAATCACACTGATCAGGTAGCCAATCATAGGAGAAGCACTGAAGATGGGTGTAAAAGGACAAACCTCCTGTTTCTTAGCTGAAGCCCAACAGAACACGCCTAAGACCAAACTAGAAGCAGGTTTGAAAGTACAGTCTTGATAGATGTGTGCAAAACCCCAGAGAATAACCAGAGATAGTTGTTGCACATGGTATTCCCCAGAGAAACAAAAGGAATTGATGTTACCTCAGGGGAGTGTATAGTCCACAGTTTTTTGGGGGGAGGTAGGTGTTTTTACATGGGTGGGGAATATGTGTATGGCCCGGTGATCATGTGTGTTTCTGGAGGCTGGCAATGTCGTACTCAATCTCTCTATACTTGATGTATTGGGGCAGGGTCTTTTGCTGAACCCACAGCTTGCCAATTTGGCTAATCTGGCTAGGCCACTTCCTGGGGAGTCCCTGTGTCTATCTCTCACCTTCTGGGGTTGCGGACAGGTTGCCACACACTCTGTGCCATGTCCGTGGCTTCCGGCGATCCTTATTCAGAACTTTACACTTGTATGTTGGTCACTGTACTCACTCAACCATCTTCCTGGTCCATGCAAAATTGTTTGATTTTCCTATGTAAGCACACTGTAACTTGGATTGGAAATAAAAACCATGCCATGGCACGTGTTTTGGGAGGGAGAGGCATGGATTAAGTATGGTTGTCAGCTCTCTGGAGAGAGGTGAGGTCATGGCTTTTCAGGAAAATAAAAAGGAGAGCAAAGGGAGGATGTTTTCCAAGGAAGTCATGTGACCAAGTTTATATTTCAGAGCGATTACTCTTGTGCTGTGTTGCGAACACATAGAAAGAGTATCCATAGGGGATCAGCTCAGAGTCACCACTCAAACACTGTCATGTGAGGAGGGGGTCTTCTGGATGAGGGTGGTGGTAAGGAACCTGCGGGGATGCAGAGGGTTGGAAAAATTCAGATGTGCTTTGAAGAAGCACTATTTAGTCCATAACCAGATCCCTAAAGGAATGTAAGAGGAGGAAGAGAGATTTTTTTTCCTTTATTAGTAACCACCATACGCAATTTTAAAATCGTGGATAATAACTAAAATTTTTCCATAGAAAACCCATTCAGATTACTGTTGAATGCAGTGTCGAAAATTGGCAAAGATATTCACTTCAGTTGAGCGCCTTTACAGACTACCCCAGCTGCCCCTCCGTGGCCTTGCATCCGGCAGTCCCATTTTCTTCAATTAAGTGCCTGTTTCAAAGCCATGTCATCTGTTTACCATTAATACATATTAATACAGCCATCCAAGCGTCAACAGCAAAGACGGGCTAGAAAACCGACATCACATTTCTATGCCCTTCCAGATGCATGCATATTTTGATTTTTAGAGTGAAATGCAGCAAAAATAAAAGGAGAGTAAACTCACTGCTGCTTTTAAAGAGAAGTATCAAATCTCATACACACACACACACACACACACCACACTCTCTTTTGCTTCACATGCTCCTGAGACTGAGAACTCTACAGTCCTCAGATCTCCCCAAACCACTCCCCTTTCCCTGATGCCCCCCTCCCCACACACACACTATTTACTTCCAGGCCATCTGGCAGTTTTTCTTGGCCATGATTGAAAATTTTCTTAATATTTGCTAACAAAATTTGGGTTTTGTTTTCCTCCGTAATAGCCCTTTTCATTTCCCCGAGGATGGAGAGACTCTGAGATGCTCTGATAAAGGTTTAATTTAAAAACGGGTGGGGGAGAGAGTGATACAATAACTCCCACGAAGCTCAGTCCTCCCCACAAAGGCACCTTGATCCTGTGTCCCTGTAACTTGATTTGCTGACTCAGGAGAAAGCCAGACCGATACCCACGCCAAGCAAGAGTTTGTTTGTCTGGGGTTTAGAACCAAAGCCAGCAAATGTCCAGGAGAGGTGGTGTGGGGTTTGCATTTTTCTGGGAATCTCTTCTCATCTCATTTTCTTTGCATCCTCATCTGGAGCACTTTCAAAGCATCAACGGGATGGGATAGAAAGTGATTAGAGTGGTCCGAATCCCATGGTGTGTGTAGCAGACAGGGATCTCTACACTAGAGCCAAATACTACTTGCTTGGCTCTTTGTTACACGTTTCTCAGCAAACTACCAGACTCATAGAAAAAGCATTATGCGAGTCAGCAATCATACTCTCTCTACATATGTCAGTATTTCTCATATTTTCTGCCACATCATCTGTATTAGGAAGTTCAGTGTCACAGACATAGTGCAGCGCATCTTGTCTCTCTAGTGCCCTATTTCCCTGTCTTCCTTCAGAGCTAAGCATTGCTGTGAAGCTGTGGTCTTTCTGATCCATGTTCAGAGCATGTCAATATGTCCATGACAAACAAACTAGCGTGTGCTGCAGTGTCTTATGCATTTAAAAGTTTCTCAGGAATCATTTAATAGTCTGCATTTTATTTTGAAACTTAGCTTTTCCATTACTATCTTGCTTTTGGAGCTCGTATGCCTCACTACAGCACCTGTGGCTTATTTATTTCTACTGTTACATAGTGCTGTAGGAAATCCCAACCACAGTCAGTCACCCACCCTGTTTTCCATGAACACAGGTTCATTCCATTGCCTTTATCCAACCAGTTCTGCAGTGGATGCCATAGCTGTCCCTAATGGTTTTAGCTCCCTACTGCTCTCTGTATCCACGTCCTATACCACGTGACTCTGCTACCTTCCACTAGACTGTATCTTCCTGCCGCTTGAATTTAGGTTTGACCATATGCCTTCTGTTGGCCAATGGAATGTTATTGGGCAAGATGTAGCCAAAATCAGAAGGGATATGTAAGTGCTGAGTTGGTACCAGGGCTCTGCCATTGGCACAAGAAGAATATGCTAGGGTATTCCCTAGGCACTGAGGAGGACGAAACCACTTGTAGATCAGAACTGAGCACACAGATGAATTTAGACTCCATCAGCTGATTCCCAGTTGGGGATGAACCATCGCCACAGAGATCCACAGACACATACCTCAGGCAATCTCTATCTAGCCTACAGCTGGCTGCACAGGCTCAACCTTGACTGTCACTGAGATGCCAACGCCTACTATAAAACAAAGAATGTACTTGTGAGTGAGAGAAAATGTCTAAGATTTTACCCTTAGAACTGCTGAATTTCAAGGGAGTGAATTTTCAGACAGACTGGATGTCCCCAGACTGGACTATTTTTTTCCCTTGGGGGTTGTCCCCCTGCAGATAAGGGTGAATGCTGTAGCATCTCATTTCCCATTTACCTCTGCACTTTCTTACTTTCCTCAGAGGTTTACAGTCCTGGCTGAGACCATCTTTAGCCATTCCCTGGGCTCCAGAAGAAGCCATTTTGAAAATGAATTCTTTGTTCCAACTCTTCTACCCAACAGCCAGGAAAGCTCTTCCATCAATTCATTCCAGCTGATGCCTTAGACCCTGTTTAAAAAAAAAAAAAAAAAAAAGAGTCACACTTTTGCCCTTTCAGAGTTCCAGGCTAGTAGAATCCATGAGCATAGTGCAATCCCCATTGTTCTACACCACTGTATGTTAGGATGGTTTTCTCAGCAGCCACGTGTAAAGGAAACTTGCTAATCCCATCAGGCAGTGTGGAACCATTCTGGCTCCAATGCAGTGCAGGCAATGGCCTCTACTTGCTTCTGTCTGCTGTGTACCTAGAGTTTTGCAAGCCTGCCTTGTCACTCCCTGCTGGCTGATTTGAATGTCTTCTTTTGTTTAAGCCAAGAAAATTTCTGGTTTTGCTTTTGAGTTATGTCTTTAAATATTCTTTGCATATGCCATTTCTCTGCTGTGTGCCTGGGTGAGTCTCAAACCAATTTTATAGTGCCATCCTGTCTGATTTGCATCTTTAGCACAAGAGCTCATTAAGCATGTGGCCAGTTCAGGCTCTTGCAGCATAGTCACGCTTAATCCACTCCTTTGTTAAAAAGTATGGATTAGCGTCTACTGAAAACAGGCACTATTCTAGACACGTTGAATGATCATAAAGGTACTACTAGGTCTGAAGCTCAATCTCAAACAATTTATAGTCTGGTAGGAAGGATAAGGTCTACATAAATAGCCCTGGTTCCACATAAACTATATAAAGGACATACGCATTACTGTGACTTGGAGAACAGGCCATGCTGTTGGAATCCAGTGCAGGTGACCCATTGCAGTGTGTGCCCTGTTGCAGAGTTGTGCCGGCCATGCTGTCACCTGCCTAGAGTCCAGCACCACGGCCCTGGTGACCCCTCTGGTGTCCACAATAGTCTCTTCCTCCCAGCTCCCCTGCCTCTGCTCAAAGTCCTGTTGTTTGGGGTATGCCAGTATGTGGCTATAAAATCTTATGAGTTGTTTTCCATACTTCCTCTAGCCTTTACCCTCATCTCTAGGAACTTCTCCCCATGCCCTGATGCATTTTCTACGTATCCTGCACCCTTCATCAGCTCACACTCCTTTCAGAATGCCACACACACATACATTTGGCGTCTCTAACTCTAAGTTTTCACAGTTCCCAGGGCCTGGGATGAATTCTTTCCCTGGATGACCTTTTTTTTTTTTTTTTAATGATGCCCCTTTTAAACCTTTAAAACTTCCCTTTTGTGCACTGTATCTCTTTTAAACCCCTCATCCAGACCTCATGATTTCCTAAGCAGCCAGACTCTATTGCCTCACAAATCCTGGGGTGTTTGCTCTTTGTCCCATCTTGCATTCAGTCCTGTCCCTGCTGCACAGGGTCTGAAAAGCCTTTGCCTGCGAACACAGCGCTCTCAGCACTTTCCTCCCATAATTCTTGTTACAAATATTCCATTGTTTTTAAAGACTCCCAAGTATAAAGCACCAAAAGAGGATGCTCTCCTATGGGGAGAATGCAAAATGGCTGACAGTGAGGTACACAGAGTGGCCAGCAAGCATCTGTGGGAGCCCGAAGGAGGCTGGCCAAATCCTATTTCCAACAGGACAGGTCATTTATTTAGGGGCAAAGTTGACCAGTTGCTGGAACCTCACATCTAACTCTAGGGACATTTCCAGAGCGTAGCAGAAGTCCACATTGTAAAGAATCAATGGAGAGAAAGATCCCGAAGACAGGTTTCCGTTCAGAATGAAAAGTGAGTTTTTAACAGTTCAATTTCTGTAAAAATAAGAAGCCTTATTTTTAAAGCATTGCACACCCTTGAGGTTAAGACGGGGACAATGAAATGGCTGTTGGGTGGGAAGCAGGATGTGAGTGTGACCTTTGAGAGCCATCTGAAGGGTAGCATCTCTGCTCCCCAGCCTGTTTGTTAGTGCAGTCGCTTTCACCTGAGCATAAGAAGTTCAATGAAGTGGAGAAGAGAGGGGAGAGAGATGTGGAGAAGCTAATGTTTATTTAATCACTAGTACAGGTGACACCCTAAGGGATTTACATTTTTATTTAGTCATTATAGCAGCCTCATGGAATAGGATTTTTATCATCACCCAAACTTTGAAAAGAAAGGAGGAGAAAAGAATTCAAGGTTAAGAGAGGCTAATAAAATTGCCCAAGAGCACACACCTGATAATTAGATAAAATGGAATTTAAGCCAAGTAAAGGTGGGGAAGGTGGTGTTGATTTATTCTATCAGTTCTCTCTGGGTGGGGTCTCCAAGGATAGCTTCTTGTCTGGAACCAAGGGTTTTTATCCTACAGCCTGCCAAAGGTTTGTTTTCCTCTCCCCCTTCTCCCCCTCTCTTCTTTTCTCTCTCCCTTCTTCCATCTCTGCTTCTCCCCTCCCCTTTTCTCAGTTCCTCTTTCATGAGCACATGTGTATATATTCACGCATGTGTGTGCAGTTACATGCATGCAGAGGCCAGACAACAACCTTGCTACCACCTGTCTTAGTTGCTTTTCTATTGCTGTGGAGAGACATCACCAGGACCAAGGCAACTTACAAAAAAAAAAAAAATCCATTTAATTGAGGGCTTGCCTATGGTTTCAGAGGGTGAGTCCATGACCATCATGGTAGGGAGTGTCACAGCTGACAGGCCAGCATGGAGCTAGAGCAGCAGCTGAGAGCTTATATCTGGTCCACAGGCATGGGGGTGGGGGAGGAGGAAGCAGGGCTAGGCCTAGTATGAACTTTTAATACCTCAAAGCCCACCCCCCAGTGACATACCTCCTCCAACAAGGCCACACCTCCCAACCCTTTCCCAAACAGTTCAGCAAATACAGATAAAGGGCTTAAATAAATATGGGAACTCATGGGGACATTCTCATTCAAAACACCACACCATCCACTGCTTGTTTCTTTCTTTCTTTTTGAGGCTGGTCTCTTATGGACCTGGAGTTCTCTGAGCAGGATAGGGTGAATGGTTAACCAGCCTCAGACATCCCCCTGTCTCAGCTCCCTCAGTGCTGAGATAACAGGAACAGGGTCCCATCACTCCCTTTAAGAAAAGGGTTCTGGGAACCAGGCTCAGTCAGGTCTTTACATCCAAACAACAAATACTTCCGTCTTGAGCTATATCATCATAGCGCATTTGTTTGTCTTTTGATTGCTTTTTAGAGAAACAGGATCTCCCAGGTGTCTCCTAGCCTGGCCTTGAACAGGGGTCACCCTATATCATCTGCTGAATATTGGGATTGTGAGGTTTTAGCAGATCATGCTGCCCTTGGCAGGTCTTTTAGAAATGCTTATTATTGGAGTATGTAATAAAGAGAACAAATCAATGGACACGGGACCAAGGGAGGAGAAAGGCTTGAAAACTGACTGGAGTCCATTGTTTCTGACCAATCAGTCCCTGACTTGGAAACTAAGAACATTTAACACAGAAACACCAGTCTGCAAGAGCAAACTGTAAACCTAGGGGACAGCTAGAATCACCACCATCAAGATATTTCTGACCTACTATGGGGGTGTGTAAAACAGCTTTAATTCTAATACAGCCTGACTAAACCCTAACCCAGATTGTGCACATCTGTTATAAGGAGCCAGCAACTCACCTCTCCTGATATTATTGTGGACTAGATAGTTCTTAAATTACTTTTAAGAAAGTTTGACTTGTGTATATATATCTGTGGAGCAAATGAAGAGATAATGTCAAGACTCCATTCCTAAGTATCTCTGCTGGATTCTCATCACCTGTCTTGAAGCCCCCACTGGCATCTGTCTTCAATCCTGGCAGCTATTTGGGAGAGATGTGCTGGACCAGGTAACTTGATCTCTCCTGATTACTTTTCCATTTAGGAAAGAAGGCATCCAAGATAGGCAGCCTGAGGGACGTAGTATTTTGAGTGAAAATCCACTCATAAATGGGATTCATAGTTGGAAAATAATCCATGTGAGATCTGAAGTAATTTTGTATTTTAAAAATGGGGGGGTGGATACCATTAGGTGATGGTTCTATAGGAAACCCAAGCAAAGAAGAATTTCCTTATAGCAATACAAGGGTGAAATCTCATGAGGCAGGGGGTAAGGAGTGGATTTGTTTTTTTTTTTTTTTTTGTTTTTTTTTTTTTTTTTTTTTTGCCTGAGTTATTGTGTTGGAGCAAGAAAGAGTGGCAATCATTGTAGAAACATTGGTGAAAAAATATTCTCTATGGTTTCCTCGTCTGAATTCCACGTGTCCTTCCAGAGCCAAGTCTCACTGCATAGTGGGTGTGTGCCACTGTGAGCATTTTGAGCACAGAATTAATAATGTATGTAATTTTAAATGAGATAGCAGTTCAGTTTAGCTTTTGACTGAGAGATTTTAATCTTTACTCTTTTAGTAAGTGCATGCTAGCATGTGTTAAAATAAACTGTAGATATTTAAATTCCTAAAGCATTATCAGTGTGACATAGATAGCAGGCCAGTTTTCTAAAGGATTACTTTGGGTTGCAACTTTTGAAATAGTCTTTTGAAATAGTCTGGTTTAGAAACCAGACAATCAAGGTCTCTGAAATTAAAATAGGCCCTATCATCATCAGATAGATGTATTTAAAAGAAAGAAAAAGAAAAAAGAAAGAAAGAAAAGAAATCTAGTTGAAGGAGAGAAAAATAATGGTCTCAAGGACATTTTAATTATGTCATTAAGCCCGAAATCAAATGCAGAGGCTGAGATCCAGTGACATCCCCCTCCCCCCCCCCCCCAGTATCTTCTCTTTACCCTGTCTCCCCTCCACACACACTGTGATCCTGGAGCTAGGCATGCAGCAAAATTGTTGACAGTTTCTATAGCTCTGTGACATCCAGCTGGCCTGATCAGTGAGAAGCACTGGAGGAAGGCTAAAGGAGGAATTTATTCCACCAGCAGCCACCCCATGGGTGCCCCAGAGCTAAAGGCTGGTCCTAGCTCTCATCAAAAGGCCATTCCTACACAGCTCATTCTGCAGCACTCTCTTGCCTGCCCCCTTGTCCAGGGACTCTCTCCTGTGAACTGGACCACCCTTTGTGTTCCTTCTACTATTGTTAACAGTCTCTTTGCTAAACTTTACTCAAGTGATCATTTTTCTTGCTGTGATCATTTTTCTTGTTGTGTCCTGAGGAGTTTTAACCCTGAGCCTTCAATATAAATAGAAAAAAAGGAAAAAGAAAGGGAGGGAGGAAGAGAGGAAGGGAGAGAGGGAAGGAGGGAGGGATAGAGGCAGGGAGGGAGGGAGGGGAGAAGGGAGGGAGGGACAGAGAAAACTGTGAATTGTGCTCTGGGACATTGCTGAGGAAGAGTGGATGACATCTGCTACTGTTTGTCCCCTTGGCAGTTTCTGCTGGCAGAGCCCAAGGCTATGGCGAGCTGTATGCTCCTTGATTGCACCCGAGAGCCAAGAGCTAAGCACTGGCTACTTGGTAATTGTCCTCCATGGAGACTCAGGAGGAGGAAGAGGCTATTGAATTTTGTTCAAGATCCTTGTTTGTTCAGTGCACATTTGTCACACATCCTGGAGCTTTATTGGGCAATGGGTGTCAGAGTTTGTGTTTATTTGTTTGTTTGTTTTGAATTTTTAAAAATTGTTTAGATGGTAGTTTTTCCTTTGTGGCTAAATTGAACGCTCAGGATTTGAACTCAATAGTGTGGAGATCTATTTGATAATCCTGAAAGGGAAGTGTCTTCTGGAGTCTCACCTGAGCAAAAGCTCTTTCTGTTTATTTGCTAGTGGAGTTTAAGATCCTCAAGGTAAATTGGTGTTATCAATTAAAATATGGACAAAACCAAAGGAAAATACATTTAATAGGATCTCTGACTGTTGTTAAATTTTAGTAATATTTGGGGAATCATCTTTTAGACCATTTATGGAATGGTTCAGGCTAGCTAATTCGGTGTTTAAAGCATTCAGCATTATTTAGGTCTAATTGGTATAGCGGTGTACCAGCAAAAGCAACAACAAACAAAATCTTAGTGTTCACCAAGACAGTCAAACATCCTGGTATCAGAGATGTGCATGCTAGCTAACCTGTGGTTGCTGAGAAAATTCCATTGCCCCTACATGAAATGAGAAGCCAATAGCAGGAACTTTCTTGTGTTTTGGCTTCACACCCAATGGCTCATATGGGGCTTATCAAATAAAGATTTTTGTCATCACTGCTCTGTGGGTGGCCTCAATTTCTCTTGCTTCTTAAGCTTCACATTTCTGCAGCTAAGCACCTTTGTCTTCTGTACAAGACAAGACACCTTCCCAGACATGTAGCTTACAGTCTTTAGAAAATGCTAGTCACACTCTCTGGCCTGTAGTCACAGGGCACCAGGATTCTTGCTTTTCTTTTTCTCTGGGTAAATGTTTCATAATTACAGCACCCCCCCCCACACACACACAGAAAAGCATCCAGGCAGGATGAGCACTCTGAGGGTTTGTGGATGACAAGATGAGCCCCAGGCAGCTTCTGCTAGGAATCTTCCTAGATAACTTCCTTCATTATCTTCCTAGATAGTTTCTTTCATTATTTTCCTTTGACCACAGAAGCATTCTGTTTGCCTTCAAGAGAATGTTTAGGAGCCATGTGTTCTACTCATACTCTGTTTTGTGATGGGAGGAAGTCTGAGCACCTGTGAGGAGGGAAGTGTTTAAAGAATGATAAGGAGATGCCCAATGTACCCAGCCCATTGTCCACATATGCTTTGGCAGTGCATAATGAGTTTTGCATTGTCAGATCAAACAAAGCAGGGGTGGGGAGGTGTGTCTTGCTTTGTTTTTAGTCACTAGTGAGATATTCCTATACAGCTGGAGTCTTTTAAATGCTCTCAAAGAAAGCACACTAGGAAAACTGCTGGATTATGTGATTTTTTAAAAAGCCTTCCAAGATTCCATTATCTTAAAATCACTCAAAACAGCCTTCACACAGCCATTCTGAAACTTCTAATTTAAGAGTGAATCACAATCCAGAGTAAACCCTGGAGTTCCACTGAACAGCTTAACCTCAGAGTTCTGAAAATATCAGAATTAAATAACTAAGCAACCAACACAATAACTAGACCCCGTGGTCACCACCAGCTGGAAGATGATTCTAAAGAGACAAATTGTTTTTGTCTACTCTATCTTTTTCTTTCCCCTTTATAACTATTCTCTCTAACTCTATTCAACACAACAAAACTCGGGGAAAAAAAAAAAAACCAAACAAACATGTGATTGGTTGGGTAGTTAAAAACCTTCTCACTTTAACTAGATGCAAAGAGTCAGTCTTCATCTGGGATTGGGCCATCAGGGGTACAGGAGGAAGATGGGTGGGGACAGTGATCTTTCCTCATTGTCTTGCAGCCTCTTTAGGATGGCAGGAAGTTACCAGTAACATCCATTTGAAGGGTCATAGTGCTGATGGCAAAAAAAAAAAAAAAAAAAAAAAAAAAAAAAAAGGTGGCTGGCCACTGATTGTGGCATATATGCTAGTTTTTAAGGAAATATATTTCTTTGTCCCTCTGGGATTAGGTTCTAAGCCTTATGCCTATTTTAGAATGAAGTAAAATAATGTCAAAAACTTCCCAGCTCTGCATCCTATCCCTGGTTTAAAACCACACATGTATGTATCACAGTTTGGCAAGGCTGAGGCATTTTCTTCTTCCATTGGGTGAACAAAAATGTCAGTCTACGTAAGTCAAAGAAAGAGATGCCAAAAGACAAAGGATGGTGATATATCACCTAGTTATAAACATGAGCTGTGTATCAGACTTCCTGGGTTCAAGTTCTGAATTTTCAGTTATTAGTGATGTGATCATCCTTTAACTATGTAGGTTAATTGACTATTCTTTGCTTTAGTTTTGTCACTTGAAAAACAGAAAAACATTAGTGACAGCAACATATGCTTATTGTAAGCTATTAATGGGAAGAGCTCAGAATATTGCCTGATATATAGAAGGTGTTGTGACTGCCAGTTAGAATGTGAGTTTCCACGTATAATTACTAATGGAGACTCTAAATTCTAGAATTCACTATTTTAACCATTTTTGCTCTAAAATACTTAAACACCTAACTTTTATATAGCGATTTCCTCTAAATTTAAAAATTCCTTCCTGGAGCAAAAGGATCCTAAGACTTAAGTAATCAACTCCTAAGTCTCAGGAAACTCCAGAAACTTACAAGACTCACAAACACTCCCCTTTCCAAACACTAACAATTTCTGGGAAGAGGATGCTCTCTGAACATGTTAGCAAGCCATATAGGGGCCTCTAGGGATGCAGCTTACATGAGCTGTCCTTACTGCTAAGGTGCTTTTACATCTTTTTAACTTTGCCCAGGCTCCTCCAGTTACTATCTCCCGTCTTCTTTTTCTCTTGCTTCAAAAGAATAGCCTTTCTTTTTAGTTCTCAGAAAACAACAACAAACAGATATGAAACTGAAGTCCCTTTATACTGCCATAATGTCTTTTCCATAGTGACCTGGGCATACACTCAAGTGTATAAGTGTGTGTGTGTGTGTGTGTGTGTGTGTGTGTGTGTGTGTGTGTGTTGTGTGTGTGTGTGGTGTGTAATTAAACAGACTGTCCTTTATGCTTTTGATGCTTCCCAGGGCTCACTACATCTGTTATCTCACTTCTTAAATTTTGATATGCTTTCTAGATTGGTTCCTCTTCACATTCATATCTAGATATACTTGAGTCTACACACACACACACACACACATATACTTTGCCTTAATTCCATGTCCCTTGTGGTCAACACCCATGCTAGCTCACTCTTCCTATTCATAGCCACACTCGGAAAACTTGTTCATATTTTCTATTTCTGTTTCTTCAAGGACATTTTTCTTGCCCCAGTGTCCTACATGTTGTAAACTCTTAAGGACATTTTTTTTAGTTGTTGTTTCTTTGCTCTTCATTCAGAACATTTCTTTTCATGCCCTCCAGCTTTGTCCTCTGATGCTTCTGCTGCTACTGCCTCTCACATGGGCTCCCAATCTTCAGTTTTCTGCTTAGTCATTAAATAGAGGCAATTCTATGGGGTCTTTTCTGCATTGTCTTCCTTTCTTCCTCTACATTCAGTGAATGATGTACTCTACCATCAGCAACTGGTTGGTCGCATTAAAAACTAAATCTCCAGACCAAGGCTCCCCCTTTAGTCCATTGCCCATACACAAGTTACCTGCCAGATGCCGATACTTGGAAGTCTTCTATTTTACACCATGAATTTAGTATTCTGATGCAAAACAAATCCCCTAAACCAGCTTTGTGCTTTTGAATTGGTGTTCACTTTCTCTGATCAGAGCTCGGTAAAGGCTATCTTTAAATGCTAGTTCCTTCATCCCTCCTGTCTTACGGGTTACCTTTGTCTTCCTTCATGCCCCAAATGCTTCTTAAATCAGCTTACTTCCTTTTAACAGAACCATGCCACTATCTCATTCTTAGCCTCTCACACAATGCTCCACATGCAACCTTAAGTGAGTATTGAGACATAACCATGGGACCCTTGATTAAAATTGGTGATGGATTTTCCTCTACTGTTAGGATTGACACAAACTTCTGCTTGGCACTCAAGGGCTCTGGTCCCTGGTAGCCTTTGCTGATGCATTCCCCCTATGAATACTGTCTTTGGGGACATCCACACTTCCTGCCTGCCTGCAGGTATATGTTACCTTGGTCAGTTGTGTGTGTTTTTATGTGTTGTCTTCCTGTGGCAGACAGTCTGCTTTACTGTTTCAATTTTTTTTTTCTGATAACTTTTTAAAATCTTTCAGGTGTCTGATTATTGTACTGTTTTTGAGTGTAGGAAGTATCTAATAAATACCAGTTAAAAAACAAGTAGACAAAACAAGCTAACAAATTCTGGAGTTTTATTATTTCTACTGTCACTGATGTCTCATATCATACCAGGCATCATATCCATTCCCCTAATTTCATGCCAAAATCCAACTTCTTTATCCATTTTCCACAGTCCACCTAATTTAAAACCTTATTTTCTTAGCCTAGAATTCATGGATACCCATTTGTAGCTCAATACAGAAGATGGATGTTATTTGGCCCTCATATTTTAAATTGTGAATCAGTTGCCAATGTTAAAAATCTTACTGTACTCCAGCATTTCCACCTGGCTTTGACTGGGTGGATCTGAGCAGCAGTTGTTTTTTATGAAGTGGGTGCGTTCCAGTTAGTCCCCCTCCCAAACCAGACCCACCACCTCTATGTTCCTTTATGCTGGCTGCAGTATTGGTAGGCAAACCACCTGACAACTGACAGTGTTTGCTCCCCAGAAATACCAGGTGTGTGTGTGTGTGTGTGTGTGTGTGTGTGTGTAATTCCTAAACATGCACAGCCATGCACAGGATTTCTGTGTCTGTGTGGCTCCTGAACAGATAGGCACAGTCTTGAATTCTGCACAAATCCCTATCGTCTCTGTAGTCACCATGTCAGAAGTGTGAGGGGTAGCCTCAGAGATGTACCTTACAGAGGTTTCCCTCCATGGAGTGATGACGGAGCCTCTAGCCACACTACCTCAATTTCTAGCTCCCCCCAGACATCCCATATTATGGATGGTCAGCCCCTCCTGGGTCTGGCATCTTAACTACTGCAGTCCCTTTTGTTGAAGCTATCATCCTGGCTTTGATCAGGGTCTTACTTTAATCCTGGCACCAACTCCACTTTCTCCACTGTGCTTTACTTCCTCACCCTCTTTGTTCTACCTCAGAACACAGAAGATGTTTCTATCCCTGGATGTTTGGGAGTACTCCAACCCTTGCAGAGACATAATGCTGGCCTTGTGCTAGTGCATATTTTATTCTCCCCAGGTTAACTCATTGTAGCAAAAGAGGGAAAAACAAAACAAAACAATAAAAACCCACCAAGATGGAAGTGAGCAATTTTCTTGCTGTCCCTTCATGGCGCATGACTTATTTCAGCAGCCCTGTCTTGCACTGTCTTCCCTATTGGAGGGCAAGTTTCTCAAGGATGGAGCCTCTTTTACACCTTGTTTTTATCATCACTACTTGGCATAGAGTCTGCCATACAATATTTGCTCAATAAATATTATTTCAATAAATGATACCTTTCAGGTCAGTATTCAAGGCCTCTTATTACTTGGGGGAACATAAATTTAGATGTAGTTATTTTTCAAGGACCCTTTGTCAAAAGTAGCACACTGTAGAAATCTACCGTTCTTCAGACACAAGATGTTCAATTTGTCTCATTTCACTCAAGGCCCCTCGAACACTTGTTAATGATGACTGCCAAAGCCATGACCAAGTAATCACCTCTCTGCTGGAGTCTAGGCCAGCCTGTTTTCAAAGCTCTAGTCCTCACTTGGCCATGCTGGTTTCTGTCATTTAAGGTTATTCTGGAAGTAGTAAATATGCACTTCTTATCCTAGAGGCTAAAGACTGATAATATGGCCATTCTTTGTTTGTTGTAGCTGGACGTTCACATCATCTCTCTGTAACACAAGTGGCGTGACCAGGTAAATTAAAACAAGGTTTGCGTGTGATTTCCCATTAATCATGATTATCAATTCATGAGTTCCTGATAAACCCCTTCAGTTAAATCTGATCTTTCACCTCTACGCTTGAGAAGTTGAATTAAGGATAATTGCTTGCATTCTGGCACTTGTGACAGTATTTGAGCTGATTAGCTCGTGGAGGACTGATTAGGTGATGACTATCATCGTGGGAAAGAGTGCATTATAGCGGGCTGTGTAGATGAGCTTGTAGAGATGTTATATACGACATGAAACCAAAAGAATGCATTTTTATTCAAATTAGAGACTCACGTAGTTGTACCCCATAGGCATCATAGTACATGACAGTCACTGAATGACTATGTAAATTTACTTTTGATCGACTGTCCATGATGACTTTCCTCTCTTTGCTAAAGAAAAGGAGGAAGCATAAATAGAAAGTTCTGACAGGTGAGATGAAAACGTCCAACAAAGGCACAAAGGGCTTTCACGTGCGATCCTGCACCAGGCACAGGCTGTAGTGTTCAGTTCCACCCACTGCCAAGCCTTAAGCCACTGTTTGCCTTGGTAAAGGTCTTAGATAGACCCTGGGTTGGCACACTCTCTTGTCTCACCTGCAGGCTATCCCTCCTGTCTCTGTTTGCCTTATTTCTTAGGAATTCTGGATTGTGTGGGGATCCAGTTTGCTGAAGGATTATTCTCTTGAATTGTTCATCATCAGTGACTTAATCCTTGCTGCTTCTGGAAGCTTGCATGTGCATATCGAGCCTGGCTTCTGCCTGTTGCAATTACCTGATATAATCTAGGCTTCTAAATTTCCTAAAGAGTGTCATGTCTAAGCAGTAGCTACTCTGAAAAGTAATACAGTAAACAGGAATGCTCCCTGCCCCACCTCCTTCTGACAAACCTTTTATTTGGCTCCATGTTTTAAAATGTTGCTTTTTTGGTTTTGGGTTTTTTTTTTTTTTTTTTTTTTTGAGACAGGGTTTCTCTGTATTGCTTTGGAGCCTGTCCTGGAACCAGCTCTGTAGATCAAGCTGGCCTTGAACTCACAAATATCTGTTTGCCCCTGCCTCCAGAGTACTGGGATTAAAGGTGTGCTCCATCAATGTTCTTCTTTTCAATCTTTAAAAAAATTAACATTTACTTGGGTAGTGTGTGTGTGTGTGTGTGTGTGTGTGTGTGTGTGTGTGTGTGTGTGTGTGTGTGCTTGTGTGCCTTTGGATGTGTGTGGAGGTCCGAGGACAGCCTCGGGTGCTGTTCCCCACCTTCCACTTGATTTGAGGTAAGGCCACTTGTTTGCCACGGGGGGCTTTTAGAGTGTTTTCCTGTCTCAACCTCCTATCTCACTGCAGGGCCATAGGACTGCAGACCTGTATTGCCACATTTTCTCTTTAGGGAAGCTCTGTGAATTTGAATTCAGGCCCTCATGCTTGTGTGAAGACTCTTTATGCACTGAACCATGTCCCCAGTCCCAGACACTTATTTCTTAAGCTGTTTTTGTAAGGATATACGTTTTATGACTGGTACCTTTTCTTAATATTTTCTTAGCTAATTGAAAATATTCTAAACATATGCAGCTTAATAAGAAGCATTTCAAAGACAGATTGAAAGAGTTATTACATATTTGATTTTTCTACAGCAGTTTATGACTACGTCTAAGAGGTACATGGTTAACCCTCTAGAGGTTTAGGCTTAATCAATTTGTTTAACACATAGTAGGGTGTTTAGTGTGCTACAATGCACACGGGGAAACACCAGTGTGGTCTTCTCTCTCATGCGCCATCGTATGTGTGGTGTGACGTACCTCCTTCATGAATGGAGCCTGCCAAGTGACTACAGGAACACCCAGAAATGGACAAAGGACCGGAGAACACACAGCTATGCTTGAAAGTATGAAGCAGAAGTTTAACTGCTGCAATGACAGGGGCAGGGCCTTTGCTGTGTGTGTGTGTGTGTGTGTGTGTGTGTGTGTGTGTGTGTGTGTGTGTGTGTGTGTGTGGTAAGGCACGCCCCTGTGGCCTAGCTGCTTGTCCACCGGCAACTCACTCATGTGACAGAGAAAGTAGGATGAGAAAAGGACAAAGAGGTGGTATCCTCCATGCTCACCCCTGATTTGGCAGAAAAATTGGATAAAAAGAATGAGATGGAGGTACTGGCTTGTCATTTCCTCCAGCTGGCATGTGTGCAGGAGAATATTATAACACAAGAGTATATAAATCAGGCCTGTGCTAAAAAGCCATCCCTGGAACCCGGAAGTATAAAACCTATGGAAGAAGTGGGTAGTGAAGAGAGAGAAAATGAGGCAGGAGAGGCCTCTGGGCTCTGCGTGAACTATGCTGCCACGTAAATTGGGTTTTTTAAGTGCTGAAGCAATCAAGCAGAGGTGAGAAAGAGGAAAGGCACACAAAAAGCCTGTCTGGGTTACTTGGAAGCAAATGTGACAAGATTCCTGTCAAGCCAGGGTTCCTAGGGAAAAGAATGGATGAGAATCTAAATGCCGCCTTGTGAACTTCTTGTGGAAGGCTCTCAGCCCCTGAGCAAACCGCCACTCCAGGCACAGCTGGAGGTCCGGCGGGTTCTCCCCGGCTGCCTGAAGTAGATGTGTGTGTGGGAAGCCATCCCAGCTGCTGCCCTAATGGAATAGCCAGGGTCGCCTGCAGATGAGGGCCTGGCAGGGCAACCCAAGTCTCATCTTGAATGTGGACTTGTCTCCTCTCACTGTGCCGCACACTCAGGCTTCGGGGACACTGGAGCCGAGTGCACACTAATTCGTAGTAACCCCGCGAAGCACCAGGGACAGTGTCAGCAGTAGGTGGGCATGGAGACAGCAGTGCAGGCCAAAATTAATCTTGTCCTAGGGGCGAGCAATTACGCCCCTGGAGAGCATGCTGTGTGCACTTCTCCCCTACAGGAAAGTACAGTGAGGTACAAGCACTGCCGGCTCACACTGGGACGATTTTACCTGAAGGGACAACTGCAGCAGCAGCCCTGGGGGGCTGGGCAATCAGGGGTCTGGAAAGCTGAGAGACTCTGTGCCCAGGCCAAAGCTGTTTCAATAGCCACGAGTGGTTAGTGAGGGAGTGCAGCGGCTCATAGAGAATGACTGTGGGCCAGGGAAGGCTTGGTGAGAAGGTGTGGTCTCTCTCTTCTACCCTGTGTTCTTCTGGCGAGTGATGGGATCTGATAGCTGGGCATAAAGTAATCCCAGCACTTTGGAGATAGACGCAGGAGGCTCAGGAGTTCAAGGACAGCTTCAGCTGCATAGCTACTTCAAAAAAGAATAAACACACACACACACACACACACACACACACATTCACACACACACACACGTTTGGATCTTTTCATTCTGTATTGGATATTGTTAATATTTTTTGTTCATTTTTATTTGTTTATTTTTGTTATTGTTTGTTTGGTTATTTATTTATTCTTTCTTGGGATAGTCAATAGTGGATCTTCAGAGCACTTCACGAAGTTACCTTCGCAATGCTATTATTTGTCACGAAATGGTGGCCTGATACCTTTTTTGTTATTCTGTCTACCCTCTATTTAAAAAAGAAAGAAAGAGATGTTTTGCATTACAATGAAAGCATAATGCTAATCTCTGAGTGTTTTAGAGATTTGTGGAAAAGCATCTGGAAGGATTGAAAAAATAAAAAGCAGCAATTGAAACGTTTAACACAGATCCCTGTATGCGTGAAAGGGGACATTCCCAGAGCCATTCAGTAGTTGAATGAAAATCTCAATGCTGGGATGGGCTACTTACCCATAAGGAGTTGCCAGGAAGGCTCCTGAATATCCACTCCCAGTATACAGGCTTTTGCCACTGCTGTCCGTTGCAATCCAGTAGGAGATGGCAAGTTCCTATTGGTGAAGACACCACACGCTGGGACTGAGCTGGCTGTATCCTTTCTAGTGGTCAGCATTTGTAGTGCTGAACTGTGCTGTGTGCCTCCATTGGGGAGAACTGTTCCCAGTGTTCCTGATCCTCTATGCACTCTGCAGGTGACTCCATCAGCATGATGGGCAACATGCACATGCTGGTGAGATTATGGCAACTAGCTATTTTCCATGTAGTTTTACAGCTTGTTCCACGGGAGGAAACCCATGTTTGGAACTATAAACTGCTACAGAAACCTGTTCTCTGAGGAGATCATAGGAACTAACAGGAAAGCTACTGCTGTTGTTTACTGTGTAGATATGATATGCTTGTCAAACTGCATTCTAAATGTTTTTGTTTTTCCTCACTGATTGACTCCTTTCCTCAGCTGTAACAAAAGGAAACTTCATTTTATCGAGGGCAGAAGTAAACCACACTGACTTCATAACCGGTTGAATTTTGGGAATCGGTATCTTTCTATACCATAGCAGCCTAATACTCAATTATAAATGGAAGAAAATTACTGCACATGGAACATGGTAGAAAGGGGGTGGTGGCAAAAGGATGTTAAGATCTGGAGAGAAAGAGGCAGAGCTTAGTACAACCATTTCCTCTGTGTGGACAGGATCCTGGCCATCTTGAAGCAGAGCAGCTCTGGTGATCCACTCAAAAGATTCACAAGACTAGATTAATAACTTCCCTTGAGGAAGGCAAGGAGGTACTCAAGGTCCATAGAGCTCACAAGACTCTCATGAGGCTTCCCTTCTCCACAGGATTTATATAAGACACTTGACTCAGGAGATGGACTCTTCAGTGGTACAGCTTTTCAGGAGCTGGCCATGCTTGGGATAAGTCCTCCCAATAGTGTAGTTTCCAAAGAGCCACTTATGCTCCTGTAAGTGATCCTGAGAAAGTTGGGGGGCCAAGCTGGATGTGGACAGAATCTGTTTTTGTTTGTTTCCTTCTCTATCAGCGCCCTCCCTACCTGCAGTGAGTAGATGTTTATGTTTCCCCAGGAAAAGCCACACCACAGCCTTTTGCTAATTATGTAATTGGTAAAGTTACTTGATCTTTCTGTGTCAGTCTCTTCACTTGATGTTAGAATACCTACCAGTGTTACTGTGGAATTGGATTGAAAAGTGCCTTGAAACATTAAAGTAGAAAGGGATGAACAGGAGAAAATGAGGAGGGGGGGCATAAATGAGGGGAATAAGAGTGGTGGTCAAAGGATGAAACACTTGTATGAAAATGTCAACATAAAACACATAAAGTTCTACAATAATATATACTAATTAATTAAAAAGATAACCTCTGGAGCTGCAGAAATGACTCAATGGTTAAGACTACTTATTCTTCCAGAGGACCTATATTTGGTTCCCAGCATCCACAAGGCAGCTTACAACCATTTGTTGCCATCTTCTGACCTCCAGGGACACCAGACATACACATGGTACACATACATGCATGCAGGCAAAATACTCATAGAATAAAGGTAAATAAAGCTTGTGAAAAATCAAAAGATAAATCTGGTATAATTTATAACTGAATCTAAATACTAATCCTCATGCCCACAAGTCTAGCACTCTCTCTTCATCAAAGAATCTTCCATTTTACAGTGGATGGTGACCACTACGGAAAGCACAACTAGTCAAAACGCAGAGAACAACAAACTGTGTGGTGCCCAGCACCAGTTGGCACATCTACAACACAACTTCTACACTTAAGGCTCAAGAGGCATCTAGGAAGAGGGGGCTAAACCATTGTAAGAGCCAGAAGACCAGAATGCCTTTAGTAATATGATGTTTTCTACACATGGCACAAATCAGCATTCATGAAATCTCAACAATATGGTTACCCAAACGAGACTTGCCCAACAATACCAGTTGACATGCCATGTGGATGGGGGGAAAGTCTCACAAGGCCCCCACCCCTAGCTAGATACTAACTGCAGACAACAGTTGCTAGAAAAGGGGGGATCAGTCTCCTTCATGGAGGAGCCCCCCACAGGTTTTCAAACCCCAAGTAGTCAGACCCAAACACACACACACACACACACACACACACACACACACACACACACACACACACACACACACACAGAATGGAATGGACTCAGCAGTCATTTGTAGTAACAAGAGTAATTGAAGAAGAGATCATGAATTCGGGAGGAGTTGTGAGGGTGTAAGGGGATTTGGTAAGGAAAGAGGCGGGTGGAAACGACATAAGCCAAACATTCATGTTTGAAATTCTCAAAAAATTATTTAAAAAATGAGGTAACAAAGCAGATAAATCTGTTTTCCAAAATTCCCCCAAGGAGTCCTGGAACATGTTGGGTACTTAAACACCACAGCTACTGCTGTGATTAGGGAAAGAGGAGGATATTATTGTCATAGTTTAACCCAGAATATGAAAGGAGACAAGTAGATGACAGTTGGTAAGATGTAATGGCAATTTTCTTTGAAATTGTCGACATAAATAAATATAGAAGCCTTTGATTCCGTGTTTTCCAGCAACTTCAATTAATCGTGGTTTTACTTCTGAAAGGCTTTCCTCAACTTTAGAATTTTGCACAAGTGAAAAATACTTAGCATAAAATGCAAGGTAAATGAAAGTAATATAGAATGTAAGTGTTTGCTTCTCAGCACATTTTAGCCATAACTAACATACGTCCTTGCTTGTAATCAAACTTTCCCCCTTGATATTCTCTCTATTTTATGAGAATTCAGATTAAAATTCTGGCTGCAACATAGACCTTGGTCAGAATTGGAAAATTCTAGAAATTTATATTTTTCAGTGTTCCCCTTTAGTGTGAAATTTAATCAAGCACCCAAGGCCTGTCTTCAAGGTACTGCCTACTGTGTGGGACATCCATCGTCACATTGTCACTCCCCCTATCTGTATCTCCTTCTTCCAGGGTCTAGTTAATTTGTCTGTTATAGCCTGTTTCACCATACCTATTTCCTTTGATTAGTGCTAGACAGAGTCTTTCTACTTCTTTCTCAGTGTAAATGATACATTAGTCAGCTATGAGCATGGTGACGCTTTCTAACAAACTGTTTTAAAACTTCAACAGCGTCCAATAAAAATTGTTATCACTGTGCTTACCAGTCTGTCTTGGAGATCCAGTTGTTTTAGGCAGTGTTCCGGAGTTGACACACCAACCTCTCTATTAGTCAGTGTGTCAACTCTATCCCTGCTCCATGTGTATTTCATCTTCCTTGGACTGATGACTATCCAACCCATGTTCTCACACAGAATAGTTAGTACACAAACCAAACCACACAAGCATATGTAAAGCCTCTGCTCTCAAACATGTTCTAGGTGTCTACATACCAAAGTCAGGCTATACAGTCAAGGCCAATATCAATAGGTAGTCCATGGACTCCAGAAGAACATTGCAAAGTCACATTGCAAAGGATATTAGGTATTAATCTAAAGAAGATAAAATTGATGGTATTTGACCATTTATTTTTACTAAACTCAAAGTGTCAATTTTGTATATTCTGACCTTATACTTTTTGCTCAAGGAAATGAAGAATTAGAATTAATAATATGGCTTACTGTAGATATCTTATCAAGTAATTCCTGACTAGCACATTGTCTTTCATGATTGACACATTTACTCATTAAGTAAGTTAAAACTATACTATATTATATACATAGAATATAGTTACTTATAAAATATCTATATAATTAGTATAATATATAGGTATAAATAGATCTATAATATGCTGTAGTATAGTTAGAGTACATGAGAACTTTTTTGACTCTTTAATTTTTTTCAAATATAGGATTTAGTATACTTATAGAGTTATGTAGTCATGGCAACCAATTTCAGAACAATTTTATCACCCCCAAAACAAATCCTGTATCTGTCTGCATTCATGTAACATTTCTTCTTCCTCTGGCACTTTGGCCTACCAAATTCTTTCTGTATCTATGGACTCACCTATTCTGCCATGCACAGAAATAGAATCACATAACAAGGGATCTTTTGGGGGCAGATTTCTTTTGCATAGCATGTTTTTGAAGGTTGCTTGGTTTTGTTACACAGTGTATTTTAACTTCCTTTTCTAGTCAAATAGTAACCCATGGTATGGATATAGAACACTCTGATTAATCTTTTCTTATCTCATGGGCTTTTGTGTGGATTCCAGTCCTTGGCTATTACAAAGCATGCTGAAAATAGATATTTGTATACACGGTTTTGTGTTTGTAGGTTTTTGCATAGTGGAATTACATGGGTCAGAATAGCTTTACCATTGTATGCTCCAATCAATCTATGACTGGTCCAATTGCCCTATATTTTAAAATCAATGTTTGTTACTGTTTCTCTCTTTTCTTTTCACTTTCCCAATGATGCTGTTGAGGTGTGTGTGTGTGTGTGTGTGTGTGTGTGTGTGTGTGTGTGTGTGTGTTGTATGCTCTTGTTAGTGCATGTGAATACACATCCATGGATATGCCTGTGGGAGGCTCAAGGTTGATTGTTCTCTGCCATTATACTTTGAGACTGTCTCTTGCTGAACTTGAGCCTCATCCATTTGTCCAGGCTGGCTGGCTAGTGAGCTTCAGAGATCCATCCCCCATCCCACCCCCAGTGCTGTGGTTGTTAAACATGGGTTCTGGAGACATAAGACAGATCCTTGTGCTTACCCTGCAGTAAACCATCTCCCAGCCCCTCAAGTGTTTTTCTTTGTTATGTGTACTTTTGTTTTCTTCCTTCCTTCTCTCATTTCCTTGCTTTCCTTTTCTTGCTAAATTTGTTTATTCTTATTTTATTTACATGTATGTATGAGAAACACATGTGATCTTGGTGTTCATGGAAGCCAGAAGAAGGTATCAGATTCCCTGGATTTGGAGCTGCAGATGCTTTCAAGTTGCTGTGTTGGTGCTGGGAATCAAATTGGGATCCTCTGGAAGAGCTGCCAGTGCTCTTAATAGCCGAGCCATCTCTCCACCTCCCTCTCTCTCTGTCTCCCTCCCTATATCCTCCACTTCTTTTGTGACCAGGTCTGTAATGTTTGGTTGTTTTTGAATTCATTATATAGCCAAAGATGCCCTTGGGTTAATAATCCATGTGCCTCTACTTCCTAAGTGCTGGTATTGCTGGAAAATTGATCCTGGGGCCTTGTGCATACCAGGCAAGCACTCTACCATGCCCAACCCTTATGTTGTCATATCTCAGAAGCCATTGCCTATCCAAGGTCATGAACACTTTCATCTAGTTTTCTTCTAAGAGGTTTATAGCTCTAAGCATTTTAGCACTTACATTTTTGGGCCTATGAAACATTCTAGGTTAGTTTTTTATATAAGGTATGGACTTCATTTTTTTGGGTGTGAACAATCAGTTTTCCAACTACTTTTCATTGAAAAGACAATTCATGTAAAATTGTCTTGGCCCACTTAGCAAAACATGGATTGACTAAAAACATAACAGTTTATTTTTGAATTTTCAATTGTATTACATCGACCGATTTGCTTATCTTTATGTGAATGCCACACTATTTTGAAAAATGTAGCCTTATGTCAAGTTGGAAAGAAATGTTTGTCTTCCAAACTTTTTCTTTTCTGCCAAGGTTGTTTGCTTATCCCAGGCCTCTTTCCTTATTTATTTATTTGTTTATTTATTTATTTATTATTGTGCTTGCTTGCCAATTGTAGCTAAACAGAACAGAAAGAAAACCCAAAATCTCAGCTGGGATTTTTAATAGGGACAGTGTAAAGTCTAAAGATTACTTTGGGGACCATTGACAGTCTATGAACACTATGTCTTCTAATCCACCAACAAGGCTACATTTCTGTGTATTAACATATTATTGTGGTTTCAGGAGATAGTCTGGTACTGTCCTTGTTAGCTGTAATCCTACACGTTTTATTCTTTATTATAAATGGGGCTGTTTTGTGAAACCAGTTTCTGGTGTTCGTTACTATTATTAAAAAAAAAAAAAAAGTATTATTTTTCTCTACATCTATCCTGAACCTTGCTGAACTCATTTCTTAGGCCCACAATTTTGTATGTACACCTTAGGATTAAATATGTACAAGAGCAACATGATATTTGAGTAGTCATCTTATACCTTCCTAGCTAGTCTGAGTTTTTGACTAATTGCCCCCACTCGGACTTCCAGAACAATGATGACAAGAGGCAACAGGAGTCTTCATTTGTGTTTTAAATCAAATACAAGATTAGATTTGAGACAGATGATTTTTACCAAGTTATGTAAGTGTCCATCTATTTCTATTGGTAGAGGGTTTTGATCACAGAGGATGGCGTTAAACTCTTAAAGGTCACAGCACACGTGTCTACTGTGATGGACAGGGAGTCTGTGGGGCAGCTTCATGCCACGGTGAAGCGTTCTCTGTAGCTAACATTTACCGTTCTGGAGGATGCTCTTAACCTTGTTTTTTAAATCTTGAGGAAATATTCAGGTTAAGAAAAATACACCAAGATTGGAAATTTCAATTACTGCAAAGCTAACTTCTTTTCTGGCAAGCTCTGTCAATAGTTCTCTCCACCAAAAGTCCTTGACCCGAAACATTGGCTATTCTGTAATTTTCCAGGCTGATTAATTTTCTTCAAATCTAATAGCAACTGAAAACTCTTATAATGAGTTGATTTGTCCAAATACTTGCATCTTTTCTTTCATACATATAAAACAAGAAAAGAATAGGGAAAAAATCTAGAAAAGATAATTAAAGAAAACAACAAAAATCCATATATTGTACATTTCATTTTTTGTCTGTGTCTGCATTGCAATTGTGAGCTAACAAAAAAACCCTACACTAGTCTTCTGTCCTCTGTTCTTTGCTTTTCCTCTTCTAACTCAGTATTTGTTTTTCTGGTGTCCTGGCATTTTTTGTTTTGTTTTGTTTTGTTTTGTTTGTTTTTCAAGACAGGGTTTTTCTGTATTGCTTTGGAGCCTGTCCTGAAACTAGCTCTGTAGACCAGGCTGGACTCAAACTCACAGCGATCCACCTGGCTACCAGTGTCTGGCTTGATGATGATGTTTTGTTGTGGTGTGTGTGTGTGTGTGTGTTTTCCAGGTCCAAATCAGTGTAAGTATCCACTTCATGGACTGAATTTGTCTTCCAATCCCTAATCCCTGTAACAGAAAATGTGTTCCTATAATTGCAAAGCACACACTAAGAATTTAGAAATAAATGTTATAGTGATATAGTGTTTTTTTAGCTTTATGGGTCATGAAACACCTTTTTAAACTCCAATGATTGCTAGGTATTCCCTCCCTAGATACATGTGTTATAAGCCTGGGTAAATAAAATGGAAACACAAAGAATATTTAAAAATCTAATGTCCTTGAGCCTATAGAGAAATTTAATTAAGTAGTGCTTTAGAGAAATTGCAAAAATATAGGAACTAACATAACCTTTCACATTTCTCCTGTCATCTTTTTGTTGGGTTTAGCTTTCTGTGACCCAGATTATCACAATAGACAACCCCATGCTTGAGAGACTTCAGCCTTGGCCGACAAATCGTAGAAAGAGTGTGTCTTCTGGCACAGCAGACAAGCAGTTAAGGCTCTGGCAGATTGGAGAGGAAAAGAACAAGACAGAAAGAGAAACAATATTTCATTTGCTCAGGATCTCTCTTTTATTGAATTCCTTGCCCCCTTTGTTCCCGCCTCTCCCAGCTTTTACTATTGTCTCAAGGATGGGAAAACACAATTTGGGGGAAGGAGGAGGCTAATTTTTCAGAGAGCTTTTCAAATGCCAATGACATGACAGATGGATTTGGAGGTTCGCACAATCACTTTTTCCTTAATCATGCTGACTACCACATGGTGCATGGACACAATTGAAAACGAAGCTTCATCCAGGAGAAATGTTTGCAGAGTGCCTTATCTATTCACCAGCTATGGAAAGTACAGAGGCTTTGCTGAACTGTGCAGCCCTGCTTTGAAATGTTATAGTGCTCCCCTCTCTCTCTCTCCCTCTCCCTCTCTCTCCCTTTCTCTCTCCTTCCCTCCCCTTCCCTCACCACCCTCTCTCACACAGAGATGAACACACACACACACACACACACACACACACACACACACACACTTTTAGTCAAGCAATTGTCTTATAAAGATTCTCTCTAAAGGAAAACACATCTTTATCTGAAATAAGAAAAGAAGACTCATGCCATCCATCAATCTCCGGAGCTGGCATTCGGCTCACAGATAGACTCCTCTCTTTTAATTTTTAAATCACCTTATCAATCAAAGGAAGGGCTGAGTTGTTCTCAGCCTCTTTTTAGCTATTCTGAGTTGATCCTATCTCTTTGCTTTCTACTTGCTTCTTGGGCTTTCTCCTATTGTCTGTGTCTTACAGAAATCCCCCAGAGGCTTCCAAGACAGCTGCTTAAAATAAGGTATTCTTTTGTCTTTAATAAATAACCCACCGATTTCCTTGGGAAACCGTTAGTGTTGGCTCAGTGAAGTTCAGGTCATCAATCTCCGACTTTGGGTTGTGGTGGCACCAGGACAAGGTGCTGGCAGTGAACTTCAGCAAAGCAAGAGAGTTCCAGTCGAAACCATAGCAAACAATCTTAGAGGCATTCCCTCAGCCCTGCTATCTCTTGCATTTCAGTGAACACCTAGGGAAATAAACTTCATGGTGGCCCTGCCTCCATCTTTGCTGGAAGGGAGTAAGTGCACGAACATCTAGCTTTTAGTTAAACATCTCAGGCTTGCTTTGAGCCCCAGGAGATCTACTACTACCCATGCTGTTCATTTTGGTTATCCAGGGTGGAGCTACGGAGCTCCGTTACCCATTCATCCTGAAGAAAAGCAAGGCAGTAAAGTACGATTACCCTCTTTTGTGACACTAGAGAGTAAACTATGCACTCTCAGCAGGTGAGAACATTTTCAGGCAGAAACATGTTAAAGTAACTGCCAATCTTTCTAACATTTTGAGGGCAGCCAAAAAGAGATGGGTGGTGCTTCCTTTATTTAATATTGGTTAATTTGAGGTAACATTTTGAACATATTTAACAAACTTCATGGTCCTTTTCAGGGGACAAAGCAGCCATCTCCACACTAGTAAGATCCTTGTCATATTCAGGGCACCAAAGGGAAGGCAGGATGAGCAGGAGGAGATGGGCTGTGGTGTGAGCAATGCTGCAGTCTCCCACAACACACAGAGCAGTACTGCCGTGACTGTAATGTGTCACCTGCCTGTGTGATCATATCACATTCACTCTCAAGAAGCAGCCATGTGGGAAGGATGGCACTTTTTATTCAAATATGGCACCCACAGGGGAACTGAAGTGTTCCTAGTGCCGTGTGTATTGCAGTACCTCGTTTGCTTTCCTAGGATAGAGAAAAATATGAAAGATTATTTAGCATTTGTTACACTTCCAAACTCTTCTAAATCAATGGACAGTAATTTGCTATGTATTGAGACGCTACTAGATCATTGTAGACAGATGCTGAGGATGATTCAATAGTTAAAATATATATTTTTTCTGCTCTCAAAGATCGAAAACCATTGTATGTATATGTATGTGCTTGCATGCATGCGCATATTGTAGAGGCCAGAGGTTGACAAAGGGTGCCTTTCTCAATCACACTTGACCTTATTTTTTTGGGACTTTGTTACATGCAGGTTTTTCCCTGCCGGCCGGTCCCACCCCCACGCCAGCCCCGAAGTAACACACAGAGACCCTGTATTTGATACAATGCTGTTGGCCAGTTACTATCATTTCTTATCGGCTAGCTCTGTCTTAAATATTAACCCATTTCTATTCATCTAAGTATTTCAACGTGCCTCATCTTACCAGCCAGAGGGACTGGCATTCTACCTCTTTGGGCTCTCCATCTTGACGCCTCCCAACTACTTCCTCCTAGTTTCCTAGTCTCTCCTATCTTCCTTTCCTTTTGGCCAACAGTGCTTTATTCATTACCCAGTATGAGAAACATATTTACAGAATGACATCTCCCATCAGGACAGGGTGTCTCACTAAACCTGGAGCTTGCTAATTAGGATTAGTCTGGCTGGCCGGCAAGCCTTAGGGATCCCCCTGTCCCCACTGTGCCAGCACTGGGATTATACATGTGTACTACAATGCCTGGCTTCTTTATTTGAATACTGGGGATCTAACCTGGGCCTTCATGCTTGCATGGCCAGCACTACTGATTGAGCCAACTCCTTAGGCTTCTTGTGTGTAATTTTAAGATTTATGATGGAGTAATTTCACCTGCCCCATATTTGGATATTCATATTACGAACTGGAGTGTTCAAGTGCTTATTTGAATGTGGAGATTGATGTACACACATCTTTCTGGAAATACATTCTTACATAAATCGTGTTCAAGTGTACCTCCAAATAAGAGGCATGCTAGCTTGTTAAAGATTGAACTTTGGTCACACAATCTAGCTCTTTTCTCTGCCCACTGCCCCACATTCCAATTCTGAAAAGATAATTGTGAACAAATGCATACAGGAGACATTTGAGCAGCTGATGATTGTGCCTTTAGACTTTCTCCTGTTCTCTGATCTTGTCACTTAGACTCTGTAGCATGGTTCCTGAGACCTGAATTGTACTCGCTGGTGTTGGCATGCTTGAATGTGCACGAGAAATTATTAAATGAAGATGTTGGGATGTTACATGATGATGCTCAGAACGAAATGAATGGTTTCTTGGGCTGTGTAACTGTTTGCTAACTGCATATGCATCACAGGAAAGCCCCAGGTCACCCTATCCATGCACCCCTGAGTCCTCAGTGTGCTCATCTTACTAATGGTTCCAACCTCATGTCCTCAACACAGTGCTCAAGAAAGCCTTTAAAAGTCTCATTTTTTTTCCTACTTTTTTTAAAACTTCAATTTTGGCATTTCTATTTGTTTAAACATTTATTTATTTATTCACATGGATGTGTGTAGGGTTATATGAAGGCAAAGATGTAATTATATCACTAGACCCAAGATCAATGATAAATGGGTGTTTAATGGGGAACAATCACACAGAAGCATACAAAGAACCATTTCCCTGCTCTCCCTACAAGATCTGCAGACCTGCCAGACAGAGTACACAAAGGAAAGCCATGCCTCAAGCTCCTGTCTTTCCGCTTTGGTCTGCCTGTAGCCATCCCAAAGGGGTGTGGCCACAGTTACAGGTCCACAAACCAGAGGCCTGCAGTTATGTGTGTGGGTGCATCCTGCACATAGCAGTTGGTCTGTTCCTTACACTATGTTGGTTCTAGTGGTGGAACTCAGGTCACCAGGTGTGGTGGCAAGTGCATCATTTTGGCGGCCTCAATCTTAGTGTTTCTCTATGTAACTATTAGTAGCCTCGTTTTGTTCACAGAAGCAGCAGACTCATCCAGGACAACACACACACACATTATGAAATCAGACCGCTCTAGTATCCCCTGGCTCTGGGGTATGATGCCATTATAATCATCCTGGAGGGACCTGCTGGCTACTTGAAGAAATCACTTATCAAGCTCCTCGTTAAAAACCTCGTTAAAAAATGAGCCTTGTTCCACTTATTTCAGTCTCAGGATGTAGGTATTAGTGTTAGCTTGTCAAGGCTGTGACAAAATTTGTGAGAAAAACAAAAACAACAACAACAACAAAAAACACTGGAAGGGATTGAAGAGACTCTATAGCAGGAGAGAATAGTGGAGGAAAGCTGCTTACCTGAGAGCTGCCTGGGATGAAAGGGCATGAGGGGGAGGGGAAGAGAAAGCAGAGGATGGAGGAGGGTGAAGAGGATGAGGAGGCTGTACCACTGCTGACCGCCCATGCAGCAGCAGCAAGGGCAGAGGATAAAATTTATCCTTCCAGGGGCTGTAAAGATGGCTCAGCAGTTAAAAGTACATGCTGCTCTCACAGAGAATCGGAGTTTGGTTCCTGGTGTCCAGGACCAGTGACTTTTAACCTCCTCTAATTCTATCTACAGGGATTCAAGTAATTTTCCTCGGGCCTCTCTAGACACCTGCTCTCATGCGCACATACCAGCACACAAATGTGCGCACAGAAACATAATTAAAAATAATAAAAATAAATGTTTCTGAAAGATGTGTTCTCCCATTGCAAGCTTGTGGCAACCTACTTCCAGCAGTGTACCACCCCCTCTTAGTCTCTCCTGGGACCCAGTAATGCCATCAAATTCGGAAACTATCAATGGGTGATTCCATTGATGAGGTTAGAGTCTTTTCATGATGCAGTCACTTCCCCAAAGCTGCACACAAGAACACACTGGAAGCCAAGGCCTAAGTAGGTGAAGTCTCCTGGGAGACACGTGTCCAAACAATAACAGAACTGTAGTATCCCATTTTACAGAAGACTCAAGGGGATGGGGAACCAGAGAGTTAGCTGTCACGGCCACAGTGATTCTTGAATCTCAGACTTGAGAACCATTACGTTTTTTTTTTTTTTTAATATAGTCTCCTTTCCCCACTACTTATAATCTAAGAGGGAAGTTGAGTCTGAAGTGGGCAGAACAAGTCAAGACATGCGGTGTTTTAAGTGAAAGTAAGAAGTGAAACAGGGCTGCAATTTCCCCCCAAGTTTTCCAAACAATGCTTTTAAAGACCTCATTTATTGCTGTCCGGTCATTATAACATATCAGCATTTTCCACTAAAATAAGAAATTGCCATGTAGCCAAGTAAACCATAGAACACTGTGATTGCTCATGTTTCAAAATGTCATTGGATCTATTCGCAAAGAGGCTTGTTACTCTACAACCATAACTATTACTGTGTGAGTGCATAACACACTCTTAAAAGTCCTGATCAATGTTTTCTAGCGTGCAGCCCTGAGCAACCGCAGTAGCCACTTTAAGTACTTTGGTTGCTTGCCCGAAGGATTAAAAACAAAACAAAACAAAAACAAAAACAAAAACAAAACAAACAAACATGCTTCATTCTGGACATGCCACAAGATTCTTAGGTTCCAGAGTCCCGGGTTTCTCTATGTTCTTTTACATAATGTACATTCTTATCCCTGGCTTCTGGTTTTCAGAAAGTGCTTTCCTACAGATAAAATGCCAAGCCTCTTCCCTGGGCCCCTTTTCACTTTCCCACATCACAGGAGTGGCAGCGATTCATTTTGTTTGTGATGAGTTTTTCATCAAGTGTGTGGACCCAAACTCTTAATGTTGTGATCACCACTGCTTGCTTTGCTGGTGTGAAACTGGGAGAGGCGGCTACCGTGAACCAATGGATCCACTGCTCGGCACCCTTAAATTGTCCCTGTAGGAGAGCTCATTGAAAGTCCAACATGGCTGCCAAATCAGTCATGTTCCCCAGTTGACTTTAACTGTAATAAAACCAACATTTTAGCCACCCTGTTCCTGCCTTGTGCCTCAGCGTTGCTGTTGAGCAGAAGGAAATGCAATTTACTGTCTTCCAAACCCATTAGTAAGCAATATTTCAACTTCCCACATGCCAATTCCAGCCATCAACAACTGGCAGAACCTGGAAACGTGGATGTAGAACTTGGGACTGCCCTCAGTTATTTGGTGTTCAGCCCCGAAGGGAAACTACAGTGGGGGAAGAAGGTTGGGCTAGGCCCTCTGTCCTTCACTCCTCCATCATTTGGTTGATGTAATTATCTATGGATTGAATAAAAGTTATACAAGGTTACAAGGGTAGAAGGATGCTTAGCATATACTGCCTCCCTGGTTGAGAAAACAGGCTAAATCATGCCCTGGGAAACAGCATGGTGGAGAGCGGTATAAGAGAATATAGTGTCCATGGGGCACAAAACAGAAGTCCCTAACTCGGGGCCTTATGGGAGGGGCTAGAATTGAGCTTGTTCGTGCTGGATTGGAGGGAAGATGAATTGAGCCTTGAGATTGAGAAATAGCTGGATAAAAAGCAATCGCAGTGCAGGGCATTTGTAGCTCATACCTTTAATCCCAGCACTTGGGAGGCAGAGGAAGGGGGATCTCTGTGAGTTTGAGGCCAGCCTGGTTCCAGAACAGGTTCCAAAGTTACACAGAGAAACCCCACTGTCTCGAAAAACCAAAAAAAAAAAAAAAAAAAAAAAAAAAGCAATGGGGGAAGGGGGCAGGGGCAGGGTATTCCAGTCATCTAGTCAAGGAAAAAGGATCCTCTAGTGGAAATCCTAAGAATGCAGCAACAGAGAAAGCACATTAGGGACCTGGATCCGGTAGACAAACATGCTCCATTGTATCAAGTCTAAAGTGAAATACTACCATTTTGACATTTTTTCCTGAAAGAATCTCACCTTCCCTTTTTCTCTCCCCCAACACTGTATCTAGGGAATGGCATGTGCCTGTGCGTTGAGATCAAGAGTACCCAAAGCACATGTTATTGAGAGTCAGCTGGATAGTTCCTAAAACGAAGTTAGGGTGCATTTCCTGGGAAATTGGCTGTGGGTTCGTGATAATACATTTTCCACTGACGCTCAACGAGCTGGCAGGTGGACAGCATCTATCCTGTAGGAAATTACGAAGTGTGAAATTTCAGTCTATCACAGACCAGCTGAAAAAATTCCAGACAAGTTCCGGATCCCTCTTAGCATGGATAATGGAGTTAGTAAGAGCTTTCTTCCCAGGGCAGTGTACATGTAAGCTCAGTAGCAGGCGCGTAACAGGCATTCAGTGAGCGGATGCTGTGCTGTCTGTGCTGTGATACAGACTCATCTCTCATGCAGCAGGGCCGCCTTCCTCATCCAAGCTCTCTCTTGCATCCAACAGTGCAATACTGTAGTCACACTCTACCAGTGCTGCCATGTAGTACACACTCAAATTTGGTGACGGGAAGCAAGAGTGGCTTATTTTGTCCAGTTTGTTGCTGAACTGGGCTCAGCTGCATGGTCCTGACAACTGTTTCCCTTGGGGTTCACTCAACACCCACAGTTCTTTGGGGGCGTGCTTGGATCCCGGGCAAGAATGACCAGGAGGGATGACTGAGATGAGACCCTGGGTGCAAAGCGCTCTCTTTCTCAAACGATTGTGGGACTTCTACCTTACAGACGGTCTGTCTACCATGGGTCAGATTGTCTGAAATGATAACTGTTGTGATCAAGCGCGACTGAGGAGAACCTTGGTGAATTCCATGGTGAGGGTGACTGAGGCAGAGGGACACACAAGCCAGGCAGACAGAGCTTAAAGGAGTTTTATTAGAAAGGGAGAGGGGGGGGGAGAAAAGAGATAAAGAGACACAAAGAGAGGACACAAGAGAAGAGGGAGACAGGAAAAGTCCTGTCTGCCCCAGGGCAACTGCAGGAAAGAGAGTATAAGTGGTTTTGCTATTAAAGGGGTCCTTTGAACCTGGGCTGACCAGGGTACTGCCTGAGTACATTCTGCTAGGTGACAGGGGCAGGCCAGAATAATACCTGAATCTTACAACAACATTGGAAACGTCCAGAAACTTATGTTCAGAAGTGTCACAACATCAATTCTACCACATTCTATTGAAAAGCACCCAGATTCAGTATGTGAGAACATACAAATACATAAGGTTCAATGGGGCTTTCTGCAGAGATTAGCTACTCCATACTTCAACTTTATAGTGTTCAGGTATATAATCCCTTATTCTAAACTTTCCGAGTCAAATACATTATATAATGCAGGGTATTATCAGACACTAAAGGGTTTATTTTAATGAATATACCATATATTACATTTTGTTCTCAGTAGAATTTAGAAAAAGACACCCAGCCAGGCACATCAACATTTCTGTAACAAGATGTTTGACCAAGTGGAATATACCCACAGAAAACAAAAAGATTTGTGTAAGGTAAGATAAAGTCTTCAAGTTTTCAGGGAGCTTTAGATTTTAAATTGTGGACAAAACATTATGCATTTACATTATGAGCCAATGTGACCTCATAGGGACAAGAGTTCTGTCATCTTGTGTGTTTAACTAGTGTTGGTTTGGGTTCTCTGGGACGCACACATTAAAATAAGGTTGGAAATGTGAATGATTTGGGGCAGGGGATGCCCGCACAAGGCAGAGGGGGGCATGGCGCAGTTGGGGGAAGCCTCCACACTAGGAGATAGGCCTGGACACTCATGAAAGGGAATGAGAAGGAGTGGGTGAATTTGGGACTGTCTGGGCTCCCAGGTTGGAGAATGGTGTCACCCAGTGTGGGCAGGTTGACCAAGACAGTGCCCCACAGACACCAGTCTCCCAACATAACTTCCAAAAACTTGTTGGTCACTGCATGTTTTATGAGCACTGAACACTAATTCTATAAGTAAATGGTCTTTGTTTTTATGAAATCTTCCAAAGCAACTGCATAGCAGGTGCTGAGTTTTGTGAAGGGCATGGAGAAGATGTCTACACTCTCTCTCACCAGAGGTTCTACCAGCTCTACCAGCGTGTGAGCAGACAACTGTCCTCGAGGATGGTCAGCCATGCAGACTGGAGAAGTTTATTGAAGACTGAGTGTGCTTTCATCAAGGTTAGTTAACATACCCTGTGGTATTTAAGTGTCAGTGAATACAGTTCCCACCAATTAGGTATGAAATTCCTCTTGGAGTGACCAAAAATTAAATGGATAGGGAATCTAGGAAATTATTATCATATTAGCCTTTTCTCAAAAAGAAAATTCTCTCAGGTCTAATATCCATTATGTGCCAAAATTCTGTGTAATTCAGAGTGAAATAACCACCTTTTCTTCTTCTATCTGCTTCTGTAGGACTATAATGATAAGAATGAAAGGGAGAAATGTGTTGCAAGGCTTCTTGGCAGCTGAGGAAGAAATTCTGCCACCACAATAGAAGGGGAATATATTTTGAATATGGAAAAAGGTGACTAAAATGAGCATTTTCTTTCAATAGGTGAGTGTCTAGATGTTGTCTTTCCTAATCCTCCAGTGGAGCCTGGATATGTCAGTGCTGATTCATCCTTGATAGTATGAGCCTCTGGGGGTTTTACTTTGGCTCGTAGCACAGTTGATCATGGTGGTGAGAAGGTGAGGCAGCAGTCATGTCTACAGCCAGGAAACAGAGTGATGGGTGCCAGCACTCAGCTCCCCTTCTCTTTTCTATTCATTCTGGGGATTCATCCCATAGGATGCCACACCCAGGCATCCACATCCTGCTGTCCACATCCAGGGCATGCCTTCTTTGTTTTATTAAACCTTTCTGGAAATGTCCTCTCAGACATCCAAGTTGACAACAAAGTTTCTATCAAGTTTGCAATAAAGATGAATCATCACATCTTGCTGCCGGAGATCAAAATCCACTTAAGATGATTCAGTGATTGCCTGGCTGCCCTATGGTGATCAGGCTAGGGCTGAAGATTATGAGGAAATGCAGCAGAGTTCGTATTCTCAAGCAGTTCCCTAGTGGAAGAGAAAGCCTCGTAAACAAATAGCCATGACTTAACCGAAGGAACGGCCTCACTAAGGGATGATGCTGTCAAGATGCCTGGCAGAGACCACATGACCCATGTGGAGAAGGGGAGCCTGAGATGATTCTGTTGGTCTGCAGCTGTGTTAGCATCTTTAAGATGGAAAGGAGATGATGAGGTTTCTATGCTGATGGAAGCATGAGGGTGTGGAGGCTGCCCAAGAGAAAATGTGAAGCTGGTGTGGGGAGAAGTTGTGGTAGATGGAGCCAGGCAGCACCCATTCTGGGATAGGGCTGGGATGCCTTCTGTGGTCCTCAGGCAGCATAGGACTGTGTCCCAGACTGGTCAGTTTTGGGCTGATTTCTCCAGATTGGGCTCAGGTGCCCAAATCTCAAAGCAGCCTTTTTTATGAGAGCCTCACACAGAGCCAGCTGTTTCTGGCTTTTCATCATCTTTCTACTTGCTCTACACCCATACTACCACAGCCAGCTGGAGGAGGAGGAGTCAGTGCAAACACCCCTCCATGCCAGCCGTCTACTCTCCAACCCACCAGTTCCCAGGCACAAGCTTCCAGCAGCTGCTACTGCTTCCCAAGAGAGCCCAAACAGTTGTCTGTTTTGGCATACGGTGAGAGAGATGGTGCAGATTTACCGTGCCAACTCACCAGACATAACCAATTCGATGACTTCCTAGAGGCAACCAAATTGGATGGGAGAACAGATTTAGAGGACTTTGAGCTGAGAATCAGGAAAGATGTTCCAGCTGATTGGAGACCCCTGTGCCCCACCTATATCCACACATTCAGGGTCCTTTTTGGTTAGTCACAGCCTTCCACTGTCAGAGACAAAAAGCTGAACTCACAGGAGCCTGGGGGTACCAACCTAGAAAAGAATGAGTGTCGGTATAGTTGGAAAATGTCCTTTTCTTTAATGTGAAGTCAATGGGACAGGAAACTGGCCAATATATGGCAGGTATCATGTTAAGTCGAGTTAAAGGTTATATAAACAACTCTTATCACAAAGTGGTTGAGAAAAATGGTAATGCCCCTGTCTTTTCACAGAAAAGTCAAGATTTGGAGAAGTTGGATACATTGTTTAGAGTGGGGCTTAAGATCGCAGAGCAGTCTACCTGGGTGGCCCCAGGGGAAAAATGAAGGGTTTGGGGTCGTGAAGATGTGACTCCTCATCTGATGTTAATATTGTCATCTTGACAAGGTCTAGAATCGTCTGGGGGAACATGCATCTGGACAAGCTTGTTAGGGGTTGTCTCGTTAACTTCTGGGAATGTCTGGAAAGAGGTGGGAAGACACATTAAATGTTGGTCACAGCATACTATAGACTGAGTTCTAATCTGACTACAAAGATGAAAGATGAACAAGCAGCAGCTTTCATCTCCCTGTGCTTCCTGGGTGTGGACAAGATGTGGCCAAGTCTTCAAACTCTTGTTATTGCTGCTTCCCTGCTGAGGTGGACTGAGAGCCAAAATCAGCCCTTGTTTCCTGAGGCTTGCTTCTTGTCTAGCATTTCTTCAGAGCAAGGAGACAAAAGAACTAATACAGCACCTTTGCTGTAAGTAGATACAGGAGGATACAGCTGATTCAGCTGCGTGGGGAGCCCTGGTGTCCAGGACAACGGAGGCTCTCTCTCTCTCTCTCTCTCTCTCTCTCTCTCTCTCTCTCTCTCTCTCTCTCTCTCTCTCTCTCACACACACACACACACACACACACACACACACACACACACACACACACACACACACACACACACTCTCTCTCTCTCTGTATATGTAGGAGTAGACACAGAAGCTTAGCACTAGAGACTCTGCCTTTTAGACTATCTGATCTACTCCTCATCTTGCCACCAAGGAGATGGGCGAGAGAATGGAGTCAGCGATTCTCATCAAAGCACAGCTAGGCTGGGATCTCCCTTCTTCTCCCTGCCTCCTCCGTGGATGTTCTGCATCATGGTGCCAGACGATTTTCATTCAATGTCTTTTCCTTAAGCAAGCCTGTTGACAGCCTTGGGCATGGTCAGAAAGCTTGTGAGAGAGATGGGTGGGTCTCAGGTGAATGGCAAGTTGAGGAGAGTCCCTGAAGCCAGGACCAAGAGTGAGTTTGTAACCTTAGTCTCCACATATCAAATGTACAAATGGATGCTGTCCCCAAATACCAATAACTATCAATTGAAAAAATTTTAAACCACCCTCCTCATCCAAAATTCTGCTCTCCAACCAAGGTCAGCTGAGGATTTTTACCTCAATCTGTACTATGTCAGAAGCCAGGAACACTCAGGTAATATGGAGAGAGAGTTACAGAATATATACCGAGTCAAACTATTCTGCTTACTGTTAAGTCTAAGATCACATAAGCTATTCATGGCAGTGGTGCTGATCGCGTACGCTACCCACGATGGAGCAGGTGACGTTACCCTCCTCATTGCCAATAGTCTCATGTTGTTTCCTCCCCCTCTGGGGAAATTTCTCAGAACAAGACATAAAACTCACTCATTCTAAAGTGTAAATAGCTAATGATGCTTACAGTGATATTTCTCTTAGGAGTATTCTCACATTAACATTTTAAGCAAGATAAATTAAGCTTTATTAGAGAAACAGCAGATTTTGTTTCAAGGTAGAGCACCTTTAAGGATGAACAGAACATTATTAGTGTTTCTTTTTAATTTTTTTTATTTAAATTTGAAACAAGGTTGTTTTACATGTCAATCCCAGTTCCCTCACCCTTCAGTCCTCCCCTGTTCTCCCAACCAAACCCCTCATTCCATTCTCTTTCTGATCCCCAGAGAGGGTGAGGCCTTCCATGGGGAGTTTACAAAGTCTGTCATATCATTTGGAGCAAGGCCCAGGCCCTCCCCCATGTATCTAAGCTGAGAAAGTATCCCTCTATGTGGAATGGGCTCTCAAAATCCATTCATACACTAGGGATAAATACTGATCTACTACCAGAGGCCCCATAAACTGCCAAGTGCCCCCAACTAACACCATATTCAGGGAATCTGGGTCAGTCCTATGCTGGTTTCCCAGTTATTAGACCGGAGTCTATGAGCTTCCTCTTGTTCAGGTCAGCAGCTTTTATGGGTTTCTCCAGTCTGGTCTTGACCCCTTTGCTCATTACTCCTTCCTCTCCGCAACTGGATTCCAGGAGTTCGGCTCAGTGTTTAGTGAGTGTCTGTTTCTGCTTCCATAAATTACTAGATGAAGGCTCTAGATGGCATACAAGGTAGTTATCAATCTCATTATCGGGGAAGGGCATTTAAGGTAGCCTCTCCACTGTTGCTTGGATTGTTAGTTGGGGTCATCCTTGTAGATCTCTGGACATTTCTCTAGTGCCAGATTTCTCTTAAAACCTATAATGGCTCCCTCTATTTTGGTATCTCTTTTCTTGCTCTCCTCTGTTCTTTCCCTGACTCAGTCTTTCTGCTCCATCATGCCCACCTCTCCCCTCTTCTTCCTCCTAAATCCCTCTACCTCCTCCTCATGCTCCCAATTTGCTTGAAAGATCTTATCCCTTTCCCCTTCTTCAGGGAACCACGTAAGTCTCTCTTGGGATCCTCCTTGTTTCCTAGCTTTTCTGGTAGTGTGGATTGTAGACTATTAATCATTTGCTCTATGTCTAAAGACCATATATGAGACCATATATGAGTGAGTACATACCATGTTTGTCTTTTATGACTGGGTTACTTCACTCAGGATGGTTTCTTCTAGTTCCATCTATTTGCCTGCAAATTTCAAGATTCCATTGCTTTTTTTTCCCCAATGAGTAGTATTCCATTGTGTAAATGTACCACATCTTCTATATCAATTCTTCAGTCGAAGGGTGTCTAGGTTGCTTCCAGGTTCTTGCTATTACAAATAATGCTGCTATGAACATAGTTGAACAGATGTCTTTGTGGCATGGATCACTTGAGTATATGCCTAAGAGTGGAATTGCTGGGTCCTGTGGTAGACTGATTCCCATTTTCCTGAGGAACCGCCATACTGATCTCCAAAATGGCAGTACCAGTTTGCACTCCCACCAGCAGTAGAGGAGTGTTCCCCTTTCTCCACATCCTCTCCAGCATAAACTATCTTTGTTGTTTTTTATTTTAGCAATTCTGACAGGAATAAGATTGTATCTTAGAGTTGTTTTGATTTGCATTTCCCTGATGGCTAACGATGTTGAGTACTTTCTTAAGTGTCTTTCAGCAATTTTAGATTCCTCTATTGAGAATCCTTTATTTGATTCTGTACCCCACTTTTTACTGGATTATTTGGTGTTTTAGTAACTAGCTTCTTGAGATCTTTGTATAGGAAATCAGTCCTCTGTCAGATGTGGGGTTGGTGAATATCTTATCCCATTCTGTGGGCTGCCATTTTGTCTTGTTGACTGTGTCCTTTGCCTTACAGAAGCTTTTTAATTTCAGGAGGTTTCACTTATTAATTGTTGATCCTCAGTGTCTGTGCTACTGGTATTATGTAGCTTCAGGAAGCTGTCTCCTGTACCAATTCATTCAAGGGTACTTCTCACTTTCTCTTCTAAGAGGTTTAATGTGGCTGGATTTATGTTGAGATCTTTGATCAATTTGGACTTAACTTTTGTGTATGGAAATAGATATGGATCTATCTCCAGTCTTCTATAAGTCAGCATCCAGTTATGCCAGCACAATTTGTTGAAGATGCTTTCTTTTTTCCATTGTATAATTTTAACTTCTTTGTCAAAAATCAGTTGTTCATAGGTGTGTAGGTTAATATTAGGGTTTTTAATTCTATTCCATTGGTTTTCCTGTCTATTTTTATAGAACTATAGGACTATAGTTCTATAATAGAGCTTGAAGTCAGGGATGGTAATGCCTCTGGAAGTTCCTTTATTGTACAGGGTTGTTTTGGCTATTCTGGGTCTTTTGTTTTTCCACATAACGTTGAGTATTGTTCTTTCAAGGTCTGTGAAGAATTGTGTAGGGATTTTGATGGGGAATGCATTGAATCTGTAGATTGCTTTTGGCAAGATTGCCATTTTTACTATGTCGATCCTACCTATCCAAGAGCATGGGAGATCTTTCCATTTTTTGGTATCTCCTTTAATTTCTTTTTTTAAAGACTCAAAGTTCTTATTATATAGGTCTTTCACTTGTTTGGTTAGCATTACCCCAAGTTATTTTATGTTGTCTGTGGCTATTGTAAAAGGTGGTATTTTGTTGTTGTTGTTAATCTTATATCCTGCCACTTTGCTGAAGGAGTTTATCAGCTGTAGGATGTCCCTGGTAGTTTTTCAGGTCACTTAGGTAAACTATCATATCATCTGCAAATAGTGAGACTTTGACTTCTTCCTTTCCAATTTGTGTCCCCTTGATCTCCCTTTGTTTTCTTATTGCTATAGCTAGAACTTCAAGTACAATATTAAAGAGATGTGGAGAAAGTGGACAACCTTCTCTTATTCCCGTTTTAAGAGGAATCACATTGAGTTTCTCTCCATTTAGTATAATGTTGGCTGTTGGTTTGCTGTATATTGCTTTTGTTATGCTTAGGTCTGTTCCTATTATCCCTGATCTCTCCAATACCTTAATCATGAAGAGGTGTTGGATTTTGTCAAAGACTTTTTAGTATCTAGTGAAATGATCATGTGGTTTCTTTTTTTTCAATTTGTTTATGTAATGGATTACATTGATGGATTTTTTTTTTATGTTGAACCATCCCTGCCTCCCCAGGATGAAGCCTCCTTGGTCATGGTGGATGATTTCTCTGATGTGCTCTTAGATTTAATTTGCCAGTATTTTATTGAGTATTTTTGCATCAATGTTCATAAGGGATATTGGTCTGTAGTTCACTTTCTTAGTTGTATCTTTGTGTTACTTGGGTACTAAATTAATTGTAGCCTCATAAAAAGAGTTTTACAATGACCCCTCTGCTTCTATTGGATGGAACAATTTGACGAGTATTGGTATTAACTCTTGTTTAAATTTCTGGTAGAATTCTATACTGAAACCATCTGGCCCTAGGCTTTTTGTGGTTGGGAGACTTTTGGTGACTGCTTCTATTTCATTAGGGGTTATAGGTCTATTTAAATTGCTTATCTGTTCTTGATTTAATTTTGGTAAGTGATTTCTATCCAGAAAATTGTCCATTTCCATTAAATTTTCGAAATTTTGTGGAGTGCAGGTTTTGAAAGTATGACCTAAAGATTCTGTGGATTTCCTCAGTGTCCATTGTTATGTCCACTTTTTATTTCGGATTTTGTTCATTTGCATGTTCTTTCTCTGCCTTCTGGTTAGTTTGGATAAAGTTTTATCTATCCTGCTGATTTCTCAAAGAATCAACTCTTTGTTACATTGATTTTTTGTATTGGTTTTCTAGTTTCTACTTTATTGATGTGGGCCTCAATTTGATTATTTTCGGGCATCTACTCCCCCAGAGTGAGTTAGCTTCTTTTGTTGTAGAGCTTTCAGTGGTGCTGCTAATTCTCTAATGTGACTATTCTCCAGTTTCTTCATGTGAATCCTGAGTGCTATGAACTTTCCTCTTAGCACTGCTTTCAAAGAGACCCAAAAGTTTGGGTATGTTGTGTCTTCATTCTCATTGAATTCTAGGAAATCTTTAATTTATTTCTTCCTTGACCTAGGAATGATGGAATTGTGCATTGTTCAATTTCCATGAATTTGTAGGGTTTCTGTAATTTGTGTTGTTGTTGAATTCTAACTTTAAAACATGGTGGTCTGATTAGATACAGGGGGTTATTCCATTCTTTTGTACCTATTGAGTTTTGCTATGTTTCAGAGTATATGGTTGAAGGTTACATGTGGTGCTGAGAAGAATGTATATTCTTTCGTGTTAGAATGGAATGTTCTATAAATGTCTGTTAAACCCAATTAGTTTAGTATCTTTGTTTCTTTGTTAAGTTTCTGTCTGGCAGACCTGTCTAGTGTTGAGAATGGAGTGTTGAAATCTCCCACTATAAGTGTGTGAGGTTTTATGTGTGATTTGAGTTTTAGTAATGTTTCTTTTATAAAGTGGGTACCTTTGTATTTGGGGCATAGATGTTGAGAACTGATACTTCATCTTGATGGATTTTTATGTGATGAATAAGAAATAACCTTCTTCATCTCTTTTGATTGATTTTAGTTTAAAGTCTAATTTGTTAGATATTAGAATTGCTATACTTTCTTCTTTCATGGGTCCATTTGATTGGAAAATCTTTCCCCAACCCTTAACTCTGAGTTAACATCTGTCTTTGAAGTTGAGGTGTGTTTCTTGTATGCAGCAGAAGAATTGATTCTGTCTTCATATATATTCTGTTAGCCTGTGTCTTTTTATAGGTGAGTTAAGACTATTAATATTGAGGGATATTAATTACCATTGATTGTTAATTCTCGTTTGATTTGGATTTGTTGGTGGTGGTGCTATTATGTGTGTTTTCCCCCCATTTTTCTTTTGGCAGTTGGTAAAGTGGAATTATCTATTGCCTATGTTTTTGTGGGTATAATTGACTTCCTTGGGTTGGAGTTCTCCTTCCAGAACTTTCTGTAGGGCTGCATTAGTTGATATGTATTGTTTAAGGCTGGTTTTGTCATGGAATATCTTGGTTTCTTCATCTATAGTGATCAACAGCTTTTCTGAGTATAGTAGTCTGTGCTGGCATCCATGGTCTCTTAGTGTTGGTAGAAAATCTATTCAGGACCTTCTGAACTTCAGAGTTTCCATGGGGAAGTCAGGCTCAATTCTGATAGGTTTGCCTTTATAGGTTACTTGTCCTTTTTCCTTTGCTGCTCTTAATATTCTTTCTTTATTCAATACATTTGGCATTTTGATTATTATGTGGTGAGGGAACTTTTTTGTGGTCCACACTATTTGGTGTTCTGACAGCTTTTTGTACTTTCATTGGCATGTCTTTCTTTAGGTTGGGAAAGTTTTCTTCTATGATTTTGTTGAATATTTTCTGCACCTTTGAGTTGGATTTCTTCACCTTCTTCTATATCTACTATTCTTAAGTTTGGCTTTTTCATGATGTCCCATATTTCCTGGATATTTTGTGTTAGGGATTTGTTGGACTTAGTATTTTCTTTGGTCGATGAATCTATTTCTCCTAGTGCATCTTCAATGCCTGGGAATCTTTCTTCCATTTCTTGTATTCTATTGGTTATGCTTGCACCTGTTGTTCCTGATCATTTACCCAGCTTTTCTATTTCCAGTATTTCCCTCAGTTCCCTCAGTTTTTGCTTTCTTTATTGTCTCTATTTCAGTTTTCTGATCAGGAACTGTTTGAATTGTTTCCTTCATCTATTTGATTATTTTTGTTTGTTTGTTGTTGTTGTTGTTATTTTTCTTGGCTTTCCTTGCTTTCTTTAAGAGATTTGTTGATTTCTTGCATGTTTTGATTTGGTTTTTTTCTTCAATTTCTTTAAAGGATTTTTTCATTTTCTCATTTAGGGTCTCTATCATTTTCATGAAGTTATTTTTAGGGTGATTCTCTTCTGCTTCATCTGTGTTGGGATGTTCAGGTCTTGCTGGTGTGGAGTCCCTAGACTCTGGTGGTGTCATATTGATCTTTCTATTGTTGACTGTGCTCTTATACTGCTATATACCCATTCCTTCTTCCAGTGCTTATAGGTGGGGTTTCTGCCTCTCCTGGTGGGTACAGGAACAAGGTTCTCTTCCAGTGGGTGCAAGCAGGTCTAATACTCCGATGGGTCACTTCTTCCCATGGGTGGAGGTGGGACTAGGGCGCTGGCAGACTCTGGATGGTCTGGGCCACTGGGATATGTTACTCTGTGCAGAGTCCCCAGTCCTCAGGAAGCTCTGAGCAGGGCCTTGGAAGGCAGGCTAGAAACAGGCTCAAGCTTATATCCTACTGTGAGCAAAGGTAGAACCAGGACACTGGCAGACTTTGGACAGGCTGGTCTGCCTAGTATTGGTGTTTCTTAAATCACACTATACAGGTAAGTTTTTCATTTCTCAACTACATAAGTCCTTTCTGTTTTTTAAAAATAATCAACTCACTACTCAGGAGGAAGAGTCAGGTGAATATCTATGAGTTCAAGCACATCCTGGTCTACAGAGCAAGTTCCAGGACAGAGAAACCCTGTCTCTAAAAACCAAACCAACCAAACAAAAACCTAATCCATTTCAATGATATATAAGTTCATTAAGTTGTATAGACTTTGAGTCTGGTTAGTTTGTGTGTGTGATGTTTTATTTGTAAAGTTTCTCTTTAAATAATAAAGGTTATAAAAAGAAAAGACCAACCAAGAAATCCTGAAACTGGACATTTCTGTCTTGTCTGCCATTTCCCAAATAACCATTCAGAGTCCTAATATTAATTATAATTGTTTGGCTTATGACTCAGGCTTATTACTATCTAGCTCTTACATATAAACTAACCCATTTCTATTGATCTGTGGCTTACCAGTGATGCTCTGATATATTTCTCCTCTGGTGGCTGTTGGCATCTCCCTCAACTCTGTCTTCTTTGCCCTGTATTCAGTTTGGCTTTCCTGCCTAGATATATTCTGCCCTGCCATGGGCCAAAGCAGCTTTATTAATCAACCAATAAAAGCAATACATATTCACAGAATACAGAAGGACTTCTCACATCATTGTCCTTCAACAGGTCTATCCAGATAGCATAATAGTATTCAGCACTAAAAAGAGATAAGATATCAAATCAGGAGAAGAAGAGGCTTGAATAAATATGACATTGGAAGAAGAGACTACATAGTATTTGAAGAAATGGTAAAAATATGGAGAAAGTAAAAAATGTTTAAAAATCATTGGTTTCCAAGGTTGAAGTGGGGTAAGATGAGATGGAGCAAGGGGGATTTTCATCTCAGTGAAAGTACCCTGTATAGCACCAGAATGATGGATACATCATTATAAGTTTGTCCAAAGTCAAGAATATACAAGACACTATTACAGTAAGGGATATTGACAATGTCAAGGCTGCCATGTGCAGGTTAAAGGGTATATGCAAAATACTTGAGCATTCAATTTAGTCATGCTTTGACTTCTCTAAAATGCTGGATATTTTTTAAAAAAAATAACTACAATTAGTTAAAGTAAATTGAATTTTCCGTGTGGATGACAATAATGAGTTAAAATGTATCAAATGTTCACTAAGCACTAGACACTCACATCTGAAAGTAATTTCATACTCCATCTCCTTTATGAGTTGGGTATTATTATCATGTCAAGTTCATGTACAAGAACTCAGTTCGCAGTTAGATTCGCAGTTAGTTGCCAAGGAAGCTTTTAGCATGCTCACATCACAGCTAAGGAAACTGAGGTTTAGAGACAGTCACAAAGGATCTCAAGTACTCTCTGCCCCTACACCAGCACTGTTCTCTTTGTAGCTCTCAGAGAAAGTAATATTTGCTTATTTAAAATTCATTTCATTATGGGTTTCTGCTTTCTATATGTTTAGCAACAAGCTAAGTCGTTACATCTGAAGCCAGTATGAACAAGTCCCATTTGGCTCACATCACAGAACAAGACTGATAAGGGAAGTCTTCTGTGAAGCTCATTTGTGGACATGCATGACTATATTACTTCTAAAGTGGACATGGAAACCTCAGTGATTATGATCTTTTGAAAAATTCATGGCTGGAACAGATCCAACTCAATTATGAGATTGCTACACGAGGTTGTGTGCACAATTCATCAAGGAAGGGAGAGACAAAGGTCATGGAATTCACATGCACGCATGATATGGATCAGTGTCTCTCTCACACACATGGCCTCACATCTGGCTTGATTCGGAATCAGGAAATTCAAAGTTAAAACACAAAGCTGTTTTATTTGTGTAGAGTGTCATGGAAGCACAGTTAAGAGCTAAACGATGACAGTGCCTGAGCCTCGTGTGTATAATCAAGATCCCATATTTGCCTTATGTGTATGGGCAAGTACCTCAGATGGGAAAATCACAGAGCATTGAGCTCCATGCCCACCCTGGTGGTGGCAATAACTTTTTTGAATAATGCCTAAGAGGAAATGAAAATCTATTGTTTTATCATGATTATGAGGCAGACCTTTGATTTTCTTTAGTAGACCACATATATGCCATGTGTGAGTGTGTGTGCATGTGTGTGAGTGTGTGTTGTTGTATTAGTGTGTGTACATACTACACACTACACTACATACATACACCAACATATGATGCATGTAGAGGCCTAGGGAGGACATTACAGTTGCTTCTTGATACAAGGTGTCTCGATAAAACATGGCACTTGCCTGGTATAGTGTTTTGAATAAGAATGCCATGCCCTTCCCCCACCCCCGCATGCATAAGGTCATTTGAATGTCTGGTTCCCAGCTAGTGGGACTGGTGTGGCCTTGTTAGAGGAGGAGTGTCATCGAGGGGGATTGTGAGGTTAAAAGCCCACTCCAGGCCCAGTATCATATAGTCTTTCTCTGCCTGCAACTTGAGGGTCAGATGTGAGCTCTTAGCTACTGCTCTAGGGACATATCTGCTAGAGCCTGCTGCCAGGCTCCCACCATGATGGTCATAAACCAACCCTTTGAAACTGTAAGCAGGAGTATGATTAAATCCTTTTATAAGTTGCCAAGGTCATGGTGTTTTGTCACAGTAATAAGAAGGTAAGTAAGTCAACTGGCCTCAATGGCTTTTCTTTTTTTTAACTGTAAAGGAAGATTCCATAACTCCTTTATTAATCCCATAGTTTGCTTTCCTTTAGCACTGCTACCTTGACAGCTCCTGCTAGGATGACCCATTAAGTTCTGCTTCCAGTGTTCAACTACTTTCCTAGTCCAAAGAACCAAAGTCTTCCACATTCCTCCATTAACAAGAGTGGTCAGGTCTGTCACAAAAATAGCCCACTCCCTTGTACCAACTTCTGTCTCAGTTACTTTTCTATTGTTGTTAAGAGATAACATGACTTATAGAAGAGTTTATTAGGGCTCACAGTTCCAGAGAATTAGAGTCCATATCATCTTGGCTGGAAGCATGTTGGAAGACAAGCAGGCATGGCACTGGAGTAGCTTAGGGTGGGTTCACTAGTGTATCAACACCACCCTAGGGTTAGTTAGTTAGTGTATCAAAGCCTGTCTTGGGCAATTCTATGGGGCTGCTGTGTGGCCTGCCTAGGGCTAGTTCTGAGACCTAGCTCTCATCAGAGTTGTATGGTAGCAAGCTTTGGCAACATATTAGCAACAAATTATTTCAAGTCACACAGAAAGGTTTTTGACTTACACAAATATCTCCATCTCTGTTCCAAAAAGTTTAAGAGTCACCATCCCTAGTGACACACCTCCTAACACCTTCTAATCCTTCCCAAATAATTCCATGAACTGGGTACCAAGCATCCAAATATATGAGCCTATGGATGCTGTCATCACTCAAACCAGCACACTCACTCTAGCAGCTCAGCAAAGAAGCCTAAGTAGCTATGTAGGGAGAACATATGCAGGTGTCCTGGCTGAGATGTCAGTTTCCATGCCATTCCAGTGACCTTCAATTTCCAGATATCATGTCACCACAACCATTCTCACTGTGCCCTGCCAGAATTTCTGACCTGCTGGATCCCTCAGCATAATGGTTATTGTTTTAACCACTGGCCTTCCAGACCATTTGCTATGCTACAAAAGCAACTGTAACAGAAGGCCATACTGAACAAATGATGATTAAGCAAAGATCAACAAAGGCTAGGGAGCCATGATATCATATGATAGAAAATTGTTAAGATGGGGAAAGGTAGCTGCTACAAATGTCCTCATGCAAGGTCTATGTGTCTAGTATGTGCCAGAATGCTACATAGTGGCTATGACTGAGCAAGTGAATGGAAGGTAGAAGATGAAGAAGATGAATGCTGGGCAGTGTAGACTGTGTAGGTGTTTGTAAAGCACTGGAAGGATGTGGGCCTTTCTTGTGGATGAATAGAATAAGATGTGATCTGAGTTTTCCAAAAGATCAATGATCTGTACTGCAATGGGGTAGGGGAGGAGGGAGATGGTTAGGAAAGTATTTTCTGGTTGAGAGGATTTTGGACTAGGATGACAACTTTAAGAATGCTAAGATATGGTTATGTGTGGATATATTTTACAATTAATACCAAAAGATATTTAGGATATTTTTTCTTTTTTTTCCTTTTTTTTGATACTCTATTTATTCTTCTGTAAAATGGCATTTAAAGTACAGTTTTGACTTAAACTAGAGTTTTAAGTAAGAAAGAGGGGGCAGTGTCCAGCACATTGGATATGCTTGCTTAATACTGTTATTGTAGGTCTATTTTTATTTAAATTTTTTAATTTTACATACCAACCTCAGTTCCCTCTCCCTCCCCTTCTCCTACTAACACTCCTGTTATCCCCCTTCCCACCCTCTCCATCCACTCCTCATCAGGGAGTCAAGAAAGTCTGGCATACAAAGTTGAGGCAGAACCAACCCACCTACCCCCTCCCTGTATCAAGGCTGAGCAAGGTATCCCACCCTAAGGAATGAGCTCCAAAAAGCCAGTTCATGCCCCCAGGTTAGGTCCTGGTGCCACTGCCAGGGCCCCTCCAACAGATCAAGTCACATAACTGTCACCCACATTTAGAGGACCTAGTTCAGTTCCATGCAGGTTCCCAGCTCTCAGTTAATCTCAGTCCATAGTCCACACTCTTCCACTAGCTATGGCCAGCTGTTTCTGTGGTTTTCCCCATCATGGTCTTGACCCCCTTTGTTCAAATGATCTGTCCTCCTTCTCTATTTTTTTCAAGGTCAAGATATTGTGATAGATTGACTCTTGAGGGTGAGACAAAGAATGACCACAGGATTTGCTTGAGCAATCACCACATCTGTCAGAGAGACATGGGAGAACAGGCTGAGTGGGAAAGGCAGGTCTAAGCCTGAGATTGAACATTTAAGAGCGCTCAGCCTGGATACTTGTCAACATGACCAAAGAGAGGAAAGACTGTGGAAGCCAGGTCAAGTCAGAGAAGGCCAAGGAATCAGTCTTAGGACAGGAGGAAGGGCAGCGAGGTGTGAGTCTCACCAACTATTAAATAAAGCATTTTAAGGGAGAGGAAAGACTGACAGTTGATGAGGTCAAGCAAGAGGTATGCAGAGCAGCAGTCATTAGCATTGAGAATAGGGGGGTCCCAGCTGAGCTTCCAAAGCCCAAGCTGTGGTGTGGTGAAGTATGCAGTGGAAACCAATGAATGAATGATCAGATTTCCTGTGTGTGTCTTAAAGAATCTAGAGTATTTCCCTTTCAGAATATAAAACAAATGGCCTGGAAATTGCCCTAATATAGCTGTGGCATTGACTGAGGCATGGCAGATAGAGTCAAGCTCTGCTTTTTCACACAGTGGAGAGTCAAAGAATTCAAATTTTCCAAGGCTAGACTATGTTGAAAATCATAAAGTCCTATTAAGGCAAACCTTTGTTTATTACAAGTAATAGATCTTACTTGTAGTTAGAGACCGATTCATCAGTCAGTTTGCTTATATGTGAAATCTTGATTCCATCACTTAAACCTACATGTAGTATAGATATTGGATTATATTGAGTATTAACATGTTTATTCATGGTAATTTTTCACTGAGAGTAAGACAGAGACAGAAAGAGAATGTCTGTGTCTGTGTGTCTGTATGCTACAGAATATTAAACCTTTAACCCATACAGATGCTATACAAGTGCTCTGCCACTGAGCTATATCTCTAGATCAAATATTAGCTTTTATTACTATTAATAATTGTCTGGGGAGCGGCAACACTTTCTGTGTTGGACCAATGTGAATCAATGCTACACAAGTAAGTATTGCATAATCATGTATGTTCTTCCTGAAGGGAATTCTCTATGTCTTCCTGGTTATGGCGTTATGCATGTTGCTTATATAGGATTTCACAGTCCTCTCATGACTCCAAACATCTTTTGTTATATTACAGCTGGACCAATAGACATTGCAACCATGTTTAGCTTTTATGTTTTCCTCTTTTGAATCAACACACACAGACCTTTACAGACGGTAAAGAATGGTGTAGTTATAAGTCAGTTTGAGTTTACCACCTTGACCTTATGACTTTAATATTGATTCTTTGGAGCAGGCTTTGGCCTTGCCCAATCCATCGTTAATATTCATACACTCACATAGTATGAACTGTTTGGATGGTAGAAGCTCATGTAGCACCAGACTTCAAATGGAGCTGATGAAAAAGGCTTGGGATGTCTGGAAAGGAATACTGAGAACTACAAAAATGCCCCTCAAAATATTACAGATATGATAGATTTTCAAATTTATTTTCCCCAATGCATCCATGTGGTGTAATCCTGACCTACATGAAAGTATGTATTATTTTACTGAAATAATGGGTATAATAAGTTAAAAGGAGAGACTCCTCACTTAGCTTCCACACATAGAAACAGTTGTTCAAATTTAGACAAGCCTGGTGATTCTACATTAGCCTCATCATTCATTGGATAACAAAAACCATAGAACACACATCCTCATGCGTGTCTTGCTGTTCACATGGCAGGCCAAAGATATAGCTCATTGCTATGTTGCTTTCTAGCATGTGCAGATGCCCTGGATTTGGTCCCAAGCTCTGAGTAAAGTAGGGTATAATGGGTCTTGCCTGTAATCTCAGCACTCAGAAGGTGGAGTCAGGATGATCAGAAGTTCAAGGTCATCACCAGAATGAGAGTACCTGGACTCATCTCCACACAAGGAACAAAGAGAAAACCTCTGGATGACTGAACTCTGGGCAAGCAAATCTGATTACCTGAGTTCAGTCCCTAGTATCCTCCTGGTAGAGGTATAGAGCTGACTTGGCCAAGCTGCCCTTTAATCGCCACATGCACTTGTATGACATGGCACATACCTCCCCCCAATAAATTTAATAAAATGTAATAAAAAAGTAAATTATGTACCTTATCCACTAGTTTCTAAATCAAGCTTCTAAAACCAAAGTCAATTGTGAGACCACATCAGAAATTCAAATGTATCCTTTGGATTCCTTCCTTCAGGTTTCCAGGCAACCACAAGAGAATATGGATGATGGCTCTGACCAGTATTGGCCTGCACAGCAGGTGAATTGTGTATATGGATGTCTGATGGGAGATGTGATTCTGTATATATGTTTCTCATACTGTTAATAAAGCCCTGTGGCCAATAGAAGACTAGATAGGTGGGGCTAGGAGACTAGGAGGAGGAAGAGGAAGTAGAAGGTGGAGTCGAGATGTAGCCCAGGAAGAAGCAGGAAGCCTGCCGCGCGGCTCCCCATAAGACGACCACGTGGAAATACTTAGATAAGTAGAAATGGGTTAATAATTAAGACAGAGCTAGCCCATAAACAGTAATGGTAACTGGCCGACGGGATTGTATCAAATACAGAGTCTCTGAGTGTTATTTGGGGCTGGCGCGGCTGTGGGCCCACGTGGCGGCGGGACCGGGAGGCCGGCGGGGAGACCTGCTGTAACAGATGTCCCCCTTGTTTCTATGTGAGGAGAGCCTGGAATCCTGTTCTCCATGTGCTTGCTACTCTAGATGTAGGCCCAAAGCTCCAGCATCCTCTCTTGGAGGCCCATAAACAATGTTGACCTTCAAGCCTGCTCACATCTGGCCACTCAAAATCTTCAGCCTCCCCAGTGGATCTGAAAGTGGGAGAAATGGTCTTCAAGAAACTCTCAGTTCAGACTGAGGGGAACTCCCAAACTGCTGGCTCAGCATGGGGTTTGTGAGCCTGCATCTGCAGAACTCATCTTGGAGCCATGAGGATGACTGACAGGTCCAGAGACAGCTGCACAATGAACCTGCATTAATGTTCCTCCCAACTCATTAAAAGGGTTCAAAAGATGCTAGGCAGGAGATAGTCCACATAATGACCTTCCAGATTCCTTGGCATCAATTGTCTTCTCGAGATTCTGGTGTCTTCACATATTAAGTTAAGCCTCCTCTCTGCAGATTGTCAGTTCTTTGCTGCCAACTTCTAAGCTGCACCCCAGACATGAGGTTATTGGAGAAAATCTATCAGGCCGAATGTGCACAAAATGCAGGCAGGTACTTAACAAAAGAAGCTTAAAGCTCCTTTGAGAAAGTGGCCCAACTGTTAACTGGGGTGTGGCTTCTGAGTCCCTGAAATTCCACTTGCATATGCTCTGAGAGTGTAGGGAAGGGACCAAGTCAGGTGCCTAAAATGAGACTGTGTTCACAGCACACAGCTGCTGGCTTAACGGGGAGGTCACACATACTACAGAGTTCTGCTTGTTTTGTCTTCCAGGTGTTTCTGTGGAGACACCAAGGAGAATTCCAATGACTCGAAGCTCCGTCCAATGTGTAAATTACACTTAAAGCTCTCCCAAGCAAGCTCAAGCCAAATTGCTGTGCTCGGTTTATTAGAGGCAGTGTGTAGGAAGGCAATGGAAATGACACTCTTCAAGCCAGGTGCTCATAAATCAGGTGTTTCCACACCTTTTTGAAGTGACAATAGAAAGCCAATTGGAAAACATAATAGCAAAAGACACTGCTTCCTAACTGTTGGCAGACTTCGGGGTGAGGAGGATGTTTGACAGAAGAGATTGTGTGTGACGTCATTCCTTGCACCAGGAGACTTTCAAAGGCACCTTCGGAGCAAAGATTAATGGAAGCGAACTCGGGAAGTAACACAATGTGGACTCTCTTCTTGTTCCCCACCCACTTCACCTTTGGGGAGATCCAGAGTTAGCTTGGGACAAGATTTATGATTCTGAAGGTGTGAAGAAAGACAAGTCATGGTCGGCCAAGCTGCTGCGGTGGTAGGGTGTCACCGCAGACATCGGCTTGACACTTCTTAATCCGAATCAGATTCCCCTTTGTTGTTTTGGAGGCCAGGAAGACGCACTGAAGAATGAAAAGGCAGATGTCCAGTGTCGGGCTACATGAGAAACTCGCAGCATGCCTTGAAGGACCCCCAGCTTGACTGGAGTTTGATGCTCTCCTGATACCACTCCCAGTTCATCAAAGCTTCAAACTCTGGGCCCACCTTCTTGACACTCGTATTAATATTCTTTGCCTATCAGGACTTATCATGCGATGATCAATCACTACGCGAAAAGCCAGCATGGGGCTTTTATTCAAGAAGAAATCTCAGGAGACTGGTTTCATTTGTTAATTTATACTTACACTACTTATACAAAAGTGAGATTTTTCTTTGAAATGCAAAACTAACTTCCTTCCTTCCTTTCTTCCTTCCTTCCTTTCTTTCTTCCTTCCTTTCTTCCTTTCTTCCTTCTTCCTTCCTTCCTTCCTTCCTTCCTTTCTCTTTCTTTCTCTCTTTCTTTCTTTCTTTCTTTCTTTCTTTCTTTCTTTCTTTCTTTCTTTCTTTCTTTCTTTCTTTCTTTCTTTCTTTCTTTTTGAGTTTGTGGCTGAGGCCACATATCTATCCCTAGACTTTCCAGAGACACACCTCCTTGAAAAGCTGGGATGATCTATGAATGAAAGGTTTCAATTTTTAATAACTGAGTGCTACCCAACTGTGAGCTAAATAATGTGTTGGTGATTTTTTTTTTAATCAACAGCCAATACTGTCAGCTCACTTTTCAGGTTTTAGCAATAGTATTGCCATGATTTAGTCTAAAGGGGGCGTCTACTGGCTGCATCCATTGGATTAGTACAGCAAACTTATCACACTTTGTAATTTGTAGATTTCAACCTTTTTGAACATCAGTGTTCTATTTTTTTCTAAGTATTGCTTTTGCCTTTATTTACTTGCCGGTGTTTACTTGTTTGTTTTGTGGGGGTGCGACATCATGGATGTAAAGGTCAGAGGGCAACTTGTGAAGTCGGTTATCTTCTACCATGTGGAAATTCAGGCTGAAGGGAACTCCCTTTATATAGCGCGTTTCTCATTTCTGGGGTAAGACCAAGGCTGAAGCATTACATTTGGTTGTCATATCTCTCCATTTAGAACACTTTACCTTTTTTTCTTTTTTTTCATTTTGTGACACCCATGTTTCTGAAGAATGTATTTCTTACTGCTTTCTTTAGTAGAATGTTTCTTACTCTTGGTTTGTCTGATTAGATTCGGGTTGCCCAGCCTTTCTTAGACTAACGCACAGCATGGAGGGTGTCCTGTTAGGATTGCCTTTAAAGTCAAAAGCAGTTGCCAACTCTTACTTGATCTGAGTTTTTTTTTTCTTTATTCCACAAGTACTGCTATGAATCAAGTTCACCAACAGCTACAGTCCCAAGGGAGCATGCTCAGCACCGTGAGCTGTGCCAATCTGACCACTTTCAAGAGCCCAGGGAGACAGAGCTTTTTCATCAAAGTTAAGCAAAGTGACTTCGTTGCAGACAGGCAATGAGGGACAGTGGAAGCCCAGGATTCCTGGCGAGCCAATTCTGGAGGCTCAGGAAAGCTGTGTAGGGACAGGACTTTTCTCAATTCCATCTCAGCTGAGGGTTATGGCTAAGGGGTGATAAGACTCCCCTGCAAGGAAGCCTATAGGATCTCCTGGGCTGAGAAGGACAAGTACAAAGTCCTGGCTTCCCAACCAACCGCTATGTGTCCCTAGTCTCTATGTTCTTAGCACGTTCTTCCATTGTTCTTGAGAAATGCCAGCAGATGGGAAAGAAATGGCTGGGTCCTGAGCTCCTGGGAGAACTACCCTGACCATGTTCAGTGTGTGTTTGAGAACAGCTTGAAATTCCCATGTCAGTGGCCCCTTGAATGTTGACTTTCCTTACTTTGAATTTCATTCTCTTATGTCACTACTCATAAACTGTAAAATGACAGTCTGGATCGTGTTATCTTTGTTCCTCACAGAGGCCTTTTCAGAATGTGGATGTGGGATGCTCATTGATGAATGCCTTTGCACATTTCAAAAAAACTATAACTGACAACACTGTCCACCATGTTCCCTGGAGGCCACCCTTAAGAGGAGCCAGGAGCATTTATTTCTAGTACAAAGCTTGCTTATATAAAATGACTTCAAGGTTCCCTTTTGTTGAATAATTAGGAGGTTAATGGTTCAATGAAAATTCTCTTTTCTTTTTGAATTTTCATAAAGTTCGGGGCTATGTTTAATGCCTAATTATTCTAATTCAAATGGAATATATGTAATCTTTCTAAAGTGGTTCTAAATTTTTTAAGTTTTCTATTAAATTGCCTTGCCATGAATGTATTTCCATATCACAGGACTCATGGCTTGGGAAGCAGAACGTAGGCTTCACACATGAACTTGGTGTGGATGTGACTGGAGTTGCCAGCTCCTTATCTACCGCAGGTCTGGTGACACGAATATAGGATTGGCTTTCCAGGCGGCTGGTAAGTCTCCTTGTGCAACTCATATTTTCTGCCACCTTCACAGTCTTCACAGAGGGGCTCTTAAGCCATTTGTTCCAACCTTTTCCTTCTGGCTGTCTCCTGGTGTCTTTGTTGGTTCAAACTCATGCACACACATCTAGGTTTGTGCAATGCTTTTAAGAAAATTTCTCCCTTCTTCAAACGTTTGTGGATCCCAGTAACTAAAACAGTATAGTCCTGAGCCAAACTTTCTCCTTTCATCTGTATAATGGGATAACTTACAGAGATATCAACTTGGGTTTTGTTTTGGCTCTGAAAACAAATATATCAAGAACAAGTGTCATCTTGGTGTCCTCTCTCCCTCCCTTTCTTAGAATGGCTAAGGCCTTAGTAATGCGTGCATCGGGTATTTGGGTTTGCTTTTTTGTTTGAGACAGAGACTCACCATGTAGCTCTGGTTGATCTGGGAATCTCTATGTAGACAAGGCTGGCCTCAAACTCACAGAGATCCACCTGTCTCTGCCTCTGGAGTGCTGGGATTAAAGGTTTCATCACCACCACCCGGCTTTGCATCAGATATTTGAAGAACTAAAAGAAGACAATGTGTGAAATAACCCTTCCCTGGCTGTGAGTCTTGAGAATTCTAAGCAAGCATGTTCTCTGATGGAGAAGAGACTGGAGACATGGAGTTAAAAGAATATCACTTACAAAGCCAACTGGGTCCAGTATTGTGCTTCCAGGAGAAGGCTCAGGTTCTTAAGAGGAGACTGTCTTGGCCTAAGAAGCTTGGATCCCTCACTGGAACTATGGAGTGTGTAGAACAGTGGACACAAGCACATTATTGAAAAAGTGAGTACTTTGAATTTTTAACTTCAGTTGTGTTCTTGTGGGTAAATATATGTGTGCCTGCATGTGTGTATCTGTATGTGCATATGTATGCATGTGTATGCTTGCTTGCATGTGTGTCTGTGCATGTAGGTGCATGATGTGTGCCTGCATGCGTGCGTGTGTGCGTGTGCGTGCGTGTGTGTGTGTGTGTGTGTGTGTGTGTGTGTGTGTGTGTGTGTGTGTTGTTTACTGAGAAAGGATCTCTCATTGGTTAACCTGGAGTTCCTGGTTTGATTAGGCTGGCTGAATCCACCTGCATTGGCCTCCCCAGAGCTGGAGTCCAAACTCCTGTCACCACCACCGGTTTCTATGTAGGTGCTGGGGGATCATACCTAGGGCTTCACACACATGCTTTATCACCTGAGCCATGGCCCCAGTCCTTTAATTTTTATATTTATAATTATACAGTAGTATATTTTTGTACCTATCCATGTTATCACGATGTAGAACAATTCCATCACCATCTAGAGTTCTCCCATTTTCCCCCACCACCTCTGGAAACCATCAATTTGATCTCTGGCACTAGTCTTTGTCTTTTTGAGAATATCAAATAAACAGACTCATACAGCATGTATTCTTTTGATAATGTATGCTGTGGAATAAAGCTTCTGTACGCTGTGTGAATATATGTCACTATGATTGGTTTAATTACAAACTGACTGGCCAACAGCTGAGCAGGACATAGAGAGGTGGGAAAACCAAACTGAGAACAATGGGGGGAAGCAGGGATGTATCTAGAGTCACCAGTCAGATGTAGAGGGAGCAGAAGATGAATGTCCCATGCTAATAAAGGCACTGCCATCTGGCAGAGCATAAATAAGGGATATGAGTTAACATGTAAAGGCTGTTTAATAATAAGCCTGAGCTATTGACCCAACTTTTATATTTATTTATTTAAATTAGATGCAAGCTTGTTTTACATGTCAATTCCAGTTCCCTTACCCTCCCTTCTTAAACCTAACCCCTCCCAATCCCTATGCTATCCCCTTCCTGCTCCCCAGGGAGGGCAAGGCCTTCCATGGGGTATCTTGAAAGTCTGTCATATAATTTGGAGCAGGTCCCAGCCCCCCCCACACCCTTGTGTCTAGGCTGAGAGAGTATCCCTCTATTTGTGGAATAGGCTCCCAAAGACCATTTGTATACTAGGGATAAATACTGATCCACTACCAGAGGCCCCATAGATTGCCTAGGTCTCCTGATTGACACCTACATTTAGGGGTCTGGGGTTTCCCAGTTATCAGTCTGGTGTCAATGAGCTTCCCTTTGTTCAGGTCAGCAGTTTCTGTGGGTTTCTCCAGCCTATTGACCCAACATTTATAATTTATATTAAGTCTCCGAGTCAGTTATTTGAGAAGCTGGTTATTTGGGATCAGGTGGTCAGAACAGGAAAACTCTGTCTACAAGGTGCCTTTCAATCAGTGTGTCTGTCACATGCATCTATCTCTTGTTTCCTGGTAGAGAGGTGCCACAGTCTGTTCATTTTTTCACCTGGTGGATCCTGGCAGAGAGGTGCCACAGTCTGTTCATTCTTTCACCTGGTGGAGGACACTTAGGTTGTATCCAGCACTTGACCAACATAAATAAAGGTATTACAAACACTCATATGCAGGGATTTGTGTCTGGGTGTTTGACATTTCTGTAGATTTGAGTAAGGTTTCTTATCCAGGCATGAGATTTCTGGGTCATATGATAAAAGCATGCCTAACTTTACACAATAACCACCACACAGCTTTTGAGAATAGCTGTATCACTTTGCACAGCCACCAGCCATGCGTGAGAAGTCTGGTTCCTCTGGGTCCTCACCAGCACTTGGTATCATCAGGGATTTATTTTATTGTAGTCATTATGGTAGTATACAGCACATTCTCCTATAGGTTCTCATTATATATCTTCAATAAAGCCCTGAGATACTACATCCAGGATTCCTCTCCTGGTGGATTTGTCATTGGCAGCTAGTACAGAACAGAAGTAGAAATGGCTCACATGTTTTTACTCTCGAAAGTTTTGTTGTTATGACTGCTGCAATGAATAGTGAAAAAGAAAAGCCTGTAATGACCAAGAATGAAATTATTCACAATGGGTTAGAGCTCAAGATGCCTGAGTCAGATTTCAGAAGAAGTTACTGGACAGTTCATATAGACCCAATTGTAGGAGAATGCCATACCCTTTCCTTGTGTGGCACAGACACTTTAAAACTACACACACACTCATTATCTGGTGTCCTTACCTTGTGTCACTCACAGAGGCCACTCAGTGTCACGTGATGAAAACTGGCCACTCAGTGTCACATGAAGCTAAGTGAAGGACAGAGAAGGACAGAGAAGAGAACCAGGTGGCAGTTTGCTAGTGTGAGGTATATCACAGACAAACCCCACCCAACCCCCAAAGACAGGGTTTCTCTGTGTAGCTCTGGCTGTCCTGGAACTCACTCTGTAGACCAGGCTAGCCTAGAACTTACACAGAGTCACCTGCCTCTGCCTCCCCGGTGCTGAGGGTAAAGGCATGCACCACCACTGTCTGACTAAAGATGATTCACAATGAGATTTGATTGATACAGACTATCCACTCTCAAAGGCACTAAACTAAACAGGGCTAGAATTGAGTATCGCCATGTGTAAACCAAATATCTTCCTTCTCCTGGTCCCTAGAAGGAACTCTAAAACCAACTTTGAGATTATTTCTCTACATACCTTCTCCCCTTGGCTCTGCCACACTGTGGGACATTAGTGTGGCAGCCCCTGCTCTCTGCTCCAGGACCCTCTTAGTGTGTGATTAAAAATGTGTCTGGTTCTATCTCAGATTTTTGGCCCAGAACCTGTAAAACCATCGGGACCTCTCTGGGTGATAGAAGTCTTGGTTATTGCTGAAGCACCTCCCACAGCCTGTGGCAGTGGCTTAACCAATCTTATGTGGGTGGTGCAGCAGTAATATAATCCAGACCCTGGGTTCTAGTGGAGGTTCCTGGCTCATGAACACAATGCTGTTCCAGTAGGGCGATGCCTCTGAAGCCCTTGACCAGGAGAGGGAATGAGAACTCTGTGCGGTCTTTGCCCTCTCCAACCTTGACCTTTATGTGTCTTGGTTTGGCTGGACCCACCTGTATCTTTTGTAAGGAAACAGAATTATAACGATAGTCCTTTCCCTGAGTTCTATCAGTCACTTTATTAAGTGGCTGAACAAAAGGAGGTCATGAAAAGCCCTTGGAAGAGCAATTTGTTGGTCAGATGAGGATGGGTGGGAACTCTACTTATAGCTGGTACCTGAGGTGGGAACCGTCTTGTTGGGAACTAAGTTGGTTACTTTTGGGGATGTGAAAGAAGTTCCTCTGGGTGGTCACCACCAGAACTGAGTCACAGTATAACAATTGGGGTTGATACAGGTGACACTACAGGCCCATAGTTGTGATGCCAGAGTACAGTTTCCAGCTATTGGCCTAGAGTTCTCTTCTGCAGTGCCTTCTTTGCTACAATATACTCCAGGCCATCAGTGCAGAATCATGTGACTATTTGATGTGACTATCTTGATGTGTCCATGTGGTGTTCAAGAAAGGGAGAAGCCTGGCTGGCTTGCTGGTCCTTCAGGAGAGGCACATGTGATGAGGCCACCCTTTGGTTTGTTTGTTTTGCTTTTTCTTTCTTGGTGGTGCCTAACTTCAGGCAGAGGCAGGCTTCCTCCTCCACTGGACAGAGGCACAGGCTGCTTTTCACGGAGGCTGCACTGTGAAAACAACTGAGGTGTCTGTAATGAGCTTGGCATGCCTGTTAGACATGTAAAAAACCAGCGTAGTCAGAATCCCCATTACACCCGAGGCTGCACCTGATATCCAGAACCCAGTGACATCACTCACTGAAGATCACCAGACAGGGGTCTAGAACCCCATGACATCACTGAACAGTATAGAAGCAGAGACCAAGAAAAATACCCTGCTGTTCACATCCAGAGAGACCACAGAGATGTCACCTTGATCTGCCCAGCTAAAGAGTCTCCCTCAGGATCCCGGCCCTCAAATCAGAGCCTGGGCCTGACCTTCAGCTAAGATAGGTCACACAGGTGAGCAGCCTTGGGGAGTCAGGCTTAGGACCAAAGTTAGCGATTGAAATTGTGAACCTTGTGTGATGACTGTCAGCGTAGTAAAATACAACCTTTGTTATGTCAAGTATGCACATCTACCTTCTTGCTCGAAACAGTGTCCATCAGTAGAGGAACAGATAAGGAAAATGTGATAAATATGTTAAAGAATGAAGTTCTGTCATTTTCAAGAAATGAAAAAGGGACTCAACCAGAGATGGTCATATTAAAAAAGACAGATGTCACGCTTTGGCTTATTTGTGGGTCTCCAATTTCATACAGGAACGGGGAGAATGTAGGCTATGGAAAATAATGCTGCATGTACCAATGCAAATCATATACATAGAGACGATGTGGAAATCAAATTGAAACTGTCTGTGGGAGCAGAGGGGACTGGTGGGGAAGGAGGGGGTAGAAAGGAGGAGAGAAGCGAGTGTGGGGGATGTGTGCGAGGTACACATGGATGAAAATGATACGGTGTAACCCAATGTAACATAATAATCATTTTTAAAAGAAAGAACAAGGCCTGGTGCCAGTGTCTTCGTGTGGACACTGACACTGCTGTGCAGAGAAAGCCCGATGGGGCTGGTGAACCCCACCTCAGGTTGCCTGGGGCCATGGAAGCCCCCACTGTGTCCTTTACACGGGTGAGTTCACTGAGTGCATACTCGTGTCCACTTCTCATACGATGCTCCTCCTCAGCCTTCCACTGTTGTTCCAGGCAGGGTGACACCAACACTGTGTTTCTTTAGAAAAGGGGGTGGGTGACCAAGGAGCATTCCCTAATAAGTCATGTGCACCCCGAGTGTGGCTGTCAGCCTGAAAGGTCACATATTTCTGAGCTATGAAGGAGGAGCAGGGCAGAAGGCTCATGCATAAGCAAAGCTTCTCCCTGAACTCTAAAGTAATTTAAATGGCTGGGAATTTGTCTCTGCGATAAAGGTTGCACCTTTTTATGTATGTTCAACCTAAGGAAAGTGCTTCAAATCCTCCCTGGCATTTGCCTTGCAGTGCTTTTGGGGGGTAATGGGCCATGACGTGCTTGGAGCTCCTTGGAGCTGAGTGTGATGCTAGTGCAAATGTATTATTATTGCCATTAGGAATTGGTGGGGAGGGGGGGATTAAATGCTAAAGATAAAACCACTGAAATCTACAAGGAGAATGTAAAAGTGGGCCCAGGAAGTTCCACACTTCAATTAAATTAAATGACCACATAATGCTACATTCTAATCCAGTGTGCATAAATTAACATAAAAACAAAATGACACAAAACTGCCAGCATCAGCAGGAAATTGAGGGGCCATTAGTCATTACCCTTTGGAAGCCCCTCTCATTATGATTCAGTGCCCAGGTCTTGACAACTGCAGGATGCTTAGCAGTCATTTTTTGGGGGGGGAAATGCATTTCCAATGCTGCCTCTTAGAATTCTTCCTTCTAGCCCTGAGCCGTTTTCGCTAATTAATGTGAGGCCGCTACTGGGACCCTGGTGCCTGGGACCTGTCGGTCCCCTCGATGGTCACCGTGCTTTGAAGGTCGTCAGGATTCTGCAGAGCTCTAGTACTTAGTCTTTGATTGAGAAAGAGGTCAGTCGTGAGTAGCCTGTGCTGCCTCCTAGATCCTAGTTCCTGGTGACTGGTGACTGGGCCCCTTTGGACCTGGTGGGAGACACGCACAGGATCTGCTTCAGCTTGACTTATAAACGTTCCTAGGTGGGATTCTGAACCACAGTGTTCTGACACCCCTCAGAGTGCTGTGACATGTGTGAAAAGATGTGATTTGGATTTGTGTGTGTGTGGGGGTGGGTTACCCTCTCAAACAGTCTCCTGAAAAGAAACCTTGGGTTTCCTATTAGACACCCTTATGGAGAGAAAGCAAAATGAACCGTGTCTAGGCTTGTCAGTATCTCAGAGGAAGGTAGCATCCTGATTTTCAAACTAACATTTAGCTGCACAGCAGGAGTTATAACCAGTAGCTACAGAAGTTCAGGCATGTCCTTTGTGTTAGGGGAACCATGGAAACAGCAGGGCTCACCTGATTTCAGTAGTGGCCAGCCTGCCTCTTGGTGACTCTTCCTTGGAGAGGAGTGGGCAGGATGCAAGGGCCTTTTCTAAGGAAGGCAGATGGTTCTGAATGCAGCACAGGGTTGTTTCTCTACAACTTCTCTGGTGAGCCTCATGCCAGTGGTGACCTCAGTGGCTGCGGTAGTTTGGAGGAGAACGGCCCACATCACTAATATATTCAAATGTGTGGTCCCTACCTACTTTAAGAAGGATTTGGAAGCATGGCCTTCTTCGAGGAGGTATATGCTCTGAAGTTTCCAAAGCCCTGTTATTCTCCATTCTTTCTGTGTGCCTTGTGGTTGTTGTCTCAACACGTAAGCTCTCAGCTACTATCCTAACCCCATGCCTGCCTATCCTCTGAAACCATGAACCACAATCAAATGCTTTCTTTTATAAACTGCCTTGGTCATGGTGTTTGGTCAGAGCAACAGGAAAGTAAGAAAGACAGCCCCTAAACTGTCTAGAGGTCCTCTAACAGATGAAGTGCTGAGATGCCCTCCCATGTCCCTTTGGCACTAACTGCTACTGGGGGCCCAGCTGAATGATGATATGCAGGGGTCCACAGGGCTCCTGTCTGTCTGTGTAACTGTAACTGAATCCTGCAGACTCAGAAATGTTCATGAAGCATGTGCTCAGAGATGAAGGATCTATGGACCTGTGTTTAAGAGCCAGGAACCCTGAATTATTTAGCATTCATAAGCTTGGTGATGCTTGAGGAATCTGGAGTGCACAGATGTATAGTTTTTATGCTCCGTTTTACCTCTGGATTCTTCAATAATAATAATTGAGCATCTACAACGCCTGATACTTTGCCAGGCTCTTATGTTATAGGTCACCAAGTGTAATAGCCATTAGACAATTTTCTGTAATAAAGAGATTATTATCAGTAACTAATTCTGATGGTGGTAATATGAGAAAGAGGAGTCTGATGATAACTGTTGTTTGTGGATATTAGTTTATGTTCATGCAGTGTTTTAGGTATAAAGAATAGATCATTACTAATCTGTAACCACTAATCTACGAGACAGTGCAGAATTCCCATCCTAAAGACGTGTCAGAATTCAGATCTTGAGTCCTACAACTCTTCTATGTGACTTGTTACATGGTGGGTTGTTTGATAGAAAAATCTAGACTGCAATGGGAAAATGATGGGAAAAAATCAATACAAATTTTTCAGACAAGCAGTTTGAGTACATGATCGTTCAGATAACATCAGAAGACTGGACATAGGCATCCTGTAGCTGCCCTCACTATTTCCTCCATGGAGAAGCAGAATTCTGAACATTTCAAAATATTGAACTTCAGCATCTTGAAACCGATAATGATGAAGTGTCTGTGACTTCATCTTCATCTCTTGGGGTCCAGTAGTGGCTGGTGGCTACTCAGTCACAGCCAGTCCTACACACATGCTATATCTGATACAGAAAGCACTGTGATTTTTTTCTTTTTTTTTCAGTAGAAGAGAAATGTATACATGCTTTACAAAAAGGAAGTCATTTGTGTGAATAAAATTTGTCTAAATTGTGAGATTCCCTGGGTATTTTGCATTTGTGTTTTTAAGATTACCAAGATTAACATGCAAAATATTACCAATGAAGTAAAGGACTAGAGAAAAACTGGATGTTAAATCAGTAGACATCAATCAAAGTCCAGTCTGGAGAGAAGACAGCATCTTTGTCAAGATGAGGTAAACCAGTACGAAGATGACCCAACATGCATTCCACCTTTAGGGAACACATTAATTTCCTCTCACCTTTGCACGAACTGACATCTATTCAGCCCTGTCAGGAAAAATAAGTGTTCTACCAATAGACTTCTGAATTATCTGAAAGTAAGATGTACAGAGCCATTTGCAATCTTCAAAATGGAGGAAAATGTGCCCCAAACCCGAATGAACTACTTAGTGACATCCCATCCTAAGAATGACAAGACACTTTCTGACAGTTGTTTATTGTGACAATGGTATCCTGGTTATGAGCTCTGTCTCCAAATTACTTGCTCTATGAGAAACAAACATCTATCCCTCTAATGCTACTTCCAGGAAAAATACATGCAATTTCATGTCATTTCGTCTAGGCAAATCAGCTGAATTTTTGCTGTCATTTTCCTAGACGAGGCTGGTGTCATTATGGAATGACTCCACCTCACACTTTTGCAGCCATCTCAGCTCCTGTCTACCTCCTCCCAGCCTCCCCAATGTCAGGGTGGTTCAAATTCCACAGGAACAACACTCAAAGGAACAGTTCTCTAACACTCCCTTTACCCCTCCCCAAAGCAAATCAGGCTTACAAGAGAAATTTCAGGTTTTCCTGCCAAGAATTTACAGATACTGACTTAAGTGCCTAATTTTAGGATTCTGAGTGGGGCAGAGCACTTGGGGGTGTGAAAGGCTACCATGTGCTTTTATTGCAGCCAGCCCCCCATTCTACCATGCTATTAATTCATGTTCGACTATACATCATGCCTCCAACTCCATTTCTCAGCACAAATACAGCCCTCAACAAAGGCTCAGCAAGGGTGCTCCTTGCTTCCCCCTCAATGCACATGCAGGGCATCCATTAATTTTAGTGTAACTTACGTGCCAGCAAAAATAGCCATAAATTCAAAAGATAACTACTACTACTTCTAGAGCGTTCTCATTTAAAAACATTAATTTTTTTATAAAATATGATTGTCTGAGCACAAAAATTCTTTCCATAATTTTCTTCTTAAATAGACAAGCGAGAATGGTGTTGTATTATAATTTCAATCATTCCAAAGCCCAACTTCTCCAGTAGATGAATTTACTTTTCATCTCTTGATTTATAAAGCAACATAATCAACTTACTCTAATAACTCTTATCTTCATCTATTTGGTCTATTAAATCAAGATAGCAAACACCAGTGGTTTATCAAGCACAGAGCTTCAGCTCTGTTTGGGATGCTGAAGTTTGGGATGGGGCACAGGCCAAGCTGAGCCCTCTTCTGAGTGGTAAACTGCTCACCTCTCGCATACTCACGTGGTGGGTGAGACAGGCACAACCCCCACTTTTGCCCAGTCATAATTTGAATGCACAGAACTTAGCAGCCCTGCACACTGGGTAGTTTTAGATGGAATAACTCTGTAAGGGGTAGAGGCATGTTTCCTTAGCTTCAGCTCTTACAGAGGCATGAAACCCCTGTTTCTCTACCTATATGCTTACATGTGCACTAACTCCATTTGTCTGGGCTTTACTCTCCTAGACCACTGCTTTGTTGTAGCATACATGCTACAATCTGTTCCACTAATTGGGTGAAGGCCTAGAGATTTAAATAAAAGACAGGACAGCAGCTCATTCATGCAACAGGAATGTTGGAATGCCAAGTGCTGTTTATTGAGGGGAAGGAGCTGGCTTATGTACTGACTCACAGCACAGTGGAAAACAATCAGTGGTTAAGCATGCAAGTTCTCGAGCTTAGTTCCTCCCCTGCAGATGTGTGTTAGCAAGTCAGGAAGAGTACCCAAGAACTTCTCTAGTGTAAGATGTTCCAGCTAAAACTGCAGAATGTTCTAGCCAACAGCTCAGGCTTGCTAAAGGTGCCTTGGGGGTCCACGCAGGACCCCTTTCTTTGAATATAAACTAACACCCGTCTTAGGCCGCAGAGGACATCAGCATAATTCCTTACCCATCATGGGAGAGTTCACCCAGGCCGGTAACCTTCCAGTCTTAGGTTGGAAATTTGCCCCATTCTGCCTTGTTCATCTCTGGTGATTAGTTCATCTATAAGTTCAGCCATACTTGGGCAGAGGTGTTCTCTTGAGCTAAAGACATTAGAATCTGTCTTGTTTGAAAGCTGGCCTGGGCCTGTCTAATGCTATGGCTGAGTAGGCAGATCAGGCAGATAGCACCAAGGGCAAGGGCTATGAGTCCCAGTGAGAAAGAGCTTGCCCATTCTCTAATTAATCTGTCAGCAAGTTGACCTTGTAAAAGGTCTTCTGCACTGGCAGGTGGTACTCAGGTTTCATTGTTGTTAATGATCTGCATGGCTAAAGCATGTGTATAATTTAAAAACTGATCACTCCAGGACCCCTGGAGAAACCTAACTACAACTGATGCATTCTTAACTTTAGCAGATGTAGCACAGATTGGGAGAGGGCTATCCTTGAAACTTGTTGCAGTGGCAGAGGCAGCCATGGCAGCTGTGATCCCGAAATTTCCTTTCCTTTATGCCGCACAAGTTGGTCATCTGTGGAAGAGGTCTCTGACATAGGTACCACCCCGGAACAAGAACCACGAGAGATATTGTTTCATACATCCAGTAGCTAACCAATCGGCAGACCTGCTGAAAACAATTGAAGCTTCCTCCAAATTAGTAGCATTAGTTACAACAAAAAAGGGAGCCAGAACACAAGTGTCTGAAATGAAGGTGAAATTCTTATCCTTTGGACTGGAATGTAATTTTATAGCCACTTTACCCAAAATATAATTAGTGGTCAGAAAAAAATGGCCAACAGGGCTACTCAGGACAGGTGTATCCACTGCCCAGTACACCTGGGCTTGAGGGGCTGGAGGCTGGCCCCCGTTTCCTGTTTCTCGGAGCCAGTAAGGGATTACCAAGGACATCTGTTTTTTATCTACATTTAACGCTGAGAAAGACTCAAAAATTGCCTGAGTGAAAGAAGCATGGGGCGCATATGCAGTGACAGCCTCCGCAAGTTGTTTTATATCCTTGGAATTAGTGGGTTGAGCTCCCCAACCCTGTTACCCTGAGGATCCACTGTCTCAATCACAGCAAAAGCTGTCTTTCCTTTCCTAATGCTTCTACCTTGGTTATTAAATCTTTGACCTCCTCCTCTATCCCTTGAAGAGCAGAGGCCCCACTAAAGGGATCACAAGAAAAGGGGTTGTACCACATCAGACAGCATTTGTGCTCATCGGCTTCAGCGATTCTTTATTTTAATTGTTCAATTTCTGCTTCCAAAGTCTCTTCTTCATCAGTCATGATAGGACTGTCATCTCCTAGTTGGGATCCCTCTTGTTCCCTGATAGATTTTGCAGACTCTAAATCTTGCACTTCCTCAAAAGTCTTATTCACCACTGCCATTTGATTTTTACTTAACACTGTTGCTTAAGAGTACATCTTTAACCAGACGCCAAAGGGAAAGGGTGGCAATAGGGGAATTATCAGGCTCCTCTTCTTTATAAGCCTTTTTGAGATCCCCTTTTACCTGTTCCCAATCAGGGATGCTGAAGCCTCCACAGTGTATAAACCAGGGACTATGTTTTTCTAATATGTCAGTGAATGTTTTAGCTGTCTTAAATTTAATCCTGGTGCCCTGTCTTTTCAATAGGGTCACTAACTGCCCACTGAGAATTTCCTTAGAGTCACTGGCACCCATCCTTCAATACACCCTCACTCACTTACTTTCCCGGCCAGCCTCTGAAGGTGATCTCTTAGGTGAGCCTTTCTTCAAGATCTCGGTGGGCCCTCCACTTATAGTGCCCATACTGCATTCTGTTCCACTAATCAGGCGAAGGCCTAGACATTTAAATAAAAGGCAAGACAGTGGTTCTTTTGTACAACAGGAATGCTGCAATGCCGAATGCAGTTGAGAGGCATTATTGAGGGGAAGGAGCAGGCTTATATACTGACTCACAGGACAGTGGAAAACAATCAAGGGTTAAGTGTGCAAGTTCTCGAGCTTTGTTCCTCCCCTGCAGATGTGTGTTAGCAAGTCAGGAAGAGTACCAAGAACTGCTCTGGTGCAAGATGTCCCAGCTAAAACTGCAGAATATTCCAGTCAACAGCTCAGGCTTGCTCAAGGTTCCTTGGGGGTCCATGCAGGGACCTACACATTGTTAATGCCATTGCATTAACAAATGAGTTTAGGGGATACAAAGAGTGGGAACACATGCATTCAGTCTACAACCCTTGCCAGTGCTTACAGTGGGGACCACGCCTATGTAAGCTGCCACTGGCTGCTCAGTAGACCCTGTGGGAAGCTTTGCACTGTCTTCCTTGCTCTGCTATGGGACATGTATGACATGCATGCATGTGTGATGGTAAAGGATATTCAGAGAAACTGGAGAGGTCTCTCCCTCCCTTCTTTTCTGCCTAGGGCAACACACTGTATGGCAGCTGCATCTCTCCAATGACTCTAGTCTAGACAATCCCCGGCTGATCCCAGCCTCCCCAGGTCCCTGTCCTTAGATTCCAAGTAACACCATCTCCTTCAACAGTCTGGTCCAGAAGTTCTAGAGACTAGTGTCATCTTCCTATTGTTTCTTCCCACCCTTCTTTATGATCTCCATTTGGCCCAACAACCTTTGTCCTATATAACCAATTTCCAGGAATTAAGTCAGTTATATTCTGTTTTCCTAGTTATATCTTGATAAAATACTTGTTGAATGACACATCTTGTAATATTTATTGCTCCCCTGCATTGTTACAGGTAGCTTTTACAGATGCTGATGTGAGACCTTCACACCAGCCATGTTAGAAACATCCAAAGGAAGTAGCTCCCAGACCACACCTCCCGAATCAGAAACCTGGAGTGATTTAAATGACTCAGCCCTCTGGTAGCTTTGATGCAAGCTGGCTTTGAGAACCACTGCTCCCCAGGGCATTAGGCCCTCTCCAGTGGTGGGAATTCTGAGCCCCAGACCTCTCTGTGCTTTTGTAGGAGACCAAAGTGTCCCCTAATGAGACTAGCCCAGCTTCTGAGCTACACCAATTAATAAGATAAGTAAAGCACTGTGCCGTATTGATGGAACTCATTAAGTCAGAATTCTTTACTAACTTCAATTAATTCTTCCCAATTATCAGCCAAACTTCAATGGAATAGCTTTTCAGTTTAACCTGAAATTACCCTTTACAGACAAGCTAATTTGCTAAGGTTGGCAATATTTGAAGTTTAAGAACCTTCACCTTGATTAATTATATTTCCACATCCTAAATCCATGATTAAGAGTGAAAAGGGCCTCCTGTAGCTCTAGAACTTGGGAGGTGGACACAGGAGGATCACAACCTGGAGAGTAGCATTGGCTGCATAGTAAGTTCTGCACTAGTGTGCATTATACAGTAAGTCCTGCCTTTAAAAAAAGAGGGGGGGGGAGTGGGGTTGGTGCAGTTGATGGTGGTTTCAAAGTTATCTGAAATGAGTATGAAGAAGTATTAGTATCAAGGGACTCAGTACCAAGGTACACTTTCTGTTTTAGTGATTGTGCATTTGTTCTCATACATGATAGGGCATTTGCTCCTCACCACAAAACCAGTTGTACCCTCTTTTCACATATAAGGAAATGGGCTCATAGAAGTCATGCAGTAACCTGCCATCACACAGCTGGAAGCAGAACACAGTGGACAGTGTTAATCCTCGGTGCTGCACCACTGGAAACATACACTGGGGGCGTAGATGCTCCAGCCTCTGGCATGGATAATTGTAACCTTGACGGACACAGTTCCTCCTGATTTCTCTTCCTCCATGTAAAGTTTTTAATGACTGGGAAGCAGACACAGAAAACTGAGCAATTGAGAGATAAACCCAGTTGCTTCACAATGCCAGTGACTATTGTGAAGAAAGCCTGTGAGAAGAGTAACCCACCTGGGTGAGGTGTGAGGAGGGTGGGCAGGTCCTTAGGAGGGGGAAGGACCAAAGTTAAATTAAAGGAGCAGCAATATCCAGCCCAGCAGAACAAACAGAAGGTGTGTAAACAGACTCAGGAGTGTGTGGGAGGTGATGTTAGCCCATGAAGAACCAGGAACTCAGAGAAATTGAGAGCGCCTGAGGCTGGGTGTCAAAAGGAACTCAAAAAGTCAAAAGAATGACTTAGGAGAGGTCACGGACAGAGGCAGAGCTGGACCAGGTGAAGAATCAGGTAAAGAAACTGTAAATGCTTCTCAGTTCAAATGATCTGAATGGAAGACTTTAATAGTCTCACAAGCTCCCAGATTTATGCACCTAATATATTTCGCTGTCTTAAATTCTTTTATTAAGTTAAATTTATTTTTTGAACTTCATTTATACGTACCTTATTTACATAATTTCCACCCCTTTCTCTTTTCCCTCCAATTGCTCCCATGTCATCCTCCTCAGACTCACTCTCTTTTTCTTTCACTACCATTGTTTTATATATATATACATATATATGTATATATATATGCATATATGTAAACAAATAAATGTATAGCTACAACCTGCCAAGGAAGTTTAGTGTTGCCCATATGTGTGATTTTAGACTGACTACTTGGTATTAGATAACCAGTTAGAGGGCTCATTTCTGGGGGGAAATTAATTCATCCACTCTCAGCAGTCCTTAATTGCCTGCAGCTCTTCATCTAGAGGGTGGGAAACAAGCAATCAAGTGAAGAGGAAGCCCCAGAGTGGGAGGGAATCTTTGTCAGTTATACACTCTAACACAGGATTAATATCTAAAATATATAAGGAGCTCAAAAAACAAAGAGCCAAGGAAAACAAACAATCCAATTAAGAAATGGGCTATGGATCTGAACAGACAGTTCTCAAAAGAAGAAATATACATTGATAAAAAAAATATCTGGAAGAATATTCATCATTCTTAGCAATTTGGGAAATGCAAACTAATATACTTTGTGATTCATCTCATTCCAGCTGGAATGGCTATGACCAAGAAAACAACCTACAATGAAGGCTGGTGAGATCGCAAACTGGCAAAGCCCTGGAAATCAGAAGCTAAAAATCAAGAAGCTAAAAATCTATGCAGCACGTGACCCAGCCATATAACTCCTTGACCTATGCCCCAAAGACATGACATGCTACTGTTGTGGGGTATTTGTACACTGTGTGAAGACGCATTGCTGTGACTGCTTTGATAAGGAGCTGAACTGCCAGTAACTAGGTAGGAGGTAAAGGAGGGACTTCCAGACACAGAGAGAGGAAGTGGGAAGAGATAATCAAGTCACAGGGAGACCTGGAGGAAGGTGGACATACAGAACGAAAGGAAGGTAAAACGCCATGAGGCAAAATGTAGATTAAGATAAATGGGTTACTTTACGTTATAAGAGCTCAGGGGACAAGCCTAAGCTAAGGCCGGGATTTCATAATTATAAGAAGTCTCCGTGTCATTATCTGTGAGCTGGTAGCCCAAACAAAACTCCAGCTGCCTCCTACTCCATAGATACTTGTTCAGCCCTGTTCACTGCTGCTCTTTTCAGAATAGCTAGGAAATGGAAGCAACCTATCTGCCCTTCAACGAATGAATGATCAGTGAACAATACAGCTATGGAGAAAAGGAAACCTTGAATTTTGTAGGTAAATGGATGGAACTAGACTGTATTATGTGTTGCTGTTTCCTTTCTATGGTTCATGATCTTGTTCCATTATTGCATGTGTTCTCTCATTCGACGATAACAATTGTGCTACTATGCAACTTTAACTCTGTTCCCTGTATGCTACGCATTCTTCTGGTTTTCTGATTTGGGTTTTTGTTAACTCTTTGCCAACATATTTTCATGTTGGTGGTATTTCACCAGCTATCTTGCACTTCAGGTGAAACACTTAGACTTGCTGAGACTTTGAGTTGTGTGGGGAGATTTTCAATGACAGGACTGTTTGGGGAACTAAATCCTTGAGAAAATGAGTGTGTCATTGGAATTTCACCAGTGTCCATGGGACATATTCCTGGCAAATGATTCTTCTAAACAAGAAACACAATATCCTTCCCAGATGTAAGTTTGTAGTCTGGGAGCTGAGTGGGTAAGAGGATGACTAAGTCATTGATATGTAGAATTTGTGATTATTCTCCAGTAATCGGAAAGGTGTCTCATATCCCCTCTTAACTGTGAACAATATGCCCAGGTATCTTTCGGCACCAGATGTCCCGCGCTACCGTCTCGCCAGCAAGAACGACGCGGCACACTCAGGATCCTTCTGCAGTAAAGCTTTAATGCTCTTGAGAGGGAGAGCATAAGCTTACAGGAAAGAGAGACCCCAAACACACAAAACCCATCCCTTATATAGGCTAGCAGCCTCTGCCTTGGACGTGTCACCCCCTGACTGGCTGCTGCTCATCGGCCCATATGACGCCACGGGAGAGGCAGGGACCCAGGGATTGACAGTTACCCAGCGTATGCGCATCTCTCCTGTCTACCAACGGTTTTGACAGTTACCCAGCGGTACTTGTAACGGCTCCCTACATCTCCCCCTTTTGTCCAGAGGCTAAACATCTAAACTTTCATACCTATCATCGGAAAGAGCATTTACCTGGGTGAGTGGCCTTGGGGAGAGTTCTAGTAGGTTCTTTTGCACAGTCATTCAACCAATCATCTTGCCTTTGTCACCTCAACTCCCATAGTGCTGTCTGTTAAGGCAATACAGTTACTTTTGGGTTGTGTTTTGCCCCCTCTTCTGCTATGTCTTTGACTATACTATTTTGCATACGGTGTTCCAGAATCTGCACACTTTGATATTTCTGGACTGTAATCAAGCCAGGGCAGTTGTGCTTCTTTGGTTGGTTTTTCAAGATGGGGTTTCTCTGTATTGTTTTGGAGCCTGTCCTGGAATTAGCTCTGTAGACCAGGCTGTCCTCAAACTCACAGAGATCCTCCTGCCTCGGCCTCCTGAGTGCTAGGATTAAAGGCATGCTCCATCAACACCTGGCTCAGTTATGCTTCTTGATGAATATACCATATAATTATGGGGCACACAAGTCTGGTCACAGTGGTTGCTCAAAGGGAAATGGAATCTTTCAGAGACTGTGCAAATCAGCTGGGATTTTGATAAAGAATGTTCTGAGTCATGACAGGGGTATGCAGAAGCCTATACCAACTGGCTTGGAAGCATCTCTGGACAGCTGCTTCCTACCCCATAGCTCGACACAATGCTCTCTTTGCAAGGAATTTCACAGGGCTTAAGGCAAAAGCCCACAGTACATCACAGTCCTTTCAGTGAAGGTCATCATGATAGACTTCTTCCAGCTTAGGCACCACAGTCCTGGTTACCAGGTTCTCTGATTTTAATGCGCCAAGCTTGTTATTACATAAACAAATAGCAACTGCAATAATCAGGACCCAAATTAAAACAGAGTCATATAAAAGAAGCTAACTGCACGCACCACTCTAATTTTGGTTTGTTGTGTAAAAAGGTTTTATCTCGAAATAAAACCTGTAAGCATTTCCTGTTTCTGAGATGATGAAATAGAGAATTTGTATTGGTGGTGTCTCTCTGATACCACCCTATTAACATAGTTTGGTATTTCTAGAAAAAAGCATTCACCCAGAGGAAATATTTTACATATTTCCAGAAACGTCTTAAAGGTTGTCTTTGCACAGCATCCATTAGTGCCTTTGAGCCTACACTCCTAGAAGCAGAGAGCTGAGAAGAAAATCACTACAATTGCTACAATTTTTGCCCCGGTGCTCAGCACTTCTTGTAAACAGAATGTGTTCCATTGTTCCAGTACCGAGGAAAAAGAAATCTAAGAGCCTCAAGATCCAATTTCAACAAATTCCAATTCTCACTCTCCAAAGTGAAAGAAAACATCTCTATTGATTTCTGACATAAACAACTGGATCAAAAGCACTTGCTGCTTTTGTTCAAAGCCTCCCTCTCCCTCTTTTCTTCCTAGTCCATTGCTTTACCTGTCTTTGATTGGCTTGTTATGGAAAGAACTTACCCACCCTCTGTTCTGAGTTAGATTTTTCCCTGTAGAACTGTAGGGCTTAAGGATCTGTAATCAGGTGATGTGTGGTGCTGTTGGAACTGGCTATGGCCGGGTCTGAAAGGTTGGCTTTGGAGTTGCAATCCTATTCTCATCAGTGGAAATGCCATTGGCTGCCTCTTGAGCAAGTATGGGAGAAACTGTGGGGACTAAATAGTAACATTTTCTTTCATGGTAGATATGAAAGTTGGGGTACTTGTATTTGCTATAATTTTACAAGGCTTTTTGTTGTCTTTTAGGCTTTTATTATTTATTTGTTCATTTCCTTTCTACATCAAGATTCAGCTGGGTGTGGTGGCAAATGCTTTTCATCTCAATACTAGGAAGGCAGGCAGAGGCAGGCAAATCTCTGGGTTCAAGGCCAGCCTGGTCTACAGAGTGAGTTTCAGGACAGCCAAGGTTATGCTGAGAAACCCTCTCTCAAACAACAACAAATCGAGAATCAATTCACATACTAAAACCTCACTGTTTTGCAGTGTGCAACTGAGTGCTGTTGTTGCTGTTGTTTAGTTTACTTACCATCATTGTACAGTTCCAGAATGTTCTCATCATCCCAATTAGAAACTCATGTCTATCAGTAGTCACTACCTTTTCCTCCAACCCCAAATCCTGACTGACAACTACATGTCTATTTTCTGACTTTAGGGATATGTGTATTCTGGGCACTTTTTATAAATGGAGTCAAAGACTATGTAACCTTTTGCATCTGGCTTTTTTTTTCCCACCTGCCATTTGGTGTTTTTAAGGGTCATCTTTGTCATAGCACACACCAGCACTTTGTTCCCTTTTTATGGCTGACTGACATTTCATTGTATGGATATAAGACATTTTCATGACATTTTCTTTATCCGTTCATCAGCTTGTGGATGTTTTAGTTGTTATACTTATTGTCTATCATAAATAATGTTCCTATGAGTGCTTGTGTAGTCTTGTATATACATTCATGGTAATGTTTGAGGAACTTCCAAATCATTTCTCAAAACCACTGTAACATTTACATTCTCGTGGATGAGAGCTCCTGTTTTTTTACACCTGTGCCAACATTTATAATTGTCTTTTGATTGTAGTCATCACAGGGATTGTGAAGTGGTGTATCATTATGGGTTTTGTTTACACTTTCCTAATGACAGTATTTTTGAGAATTTTTCATATCCTTATTGGCTCTGGTGTGTGTGTGTGTGTGTGTGTGTGTGTGTGTGTGTGTGTGCGCGCGCGCACTCGTGGGTGCATATACATGCTTGAGTGCATGAGTGTAAAAATATGTGTTTAGAGATCTATCAATCCTATCCTTTGTTCCTTTAAAAAAAACATTAGATTGTTTTTGTTAAGTTATACGAATTCCTCAGACATCTAAACTCTATCAGATATATGATTTGCAAACATTTTCCCATTCTGTGCTTCCAACCCTTTCCTGGTTGTGCTCTTTGTAACACAAAAAGTTTCAAATTTCAATGCAGTCAAATTTATTTATATTTCATTTTTTGGCTTATGTCACTTACACCCTCTCATACATATATGATGATACAAAGCTAAAAACTAGAAGTAGAAGTTACGACACTTTTTTCCTTCAAGCTAATCAGAACTTGCATGAACAAAGCAGAGATATGGAGGTATCTTGGGGAGCCTTATTTCCATATAGATCCATCACAACTTCTTCAGTAGGTCTTTGTTCAAATGTCACTTCCATAGAGGAACGGACATGCATGAACAGCTGATCTAAAGAGCACTCCTGCAATCACTGTACCTCACCCTCATCTTCATGGCTTGCTAGTTCTTAACTTTATTTCTCTTTCATCCAAATGTAAGTTCCAAAGAGACAGGTCCTTTGTGTGTCTTCACTGATGAATACCAAGTATCTCCCTTAGCCATGTCCATAGTGATACTTAATGGAGATTGACTTGAAAAGCAAGTGTGAAATCACAGACAGAGAGTGGGGGCAGCTTTCCAGAGGAAAAAGGAAAGAGAAATCCAGGCAAGAATTGGGAAAGCTTCAGCAATGTTTTGAAAACCAAGTTGATGATAGTTTCATTTCAGCTGCTGTGATTACATAGCATGACAAAATGCCACAGAAGGTAGGAGATCTTCATGTGGCTTACAAGTCAAGGTGACTCCATCACTGAAGGGAGGCCAAGTCAGGAATCACACAGCCAGTCATCCTATTCACGGTGAAGGGTAGAGAGAAATAACACATACATACCGCTTGCTTGCTTTCTTCTGTCTTGTAAAGTTCAGGACCCATGCCTGGGGAATGATGCTGCATCCAGCACAGTGGGCTGGAGCTTCTTACATTAGTCAGTAATCAAGACATTGCTCCACAGACATGCCACAGGCCAACCTGATCTACATACACAGTCCTCAACATAATGATGCATAGACCATCTCTACAAGCATTGTACAGGGGGGTGGAGGAGCTGGCTGAAAGCCCAGTTAGGAGTGCTTTAGGGAAGTGGCATGTAACAGAAGAACAGGCAGAGCCATTGGGATCCTTCCGTAAGGTCGACCTTGTGTCTGACCCAAGGTTTTGGAAGTGCCAAGCCTGGGGTGAACTATAGACTGAAATACCTGATCTTTAAGCCATTCTCCAACACCAAGAGTCCAAAATTCAACATCAGCTACAAGGCTTAAGAAATATCAAATATCAAATGTTTTCCTTGCATGCATGTATGTGTTGGGTTTAGTCCCCAACACAAAAAGGTAGATCAAATTTCAGTATCTCTAAAGCAAAATACTATTTTCTTCCATTTGAAGTGAAATATAACATACAGTCATGAACCCATCTTAACTGAGTTCTTAATGAAATAAACAGATTCCTGCACAAAGATGTGAGCACGTGCACACACACATGCACACTATCACACACATGCACAAACACCAACCATGGTGATAGCAACCCAGACAAAAGTATAGGCTGTTTTGTTTACTATAAACTTTTATATACCTGATATAGTTTTCCAATCAATAATCCTTAGAGGCAATCCTAACTTCTATAAACACAGAGTAGGTTTTCTTGTTTATGCACTTCATTTAAATGAACCCATTTGCCATGTCTAGACTTTTTTCTTTTCTCAGTATAATGACTGTGAGCACATATCAGCAGTCTTTGCCCACTGGTGAGTAATATTATATTACTGGATATGTCACAATTCATTTATTCAGTTTACTAGTAAAGAACATTGGGTGTTTCGAGCTAGTAGTGGTTATGAATAAAGCTCTAATCTCTTCCTTTGTTTGCTTGCTTTATAAACATAATATAAGTCTCCCTTGGCATGCACCAAGGAAGAAAACTGCTGATTCATAGGCTGGATTCCCTACACTAGTATCCAAAGGTTTCAGTTGTTCCATAGTCTTTCCAACAGTTGTCATGCAGTGGCAGAATACATTTTGATGTATACTTCTCTGGGATAGAGTATAGTGATGTTTTCTTACATTTACTGTTTGCTTGGACATTCTTTTGTGTGGAGGTGACAAGAAATGCCTATTCAAGACTTTTCTCCAACTTCAATTGGGTCCTTTGGCTTTTCTCTTTGGGATTTGTAGAGGTCTTTACATGTGTGTGTGTGTGTGTGTGTGTGTGTGTGTGTGTGTGTGCATGCTAATGGAGATTGGACATGCTGAGCAAGTGCTCAGCCACTGAACTAATACCTCAAGCTCTGTTCTGAAAGAGGGCTTTTCCTAGACTAACCTTCACCTTGTGATCCTCCTGCCTCAGCCTCCCAAGCAGTGACATTAGAAGTATTACCATAAATTGTTTCTGTATATATCTTTAATGTTAGTTACATTATATTAGTCACATAATATCATGGATAATTGTGTGTGTTATGTGTACACTTTTATTTAAAAGTATATAACTATAGCATGTATAACTATTATTTGTACATTAGCAGATTTTACAAAAATCCAATTCATTGTTTTTCTTTCTTAATACTTTTTTTTTTTTTTAAAGATATAGTTTCTTTGTGTAGCCCTGGCTGTTCTTTAATTCACAGTCTGGTCTCAAACTCAGAGGTCCTCCTGCCTCCATCTTCTGGTGATGGAATTAAATGCATGTGCCCTTTAGTTTTGACATTTAGGTTTTTGATCCACCTTTTATTGAACTACATTTTCAGGTTCGCTCACAAAACAAAGGATGTCATCATGCTATCCTCAAGCATCTGTGTCATTGTTCTTTGCCCTTATGTGTTCCCTTAGCCACTGCTTTCCCCCAGACCCTGTCTTGTCCAGTTAGTTCCTTTTTCCTTTCGGGTAAGTGCCCCTCTGCTTCTACTCTCCTGTCATTGAGAAACATATGACTTTATATGTCTGTATTTGCTTTTGAGACTGCTTTAATTCACTCAATGTGATTATCTCCAGTTACATCCATTTTCTCACAAACAATATTTCATGGTTGGAAAAAATACATTTGCTTACTTATACCACATTTCCTTTATTTGTTCCTCTGTCGTTGGACACCTAGCTTGGGTCTATAACTTCCCTATTATGGTAGGTTGACTCGGAGAACTTTGAGTAAACATTCAGGAATGGTATGACTAGATTATGGGATAGATCTAATTATTTTTCTTTTTTGAGACATCTCCATACTGATTTCCTACTGGCTGGACTGCTTTCCAGTCCCACCAATAGAGTATATGGGTTTGAGTTTGGCCACACCCTCCCTGCATTTGCTGTTGTTTTCCTAATGACTATGATGTTGAAAGGGTGAGATTGCTATGTTTTTAACAAATGCTATTTCTCAAAGTACTGTTATTATTACATCAGTAGGTACTTGCAGGAATCCTGTGAAGCTAATAGAGCAAGTAGATTTTGTTTGCAGGGGCTGAAACCGAAGTTCATCCAAGCCCACCCAGCTGATGAGGAAAACATCTAGACCCAGGGCCAATTCTGACAGTGGTGCTGCAAGCAGAGCTTCTAGCAACAGTGATTTTTGTTGTTGATCCTAAAATAGAGCAGAGAGTAGGATAATTGCCTCAGAACTACTATGCTTCATTTTTAAACCCATAGCCTAATTTGGGGCTGACTACAGAAGTGCAGAAAATGAGACCTTGAAAGGAAGATGGGCTGTTACAAGGAGTCAATTTCTTTCTATTGGTATAATTAATGAGATAAAACTACTTTAAGACTTCTTTGAGTTGCAATGAAAGTCAAGTAACTTTGAAATCCCTTCTTATGCTTATTTGAAAGTAAAACAAGAATCCACCACTGACAAGGTCCTAGAGAAATTGTTACTCTGCGCCAGATATCTGGCTGGTACATGGCAGCTATCATCACGGAACACAGTGGGGCACCAAGAACCAAATTAATCATTAAAGTGTTCATACCTGTTAGCCCAGTGATCTCATCCCCAGAGAATTTATCCTACACGTTTTATTAAAGATTGATTCTTTAATAGTGAAAGCAGAATCTAAATCTGGGAATATAGGTTGAGAGCTACACACAGCAGAATCTCTATTAAATTATTATAATTAAAGTTGCTATACATCAGTGGTGTGTGCTCAGATTCACACTAATGCATAACTCTCAACATCTTCCTTGATGGACTAGCTAGTGTCTTTGCTTGTTAGACTCACCAGGAGGACAGAGATGCTCAGACTCTGCACACAGACTGGGCTTTGGGAAGTGAGAGGGGCAGGTTGGTGTGCCTTGGAGTTAAGCTGTAACCTCCCCTTCCCTTTATAGGTCAAAAATCTTTCATTTACTGCTTCTTCTATTCCACTGCCCTTTTACTAAATTATAGGTAACCCCAAAGGTATTAGCTAGACGTCATGAGGCTAGCACCTCAATCCCAAACTGGAAAGCAGTGGCAAATGTCACCGTCAGCCGTGGCTCCCACATGGTGTGTATTGTTTATTTGTTTCTTTCATGATTTCCAGCCACATGTCCAGTGTTCCAGCCTGCATCAAGAAATGGAAAGCTTCAGCAGGGGCCTGTTGAGAACTCTGCTAACCAAACAGCCTGTATATCTACGAATTTTCAGCACCATAGGGTGAAAGAGAAAGAATTCTTTCGAGGTCATTGTTTATTAGACTTGGCTTGACTTGTAGAAATGTCTTACAGGGCAGGGAGGGGGGAAATTGCATTAAAGGTTAAGTTTTTTTAAAAAAATATAGCTGATTCGAGTTACAGATATGTTCTTTTATGAAGAAAGGAAGCTATTGTAGTGTTTCCCTCTAGACCCCATGCTGAATATGCATTCGTGCACTGAAACTGATGCTTAGCTTGCCCAGACATCTCAGAGCTGGGCAAGTATGTGCAAACAGCTTGAAAAGGGACCACTCAGGGCTTTCATATTCTTCACTGGTATACATTTTTCATGGTTCTTCAATGGGAACGCTAGGTTGCAACTTTCACTTCCTTTCTCTGTTTGCATTTGTCGCTGTCTCCCTCGCTTTTTTCTAGCTCACTCTTGGAATTTTGTCTTACTTGGGGTATTAAGAAAAGAAAAACATGAGTCTTGGCTGAGCTCGTTTTTCCATATGTTATATTATACCAGGAGCCAGAGAGCTTTTGTACGGTCAGACCTGTGTTCTGTTGGGTTGCGGAATATGTCAGAAACAGCCAGAGGTAGGTGACCAAAACACCATAGATTGTGAGCCTTAATCAATCATATTTTGCTCTCCACAGTGACCAGTTTATTAGATTCTGTTTTAAGATGACTCACAGGGGGGCACAGTTATTCCACAGACATTAGAGAAGCCCATTGTTTCCCAAGGGCTTAATAACCGCACTGTGGCAATAGGCCTCTCAAAGTATTATGTGGCTTTTCTTAAAGCATTCGCCTCCATTTCTGAGGTAATGAAAGTGATCAAAAAAGTATTTTTCTCCGGTAACAAGCCCTGAGAAATAAGCAGCTCCGTTCACTCTTTGTATCACACTCCTTTCTATAGGCGTGAGATGTTCTTCGTACATCTGGATCCCACAATGCCTTTCCTCTATGTTGTTTGTAGTGTCAAAAAAAGACAGCTTCAAGGAATTGTTCTGTGTCAGCTAGGCCTTGAGTGGCAAGCACAGGAAGAGCAAATAATTCAGTACATTGGAACAAGCCGTATTTCTCTCGAAATTACAAAGCAATCTAATTGTACCACTTGCTCAGGGGACCAAGAAAAATCTAGAAGCGTGATATGTTTAAATTGAAATTTGTGCTTGCATACTGTTTTGAAATCTGTGTTGGCATACGTTTTCATCAGCATGGCTGATATGGTCCCGGAACTGAGCCCCCAATCGGAGTATACACAGTATGATGTGTCTCTTCTAAAAATACTCATAAAGAAAAGGGCAGCTTGGAAGAATGAGGCAAACATTGTATGCGCAGTTCATGTTAAATAGATACCCAACATGATGGTTACAGGAAACGATATTGGCATGGGTGGAGGGAGTGATTGTGGGCTTTTGAAGGTGAAAATGAGCAAACAAGAGTAGCTCAGTCACTGGAGAACAATACCCTTGTCATCCACCGCATTGGTTGAAGTGCTGTTCACCTCCCTGTAGTAGGCAAGGATAAGAAAACGAACATGGAGACTAAGGGAATATCCCTCCCCCCAGCTCACTGGAGTCTCCATCAGTTATTATCAAGCAGCTACTCACTCAGAATGAGACCTGCTCTGGACAGTTTGGCAAGCTGCTTCTGCTTAACGTGTTTAGAACCCATGTGTATCTGGTCTCTAGGATTTCCAGCCCTTCCTATGTGTTTCTTCATATGCATGCTTTTCCGTGTGGCCTTGGGCTCTGAGGTAGGGTGACACTGTGATATACTAAATAAGCATTGGTCCTTGTTCCCAGACATTGGCACAGTATGGAGTTCCTGAAACCCTTATAATTTCCCTGAGAAGCTGGAGTGAAGGAGCATCTTTCAATCACACCTGCATTTATGCTAATGTGCTCACTCCTGGTGGGCTCTGGATAAGGTTCAAGATGGCTCAACTGTGCTGTTAAGGGGTAAGGACCTGTCACTCAGGACCAACGCCACTCACAAGGACAGGAGAGGAGCTGGAGTCTGAATTCAGACAACAATGACTAATGAATAATCAATAATACTGCATAATGGGGCCTCCACTAAAAAATGGGTTGTGGAGAGCAAAATCCAGGTTGTTGAATACACTGGGAGGAGGCTGCATCTGAGGGCATGTAAGCTTCATAGTCCTCCCTTACAGCAGGCCTCAGGCCTCTTTTCCAGTTGACATTGCTGAGCTGTGGTTGTTACAGTAATCTAGTGATGCCACCAGAATTCTAAAGCCAAAGATTCAATTCTGGAAGCGAGACAATAAACTGATTTCTGTCATCTGTCCGCATGTGCCAAAGAGCCAAACAGGGTACAAGGCAGAGAAAGCTTTAATCAATGTGGTCCCATCGGATAGAGTGGATAGAAATGTTCGGTGACCTCCAGCTCTGCCTTTGAGAGGGTGACAGGAATGTTGACACATTTAGAAGCTGCATTATATATATAAAGTTGAGGAGGGAAAAATAGCTAAGTGTTTATGTGGGTTATAGGACAGAGAATCTTGTCACGCCATGTCTGCTGGGTCATTTTCTCAGTTTGGATTTTGCTGTGGGGTCTAATGAAGTCACAGTTGCTGTTCTTGCTTGAGAGGGCAGTCTGGTTCCCTGAGATGATTCCTTGAGATGACTGTTCTGATAAGGGGTGCCCAAGCTTCACGCTGTTGCTATGGTAAAACACTCCAACCAAAAGCAACTTAGGGAGAAAAGCTTGAGTGCAGCTCATGGCTCCAGGTTGCACAGTTGAACACTGAGGGCAGTCAAGGCACTAACTCAAGCAAGACCACACAGCATCAGCAAACATGCAGCTACAGACGTATAGCAGAACCCATTGAGGAGTGCTGCTTGATGGGTTGCACACAGGCCATGCTTTAGCCAGCTTTCCTATACAGCCTATGGCTTCCTGCCCAGGGAATGGTGTCACAACAATTAATGCCCTCTCACAACAATTAATAAAAGACAATCCCCTGTATTCATGTCCCAGACCAATTAAATCTAGGGAATTCCTCAACTGAGGTCTTGCTCTTGGGTGGTTTCCGTGGTGATAAGTTGACAGTCTGACTTGGACAAAGGGATAGATAACTTCTGCTTCTGCAATGGGACAATGGTCCAGCTTAGGGGAGGGCTCTCATCACGTGGTGATCTGCTCTGCAATGGTTACCATTGCTTGGGGGTAGTTTTATCAGTTTTGATTTGTTCTTGGAATCCAAGGCAGCTGAAGATGTGAGTGATTTGGGGTCAGAAGGCTTGGGAGGGAGGGTAGAGAGAAGAGTTAAATAGGCAAAAACACCCAGAGAGGGACACAATGAAGCTATTTAGACTATCGACCAGGCTCGTCTTCAACAATAGCAACTACAGAGTCTTGTGAGCTCTGCAAGACATTTTAGCAAATTATTGAACCTGAGGAGGGATTGTGGACACCTTGACTTATAGCCAGTCAGTCAGTCAAACAGGAAACTCAGAACTTGCAGTGTCTGAAGTTAGATCTTATAGGGTTGTGCCCTTACCATTTGGGGCCCCTGCGTCTTAGAGCAGGCACTTAGAAGTTGCTCTCTCTCAAAAGCATTGAATTTTCATTTGGGTCCATGAGGCTACTACAGGAGGGAAGCCTGGTACCTTGACCTATGGATCGGCCTTAAACTTCTGATCTTTTTAAATTTATTTATTTATTTATTTATTTATTTATTTATTTATTTGAGACAGAGTTTCTCTGTGTAGCCTTGGCTGTCCTGTAGACCAGACTAGTCTTGAACTTGGGGATTCACCTGCCTCTGCCTCTGCAGGTGCTGGGATTAAAGGTGAGCACCACCACCACCTGGCTAAAGACAATGCTTTGCTCCTGCCTCCCTAGTGCTGAGTTCACAGGCTTGCACCACCATTTCTGGTTTATGTGGTACTGAGACTCTACCCAGAGCTTGTGGACCTTGGGCCAATTTTTCCTTCTGAGCTACATAGACTGTCTAGTTTCCTTTACCTTGGCCCAGAGTTCAGTTTGAGTCTACGTTAGGCATGTTAATCACACAAGGAAGGTACGCCATTGCTTTTAAAGTCTGAAGGGACAAAGATAAGTCATTGTGTTAAACCTGTGATCACCTTGGATTCCTGAAAGAGTGAAATGTCACAGGACAGACCACCCCCACATAGAGGAAATTGTTCCCAAGAGTAATGCTGAAGTGCACACATTCGAGCATATTGGGATAGGTGGCTAAAGCCAGCCTGCTCAGGCTGCTGGACCCCAGGTTTCTGCCCCCAAACTTTATTTAGCCTCCTAGAGGGTTAGTACTGGAATTGAGCTCTTTGCCGATGCTCGGTTGCTGATGAGAGAGCTGAAGAGGGGGCTGTTGGTGCAGGAAAGCTCATAGACCTGGTGTCTGAAATGCTGCGGCTGCTGCTGCTGCTACTTCTAAGGTCTGGTCTCTCAGCCCCCTGGTACTTGTGATCTTGTCAAAAGAATTCAGGTAAGGAACACAGAAAATGGTGGCGAGGAGAGGTGGAGTTTATTGCAAGGTAAAGTGAGGGCGTCCTCCAGTAGTAAGAGTGGCTGGTGACCAGAGACACCATGGGAGAAGATACTCCTAAGAAGCAAGAGTGGACATTGGCCGAAGGGACCACTGTGCTGACTTACATTTAAGAAGGCATCATACAGTTTCTTCAAGTTTCTGGAATAGACAGGTTCCTGATTTCTCGGTCCAGGTGATTGACAGGCCCATTGGGATTAACTCAGGGGAGAAGACAAAGGTATGTCTTCACTCTGCAGACCGGCCTCCCTCTAGACAGGAATCTTGCGATCTTTTCAGGCACTTCAGAAAGGCACATCTGTATGCAAGGCCAGAGACAGAATCCAGAACTCCTTTTCACCAACAGCCACGAAATAGAGCAGATTTTAAAGGAATGTAAGAAAAAGCATAAAAATGAATCTATGAGAACAGTTTACTTTACCAGAAGGAAACAGCCTGCTTTTGTGGGCCTCAACAAAGCGCCCCTCCTGCGCCTTCGTCCCTTTGTCTAATTTATAGCTATTATCTCTGATGATGTTTTAATTTTTTCCCCAAGATTTAGTGTGTGTGTGTGTGTGTGTGTGTGTGAATGTACCACAACATTTGCATACACATACCCACAGGGGCTAAAAGTGAGTATCAGATCCTCTGGAACTGGGGTCACAGACAGTTGCCAGCTACCTGGTTTAGGTTCTAGGAACCAAATCTGGATCCATAAACATCAAGTAACTTATAACTGCTGAGTTCCCTCTCCATATCCAATACTTTAAGTCTTAAGGGGGGATAATTGGGACTTTGCCCTTCCTTTATCTTCAGTTTCTCACTTATAGAATCAGTGGGTTAACGGGGATAACGGCATTGAGGCACTAAGATGTGTATGGGGGTAGAGTCCATCCTCAGTGACCTCCAAGACTGCTATCGTAGTCTAACCAGCTAGCTAACAGCTTGGGTGAGAATGGTGATGTGTGGCTTCAGTGGTGTCTATTTTGCAGTGAGGAAATCTAGGCCTGCAAGAGTTGAAGGTCAGTCTTAGCTTTGTAGTCGGCTGAGTTAGCAATAGGACCACTTGCACCTAATTCCTACCCTCCCCACAAAAAAAGCTGTCTTTTGTTATCTGCTAAACAATGTATACGAAAAGCTTTCCTGTATCTCATTGTGCTTTAAGTTTCACAACAATCTAAAGAGGCAGGACCTGAAAATTGAGTTGTATGAACTGGAAAAGAAAATCCCAAAAAGCAAAGGAAATTACCCATGGTCTTTTGCCATGGAAACTCCTGGCAGAGCTGCCATCCTTTTCCTGCACTAGCTGATTAGAAGATGCTGGTGACTTTTGTAAATGTGTCTTAGAAGACAGTTTTGAAGAGGCCAGATTAAACAAAGGCTTTCTATTCAATAGATAAAATATTTTCTTGAAATTTCATTGTCCAAATCAAAACAAAGTGATATAACACAAAAAGCTGTCTGTTAATTTAAGTAGATCGTGCACTTTAAGTGGGAACATTTATTATAACTTAGAGAAGTTACTATTTTCACTTACAATTTAGAACACTTAAATCCATCATGATGGTGATTTTGACTGCAACAGAAGATTCCAGTGTAATTTTTTATGCATTGAAATGACTCAGAGTAATTTCTATATTCCTACTTTTTCTGTCCTTGGTGATGGCAGAGTCTGGTTTTAGATTTCAGAGAGGAAGGTGATGGGATCAGTTTTTGAGTACTTTCCGTGAAAGCTTTGTTGAATTCACCATTCAAATGAGTGTACAAATATGTGAGTGTACAAATATGTCCCTCTACACTAGAGATGCGTCTTGAAAGGCTGTAATACCATCTTGTTTGGGTGTGTGAGGGGGGAGGGGTACTGAACCCTGCTTCGCGGCTCTCCATGAGAGCTAGAAAGCAAACTATGATCAATGCATGCTTGTAGAGACAAAGAATGGTTTTGCGATACACGCGATACTCCACCGGGACATCTGATGGACCAGTTACAATTCTAGCACACTGTATTTTTCTTAAAATCAAACATAGCAAAAAAAAATCAATATTAAAAAATACTCCCAAATGATGTAAGAATACACACACACACAAAAAAAATGTGTCACAAGTCTTGATATTAGTGTGTGTGACATTTACAAGCAAGTGAAGCAGGGACAGAAGTGTATGTTCAGGATTCGTTTCCCAAATTGATAGACAATAGCAAAGGAGTATTGATTTTCGCTTGTCTGTTTCTTTTTCTTTCTTCACCACATGCTTCAAAGGGGTCAGCTCTGAGCCATTTACTCGTTCACACCAAAAATTGGATCTTTGAAACACAGGGGAAATTCTGCCTTTCTCCCTTTCCTCTGAGATAGAATAATGAAGGGCTAAAACCTTTGTGAGCCCTAGGATCCTTTGTTTCTTAGGTGCTTTGTGAAACAGAGAAAGCAGGGAAAGTTCACAGCACAGCAAGGTATTGGGGGTGGGGCGTAATTCACTGAGTTGCTTAGTTAGATTTAACTATAAACTCGAAGGGATTGGAATTGGAGGGTTTTTTTTTTTTTTTTTTTTTTTGTCATGTAGCACTTTAATATGTGTTTAATACAAAATCCCTCAAAGATGACTGGGCAGTTAGTGAATCCATCAAATGTACAGAGGTGCTCACACATGGGTGTGGGGTGTGGGCCTCGTGCTCTGATGATACATGGTGCTTCAGGTGGGGACACTAAAGCAGATGCAGCACCAGGGACAGCATGCTCACCAGATCACTCCTTGGGTCTGTTTTCTAGGAATGAGAAACAATGTCCCCCACCTCCACCCCCTCCCCCCACCCCTGCACACTTCCCACATCTCCAGGCTGATTGAAGCATCACACGGACCACACGGAGAGCTTTAACAATGAAGTGGAAATGCATTGCTGGCAGAAGTGTCTGCCAGAGAACAGAGAGGAACGATGGTTGAGATAGAGCCTGACAGCCCATGAGTCAGGGTGGGGCACTCAGCAGAAGTCAAGGGAGCCTTGCAGCATCAGTGATGCAGAAATGGGCTGCTCTTCCTTCGTCATTGCTCTTGTCCCAGGAGGTGCCACATTTAATGCTCCTAACTCTGGACTGATAGAATGAGTGAGTGATACATCCAAAGGACGTCAACAATTTCCTAAACATTTGTCTGCCAGTGAACCCTCCCTCCCTCCCTCCCTCCCTCCCTCCCTCCCTCCCTCCCTCCCTCCCTCTCCCTCCCTCCCTCCCTCCCTCCCTCACTCTTCCTCCCTCCCTCTTCCTCCCTCCCTCTTCCTCCCTCCCTCTCCCTCCCTCCCTCCCTCCCTCTTCCTCTCTCTCTCTCTCTCTCTCTTTCTCTCTCTCTCTCTCTCTCTCTCAAAACAATCAGACATTTTTTTTATGACATGGATACAATTTGTCCCTCAAAAGTCCATGTGCTAGGAGTTTGGTTCCCCATGTGGCAGTGTTTAGGAATTGAAACCTTTAAGGATTGGAGCCTACTGAATGATAATTGGGTCAGGGAGGGTCACCCTCAGGATGGATTAATACTGTCTTAGTGTAGCAGGTTAGGTCTTGTGAGGGTGAATCAGGTCTTGAGACAAGTTGTCACAAGCCGGCTGAATCTCTCTTTTCTGCACCTGTTCTTGTCATTGTGGTGTCATCATGAGAACCTGGCAGATGTAGACAGCACGTCCTCAACATTTTGGAAACTCTTTTTCTTTATAAGATAACCTGCCCTGGTTATGTTGTTCAATCATAGCAAAACAAATTACCCTCTGCCACACTAATCTCTTTTCTCTTTTTCTTCCACCCAGAAAATTTGGCCTATTTATATTCAGACCTAGGATAACTCAAGCATCCTTTACTAATAAAAATGGGTGTACAAATTCTGATACAATAATTCTGAATTACCAAGAAATAAACTAATTACAAATATGTGCAACAAATATATTGTAGATCAAAAACTTAGTATTGAAGGGAGGAGACAGAAAATGTGGTGTGTGAGTGTGTGTGTGTGTGTGTGTGTGTTACGAGTAGGGTTTTTTTTTGTTGTTGGTTTGGTCTTACTCTTTGTTGCTCCCTGCCAGTTGCCCCTTCCCACCACCACGGGAGCCCCAATAACATGCTGAGACTCTGTATTTGATACAATCTCGTTGGCCAGTTACTATTATTGTTTATGGGCTAGTTTTGTTTTTACTGTTTTAAGTATTTTTACATGGCTCATCTTACCAGAGCGGCGGGCAGGCATCTTGTTTTTTCCATGCTCTCCATGTTGACTCCTCCTAACTACTTTTTCATTCCTCCTTGTCTCCTAGCCCTGCCTATCTTGCTTTCCCATTGGCCACAGTGCTTTATTCATTAACTAGTGTGAGAAACATATTTACAGAATAACATCTCCCATCATCTCTTTTTTTGTCTAAAATAAAAAGAATGGGTTTAACCTTAACATAGCAAAATATATCATAGAACAGTTATCAAATAAGAATCACGGTTAACAATATTTAGTCCATTAACATTTTGTAAGACTTAAAGAAAATATCATCTATGCTATCTTTGTGAGTCTAAAGTCCTATATGTAACTTATCTTTAATCCTAACTAAGGAAAACAATAACCAAAACTATCTGTCTTCAACTCCTTTAAAGACCACAGAAGGATAATATATAAACTCTAGAAATGACAGAGACACCTCACTGCCTAGTTAGTCACCCCAAGTTTTTCTGTAATGTTCCATCTTCAGCCCATAGGCCATAGTGTCCGGCAGACTCTTTCATGAAGCAGGAACCCTGTAGTACTGTCCATCTTGTTTTAGCAATCATTTTTTTTTTGTGGGTCCTGCATGTCCAGTTTATACAGCATAAAGTCAAACAGTTTAAAAGAGTGGTACTTTGCCCAAATGGCTAGTCTTGTCATATTAGAAGCAAACTCCATAATGTGTTTTTTTTTTGATGTCCATCTTTTTTTCTGATGCAGGTGGTGTTACCAGGAGCAGTTGTGCCTCACTGTCAAGAAAAACCCTAAACCATTTTAAATGCCATATTCTGTAGGTCTTTGAAAGGTTTGAAGAATGCCTATCCATCTCAAATACATCTCTATATATCTAGAAAACCTAACTCACCTAACTATAAGTTTTGACTATTATAGGAAACTATCTATAATCTGCACTAAATTATACATTTTTTCAATGAGCTATATAAACACAATACCTAAACAAGAGGAAAAATATGCATATCACAAAATTGACCTTAAATTTGTATCAATAAATGAAAATCCATTCCAAAAAAAGCATTCATATCATATCTATACCATGATTCATATCTATACTATAATTCTTATCTATACCATTCATATCTATACCATAATTCAATCTGAGATAATGTATATGTGCCTCACTATTTAATGAGACAGGACAAACTTTTACTTGCACGGTGTGCTAATTAAGCTATATGTGGCTAATTGTCCAGAGTGCCTGGATCCATTTCTAAGCAGCTGGGGTGTACTCTGAGGGGCTGGGCTGAGAACAGGGAGCCAGCCTGTGAGGTTCTCTGGAAGTGTTTCCTAGACCATTGGGCCACCAAAGACTCCTAAACACCTCTGGAGTTCACTGCTTGCTTCCGAGTGAAGTCCAGTAGCCCAGATGGGGTCATCTCAAGCTCTCCTCTCTGCCTGGGATGACCTATTAGCAGGATCTGCTCGAGTGAATACCTTGTTCACAAATGTGTGCAAGGGTGTGTGATGGTCCAGGAGGAGACAAGCACTTCAGCTGAACACAGGAACCAGGGATGGCCTACTCAGAATGCTGCCTGTCTGCTTCTGTGACATGCCCATCCTTGTCACACAGAAAGAAGGAATTTTTTTTTCGTTATTAACTGACAAATGTAAATACTCTCAAGTTCCCCCATTGTGACCCTGAAGCTCTTACTGAGACGCATACCTGTTTCCAAGGATATATTGCCCTGTAGTCTTCACCCCGGGGAAAATGACTGAACTAGACTGTTGGGGGAAGCAAGCCTGCAAACCGCCAGGCGCTCTTGTAGTGGAGCATGATGCCATGAGTGCGTTTAAACGGTGCGATAATCAAGATGCGGCTTGGGTTACCTGCTGGCACTGTGACATTAGGTGGACTATCCTGCTAATTACTCCAATTGAGTGCCACCTACTTGACTTTTTGAGTTCCCTGATTTAGACTGTCGGAGATGGAGTGTTTTCTCTTCCAGGACCTACCTTCTGTCCTGCGGTAAATGGGGGAGAAAGTCACGACCTAGAAGCAGCCATAATGAGATATTCTTTTGCCCACAGGGTACCAAAAGCTGATATGAATAATTCTTTAAAGAAACAAACTTTTTTGTAATGCTTCATTCTTTAATTCAATGTACTTCTGTTCTTGGAGATGGTTAGTAAAAGCTGATTAGGTACAATACAAATGTATTAATCAGACTAGTGAGTAATACTAATGTAATTATATATAACGATAAATAGATAGCCAAATTACTTCAAGAAAAAAGTTAAAACAGCCGCACCTCCTGTGTTACATTCTGTCAGTGGGTTTGGAATTCTCCTATTAAATCCCCACGGCCAAGTTCCCATCTTCTGTCATTGGACATCTCTCCATACAAGCTTCACCACCATGTGCAACACACTACATGGCAGTCCTGTCAACACCTCCAGTGTTTTCTTTCCAGGAAAGTAAATGCAGAGGGTAGCAAAAAGGTCAGGATCTTCTTTTCATTTTAAGGTGCCCTTTGCACAATGCAGTTCCACTGAAGTCCCCCCTCCCAGTGTCAGTGGGACCCTCCACTCTCTGAATCTGCCTTTCAGTATGCATGCCCCTCTGTAAGCCAACTGGAATTTTGCCTGGAAAAAGACATATGGGTTGGCATGAGGTTACAAAACCTTGCTTGGAAATCCATGGCTTCTTATAACACACACACACACACACACACACACACACACACACACACACATTCATTTTAAAGAAGATAGTTACTAGGCAACCTGATTTAAACTATTATGAGAAATGGGAAAATGTCTTCTATTAGGTTTTTAGTTTTTACTTAGGTCAAAAAGTTGTTTGCTTGTGTTGGTTTCCAGCCTATTTTTCCACCTCTCTTTTTAACACAGACATTCCATGAGCCAGTTAAACATGAGATATCAACCACTGGGGTCCCTGTGGGCACAGAGAGGAGATGGAAGAGAGGGAGGAATCTGAGGGCTCTTTGGTCACAGTCACGAGATCCATTCAAGTTAAAAGCAGAGAAATTTTAAAAGGAAGGGGCGGGGTGAAGGAAAGGTGGGGTGAGGCTGGAGAGATGGCTTGGCACTTGAAAGCACTTCTTGTTCTTATGGAGAAATGGATTTGGTTCCCAGCATCTATCTACAGGGCAGCTCTTGAGTCCTTGTACTGTAGTTCCAGGATAGTCATTGCACTCTCTTGGACTCTGCAGGCACCTGCACTCACGTGGGCAATTCCACACATGCATACACATAATTAAAAATAAAATAAATCTTGTTTTTGAAGAGGTAATTGATGGTCAGTGCAGCTCCCAGCTGAGAGCCTGAGCCCAATCCTGGGGTCTCACATGGCAGAAGGAGGAAGCCGATTCCTACCTGTTCTCTTTTGATTCCATGACTTAGAGTGGACAGCAGGTACACATTGGTGAGTACACATGCACACACACACACACACACACACACACACACACACACACACACACACAAATAAATTAAGTATAATTTAAAATTAAAAACAGGAAATTGAATACAAGTGAAAACCAAAGGCCAGGATGCACACAAACCTTGCGACTGAAGCCTGCTCTTGAGGGACAGCAGAAACAAGGCGGCCTCTCTTCAGTTCTTTTGACTATATACCAAGGATGGAGTTGCTGGGTCTCACGGTGATTCTACATTTTACTTTCTGAGGAGCCAATTGACATCCATAGCAATTTTACTTTTCCACCAGCAACATAAAAGGTACTAATTTCCATGGAAAATATTTTTGCCTTAGGAAATAACACCATAGTTTTTATTACATCAGCCCTAGAGAATAAAGTAGTGTCTCTGGGTTGTTTTTGAGATTTATTTATTTTTATTTTGTGTGTATGGATGTTTTGCCTACATGTACGTTTGTATACCACATGCATGCAGTACCCGAGGATGCCAGAAGAGGGCACTGGAACCCTTGGGGCCAGAATCACAGATGGTTGTGAACCCCGGTCTAAGTGCTGGAAACCAAACCTGAGTCCTCTGGAAGAGAGGCCCGTGCTCTTAACTGATGAGCCAGCACTCTAGACCCTCCCTGTGTTTGTTTTTATGGATATTTTCCAAATGACTAGTGACATAGTGGCTTTGTTTTTCATATGCTTGTGGGCTATTTGTTTTCTTTATAGAAATACCTAACCAAATTCCTCTCTTTAATAGGGTTGTCTTTCACTTTTGAGTTGTAAGAATGGTTTATGTGTTGTACATACAAGAACTTCTTAAGACACACAGTTTGAAATGCTTTCATTCCATGCCTTTTTTTTTTTTTTTTTTTTTTAACCTCGATTCTATCAACTATCTTAATCTGAGAAACAAAAGAAATCCATTTGCTTCTCTAGATTCCAATTAGGATGTATGAAACAGAAAATTGGTTTTGCTCACTTAGAAGAAAATACCCATCCATAGCCGAGGATGCTGGCAAAGCTGCTGGCCTCATTCCTCTGGTGGCAGAACTTGTTCTCAGATGCAGAAAACAACCACGGCCCAGGATTGCAGCAGCTAAGAACAGGAGCCCAAGACCTTCAGGCAAGGGCTTCCAACACTGAAGGGAACACTTCCCAGAGCTGGTGTTTAAATGGCTTGCACAGACAGAAAAGATTTGGTCTAGGATGGAAGGAGGGCATTCTGGGGATGATGGGATTCACCATCCACGTGGTGAGATGCTGATTTGCTGGAGACTCATGTTTGAGAGTCTGTGTACATCATAGTAACTGAGTCTGTGAAAGCTAGTGGTGTTATAAAGGAGAAACAGAAGGAAGAACAGAAGGAGTCAGGAGAGGCACCATGAGTCCCCGTGAGGTGTGCAAGGATGTGTATGAGAATGACAGAAGATCTTAGGAATGCCAAAGTAACAAATACAGCTTTTGCTAAGGGATCTTTTATGCTCATTTAAAATCTTTCCTATGCAGAAGTTATGCCCAGAACTCATATCTTCTCCTTGCGGGCTCATAGAGGTTTTTTTTTCTTAGGATTCGCCTGGAGCCTAGACTCGTGTTGCTAATGCAAGCCTTGCCTGGCAGCGTGAATATTCTGTATTGTTTCTTTACTTTCTGTCTCCGAAGCAAGACGCTGGGCTCTTGGAGGTCCAGAGGCTGTGTGCTCCCCAAACAGTGTCGTTTACAGGTTAATGTTTTAGAAATACAAGATTCTAATAAATATTGCAACTACCTGGTAAGCCACTCCCAGTCACAAGTCTTTAAGCCTTTCTGTTCCATGTCATTAATTATGTCTATTCATGTCCTGTATAAAACAATCCTTGTTTCAGTATTGATGAGGGCAAGTTATCTGGGGCATGATTTTTTTCAATAAACCCATCCACTCATTGCCATTAATGATTTCTTCCAGTAGATGAAGAAGAAACTGGAGAACTATGACAATGAGTGTCAGTGCTAAAAAAAAAAAAAAAAAAAAAAGCATCAGTTTCAATCTAAAAGATCATTAGCAACACAGGGATAAAAGTAAAACTTGAAACTCTAGACAATGTATCATTGCTGCTCTGAGAGGTCTCAGATAACAAATTGGAAAATTTGCCTAAAATAATTGCAGGAGGAAGATTGTTATTACCTGCTTTTGTGAGAGAAACAAAGAAAATTACTATTTTTCTTGAGGTAGATATAATTTGTGTGCATCTGAAAATTAAAGACATTATGAGATAGAGTAGCAGAATGTCTTAATTTCATCAAGTAATTACCTTCTTTCAGCAATATAGTATATTAGCATGGTAAAAAAATGAATGTATGGAGCTCAAAACACAAAATATTTATTAAGATTTTTTTCCCTTGTGAGAAAAATGAACAATCAAATAGAGTAAGATACATGCAAAAGCTTTTTTCATATAGCAGAAGGCTCAGGACAAGAGCGGTCAATCATAAACCCCAGAACACTATTTTGTTTCTGCCTTTACCTCTTCTAACCATCTCTCTCTCCTTTTGAAACAAGCTCTCACTACATAATCCTATCTTGTCTAAAATTCACTCTACACACCAGGTTGGCCTCAGCCTCACAGAGATTGGCCTGCTTCCTCCTCCCAAGGGCTGGGATTGCAGGCACCATGTGTGATTTCCCTTTTTCCCCTTTCCATTCTTTCTTCCTTTTTTCCTTCCTTCCTCCCTCCATCCCTTCTTCTCTCCCTCCCTCCCTCTTTCCTTCTCTCCCTCCTTCCCTCCTTCCCTCCCTCCCTTCCTTCCTTCCTTCCTTCCTTCCTTCCTTCCTTCCTTCCTTCCTTCCATCTTCCCTCTCTTCCTCCCTCCCTTGCTTTCTCCTTTCCTCCCTCCCTCCCTCTTTCCTTCTCTCCCTCCCTCTTTCCTTCTCTCCCTCCCTTTCTTCCTTCCTTCCTTCCATCTTCCCTCTCTTTCTTCCTCCCTTCCTCTCTCCCTTCTTCCCTCCCTTCCTCTATCCCTCCCTCTCTCCCTTCTTTCCTTCCATCTTCCCTCCCTTCCTCCATCCCTCCCTTTCTCCCTTATTTTCTTCTTTAAAACAGGTTTTCCTGCATAGTCCTAGTTGACTGCAAGCTAACGACCCTCCTTGCCTCAACCTCCCCAGTGCTGGGCTTACAGATGAAACCACCACATCCAACCTGTCATTTGCCACTTAAATGACCACTTGCCTGCTATTGCTGCACTCCTCGAGAGAAACCATGAGTGTCTTGCAGACAGGAAGTAGATGGGAACTAAGAATGGTGTAGAAATTCATATGTCACCTACAGCTCTCTTTAAGCCCATTCAGGTAATAATGAGGCCTGGTGAGTCCTGCTTCCTCCAGCCTGGGAAGATGCTAGGCAGCCTTCCTATGGCATCATCTGGACCATCACATTGGAGAAGCTTTTAGGGTTCCCAGAAGGCATTGTTGAAAAAAATGGGCATTTCAAGGGCCAGAGGTAGTTTACTAGAAAAAGTAGTAGGCAAAGAGTCAAAAGATCGGAACTGTATTTGAGCTCTGTCACCAAATAACTGAGCGGAGTCTGTTTCCTCGTCTGAATTGAGAGGAGGACAGCAAGGATGTTGCTGGCCACTCCCGGGCTACACTTGTGGCATGGTGTAGCTGTGTGAAGAAGGGTCCTGTGGCTATTGTGGACTCAGTGGACAAGTACCTGGTAGGCAGCACTGGGCATGCTACCTAGGGAGGGTGGCTGCATGTGTGCATATGCTTGCCTCTCCGAAGCCCCATGGAGGTCTGCTTGTGTGTGACTCCGTTGTGATGTCGTCCTGTCCTCTCTTCTGATGGTGAGTCTGAACTGCGGACTTCTGTTGATTTCTGGAAGCGTGCACTTGCCCTCCTCCATGGGAACATGCTCCAGGGTGTTTTTAATGTAATCCTCTGCCTGCTTCCTTTCGGTAACCTAATTCAACAACTTTTCTTTGTGTTGGGCAGTCGGCTGAGAGTCTGTGGTTGCCCTGCAGCCGTTTGCGGTTCTATCCAAAAGAGCCGTAGCCTGCTTCTAATGCTATGAGGCTAGACCAGCTCAGGGTGGTTTATCAGTAATCAGCCCAGCCAGCCAGGCTCTTTTGATAACAAGAAACAGAGGTCTTCTCAAGGTCACTCTCAGAAGTGGCTGGGGATTAAAACTGCAATAAGAATGCTTGCAAAGTTGAAATCAAAACCTGAAAGAGGCTGGGTATTCACATTCGGAATTTCAGAAGGATAATGAAGTCCTTGGATCCTTTCTCACAGTGCCTGTCCCGGCCCAGATTCAGGATGACATGGATGGTGTGCAGCTGAAAAGAGTCATTCAGACTTCTGTCCTGGGGGGTGGGGGGCTGCAGCACTGATAGCAGACCCTCCTGTCACCCCAGGATGGATGTGGCACCATTCTGAGAGTGGCCAGTGGTCCCTGGAAACTCCCCTTGCCCTTGGATACTGTGGGGAAGGCACCTATACTACCGATCTCTCCTCATATTGATGGAGGTCAGCAAGACTGTCCTTGGTCCTAGCTGTTTTCCACCTGTCCTATCTGATGTGCTGGAGGCATCCTCACTGGTCACCTGAAAAAAGAAGACAGATTTAGGAGGGGGACTGAAAGGTGGGGGTCTCCCCGAAGGGGAGTGATGAAACTTGGAAGGAAGCGGCGACAGTTTCGCAGGCATGCCTCCACTCAGCAAAGACTTAATTTGCTGGTCATTCCACCAAGTATACACACAGGTTACACATAGTAATACAGTACTTCCTGAAAAGCTTTCATTTGATCAATTGTTAGGACATCCAAATGTATTCTTCCTTTAAGACGGCCCCAGGCCAGAGCCCAGGGCTCCTCCAGACTCTCTTTTGATTCACTGACAGACAAGAGCTAAGAGATCATCAGCCTCACATGTAGGAGCCTGAGGTGGAGAGGTCAGTGAGAGGCTCGGAAGTCAGATCACATTTACTGATGAGCTAGCCTTGTGCCCACATTTCATTCCAGAGGCAAGGCAGATTCGCCATGAGGGTGGAATTAGGTGATACTGTGTAGGCAGAAAAGCTGAGCTGCTTTTCATACCATATTGTAGATGTCAAAGCAGAGAAACCTGGGGCAGGAATTCAAAGTAACCAAGGCTTTGCTGGGTCATTCTGAGAGCTAAGAAGCTCCATGCATTGGCATTTATGAAAAGCCGTAGGTTTCAGACTTAATCACCAGCAAAGTAAATGACACAGGGCTGACATAGGATATGTTTCCTAGTTCAGTATCAGGAGAAATGTTTAGTTTTATTTGTTCTTTTTTGCACATGCAGAAACAAAGCCACAGGGAGCGAAGTGATCAGGCCAAATGCCCCACTAGTGTGGCAGAATGGGAACTAGAACTCACTGAGCTTGCAGTCACGATTTCTCGCTACTGTGTCCACTCGTCCCAAAATAACTCAGGGGGCAGTCAGATCAGACTCTCCACTGTCTGTGGGTAAACAATTGTGGGAAATTTCTCTAGCTGGGACTCCCAGGAGATACCCAGCTCCAGCCCAGAGACCACTTCCAGACACAGCAGCTTATAGAGAATGAGGGACTGAGGCCATTAAGGGCAGCTGAGGACTTTAGCAATACTGACTCCAGGGGACATGGAAACAGGAGTTATTGCAGGAGGGGCCAGGGAAGCCATTCTTACAGATAGTAACAATTGCTGTGGTGGCAGGGATGGGGAAGAGAGTAACAGTGGTGTGGTAGCAGGCACCAGGAGGGGGAGTGACAGTGGTGTGGTGGCAGGGACCATGAATGGCTTGACAAGGCTGCTACTGTCATTTCTGCTTGCACAGGATGCTCCCTAAAAGAATTGTTACATGTAGGGAAATACAATAGTTTACTGAGAATTCTGGTTACAAAGGTGGACTTGATGATGTATTTAATGGACACCGTGTGACATTTTGCTAAGTGTTGGCTATGCTTGTGTTTTCCTCTTGAGCTGATTGGAAGGGATGAGGAGGTCACTGGGTGACTGAGGGGCCCTCGCTCAGCGGGAGCCCAGCTGCTCCCTTTCCCCCACACTGGCTCACAGATAGTCAAGAGTTTGCTGATTTGACTCACATCCTGAAAAGATGGGGGTCACCAGTTGAATTTCCTGCTGTGTAAACCTGAACTGTACTCGCCCTCTTCGGCATACTCTGCCATAGACCCGCAAGTCTCGCAGGCATGAGTCTCTGTGAAAGACAGGGTGTAATGCAAACATCCCAGCAGCCTCCCTTGGAGAATCTCCCTTTAGAGGGGTGGGAGTAAGGTATAGATGGGAAAGCACCAGCCATTTGTGCTTTTCCATTTTCTCTCAGTTACCAATGAGAAGCGTCTACTCCAACTCTTCACGTCCTGCTCCCCACAAAAGTGAGTATTTATTATCTCCAGATATAAGAGGCTGCTAAGTATCAAAAAGTTTTCTAAGATGTGCATTTCTCCCAAGCCATTATTTTATTTCTATAGCTCTTTTTAATCCTCTGGAAGTAGTCATGGTTATATGGACCTCAATTGCAATATGAAATACTTTAAAATTTAAGTGTAATATAAGAATAAATTAGAATAATATTCAATATGTGGTTTTATCATGTTAAAATGGTAGATTATTCATGTGGGCTATTAAACACCTGTATAATTTATTAGACTTTAATTTTCAAGTAATTTTTAACTTACAGAAAAGCTGAGCAGAAAGTACAGTGGTCCCACACGTGTCCTATCCCCACTGGTACAACCTCCCCTGCTAGCAACGCCCCACAAAGCAGTGGTCCACGTGTTACAGTGGGTACACTTTGTTGACATATCATCGTCACCATAGGTCCATGGCTTAATTTGGATTCACTCTTAGTGCCATATGTTCCATAACTTTGACAATGTATACTGTAAAGCATATTGCTTTTACATATACTGTAAAGCAATCTATATTTAAAATCATAAAATTTGCTCTAAAATGTTAATATTTAAGGGCTGATGGAGAGGTGGTATGAGCAAAGCCCAATGACATACATGTATAAAAATGCTTAAAGAAGCCTTTTTCTTTGCATGCCAATTAAACATTAATTAAAAGGAAATAAATAGAAGTCTCACAGAATTTTGTGAAAGAAAATTCTCACTATTTATACTTAGGTAACAGAATTGCTGAAGAATACGTTCTGAAAACTTCTTGGCTGTAAAAGATACAGTTTGTCTTCAACCTTTGAAAATTCTAATTCTGGTCTGACTTACAGTTGGCTACATTATTTTTAATAACTTTGTGGTCCTTTCCCATCTGAGCAGCTGCATTTACATATAAAGTCACATGAGGGACCACCTCAGAAGGGCACTGTCTATATCCCAATATTAATGTTTTGACTCCATTGCCCTCTATGTCTCCTTAGTGGTGACTGTGGTATTGTGAAAATAGGTTTTCACTTTTGTACTTAGTGTTTCATTAAAAAAGGAAATACAGGCACACAAGTATTGATACTGATAATGAGAGCAGGTGCTCTATCGTGTAATTGAGATAAAGGTGAGTATTTTTAATCAAATATTTAACCTCATTTGGAAATTCACTGGGCAAATTATTTGACTCTGATTTCATAGGCGAATGAAAAGAACTAAAATTAAGGAACAGGCAAACAAATCAATTAATAGCACAAATTGGGGATGTTGAGGTCAAACTATATTTGTTGACAACATGATTATCTCTCTTTAAAAAAAACAAAAAGAAAAGGGAAAAACTATTTTAAATAATAATAGAGTCAGATCAGGTTATAAGTTATAAAAACTAACATGTAAATTAATAGCATATATGCAAAGAATAACCAATTCAAAGATACCAGGAAACATAAGATGCTAGTTTACAAGGACAAAAATAAAATAAAACAACTATGAACATAGATATAAAGAAATATCTGAAGTATATAGAAAATTGTAAAGTATAAACAAAAATATAGATATCTACTTACTCCTCCTCCTGTCACATCTTCTTGAACAATTCTGGTGATACCAGTACTATAGTCATGATGGCAAAGGTCAAAGTGGCATGTTAGGCTTCTGGTCAGCAGGTGTGATTTCAGTCCCAGCAAGGCGGTTATCCAGGTCACCAGTGCTCCTTCATGACCCTGAACCACAAGGTCTATTAACTACATGGTCTTCCATCCTCATCAAGTCTCATAGCATAGTCAAGGCTGAACTCAACACAAGAGCCTTGTCACCAATGACAAGGCCATCTCTAGCTTCAAGGAATCAGATCCCACCAACATCACCCGTTGAGATGCAGAGAATGTGAGGTGTTCACTTACGTCTTCACTGCCCTAGAGAAGGACAGGCCTAACTTGAAGGATGGAGCCAAAAGCATCATGTCTGCCCCTTTTGCTGATGTCCTCATGTTTGTGATTCTCATGGCCAATGAGAAGCACAGTTCTCATAAGATCACTAGAAATGCCTCTTGCACCAACAACTGTTTATCATTCTGGCCAAAGTCATCTACCACAGTGTCAAGGGTGGGGAGGGAATCATGACCATGGTTCATGTCATCTATCATGGTGGATAGCCCCTCCTGATGGTCATGGAGTTGCACAGAGCATCTTCATGGCTGAGGGAAGGGGTCGTCTCAAGAGCCAAACAGGAAACCTTGTACGTGCTCATCCCCAGTGTAGCCATTGCCTGGAGAAAGCTGTCAAATAGATCACTTCAAGGTGGTAAAGCAGGCATTAGCGATTTCCTATGGAGCAGAGGTTCTCCCCCTTCCCAATGCTGCAAACCTTTAATGCAGTTCCTCATGTTGTGATGCCCAACCACAGAATTACTTTTGTTGCTACTTCATAACTGTTTCCTTCATACATTCATTCCTTCAACTGTTGCTACTTCATACATTTCCTTCTTACTGTTAGGAAATGTAATGTAAATATCTGCTATGAGACCCCTGTAAAGAGGTCACTCAAGCCTCAAAGGGGTCTTGACCCACAAGTTTAGAACCACTGCTACAGAGACTCCTGGCCTATGCTTGAATAGTGAGATTTATTATTCTCCCTTTCCTGCTGAATCTGGCATTGCCGGTAAGGACCACCTGGCCATGCTCCTTGTTCTCTTTATGGAGTTAATCGACCAGTTTCTTCAAGCTCTGGCAGCGGTGACTTCTTGTCATGATCGAGTGTTACCTGGAACTGTAAGCTTTATAAAACCTCTTCCTTTATGTTGTTTTCGCCGGGATATTTTATCACAGCATCAGAGAAGAAAGGAAGACTATGATAAGCACATCACCAACTGTCATCAAAGAAAAGACAGACTTTAAATAAAAAATGCTGAAATAAATTTGCAATTTTTAAAATAACGGGCATAAGTTTTAATAAATTAGGGATGAAAAATGTGTTTTCTAAGTAGTATTTAAAAGCCAAACTTAACAAAGGAAAAATATCCAAAAATTCTATTACCCAAGTATATAAAGTAAAACTAGTTTTCAATACAAAAACCTATGTCATATCAAAGTAAAGGAAATGATATATTGGAGGAAATATTACTTTGCATTATAAAAGTGGTTTGTATCTACAAATAGATCTGTATAAAATATAAGTAATATACATTTGTATAATTTTAAATAGATAAGTCACAAAAAAGAAATGCATGTACTTAAACATAGAAAAATGTACTTAATCTTCCTCAAAATATAAAAAATACACAGGAAAAGTACCTTATCAGCAACAGGCCAGAGAATAACAAGATAGTCTTTGACATTTACATAAGTAAAACAAAGAACTAATATCCTTACATGTATGCATGCCCATAATTCCTCATAGGAAAAATAGCACACTGGGATAATTAACCTCAGTCATGAAAATGTTGACTTACAAGATGAGGGAGAAAATGGGCTTGGTGGACAGGGCTGGAAGCTAGGTTTTCTTGAGTCAACTTTGATTTCACAGTTTTAATATTAGAACCATGCAGGAATTTTGCTAAATTCAATAAAATGACACAAGGAATTATGAATCAGAAAGGCACCCACTGTGTTTCTAGTTGGTGATATAATTAAATGGGAGTATTAAAAAAATTTAAAGGGGAATATTTCAATGAGATGTGGACATAGAGTATATGTCCATAGAGGGATATACATATGGGCAAAATGCAGAAAAGTATGATTATAATCTTTGCCTTCAAGGTAACAATTGTATACTTTAGTAATATTGCTGCAGTTGTATTGAAGCAGATGTACAGATTCAAAGTTTGGTCATATTTTAAATAAAAATCTACCTGTAAAAATGTTCCAGGCAATTTTTATCTGCTACTTAATGAATAGATGGTTCCAACCACATGCATAATCTTCCTGGGAGAAGAAAATAAGAGCCGCCCTCCCCTGTAGTGATAGTGAAACAGTGGTTCCTCAAAGAGGCCAAGCCATAACCTCTGGAGCTTGTGAATACTTCTCCTCAGCAAACATTGCAGGTGCCGCATTTAAGAAGCTGAGGCAGCAGGTTATCCTATATTTAGTGGGTCCTGGTAATCACATGTGTGCTTTTAGATGGGAAAGGAAGATAGGAGAGTCATGTGACTGCTGGCAGGCAGGGGATCACGAGCAAGGCATCAATACAGCCTCTAAAGGGCAGAGGTGTCAAAACAAACTCACACCAAGGGACCCATTGGAGTGAGCGTGACCCTGGGGACATTTTAATCGTAGCCAGTGAGACAGACACACTTTGGACTTCTGACATCCAGAACTTCAAGATAATGAATTGGTGTTGCCTTAAGTCGCTAAGTTTGCAATCATCGGCCATAGCAGAAACAGAAGGTAACCCACCCTCGCATCTTTGTTTTACATAAAGGCTGGAGAGATGACTCAGCAGTTAGAAGCACTTGGTGTTCTTGCCCAGGACCTGGGTTTGGTTCCCAACCCCCACGTGGTGATATACAACCATTCTCCACCCGTTCTAGGGAATCTGGCCCTCTTTTGGCCTCCATGGATACCAGCCACACATGTGGTGCACATACATACAAGCAGGAAAAGCATTCCTCCAGATAAAATAAACCTCTCACGTAAGGCTGGGGGATTGTGTGGAGCAGAGAGCCAAAGGTGGCACATGACTTGAAGGAAACAGCTTTCCAGACACAGCAGGGCAGTGGCACGAATGAATTCATAGCAGTTGTGACAGTATGCACAGGCCTGTGCAAGCTCCTGCCAAACAAAATTCCAGCACAGAAGGGGTATCTTTATCTCACTGCCAGCTGAGGAGCTGTTAGACCACACACCAGGACAGGCTCCAGTCTCAAGACCAGCTGAACAATATAAACTGGACTCCATGGGGGAAGAAGAAAAATCAAAGGACACAAGAAGTAATCTCGAAGTTCTGTTGGAAAAGGTGGGAGGACTGAGAGGGAGGACTCAGCAACAACGACAAAAGAAAGACCAAAAACTGATCTCACTCTTGAGAACAAGTGCAAACATCCTGAACAAAAGCCTTGGCAGGACCACTCTAGAAAGTATTTAAAAACTGAAGCTGTCGAGCACTCACCTACCCCCAGGTCAGGGTTGCCCACCCCCTGCATTCCACCCTCCCCTGGCCCACCCCAGTGTAGGTACAGACTTGATACAGACGCCAGTCTCCCTCCATCGTCTCCCCAGGCCAGCCACGGGGCTTCGCTTCATTGTGGTGGCAGCAACAGCAGCAAGGAACCACACATTGGACTACATTCTTGAAGGGAACCGTTCTTGAAGTCCCTCGACCCGTTTTCCAGGAGCAGGGAATGGCAGCCTAAAGCATACCTGAAAGACGGCAAAACTGCATGAACAAAAATGGCGGCTTTGCCAATCTGTTTGACTGGGCTGGCGCTAGAGCCGAACAAGAAGCTAGGAGGTTTTTGAATGAAATGGGGGGGGGGTGGAGTGAAAGGACCGAGTCTGGACAGTACTGGGCAGATAAAGTGTTTATCACCTACAGTTTGAGCAGGACCCCATACGCTGGCCACTGCTGATGAGTTCCTGGCCAGTAAGACAGGAATGATGTGGAGATTCCCCTTGCCAACATTACAGTCTATGCCGATGCAGCTTGGAAATATTGATACAGGGGAAATTAGAGTCCCCTCTTGGGGTTCTTAGTTTTATTAATAAAAGAATTTAAGAATGGACTCTAATGGAAGCTCAAAGACAATTTTATTAGAAACTAAAAGAGAAACTCCCAGGGCAGGGAGGCTATGCATCTCAGCAGTCGCCAGGAAGACGAGAATGCAGAAGAGAACAGAAAAAAAGGTCCACCATGCGGCAGCCACAAAGGTGGGGAGGGGAGCAGTAGAGGAAGAGTGAGGGAGGAAAGTATAGAAAGCATAGCTGGATTCTGGCAGAATTGGCAAAAAAAAAAAAAAAAAAGAGAGAGACAGAAAAGAGAAGGGAATATGGGGTCTTAGGAAGGCAGATGGGTCCAGCTAGCTCTACCTCTTTGCAGCTGGTAGGAACTCTCGGGGGTGGGAATTCTGGAGAGGAAAAGTATAGAGTCTCATTAACAGAATAATCATTCTGCCTGTCTCTTTAGCATAACCTGAGCCACACCCCCCCCCAGTGGTCTCTAGGCCAGTACAGGAGTTATAGTTTTCTCTTTTTAATTTTTTTTTAGAATTTTATACATGAATACTGTATTTCTATAATTTCTCTCCCTCTCTCCTCCCTCAACTCTTCCCCATGCCCTTTCCCCACCTTTTCTCCAATTCATGGCCTCTTATTTTCTTAAATTATTGTTTACATAGTAAGTATACATATGTATATATAATTTATATATATTTACAAATACAACTTTCTGGGTTTAGTGTTACCCATGTGTATGTGTTCAAGGCTGATCACTTATGATTGGATCAACCACTTGTGATGCTGGGTTTTTTGTTAGACAGTTTATCCCATTGGTGGGCACATTCGTGCCTCACATTGCAGGACTTCATTTAAACCATGTATGTATATTATGCACATATGTGCATGTAATCTTAAATAAACAGAATTCTATGATTCTCTGTGTCTTTTCCAAGCATCCCTAGTGGCATTTGTCCATCCTCACCTCCTCTATGTTGCCTTCCTCCTTCCTTGCTGGGTATACATGCTCCCCCATTTTTCCATTTCCCCCTCCACAGAGCCTGTTTCCTAGTGTCCCCTCTCTAGAGCTCAGCTACAGTTTTCTCTGAATGGGCCTCTAGTGCCACTCAAACATTATCATCACTCTTAGAGGGAATGTTAAGTCTGCAGAGAGTGACTCAGAGTGTATCCAAGCCATCATGGGCAGTGACATAGAAAACTACACTGCCAAAGATGTACTGGTCTGGGATGTGGTGATGGGTGCATATTGTATGAAATGGTCGCAGTGAAACTGAAGATGGTCATTATGGGAGAGATTAATCAAATGGTGATTGATGGATGTAAGACATAATATATGGAGAACATTCAAGGGTGTCTTAGGCAAACTTGAAGGAGACTTCAATTAGGTTCTCACAGAAGACAGTTCTGGTGTTGAAGAGGAAGGCCAGACAAGACAGAGATTGATTATGTGATTAATGATGTGATAACCATCTCATCCTCTGCATCTCCAGAAGATTCCACATGGGAGTTTCTCAGACTGACTCTTTTTTAATAAAAGTACTGAAGCAGGATGGAAAATATTTCACACAGGGGAGCCGTGTCCATTTGAGGGAAACCCCATTGCTCAATGAAGAACAGTGGGGACAGCTATATTGTCCCCACTGAGAGCTGTGGAACTCTCAAATGAAATTGTCTGTGTTTCCTCATGCTTGGACTTGTGGGTATCTTGGAAGAAAGTCAAGCCCTGAAGATGAACATCCCTCATGATGCATGTTTCAAGTCACTTTCCTAGCTCCACCTGCCATAAAAGCCATGGAAAGGAGTCAGGCAGCTCACTGAACTACTTCAAAATCTTTTCTTTAATTATTTTTAATTTTAAAAAGCCATAGGAAATGTGTATTTTAGTCAGCTTGGGTTCTTAGTTTGTGACAGCCAGATGAAGGACAGTTAGATGGTGCCACAAGCTGTAAAATGCTCTTACCTCCAGAATGTGATTTTTTTTTTTTGCTTGTGTTTTAGAGAGTGGTTTTCTTTTGCTTTTACTAGGACCTTCAGTTTGGTTATTTGGTAGAATGACCAACACTGTTTTGTTTGGAAGAGAAATTCTTGATGGTGTTTCTTAGCCTCCAAAGTTGACTTAGATATTAAAATTTGGGCTACAAAAGAGTTCAATAAGTAAGTTAGCAGTACTTCAATTAAAATTACAAAAGAAACAAACAAAAAACCACCAAAACCTCATTATTAAATTGGGTTTTCTAAGGCATATGAAGACATTTTATCATTAGAAAGTTATTAAAGTAATTCACCACAATTACAAATTGAAGAAAAGTCACAAGATAATCTTAATAGGTTAAAAAAAGAAGAGTACATTCAATAACATTAAAATACATTCATAGTTAAAACAACAAAACAACAAAAACCTCTCTTGTGCCATAATGAAGTAATTAGCTCTTACATTACCAATAACTGTAAAACTAGACAAAATACATTAATGACTATTCTCAAATGTTAGGCAAAAGTAAGATATGACTGTTGTTACTGGAGGGGTCTTGGGTGTCCCTGGGGCAATGTCCAGGTTCTTTGTGTGGGGAACAATGAATTGAACAAAACACATAGTGAAAAATGAAGGTTTATTAAAAGTGAGAGTGCAAGCAGAGTGTACAATCCAGAATGGCAGCAGTTTAGCAATCACATGACTCAATAGACCCAAGTTCTTTGGGAAGGTTTCTTTTGAGTTTAGGGGGTGGGAGTAAGAATAAGGTAGATCTTTGATAGATGGATTATTACATAATTTTTGAGTGACCTGTACAATATGTGCAGGCTGTACATCCCATAATTGTGAGCATATGTCATAGTACTCATGAGTTGGTACATGAGATATTTCTCCTAACAGGTCATGTCAAGGACATATATGCTCTCACTCCTTTCTCCTAGTACTAGTTTAAGCCTGTCTTCTTCCCTCTTTCTACCAGGAAGTTCCTGACTCTAAATTACCCACAGGAAGACAAGAGGGGAGACAATGAGTGCTACCCTAATGGGAAGGGGCAGAGATGATTTCCTAAGCAAGTTATTAAAAGGATCTGGGCTATCTCTATCCTGCTTACCTCACTATGACATCCTGAAGGAAGGCAATGAAAGGGAACTGTACTGTCGCTGCCTGTGGGCACTTTCCAGATAGCCCGGGGAGGGCAGTAGTCCTGTGCAGTGAATGGCAGATGATGGGAGATGTTATTCTGTATATATGTTTCTCATACTGGTTAATAAAGCCCTGTGGCCAATAGGAAACAAGATAGGCGGGGCTAGGCGCCCAGAAGGAGGAAAGAGGAAGTAGTAGGGTGGAGTCGAGATGTAGCCCAGGGAAGGAGCAGGACGCCAGCCGCGGCTCCCCGATAAGACGACCACGTGGAAATACTTAGATAAGTAGAAATGGGTTAATGATTAAGGCAGAGCTAGCCCATTAACAATAATGGTAACTGGCCAACAGGATTGTATCAAATACAGAGTCTCTGAGTGTTATTTGGGGCACATGTGGTTGCAGGACAATGGCAGCAGGACCAGGAGGCCGGCAGGAACAACATGCTGTAACAGGCAGATGTGGTTATGGCTCCTTAGAGCAGAACACTAGCAGAGAAGCTACAGGAAAGGGGACATGGATATTGACGTTGGCGATTCACTGGTCTTTGACTGAATGCTAAGCTATGCATATGCATAGTTGGATTCCACTAGCATGGACACAATAAAGAGCTATCAGGGAAGAGAGAACAAAGGTGCAGTTGGGTGAATTGAATCACTAGTGGAGCTCATGGTGTCGGGATAGCTAAGCAATAGAACAGTGGGACTTCATTGGATGCTGAGCTTTTGGTAAAGACTCTAGAGATGGGCTCAGCTACATCATGATGTAGCTACATGGCGAGCCTAGCTGTATCATCCCTCCTAACAGAGCTTGCAGAGAAAATCCTTCAAAACAACAGGTAGATGAAAAATAAAACACCAAAAAAAAAAAAAAAAAAAGACTGACAGTCTATATTCAAGAATGTAATGTTTTGAATATCTAGTATGAGATAGATTTGATTAACAATTAAATGTCATTATGTACTATTAATAATGTTAATATAGGACTGGAGTGATGGCTCAATGGTTAAGAGCACTAAGGCTTGAAGGTCATTCCCAGCATCCATGTGGTGACTTACAACCCTCTGCTATTCCAATTCCAGGGAATCTGATGTTCCTTTCTGGCCTCTGTGGGCACCAGGTATACACATGATGCACAGAAGACATACATGCAGGCAAAGCACCCTTACACATAAAATAAAAAAGAATATCACTGTTGTCAAAGGTTTGTGCTGTAAATAACCTTTAGCTGTGTCTGTAACATCATTTTTGTAAGGTAAACTCTTAGGAAGGAACCACTTTGTAGTTGATTGACAGCGGTCAGATCCTTCTCTTTGGCCTAGCTATCCTAGGCTGGGTGCTGGGCAGATGGCACTCAAAGCCCAGAGCAAGACACCCTACCTCTGAGCATCTAGAGATATGTAACTCACTGGCTTTGAAATTTTGGACCAATAAATTAATTCCAGCTCTCAGGGCTACAAACCATAAGCTTATGTCTTTCAAGGCCCAGAGCCTCTAGATCCCAAAGCTTAGAGGCAAAAGCCTCCAGGTTTATAAGTCTGATCCATTTGTCTGTGGCACAACAGTTCAGGATTGCCAACAGGAAGGGAGCTATTTCATCTGTTTGCAGTTTCCATCTGGTAGAGCGAAAAGGTCCTCAGCCAACCACACCAATGACATCCCTGGTAAAGTTGTAAACTTGTGAGAAAGAAAGACAGTAAGACACTGAACCAAAAGGACATCAGTTAAGAGAAACAAACCCAGAAGTCACAGGGATGACAGAAAAAGTAAATAGGACTTTGTAATATGTTTAAAGATTTAAGGGAGAATAACATACACAAATTAAAGAAATAGATGAGTCACAGTAGAGAAAGGGAACCCATAGAAGTATAGAAGTGAGTTGGCCAGTGGTTCAGTGGGGGAAAGGTACCTGACACCTGAGCTCTACCCCAGGGACCAACAGGAAATATCAAACCAGCTCTTGCAAGGCATCTTCTGACCTCAACCCACATGCCACATGCCACCTTGTGCACATATACACAGAACTGAACTGTACATTATCCCAGGTAAAATATTGATTGGATAGAATTACCATGTTAGATGTTGCTGAAAAGAATCAGAGCCCTTAAAGACAGACAAGGTGGGGGGAGAGGGGAGCTCTACACCAAAACTCAGATACCAAAACAAAAAAGACTTTGGAAGTGAACAAAGAGAAAAGATGTCAGCAGGAAGAAAAAGATGTGGAAGAAAATCAGAAAACTGTTTTAACTGAGTAGTAGTAAAGGTATAATTTGTGAATGTTTAGAGGCTGCAGTTACAGCATTGCCCAGAGGTAGGGATAGGATTCATGCTGGAATTTAATGATTGTCTAAGTTGCCAATAAAAATAAAAAGAACAGGGAATTGACCCCCCAAAGTAACAACAACAAAACCTAATTTCTGAAGTACATAGCACAAATGAAATAAAATGCTGAAGAAAGCCATGAAACAAGCAATTGGTTCTTTGAAGGAATAATGAAATTGAAAGAAGTTCTAGCTAATCTGATAAGATTCACACAAAATTACCATTATAGGGACTAAGAGAGGACAGGTTGTTACAGGTCTTCCCTAACACTACTAAAATGACAAGGAAATGCCATGACCAAGTTTATGCCATTTGACACTTGGTATAGAAATGCAAAATTTCTTAAAAGACAAAAATGTTTTGAAATATGCACAAGAAGAAATAGAAAACATGAGTACCCTTTATCAGTTGAAATAAAATTTTTAGTTAAAACGCAGTCATGAATTTAAATTAAATGAATAAATTAGAATTGAACCCTGAGAGCTTGTGAAATGGCTCAGAAGTTAAGAATACTGGTTGCTCTTCCAGAGGACCGAAATTTGGTTCCCAGAACCCAGGGTGATTTATAACAGTCTGTAACTTCAACTCTAGGAGATCTGTCACCCTCTTCTGCCCCCCAAAGTCTTGTATACATTCGCATGTATGCGTATTCACACACATACATGCAAAAAGACATGTATACACAGAGAGGTAAGAGAAAACATTCTTAAAAAACAATCCAAAGTTTTCTGTTTAATTTTATCAAATAATAATAAAATAATGATTTGTATCATGTAATTGAGTATTGCATATTAGATTTGAAATCTGTAAATCATGTAATTTTAAGCTGTAACTTACTTCATGAGGGCTGCATAACTCGGATAAAAATTAAAAAAAAAAACACAGTAAGAAAACATCCCTTGTAAATATTAATGTAAGTATTCCTATGAAAATATTGGAATTTGATTCTTCATTATGAGACATTTTATGAACAAGAATTTATACCAATAATTAATGGCTGGCTTAGCTTTTTACAGTCAATTGTCATAAACTAATATAAGTTGAATTTGTTTATAATGCAGAAAATACATTCGAAAACTCTTCAAGTTCCACTCTAATTTAAAAGAAAATTTCCTCAGAAAACCAGGATCAGAAAAAAATTTTATCACTCTGTAAACAGAAGACATTTGCAAAGAATCCCAGCTAGCACCATGCTTACTAATGAAAGACTGAATGCCTGTCTCTTGAGAAGGACATCAAACAAACAAACAGAACACAGGGAAGTAAACAGTGAAACTGGGCTTTATTTGTAGAGAAAATAACTGTATTGATAGGAAATTCTAAAGTCCAGAATAGTTATCACAGGCAGTAAGGGCACTGAGAAAGGCAACAGTGTGTTTGTTAGTTATTCATGTGTAGCATTTCCTTTAAAAATAAAAATAAAAAAAAATTAACAACGTAAAACCACAAGCTTTTGTTATGTAATGGCTGCTGTAGGACAGCCTGGTGTGGTGATACATGCCTGTGTTTCTATATTGGGATGATGAACCACAAGGGTTATGTACTTAAGTCAGTCTGCATGACACAGAGAGAATCCATCTCAAAGCGAGCCGCATCTGCGCATATAATGCAGGGTTAGTGTTTGCAGGGCTCTAGTTTGATACCTAGCACCTCAAAGAGAAAAGGGAGAGAGGGAGGGAGGGAGGGAGGGAGGGAGGGAGGGAGGGAGGGAGGGAGGGAGGGAGGGAGGGAGGGAAATGGAGGAAGGAAAGGAGGAAAGGAGGGAAGAAGAGAATGAGAGAAGGAAGAGAGAAAGGGAGAGAAGGGAGAGGGGAAGGAAGGAGGGAGGAAGGAAGGAAAAGAAAAAGGGAAGGGGAGAAGGAGAAGGAAAAGGAGGGAGAGAAGAAATGGAGGCAAAAGGAGGAGGGAAGAAAAGAAAAATTCTAGGCACAGTTTTGTTGAGCACTCTGACTCAGTGCTAGCCATCTGAGCTGCAGACTCATCTGAAGTCTTGGTGAAAGGATCCTCTTCTGACATCCCTTGCACACTTGCTGGCAACATCCCAGTCCTCATGGGTTTCAGGATGAGGCTCCGGTTGCTCCATGTTGTGTTTTTAGCCTGTGTGAGCCTTTCTTGGTGAGTGATCTTGCCTCCCAAGAGGCAGGTGACGTGCATCACAGAAAGCAAGCAAGAAAAAGCAAGCTAGGCTCAGCAAGGTGGAAGTCAGCTAATGAACTCTGACTTGTCTCTCACCTCTTTGTTAGATTTTGTTTGTTGGGAGAACATTACCAAGTAAGTCTAACTCAGACAAAAGAGGAAAGAATTACACAAGAATATGAATATGAAAACATCATGGGGTTTATAGAGCCTGTCACTATATTCAAGATATATGATCACCTCACAGAAATCAATTGTAGTCAGAAATGGAAAATTTTTAAATGCTATTTGCGATATCATCAGAAATGCAAAACACTACAAGGAACTTCATGAAATATGTGAAGACTCAACACTGAGCTAAGTAAAAATTCTGAATAGATACACAGATATAGATTGTTCATCAAAAAACTCAGTACCATTATAGTATCTTTTTATGAAATTGAACTGTAGGTTTAATCCATTTCATTTATGATGATCTGTAGAATTAGTATCATACAGTTAACTCCCAGCAGGATTTTGGGAGATTGCAAACAAATGCATGGAAATACAAAAGGCCTATAATAGTCCAAAAAAGATAAGAACTGAACAATAAGAATAACAATGAAAGACTTAAACTACCCTATTTTAAAACTTAATGTAAATCCTAGTCATTAGTGCAGTGTGGTATTCTTTGAAAGATAGATAAGTAGAGTAGTTGGAGCAAATAGAGAACAGAGGCAAATCTATGCTTACATGACTTGGTTTTAATCAAGGCACTTTAACACCCCAAAGAAAGAGATATTTTTTTCAACATTCATGAAAAAGTATTCTCACTGACACTTCACACCACATAAAAACCAATTTGAGGAGTCAATGAGATGGCTCACCAGATGGAATGTTTGCCACACACACCTACCAACTTGAGTTAGATCCCCAGAACCAAGGTAGAAAGGGAGAAGTGACTCCACTCAACAAGAGTAGCACCCATGCACCACGTCCCACACATCACACATGCACAGTGGTAATAAACAAAGAAACATTTAAAAGGCTCATCTGAGCTGCATCAAAAACGCACAAATGCTAAGGCAGCTAAGGAAAACACAGGCAACTGTAGCAACATGTCCGAAATGAGCACAGGCTTCTTAGACAAATCTCTCAGGATCATTATAGTTAGAACAGAAATTCTACTGCTCAAAAGTTAATAATCAAAAGAGAAATGGTAAACTGCACACAAGAGAATCAATATTTCTTTATATATACATATATATATTATTTTTTCTTATTTTACATATCTATCCCAGTTCCCTCTCCCTTCCTCCCATGCCCCCAACCCCCCCTCCCATCCCCCACTTCACAGGGAGGGTGAAGCCTTCCAGGAGGGATCATCAAAATCTGTCAAGTCATTTGCAGTAGAGTCTAGGCCCTCCCACAATTGCACCTGTCTTACAAAAGTTTTGGTGTGTAGATCACTAAAACTCAACAATATGACAATGTAGGTAATTTTACTTCTAAAACCAAGCAAACTGTCTGAACAGCTATTTCACAGGATAGACACTGGCCAAGAAGCAAATGAAAAATGCTAGAGTGACCACCCTATAATACGAATGCAAGCACCTTTTGCTCTACACAGCAATTTCTAGGCCAGCCAAAGTTGAGTACTGAGACCTTGTCTCAAACAAACAAACAAGTCTGTAGATTAATGAGAAAGAAAGCAAGCCAAGGTGAAAAGTTTGTGCACCCCAATAAGCCTCTCCCCCGATGCAGAAATCCAAATCAAAAAGACCAAATCAAACTGAATTAGAAAAAGCCCATGTTTAATGGATGCAACACTCCCGGATGATTTCTAGACACTCAGAAAGGAGACAGAAAGGAGAGACCAGAAAGCCACTATTCTATTGTTGTGGTCTTGAGAATCTCTGGGGTAAGGGATCATCATTTGGTGGGCTTTCTGAGACGCAGCAGGGTTTGGAGAGAGATAGGGAAAGGGGCTTGGAGTGGAGCTTCCACCAGAACATTCCAGATTCTTTGGGTATATGGATGCTCAGGGCTGGGGTGAAGCTTCCACTATAACAACACAGGGGAAAAGAAATAGAGGTTTTATATATAGCATAGACTCACAACCCTAGGACTGGGGACTTTGGCAGGAAGTTTGTGGGTTTGAAGCCAGTATAAAGAACACAAAAGGACCCTGCCTGGTGGTGAGAGGTGGGTCTTGTAAAAACTATGAACAGGCAGTGCCCAGAAGTGCTGACTTGAAGTTTTTCTTACGTAACTAGTAATCAAGAAGTTATAAGTAAAAATGAGTCAGCAAGCATTTTTTTAAAAGTCTAATAATGCACAGAACCAATAGAGTGAATGCATAACATGAAAAAGACATATTAGATTGACAGCTAGTTCAACAGTGGCCATCTCATGTTGGGGGGATGAGAAGCCAACAGCCTTAACACTAGTCATCTGGTGCTGAAGGCTTGGAAGAATCCTAGAGAGATGCTGTTCTCTAGTTACCTGGGAAGGCAAAAATGCTGGGTTCCGATGTCAGCTAAGATGACAACAGCAGCAGTATACGTGCACCCACCAGTAAGAAGTGAAGGCAGGCAAGCAAGCAACATCCCTTTCCCTCTATATCTGGGCTGCTGTGGAGAATGCCACTCAGTGTGGGTGAGGGCTTCCCACCTTAGTTAATTGTTCCTGGAAATGCTTCCACAGACTTATTCTTGGTTGATAAAACAGGTTAACCAACACACACAGGAAAATAACGTGGGCAAATAGATTCTTTTCTGCTATGGCTCACATTGGGAAAACAACGTGTGACATGCTTGACGATAAGACTGCTATTTGATTCAGCAATTTAGCCCATACATTTGAGATAAAAAGTGAGCATGTGCACAGAAAGTGTGTACAAGAATGTTCATTACAGCAACACATGTAGTAGGATAATATTCTGGAAGCCTATAAATGTTCCTTGGTATTAAAATAGATAATCCTGAATTCTTATGCCATGATGTAATAGCCAGCTATGAAAATGAATTATCCAGAACTAATTGCAACAATGTGGGCAAATCTCATAAAATAATATTGGGAGCAAAGCAAGTTGCAAAGGGATGCATAGTACATGAAGATGTCTTCGTCCTGGTGTCTGCTGTAGCCTGTTTTGTTTCAGGATGGACAGACTGATGACAGCTAATGAGATGAGCAGCTATAAGAGACGACATAGCACTGTAGTCAGTAAAATAGATTAGAGGCCCAGACTCCTGTATAATTTGTATTCTAGCTTTAGCATGATTTACTAACCTCAACTTTAGGAGACTTACTTACCTTCGATGTGCCATGATCTATCTTACCATTTGTTAATGTGATATAAATGTAGTATCTAACTCATTGTGTTGTTATAGGATTTGGCACAGAATTAATCTTTGTAAAAAATATTTGTAATGTGAGGACATTACAAATATTGTTAATTACAAATATGTGTTAATCCCACCGATATGAAGAGAAAGACCACGGACCCAAATCATCACGGCCAAATTAATTAAAGCAAGCTTTTTAAATTTGTGTACATTGGTTATCTCTCCCTAAAGGTAGGGTCCAAGAGATCAGCATTGGGCATGGGTGAGATAAGAGTTTTCATAGGTCAGGAATGAGGGTTCCCAAAGGGGGTGTTTGGCAGGCAAATAGGTGAAGGAGGCAGAAGTGGTACAGAAGCTAAGGGGAACAAGTTGGTCATCACAACCTCCTAGGAAACAAAGACACGGTTGCCATTTCCTGGAATATCTGTATAGAATCATTTGCAGTTAAGGTTACCATTTTCTGGAATAGACTGTATAGAATCATTTGCAGTTAAGGTTACAGGTGGGGCAAAAACCAAATCCTTGAGAAACAGATTTATTCATAAATAGGCATAAATTTAGTTTCAAGCCTAAGGTGGTGACAGGCCAATTCATCATATGACCTTCTGAGCAGCTGAATCTACCAAAATCACGAGAATGAGATTCTGGAGAAGGCGTGGCAGGAGTTTGTAGGACGGGAGACAGTACATATCTCTCACTTGCAATTCCCAGTGTTATAAACCAAACCACACTAAACAAGCAAGACATATACCAGAAAAGAGGAATAAGGGACTTCTACTAAATTTCAGATATAAGTGTTTCTTAAGCCAGACACTGAGCGTTACAGGTATTTTTATGTGGGTTTCTGTTGGGGGTTTTGTTTTGACTTTTTGAGACAGACTCAACTCTGTAACCCAGACTGAAGTGGAACTCATTATATAGCTTAGGGTGTCCTCAGAGACACAGAGATCTTCCTACTTTAGCTTGCAGTATGCTGGGAATGTAGGTGTAAGGCAGCCCATACAAGCTTTTGTGTTGTTATTATTGATGAGTCACCAATACCTCAAAATTTAGCACACACTGTTTCTAATATGTGGCCAAACTTGTGGTGTGTGTGTGTACGTGTGTATGTGTGTGTGTGTGTGTATGTGTGTATGTGTGTGTGTGTGTGTGTGTGTGTCGTGTGTATGTGTGTGTGTATGTGTGTGTACGTGTGTATGTGTGTGTGTGTATGTGTGTGTACGTGTGTATGTGTGTGTGTGTATGTGTGTGTACGTGTGTGTGTGTATGTGTGTGTATGTGTGTGTGTGTATGTGTGTGTACGTGTGTATGTGTGTGTGTATGTGTGTGTACGTGTGTGTGTGTGTATGTGTGTGTGTGTGTATGTGTGTATGTGTGTGTGTGTGTGTGTGTGTATGTGTGTGTGTGTGTGTGGTGCGGGGTGGTTACAATTTCTATTGTGTTGTGTTTCAGATCTCTGGGGAGGGACCTTGCCTTGAGCTTGCACTTTCAATTTTGGTAACATCTTTTCTGGAATGTGTCATGCATAAATGGGTAAGTGCTTACACCTGAACCCAAATTTGACAGCATTGCAAAACCCAGGGGCCAGAGCACTGAAATTAAAAAAAAAAAAAAAAAACGTAAATCTGTTTTCACTTCTGCTGATTCATTTTGAATCTCTGGGATAAAGCCACCGACACCTCAGGTTTTATTTTATGTATCTTTAGAGTGGATTTGTTGTATTGTGCCTCTTTCAAATGACAGGCACAGAGCCATCTCCCCTTATCTCCCACACAGGAGGGAAAGTTCAAAATTCCTTCCCTCCCCTCCTCCACTGCCTTTCACTAACTAGCAAAGAAGTTTATTTTGCTTTAATGAAGCCTGTGAAGGATGATTCATGCTTGAGAGCAGCCTTTTCCCTTTACTTAATGACAGCTTTAGCTTCGGGAAGTAAGCTAAGAAGTGGAAAAATCCCATGTGGGCTTCTGAATGTACAGCAAGCATATGTGCTGTGCTTTCAAATTTTCTTTGTTAGTGGATCTGTTGTACACAGGAGCAGGAACGGTCTAGATCTCCCCCACCCTCTGAAGGGGCGGACCACAAGGAAAGCCATCAGTAATTTCCCAATTGTTTGTTTGGAAATTGTTCATTTTAGAGAAAACAGCAACAGCAGCATCACAATGGGACCAGCCAGTCACCTCAGCATGTGCCTGCTGTTGCACTTGGAAGAAAATTAAGTGATGGCAACTCTCTCCCTGCTATGTATGGTTTCAGACTTTGAAGCTACTGTGCATTTAAAAATAAAACAATAACTAAAATCCACTTATCCTTTTCCATGCTGATAGGAATTATGTATTACTAAGAAGAGTCTGGTCATTTAGGGCCATTTTTTTGAAAGATAACAATGGCTGTTTAAGGCTACGGTGTAGCTTGGTTGGAGGTTTTTCCTATCATGCATAGAATTGCATCTCCAGCATGGACTAAACTGGGTGTGGTGGTGCACATCTGTTAATTCCAGCCCTGCTGGATAGAGGGGTATCTGGAGTTCAAGATCGTCCTTGACTATAGAGAGGATCTGATGTTAGCCTGGGCTACATGAGACTGTCTAAAAAGAAACAAAACAAAACAAAAAAACAAAACTACCACCACGACAAAAAAGAATGGATGTTTATAACACCTGGTGTGCTATTGGCATTTACTCTGCTTTTTGTTTGTTTGTTTGTTTAATTCTGTGGTTTCTCTGTGTAAGAAGACAGTATTTGTCATGGAGGGCTTTCCTGACTCTCCACTTCCATGGTCCCTCGCAGGCAGTATGGTAGACTTTGGGCATCTCTTTGGTTGAGTGGGCCCTGAGTACCCATGGAAACAGGTTCCCTATAGCTCACAGCTTTTCTCGCCAAGCATGGCTGCCCTCTCTTTTCCAACCCACATACGTTTGAAGGGGAATTTAATCCTCACATTTCTCATTTGTTTACATTAAAGAGTTGTGTTGTGAGAGCAATTTGATGTCTGTGAGACTATTTGAGCATTCTAATAAAGCTCTGTGGAAAACATTTTCTCTCAAAACAGGAAACCAGAGTTTGCCATGTGTAAATAAACATGAAATATCAACGAGCTGAAAGCTCCCAACTTGGTGACACTAAATGAGGTCCACACTGAAACCGTCAATCAGTTTTCATCTTTATTTGAGTATAGCGTCCCCCTTATAGAGATGTTTCTCCTTTTGCACATGATTATCACAATTCTGTAATCACACCGGGGACACATAGGTACCCAGTTGTCAGGGTCCACTCATTTAGATACTCATTTTGTCATGTGAGTGACTGTTGGGCACAGACAACAAAGCAAGTAAAGTTTTACATCCAAAGGTTTGCCCTAGAGAACAGAGGTGAATTTCCTGACTTGAGATGGGGGAGGTGCAACAGTTAGGTTATTGCGGGTCTAATTGCATCCCAGAAGCTAAACACTGCAGCAGTTAACCAAAGTCAGGAGACTTGAGGATGCTTTGCCACTCTAAGCAGAGCAAAGAGTGTTCTGACTATGAAATGCCTGTTAAAGGGATTCAGTCATGCAAAGTTCACCCAGAATGCAAAAGGCCTTAGGTTCAATTCCCAGCACTGCAAGAAGGAACCCCCCCTCACCGTGTGTGTGTGTGTGTGTGTGTGTGTGTGTATGCACGCGCACACGTGTGAGCTTCAGTGCTTGCTTGCCTGTTATGAAGGTCAAACAGGTCAGTTTTACTAGGAAATAACGCATAGAGGAGATAAGCCCTAAAAGGGAACGGGCATGAGACCAGTTGGTAAGCACAGGGTTTCATCAGCCGTGATGGTGCTTGCCTTCTTGATTGATTTCACTAGCAGCTCAGTGAAGGCGAACTGAGGAACAGTGGAGACCCCTGGAACTGGAGCTCTGCTTATCTTTGGTGTCACCTTAATCTCTGTTCTCAGACGAATGAATCACTAAGTCTGTGGTGTGTTCAGAAGGGGACTCTTCTGCTAATTAAACAAATCATCACTCTTGGGACAGGGAAGAACAGCTGTTCAAGCCTCTCTCCCCAAATCCCTACTGGTCCCTACCTCAGCCTTAGCCATGATGCTCCTCCACTTCTAACACTGAGATCAGAAGGGGGAGGGGGGTGGATGGATTTCCTCTTCATTTCTGTCCACATAGCTGAGACAGGCAGTGATTTTCAAAAACAGCTTCTTATTGAAAAGTATCATCTTGGAAAACTTAGAAGGTGAGAGGAAGGGAAGCAACACTGGAAATAAAGAAACCTATAAAGTGGGTTTCCTTCCAGACTAGAGATACCTGTGTGTTGTAAAAGCCAACATCCCCACCAGACCTGTAAGCTGTGTCTCTGTCCCCCACCCCTCAGCTGTTTGTTCTCCCATCTCTCCCTTTCCCCTTGGGGTTCCTAGCTTGTGATGCAGGGAACCCAGTGCTTACTCAGTTCTACAGAAGGGTCATTGTGAGCTGAGCATCCTGGCTCTTGCTCTCTGGATATCAACATTTCTATAAGAAATGCTCCTGGAAACACTTCCTAGCTCCCTGTAGGGACCATGACTTAATGTTGAATGAGTTGTCCATAGAGAAAAAGCACAATGTTCAGTATTTCCTGACACTCCATTCTACCCTACCATACTCACTACACCCTTCTGATACCACATGTGAAAATTAATGGACTAGATATCCAGTCACTACCTTAACAGAAATTTGCAGGTAGTGAATCAATTCACCTTTGACAAGAACAGAAAAAGAAGCTTACTGAATGTACATCAAAAAGATAGTATAATTGTCAATTGTAATAGGAATTAATAAAAGACCCAGAGACTAATATTGGGGTTCAAACTTCAAGCAGAAGGTCAGAAAAACAAAGTAACAGGCCACTAGCTCTCATCACTACCCCAGGCTGAATGGGTTGATCCTGCTGCCTCTTCTTAGTGTGGCTGGAGAATCCTGAGACTGAATGGCTTCCTATCCTCCTTGATACTGAGCCTTCCCATCTTCATTGTGGCAGGAAAATTAATGTCTCCTACTGAATACTGAAGACCCTGCTTCTATCTTTTATATGATCTAGTACTGATATTAAAGGCGTGTGATCTGTTACTCTTTTAGACTGATCCTACCTTATGTATCCCTGGGTGGCCCTGAACTCAGAGATATCAGTCTACCTCTTAATCCTGAATTCTAGGCTTAAAGGTGTGTACTACCACCTCCCACCTTCTGGTTGTTGGGATTAAAGGTGTGTGCCTGGTTTCTATGGCTTGCAGCTGACTTTGCTTTCTGAATCCTCAGGCAAGCTTTAATAAATCACAAATAATATATCACCACAGTCAATAACTAGAACACCACCAGCAGGTAAGACAATGGCCCTGGGAGGCGGGTATCCATGTAGGAGAAGCGTTTTTGCTTAAATGCTTGTCTGTGTGCAGTCCTGGAATGTAATTTATGTCACATGAAGGAGGATAGCCTGATTGGCCAGGCTAATTCTGGGAGGTTTGTTCCAGATGTGCAGTCTCTGAAAACCAGGGTCATGCAAACAAAGGTTTGCAGTCAGTCAAGGGGTCAGCCACGGGGTGCTGGGTTGCAGTTCAGTGGTGGTGGATTGATTCAGCTTCCTGACGATAGGAGGCTAGGATTCCTGGATCATGACTCTGAGCATCCCCTCCCTGCTAGGGGACTGGCAGGTTGATTCATCCTCCTGATGATAATGGGCTAGGATTCCTGGATCATGCCTATGAGCTTTTCCTGCTAGGAGACTGGCAGGTTGACTGAGCCTTCTGATGGTAGCAGGCTTGGGCTCAGATCCCTGGGTCATGACTATGACCATCCCCTGCTTGGGGACTGGCTTTATTTTTCTAGTCTCTTCCTCCATCTTCCCCCACAAGAACTACTGCATTAGTCTGGCCTCCACGTGTAGCATTTTCTTTTTAAAGCTTGGCTCCACTGTGATCATTTTCTCTATTATTCTACAGATTAATTCAGAAATTTTTAATCTGGCATTTGATACAAATCCAAACGTCCAACCATATCTCTCCTATGTACAGCTTATGTTTCAACCAAACCACAGTGGCAGTTTTTCTCCTGGAGACAAGGTCTCCTGAAGTCCAGGATGACCTAGACCTCACTGTGTAGTTGAAGTTGACATTACGGGTCTGTTTTTATCTTCCAGGAACAAGGATAGCAGTCATGCTCTATTGTATCTGGCTTACATGGTGCTGAGAGCCCAAATCCAGAGCTTCCTGCATTCTGGGCAAGCACTCTACCAACCAAGCTGCATCCTCCGCCCATCTGAACTATCTTTAAAATCTCTTTCCTGAGCCATTGAGCTGGTGTAGTGATTTAAATGAGAAATTTTCCCCATTGGCCCATGAATTTTGACAGTGGTCCCCAGGTGGTTGCACTGTTTGGGGGAGGTGCAGGCTTGCAGAGGAAGTACGTCACTGGGATGGGCTTTGAGGGATTATAGCTTCTCCTTTCTTCCTGTTACTGTTTCTGCTGCCACAACTGCCATTACAGACATCTAGCCTTCTGGAAAGATCACGTAAAATAAATTCTCCCTTTAGCTGCTTTTGGTTATGGTAGTTAACAACAATGAAGCGAACTAGAATATTTGCTGAATTCTTCATCTTTATTATGGTGCATACTTTACTCTGATCTGTATCAGGAGATAAGACAAACATACAAGCAAACAAAAAAACCCACAAATCTCTTCTCCTTTATCCCATGCCTAGACAAATGAGTGAGTTATCAAAAGATAGAAGTTAAACATCTCACAATGTATGTGGAAGGCAAGTAAAAGATGATGTGGGAAGATGAACGCATGGCAGATGCTCCATCAATCTATTGGAGTCTCCATTTCCTCATCCTTAAAAAACAAACAAACAAACAAAAAAAAAAAAGGAGCTGCGTATTATTGTTCTGTCTTCACAGTAGTGTTATAAAGCCAAATAGAAGATAGATTAAATAAGAGCAGTACACTTAATCCAATGCATGGTACCTAGCTGTCTCTTCATAATTAGTGTTCAACCCACAGAGGATGGTATGCACAAAAGACGCCGAGAGCAGAAGTTTGTGTGGAGGCTTAGGGCCTCCCCGGTTGGTCTCCTGAGAAACAAGCCTCTTCACTAGTGTGCCCCATATTCTTTTCTAGGGAATTCTGATTTTCTGTCTTGCATGAATGTTCACCGTTCTGAGGACATCAGCCTTCAGAACACACTTGTAGGTATTCTGCATGGGAACTCTGTGTGCAGGTATCTATTCTAAATGACCATCAGCAAATAAAATATTGAGTCACATTTCCCTGGTAAAGGGAAGAAAATAAGAAGTTGGGTTCTCCTGTTTGCCACCAGGAAGACTCCAGAAAGTACCTGGGTCACCAGCTGCTTTGCAGGCTGGCTGCTGCTTCCATTCTGGAATCGGTGGAGGCATAATGACTGGAGCTCTTAACCAGCCATCCAATTGAAGGTCCCCGATCTGTGTGGGGAGCATGCGGTGCACTGCAGGAAACCAATCAATTATTTGTAAAGGGGATAGGAGATACCATCTCCAGCACTTCAGCCACAGCTGAAATCCAATTCTGTCAGCTGGCTTGGATTTAGAGGGGAAATAAGAGTCACATTTTGGAAAAGTGGGATTGATTCTCCATGTTACAATGACTGAAAAGCCAAACAAAAGGAAAAGGCGTGGCAATACCTCACTCCAGTATACCCTTAGTTATCAATCCCAAGGAGTCATAGTTAAGCCCACTAGTTGAACATGTTTTATTTATTTATTTTTAAAATAAAAATTGACTTCTCTTACAGAACTTCAATTTTCTTAATGGTAAATGGATACAATTGTGTCCCTCATAATGTTGCTTTAAATGTTAACTTGCATGTTGAAGTAGAGGCAAGTCACCAGGACACTAATGAGATCCTTATTTTCTTGAGCTCCTCTCAGAACCTTCTGCCTAACTTTTTAAGTTTGTTTTTTCAAAAAAAGAGGAACTGAAACTCACCTAAGCTTCAGATCCTATGAACCTGGGTACTCTCCAAGGTGGATGAACAGGCCAGTACAACAGTAAACCTGAAGAGGTGGCAATGCTTTGGAAACCTATGACTTAGTTACACATTTGCTAAATGCAAGAGTCCCTGGCCTTCAGCTAACTCCCAACAGTTGAAAGGGATTTGAGCACATGATCCTCTAAAAATAGTGGTAGGTTATGACTTAAGCATTAGTGTGTTTAGCCAGACTTCTGTGATGATGGAAAACTGCAGAATTTTAGACTAGGAGTAGGGAGAGAACCTGGAGTAAGCATCTCTCACAGACCATGCTGCCAGTAGCCTGGAGGGTCTGCTGTTTGCCTGGCTTTACAGAGCATCTAAAGCCTGGAAATGACCAGGCTGCTTTGCGGTAAGGGAGCTGTGCCCATCATCCCACAGCCCTGCACCAGCGGTTTCTTCAGGCGTACACACTGGGTACCATTTTCAGTCTCTGCCTCCTCCCTCCCATCCTGTTTCTCTCCCATCCCCTTCCCCACCTTCACACATTTCTAAGTCTACTTCCCTCTTCCATTTCACGAATCATGATACAAATTTCAATCCAAGATAAAAATGTACTTTATTTCACCCTTTTGGCTGTGATTAAGTTCTGTCCACAGCAAGGACATCGCTGTTTCCATGGCAACAGGTACACACTAAAGCCGAGGAGGATGACAGTGGAGAAGAAAAGTATAAAGAAGGCAAAGAGGCTTGCTGCAGTTGCTTTTCATGTGCTAACAGAGGAAACAGAATTATGGAATCCAGGGGCTGAAGTAGAATTTATGAGGCCACCTGAATCATATGCCATAATGAAATCAGTTTAGAGAGAAGTAATGACAGCTGTTCAATCGTTGATCCAGCTGATGCCTGAGTCCCTGAGAAAACTCCACTGGCCAAGCCCAAATCCAGAGAGGTAGCTGATAACAAGGACAAACTTTCTGTTTGTCCTTCCTTGCTTCCTTCCAGGCATAGATCTCTTATCTCCCAAGATGATCAGCCTTCCCTGACTTTGACCCCACTAAGTATTCCACCCAGGTAGACAGAAAACGTGGAAGGAAAGTAGGAATAATTCATCCCTTTTTTATAAGTGCTCTCTGAAACCAAAAGACCCAGGATAGCCAAAACAGCCCTGTACAATAAAGAAACTTCTGGAGGCATCACCATCGCTAACTATAGAGTTATAGTCTTGAAAACAGCCTGGTATTGGCGCAAAAATGGACAGGAAGACCAATAATTGAATTGAAAACTTTGATATTAATCCATACACCTATGAACACCTGGTTTTTGACAAAACAGCTAAAAGTATACAATGGAAAAAAGCATCTTCAACAAATGGTGCTGGCACAACCGGATGCTGGTATGTAGAAGACTGCAGATAGATCCATATCTATCACCATATCTAAGTCCAAATGGATCAAAGACCTCAACATAAATCCAGCCTCACTAAACTTGTTAGAAAAGAAAGTGGGAGGTAACCTTGAACGAACTGGTACAGGAGACCATTTCCTGAACGTAACACGAGTAGCACAGACAATGAGATCAACAATTAATAAATGGGACATCCTAAAATTGAAAGGCTTCTGCAAGACAAAGGACACAGGCAACAAGACAAAACAGCATCCCACAGAATGGGAAAAGATCTTCACCAACCCCACATCTGACAGAGGGCTGATTTCTAAAACATACAAGGATCCTCCATGGAAGGCCTCACCTTCTCTGGGGAGCAGAAAGGAGATGAGATGGGGGTTGGGCGGCAGGGGAGTATGGGAGGATGTGGGAACTGGGATTAACATGTAAAACAAGCTTGTTTCAAATTTAAATTAAAAAATTTTCACAAAAAAGAAGTGTTCTCTGAAGAAGTACATCTATTATTCTAGGCCTCTGGTTTTATTATTTACAATGTTTCTATATGCTTTAAGTACATGGAAATGTTGTTGTGTAGACAGAGTGGGCATCAATGCCCACTCCGATTTATGAAGGGAAGCATACAGAATAATTCTCTGGAAGTTGACAGTGAGGTTGAGATTGTTCAAGCTTCCATGCCTTTGGCACAACAGCACTTAGTGTACAGGGACCGAGCAGAGCTCGGGATGTACTTGGGGTACCCAGCCACATGATTCAGGTAAGGACAATCGTTTTATCCTTAGACTAGGTAGGGAGCTTTCTATACACAACCACTGAGCTGTGAGTACGGGAAGTCAGGGGTTATCTGCAGGAAGAATCCTGGCATAGTTCTCCAACATTAAAGTTTTAACTCAAGCTTTGTTCTTCTGGGTCAAGACTTTACCCAGCAAATCCAAATGGTTGACTATAGGTAGAGCCAAGGCTGACCTGCTCAGCTCCTGGCTTGTCACTTGCTAGATGGACTGGCTTTAGCAAGCAACATATTCCAGCCTCAATTTCTCTTATTTAAGCCAGGGCGGTGATATCTATCATTTGGGATCGGCCAATAAAGAGTGTGGTTCATGTAGTGTGTCCCTTACATGTATGTGACAAATGAAAACTGCTTAATAACTACTGGCTATTATTATTCAGTCACTTTGCCCTCTTAATGAAGTCCCTGGAGGAGCCTCTCAATTACAGCTGATTCTTAAACTGAGATTGAGATCTACCCTATGCAGACTATTGGTTTTGATTTTTCTAGGAGAAGGTATGGCCAGACTAGGTTTTTTTAAAAATCACCTATAAAGAGGCCTTCAATTGTTGTTTACTGTGGACAATTAATCCACTGTTGATTCAAGTGATGCCTAAGTACCTGAGGCAATTGCACATCCCAGGCAGAAGTAACAGAGCACCAACACAGCCAGATTATGATTGACTTGGGCCTGAGTCCTCAATGCTGGGGTCTGCTTTGACCTCCTCCTGGTGATGCCTTGACCTCTGCCTGGTGATGCTGTGACCTTTGCCTGATGAGGTCTGGTGACAGACAGAATGCTTTCTGCTCTCTTTGCTTGGTCAAGGGTAGAAATCAGTGGATGGATGGTTGGGATGGAGAGAATTGGGGACTGAGTCATGGACCCTACTTGTGCTTGTTCACTCCCTTCTTCCTGTCTTGAACATTTACATAATGTCCAGAGGAGGAATACTAGCCCCGACAGTATGCATTTCTCAGCAGAGGTCTATTTTAGGAGTACTTACAGGGGGAGAAAAACCCAACTACTCACTGGATTTTCTTCCAGAAAAAAACATTTCTAACAGGCAAGCCACCTTAGCCCTCACCATGCTAACAGGCAAGCCATCTGAGCAGTCGCCATGATCACGAGCAGGACTGGACTGTGCCCTTGTAACTTCCAGCCACCTTCCCTCAGCCCGGCCTTTCCTTTCCCTGTTCTGCAACCTCAGTCTCCGGCCCATGAACTTCAGGCCATGACATCCTTCTAATTTTCCCTGCCTTAGGCTCTCCTACATCATAATCTATACCACTTCTAGGCCTACATCTCTAAGAAAAATATGATCAATTTCCCTGTACCCTAATACGGCCAGTGGCTCCCTCTGTCATTGGTCTAAAATACAGTTCTTCACCACATTCTGCAATGTAGAGCCCTCCCACCTTTAGCATCATCCTATTTCGAGTCTCTTCCTACATCTCAGCTGCTCAGAGCCAACTTACACTAGACATGCTCTGCGTCCACTCCATCTGCTGTCCCATGGCTCCTGGCCTGCCTGACCTTTCCCTTTTCCCATCCCTGAGCACCCTCTCCTCTCATCCCTCAAGATTATTTTAAACATATTTGTCTAACTACTGGAGCCACTTAGTGTAGAAATGGCCAGTGTCCTCTCCGAGCTCAGCCTATACTCTGCACATCAGTTGATGTCTCCGACAATACCACATCTGCCTGCTCATTGATATGTTCTCCCCGGGATGATGCAGACCACATCTTATTTATCTTCGAGAGTCCCATGCCAATCGCATATCCCAGAACACAGCAAGAACTGAGTAAATACTTTTGCTAAATGCATTGTCAAATCATTTTTTAGATTTCTAGAGCCCCAATCACATGCACATAATGAGACATAAGGATCAAACTAAGACAAAGTTTATGAAGACAGGAGGAGTAGGCAGATGCAGGCCTGAGGGCAGGGAAAATGGTGAAGGGAAAGTTGGCCACACTGGAAGATTTTTCAGCCACTCTGTGCAGAGGTGAAGGAATCACTGTATTAAGCAAATTTGGAAAGAGTTAAAACTGAAAAAGAAAAAAGAATGCCCTAGGATCATGAGCAGATATGGGAGTAATCAGGAGTAATCCAGATCTATGCAGGCCCAGGTGATTTTATTTTGTAATCAATCTATCTATCTCTATCTATCTATCTATCTATCTATCTATCTATCTATCTATCTATCTATTGTGGTACCCTGTCTACACACTTGATTCTACAAATATACTCTGAAACAGCTGGGCTCATGCAAGAGCGCCTTAGTGACAAGGGTTTTGAAGTGTGTAGAGAAGAGGCACCTATATCTCCTCACAGTCCACCCTACACACGATGCTCTTTGCAGTTTCTACCCTGTGTTTTCATGACTAAGTACAAGAGACTTCTCATCAGGGCCTTTATGGTCAAAGGTGCAGGTCAATGCTAATTTTTAAAATCTATCTCTACAAATAAAAGGTTGGAATTCTGTCATTACTCACCATGCCATGGCTTCTTACATCCTTTTATATTAAAACAATATATATCTGTTGGCCTCTGCAGCTGCTGATTACCAATAACTGAGTGTCAGTGACAGCAATGCTGACGATGCAACCTGTGTTCTGCAAATACCCCAGTGGCACTGTCAAATATGGTACCATGCTTAGTCTATAATGACCAAAACCCATACATCTTTTCCACTGTAAGAAAAAAAATAATGTGCAAAAACAATTCCTGTTCTGGTCATAAAATGTTTTCCATCTGTAGCCTTGCTGCACAGTTGTAGGATCCTGTTTCTCTTCACACTGCAGTAGGTATGTTTCCAGGGTGGGGTTTTTGCATCCCTGTATACTGTCACCAAAAGGGCAGAGAACAAAGGGTCCATGGAAGAGTGTTCCTGTGCCTTTGAATAGATCTTTCACCATGACTGGTCCTGAAGAGCAATTACCATAATGCTGATTGGACACAAGAGAGTGTATTATTTAGAAGAGCCCATTGGGCCTACAGTGCACCAAAGTTATAGAAGCAGCCACCTACTGAAATCTCCCCGTAGGTGCCATGGAGTCTGTGGAGATGGTTAGGTAATTTTTTAATGGCCTCTCACATTAAAAGGGCTGTACAGGGTAAAGGAATCCCAAATCCCTTTCTTTCCCCTTCAGTAGTCGAAGGAAGGATGGTACCACAGTGGAATCGCAGATGAGTGGGAGTCAACAGATAGCTACACATGCAATTTAAGTTCAAGAATGGGAAGTGAACCATCGAGAGCTCAGACACCTAAACATCCCATGCCCACCTGGGAGAGGTACCCCAAATCAGCATCTCTTGGCCCATTTTCATAGAACCATTTTAACAAAATATCTTACAGCCAAATGGTTGTTACTTGCTCGCTAAATGGCTGTCCTAGAACCAGAACTCCACTGGCTATGACCTGAGGCAACTTTACAAATAAGAATTATGAAACTCCTGGAAGTATCTAGTTGAGCTCCTGCACTACCAGGGTTGAAGGTAGAGAACTGGAGAGGGCCTCGATGGGACTAGGGAATGGGGCACACAATGCTCTATCTGGCTTTGTATTCTTCACTTACCACTTGGCTAATCCCATGTTTCAGAGGGGACAGCTTCAAAAATGTTAGCCAAAGTGCATGGCCCTTTGAAGCCTGGGGCTACTTTCCTGTGTCAAAGAATGATATTGGCCTGTGATAGCCCAACAGTTACAAGGGAGAAGTCAAACCTCATGTAGTGAGGTAATACGGTACAAGTTTTGTAGGGCCATGCCTAGAAAGGCTAGAGGGGAACAAGAAATGGCTCCTATAGCTCCCATTTAGGGGAATAATGGGCTTTTAAGAACTGGTTCTTCAATCAGGGCAATAGCATTCAAACATAGTAAGGTGAGTAAAAAGTCCCAAAGAATTCCCTGACAACTCCATCACAAAATCCCTGCAGTTAAAGGCAACATGATTTTGTTCAAAGATTTTAGAATTCTGTTTTCCCTATTAAATCACATCGAAAACCAGTAAGCAATAAATTAAGCATTCAATGATGCTTAGGAAGATACAAGCATCATTAAAGGAACAAAAAAAATCACTGAGACAACAAGCAAGGGGAATATAGACCCAGCTCTGGTGTAAGAGGGCCCCAGGCCATCATCCCAGTGGCCGGCCTGCACTAGCCAAGGGGATGAGCTGGAATGCTGGGACAAATGTATGCAAACCTGCCTTGTTGCCCTTGTGTTCTGTCCCTGTCTTGTCTCCCTGGCCATCCCCACCCCTCCACTTTGTGTCTTTGTGGGGGACTTTCCCCAGAGTCACTTCATCAAGGTGGTCTCACAGTGCCCTAAGCCTACGTCCACCTATCCCAGCAGAGTAGATTGTGAAGTTCCTCTGCCTAGCATATGAAGATGCAGGGGTAGCCACACTTGCTACCACTGAGAGTGATAACTGACAGGCAGAACTGGGTGTGGCCCCCCTGGATTTGCCATTTTGAGGAAAGCTGAACACCTTGCTAGTTGGGTGGCTCCACCCTAGCTCAGCCCTGGCTTAAAGATAGAGGTTAGGAACTCATGGAATAAAGAAAGATTTGTGCTAAAATTTTTAAACACTAATAAAAAGCAAGTAAATGCTGGGCTTTATTGATATCTAAAACGTTCTCCAGAAAGGATTCTTAATCTTTTATCTTCCTCAATCGTCCAGGAAATATTATATAAAATGTTAGCTGAGAGTTACTTCAACTTGAATTTCTTTTTTTTTTTTAACACATATTTTATTAAGTTTATTCTTCTTATTTATTTATTTTATAGAATATATTTTGGTCATAATACCCCTTCCAGTCTCCTCCTAGCTCTTTCCCACACAACTTTATGTTGTCTCTCTAAAACAAAACAAAAAATCAAAAAAAAAATTTTTTTAAGATAAAAATCAAGCCAAATAAACTAAAAAATACTCTGGAGTGTAGCTGATACATCAGCTACATTCGGTTGGAAAAAACTGATAGCTTCTGGATCAAGGATGGGAGCTCATGCCCACATCTCCCTCCCAGTGCTGAGATCCTGTCTGGCTTGAACCTATATAGGCCATGTACATGCTGCCCCCGGCTCTATGAGTTCATGTGTACATGGGTCCTGTTATACCTGAAGACATTGATTGGGTCATTCATCAGCTCTGCTCCTACAATCATTTCACCTTCTCCTCTGTGCAGATCCCTGAGCTCCGAGGGGAGGGATTTGATGCAGATATTCCTTTTAGGACTGAGTGTTCCACAGTCTCTCACTTGCGGCCCACTGTCCAGTTGTAGATCTTTGTGTCAGTTATCTCCTACTGCAAGAACCTTGGCAGAGGCAACACATTACTCAGACCTTATTTTGTTGCTGTGTTCCTTTAGCAAAATAACAGCAGTAGGCTCTGCCCTCAGCCCATGAACTATCTAGTGTCAGGTTCTTGGTCACCTTAGCAGTGTCAGGCATGGGTACCATCTCTTAAAAGACCTGTGAGCCAAGATGTTCAAAGCTTTTGTTTTGGTTTTGATGACCTGACTCTGTAGACTTAAGATGTGATGCATTTGAAGTTGTTTTGTCTCCGTCTACTGAATGTCTCAGAAGATTGCTCAGGGAGCCTCACCAGCTACAAATTTGTGGGCTTCTTGAAATCAGGGGCTAAGGTGTTGACCTTCCACTCGGTGCAGTGTGGGGAAGGGAGAAAACAAGCATTATCTACCTGAACCGCTATAGAGACCTGTCCATAAATCCTGTGAGAGCTGCACACTTTATTTTCCATGCCATTGAACTCAGTGAACAAAAGAGAAAAATTTAAAGATAAGAAAACTTAGTGCAGAGATATGACACTGAGTTTCCTACAACGTACGGTTCATAAAGTGTGCGTGTGTTCCATCTGGCTTACTGCTAGCAAATAACCGTGTCCTTAGGAGACAGGGGAAAGGGACCCTCCAGTTGCTAATGGCTTTCAATCTGACCAAACACCCTGGCCTTCTTACTTGGGAAGCCCAGCAGTGGGCAGGCAGCATGAGTGCACACAGAGGCCCTCTTTCTGATGACTGAGCATGATGTCCTGTATGGAGATGGCCCCAGCCCTGTTTTAGCTCCTTCTGAATGTTCACCTTACCAACTCAGCTGTGAATGCAGGGACTGTGGCTTACAGAGTAAGGACTCAACAAGGAGATGGTTGTTAAAGGAAAAGAGTGGATTAAAAATATTGAGTGCCCAGGAGGAAGCTGAAAGAGCTGTAGACAAACATAACTAAGGCAGTGGCATAACAGTGGCTTTCAACCTTCCTGACACGCAACCCTTTAATACAGTTCCTCGTGCTGCAGTGACCTCCCCAACCATAAAATTAGTTTCATCGCTATCTCATAACTGTAATTTCACTACTGTTGTGAATTGTAATGTAAATATCTTTGGAGAGAGATGTTTGCCAATGGAGTCACATGCTCAGATTGAGAACCGCTGATCTAAAACATCATATGTTATATTCAAAAATTAGAAAACATCTTCATTCCCAGGGTCGGTTACACCATATGACAGCTCAATATTATATATTAAGATGGTTACATTTATTAAAAAGCACAAAATGCCCCCAAGAATGGCAGGAGGTAGTTCACGTTCATCTATGTGTAGGGGTTTTGGAGTGGAAGAGGTCCAGATATCAAGGAGATGGAGAGAGAAAGCCTGCCTTGTTGATTTCTGTTTTCATCCCCTGAGTGGTCAGGATCAGGGGTGTGATTTAGGATTGGCAGCAGTCAGCCATAAAGCACCACAATGCTCACATTTCAACATAAAAAAAAGAGGTCTAAGAACTTGCTCTTTGGAATAGTCAAAAACAGGCTGGAGGTTACATGTGAAGTTTCCATAAGGCTAGTCTGTGCGCCTCTTCTTTCTTTTCTAATTCTGTCTCCCAAATTGAGTAACCTGAGATGTTATCATTAGAATGATATCAGAATGGGCACTGACAAATAGGCTACACGCAGAAAGATAAATCAGATGGATGGAGACTCCTGCCTTTTATTTCTGTGACAACGTTGACTCTATGAGTGTGCTCCTGTTTGTAAATCTGCCATCTTAGAATGGGCGGGAAAGCAAGCGCTGTCCACCCTTCTCAACCAGTTGGTACCTAGCTGCAGTCTCCTCTAGCAAAACTGCTTCTGAGACCATCAGGAGCCCTCATTGCCAACCCAGGGCTGGAAGCTGCTCACAAGACTGGCCACTTCAGCTAATGTTCTCACAGAATACTCTCTCCAAGAACAAAATCACCATCCGAGTAAAGAACAGGCAAACCCTTACAGCCATTAAAACCCAAACACTCAGTTTCCTTCAGATTGACCACAATTTAACTTCCTAAAACTGAAGATCCGTGTCTCTCAACTCATGGATCACCAGTTCCTTGTTTCAAAATAATGATTTTTTTTTTTGGTTTTTTTTTTTTTTTTTTAGTAAGGCAACCTTGAAATAATCAGATTCTTAAAACACCAGCCTGTTTCCCCTCGTGAGGCAGAAAATGCATTTCTCTGTGCTTTAAACTGGATGCATGGTAAACCAGGATCCTGAAAGAATGAAAGAGCATTAACAAGATTTACCTAAGAGCTACCCAAATAGAAAAAGATGTGTGCACCGACCTGGTCCGCGGGAACGAGGCTGAACCGAACATCTGTTTGGCTTTCTTCTCCTCCCTCTCCCTCCCCTGTGGTTAATGATATCTGCAGTGCTTAAGCTTTGCACATTCCTTCACTAATTAAATTCCTGCAAAGCTGTCTCATGAATCAGGTGCCTTGTGGAGCAAGAATTCAGACCCTGCTTTTGTGAGGCCAGTGGCTGCCTAGGTACAAGTAGGAATTCAGTGATCACTGGGCTTGCTCTGAAAAGGTCACCCAAGAGTCAACTTTCTTCAAAGATTTTCCTTTGCTTTTTTACTGCCTGTCCTGTTGAGACTAAATTGGAGGAGGGGTGTCAAGTTTCATAAGTCAAGAGTTAAGAACGCAAAAAAAAAAATTTAAGAATATGCAAATGCTTTTCTTGATTGGACATCGATGGCTCAGCAGAAAATTATGAGCTGCTAGTTTCAAAACAGAAGTCCAGTTATAACTCCAGTTATAACTTCATTTCATTCTTTCACTCAGCAAATAAGGCTACATGAATGGTCAGTGTGTTCCTCACTGCTGTGGACCCATGTTTACATTTGATCCCTGTCCTTGTGGAGCTTTTATTCTGCATCTGAAACTTCAGAACCCTTAAGATCCAGCAAGTGTGAGCCATGTGATTCCTCCAGGATTCAGAGGTGAGACGGCCATTGACATGGCAAAGAGGTTACAGTAAGAAGTTTATGAATGGCAAACACTAGTTACTGAGTGATAGCCACCTCTGCTTCGATGTCCTCTCTGCAGCAGCCTTAGGGCCAGACTCTTCACATGTGTCCCCTGAATCTGTAACAACCTAAAGACATGTGATTTCCCCTCATTGTGCAGTTGAAGAACTTAATGTGTAGGGAGACTGACTATCTAAGGTCATGAGTACAGGGAATTTTAGAATTTTTTTTTCTGTTTCCTTTTTCTTCCATTTTTAAAATCATGGTGACTGAAGGTAAGATTGTGGATTGCAACAGATACATCACAATGCTGAGCAAAGCAGTAAACAGTGACCAGGCAGACCTCGACAAAAGAGCTCAGAGAAGACAAAACATCCAGGGTGGCTTTATCTTTCAGCAGAGAGCCAACATGAAGGACCAACACAAGTTCTGGGCCAGACAGAAGTGAGCAAGAAAAAGACATGTGACATCCAGTTAGGCAAAGCTGGATACACAAGGGCACAAAGGCACACCCGGGTAGCAACTGTGTGCTAAAAACCCATCTCCCCTAGGCCCCCTTTCTTCCTGATGGAAATCAGATGCCATCAACTGACGCCAGAGAAGACACTCTTGACCAAGCATGGATCCTGGCGTCTGCCTCACCTCCACCTCTCTTCTTCCTGCCACTGTGCATGTGCTGTCTGTATAATTCATGAGGGCCCACACTCTCTATATCTATATACTAGTGCCACTTAGGAAGGGGCATTGCCTGTGGCCAAACATTCATGACCGTTGGTTGGAAATAGAGCCCTGCCCAAATCTGCCCAGTAGAACTGCCTGCAGGTCCTGAGGGCACTTCGTACCTTCAACTGCAAAGCTTCTCCCTCCTGATCCTGTCTACCCAGACAATGTAAACTGATCCTTTAGAACTTAGTTCAATGGATACAGACAGATTAGGATTCAGCAAGAACAAAATAATAACTCAGTTATACGGACGTATACTTTTTTCCCATACAGGGAATCCCAAAGCTAATTGTTTGGAGTTGTATGAAGAGTTGCATGATCATTCATCTCTTATAGCGCTATGTGCTCTCACTCTGTCATCCTCAGTCCCCATATCCTAGGATCACCTAACGGTCTAAAATGGTTATGAGAACCAAAAATGAGAGAAAGAAAATGAAACACCACTAGATCTACTTGTCCTCCATTTTAAGGAGGAATATTCCTGGCAAAGTCATCACAATGTTCCATTATATAGCAACGGTCAGTTATTTGGCAACTGAAAAATGTGATCTATCAGTGGAGTTTATTACGTACTGTTTTAGTTTCATTTCCTGTTGCTGTGATAAAATACTCCAACAAAAGCAACTTCAGAGGGAAAGGGTTTATGTGGCTCACAATTCAAAGTTGTAGTCCATTTGGGAAGACAAGGTGGCTTCGGCTTGAAACAGTTCATTATTTCATCCACAGTCAAGATCAAAGAATGATGAATCCATGCTTGCATGCTTGATAGCATTCAGTTCCCTTCCTCTGGTATTATATAGACAAGGGTCCTCTGCCTAGGTGATGGCCCTGCCCACAAGTAAGATACGTTTTCCCACCTCATTTAATGTCATCAAGACAATTCTCCACAGGGCAGCCTAATGTAGACAGCCTCTCATTGAGAAGCCTAGGAGACTCTAGAGCATGTCAGGTTGACCACTAAAATTAACCATCACACACAGAGTACAAATACGGATGGCGTTAATAAGGAGGAAGTAAATACTGGATAAGTAATTGGCAGTCCATGTAAGGTTTACTTTGTTACTTGTAAACCCTCTCTGTCACTTGCTTCTTGTCTGCCTTTCCTGCCCCTCCCACAGCTGTATCTGTATTCCTGTTGTGTCCCAGGCATGTCTGAGCAGTAATGTGGATTACATCACAGTGCAGCCTTCCTGGTTCTCTGTTGACTCTGGGAGGTGTCTTGGGGAATTAGTCCCTGAGTAATTGTGCCATTACCGCACATCTATGAACCTCTCCAGTGTCTGAGTTTTCTACTCTTGCCTCCCTTTTTTGAAACACTGGTATTTTCACAGAAGAAACACTAAAAATATCTTGGAGGTTATTTCAAAGTACTAGAAGCTACCACTGTGATTGGTGCCAGTTTTAGAAGAAGGAGCATGTGACTTCAACAACAAACCAAAAATAATTCTAAAATGCTGATTTCAATTCCCATCAAATGGGTCACCTCCTTGGGTATCCGTTACTAGGGAACTAACTGTCCAGACTAGGGTGGGTGGCAAGGATATTTAGACCAGGCTGTAGCAACTTGAAAGTCAAGAACATGAATGTCAGCCAATCTCTTTTTAAATTATTCTTCCACTTTTTACGAATACAAAGTGTTGAGGCCAAGGGAAGATGTCTGTTAGGAGCAAGATGGAGACATGATACCAGCCCCACAAAGTTGCATTTAAATTACATTTATGAGTCTGTCTCCCATCGCCTTTTTGTGGGAGCAAGAAATAAAGAGAACATTTTAAATGAAATATTAAAGGGCAGTGCATGAGGAAATCATACTAATGTGACATAAAACCTTTTAAGAATTATAATATTAGATGTTGCGTGATATCGCACATCAGTGACTTCGTTCCTGCTCCTGGGTCTTTTGTGAACTCTTTCCTTCTTACCAGTGTTTCCTGTCATTGTAATTCAGGCCCTTGGGATTTAACTTCAGTATAGCATCAACTTCTATACACTAAAGTCCCTGGGTAGCTTTCACCCTGCCATCTCAGATGCCCCATCCTTCCCACCATTCACTGTACAAGACTCAGGCCTTGGCTTCTCAGAGCTCTGTGAGTTAAAGTTTCCTCATCATTAACCACATTCTAAGTCCCACCTACCCTTTCCTTCTGTCTCACAAGGCCTCGTCCCCATCTCTCCTCGACATTTGGGCTGAGTATTGGTTGGCTAACTGATTTGGGGGGCCCATATGCCCATTAGATGCTAGAGACAAAGATTTATGACCCACAAAACTTCTAGGGTGCTAGGAACTTCTCTTTTGAAGTCAGAAGAAATAACTGCATTTAGTAATAATAAATATGTAACATATTCAGTCTAGATTACATCGAGTGCTTTACCAAAAACCATTATATTTAGTGTTGTGCCAAATATATAAAATATAATTTTTAATTTTTAATATTTTTCAATAAAGGAATGTGTCCATGAAGAAAGTTCCCTGAGGCATCAAAAGTCATGTTGATACTCTGTATTAACTTTTTAAAATATAAGTAAATAAAGGTAAAAATGTATACAAAAAAGTAACTTGGAGTACTTATTTTTTTAATGTGTATTTTTCTTGAATATTCTCCATTTCTTAGCTTTTTCTCTTGGTCTGCAGCTGATCAGTAGTCCATGAAGTGTGAAGGCTTCTTCCTGGGTTAGATAAATCAGTGGATATGGAATGTGACATAGTACTGTGTTATTTTCTTCACACAATCACCTCTGTGATGGCTCAGTAAAAGGTAGAAGAGAGAAACTTCTCATGATTTCTATAAAATACACACCACATTCGCTCTGCTATGTTTAAAGACAGAAAGTTCCCTTTTCAGCCCCTGAAACTCAACTTTCTGTGTGTCAGGGCCAAATGGAATGTGTTTTAGTCAGCTCCTGGGTAAACACAGACATGGAATCTTCCTCTCTCAGAAGCAGTCTGCCTCACACACAAGTCTGTGTGTGGGATTCTGTTTGAGCATCCACCCATTAGGACAGGAACCCAGCTCAAAGCAAGTGCTTTTCTTGGGATTTTAAGTCTAATGACTGGAGAGTTTGCAACATTCAGAACCTTTCTAGATAATTTTTCCTTCTGGGTAATTTGTGCTAATTTGAGTTTAAATTGAAAGAAATATAACTATTATTTTCTATTGTGGGGGGAAGAAGGGGCCACAAGATGGTCTCTAAAGAGCTGACATTATTCTGCAATTAGGAGTCTCTTATAAATCATAGGCATAATTACTGCTTACACAAATAAAGTTGAGAAGATGGATCAAGCTTTTTCTTTGTACTACAAAGTGTAGTGAATGTCATCAACTGCTCCTTCACCCTAATTATTTTCTTCTCACAAGCATCACTGGTCCCTTTCTAATATGGTACCCAATTGGTATAGGTTTAAGTTACTTAATGATGTTTCCCAAGTGGTCAGTTTTGTATCTTCGTAAATGCTGTAACTGTTAGCATTTAAGTGGTTTTGAGACGCTGCCTAGCTTTTGGGTGGTGAACATCTACACTCCCCTTCTGGAGTGAAATATGCCTTACTCTTTTTGAAGGATGGGAGTCTGGTTCCCTGACTCCCTGAAAGGTGCCTTCCCATTTTAACTTCCTTCTTCAAGGAGATCTCCCATGAGCTTAGCCAAGATCTGTCTTCTGCCCTCTCTGTTGGCTTCATTTTATTCCCTGTAGCTGGAAAGAGTAATTCTTCAGTGTCCTCTACAAACACACTTCTCGAATACAGATGTCCAAAGTAAGTTAGGGTTAGGTTCCTTTACCCAAGCCAACTTCAATTCCTACCAAGACCCACTTTTGTCCTCAGAAACAGTACAGGTTTAAAAGCTAGGCGATGGTGGTGCATGACTTTAATCCCAGAGCTTGGAGGCAGAGGCAGAGGCAGAGGCAGAGGCAGAGGCAGAGGCAGAGGCAGAGGCAGAGGCAGAGGCAGAGGCAGAGGCAGAGGCAGAGGCAGAGGCAGAGGCAGAGGCAGAGGCAGAGGCAGAGGCAGAGGCAGAGGCAGAGGCAGAGGCAGAGGCAGAGGCAGAGGTAGGTGAATCTCTGTGAGTTTGAAACCAGCCTGGTCTACAGAGGGAATTCCAGAACAGGATTCAAAACTACACAGAGAAGCCCTGTCTTGCAAAACAAAAAACAAAACAAAACAAACAAACAAACAACAACAAAAAAAAGTTTCATGGTTTAACCATACAGCAGAATTGGAAACAAAGTTTTGCACAACATGGACTAATCTCAGAAACATTCTACTATGTGAAAGAAGCCACATACTGTGTGAGTCCATTTATGTAAATTACCCAGAAGAGGCAAAGCCATAGACACAGCAAGTAGATTAGTGGCTGCCAGGGGCTGATGGGTTTTCTCTGTGGGATGATGTGGCATAATGGAATTAGATAGTGGCAAGGGTTGCATAACATGGCAAATATACTGAATGCTATTGAATCATACTGTTTACAAGGCGAACTGTGTATTTTAACACATGCATGCAAATGCTAAAATGGTTCCCTGAAGGTTCTCCTTGTTTGCATACCACCTCTTGAAGCAAGGTGATTACTTCCAAAGGCTTGACTGGGTAGTTCAATGTGATAGCATCTCAGACGAGGACAGAGGTCAAATGTAGACTATATGAAAAAGGATGAGATGCTGATAATTCATTCATTCATTCATTCATTCATTCATTTGACATTTGCTCAGCAGGTACTGTGGGATGAATTCTGTGGTAGAAGTTGGAATAGAACTCTGCCAACATCTCAATTATGTCCCCAGTTCCAGAAAAGCATGACGACTAGTTAGTCATTTCATGACTTCCTAAGAGTGTATGGTCAATTTAGCCTTTGAATTTCATTGGAGAAATAAAAGAGGAAGGATAATAATATCTTCACCATAGTTATCCTTTCAAGCACACAGAGTTTCTACAAGTGTTGGAGAAGACCATGCAGCTGTGATCATATTTTATAAGCATTATAGACACTCTTGACAATAGCACTATCTTATTCTAGTTTAATGCTACATTTTTATAAGTGTTGCATTTTTTGGCTAGTTATGAGATTGGCATAGTTGTCTCTTTATAATATTTAATGGTGGGAGAGAGGGGATGGACTTCTTACTACTGGTGTAGGCTATGGCCACTGTAAAAAAATTAACATCTGCAAAGATGTATTTGAATCAACATATTATTCTTCAGATAATGTCAGTATTACTACTGTAGTATGTCCTTCTAGGTGAAAATAATTAATTATTGGATTACATGTAAGAACACTGCTTGGGACAGGTTTTATTGTTCACTACACATCCAACCTTGGGGCAGATATTGTACATCTATGTCTGAATTCCTTATTTGTGGAATGAAGGGAATAACAAGAGCTAAATTATTTTTCAGAGGATTAAATGGGGTATTTGATATATAGCATTTGACAAAACATTCATGATATTATTAATGGTAAAAATATAATATGTACAGTATCACCTTAATAGGTATACATGGTACATGCATGCATACTAATTAAATATGTGCATATACACATAGTCATAAATATAAATGCCACAGTATGTCATATGCACCCAGAGACACACAGAACATTTGTGCTCACTTTCTGCTAGTGAGGCATCAATAAGCACATATGTTTTAATAACGCCTTAGTTCACTTAGTAACTAGTTAAGTAAGACCCCCCCAAGTGTATTATAGTGATGTTTAACTTAAAGTGAAACATTCATTCAACCACATCAAAGAGTGAAAGACTTTACAATCCCCATGTAAAAATTTCCAAATCTGTGCTCTTTATCACTCTTTGTCTTATACAAGTGTGAAGTGGTTCATATTTTGAGAGGTATCCTATTTTCTTTTTCCAGGAAACTGTTTTTGTTCATTAACTCTTTGACATGCATTAAAGATGACCTCTTCAGAGCAGGGTCTGAAAGAATAGAAACAACCATTCAAACACACGTCCTAGGGAATTAATCAGAAGTGGAGAGAAGCAGAAGGGGAGAGTCCAGGGCAGCAAGGAGGGCAGAAAGAAGCAGATCTGGGCTCCAGGCTCTGATGAAAGCCGGCAGAAGAGAGCTTTCCAGGGACAGATTGACCACGCACACTGGAGGACTCCAACTGCTTATGTGCCAAGTTTAGGTGTGTGTTGCCGACATGTGTGTCACTTCGTTTGCTCCAAAATGTCAAGGAAGTCACTTGTTCTCACAACCACCCTGCTGAGTGGACTTAGGCAACATCAAGGAAAAGGATCGTGTTTTGCATTGTAATAAAGAAAACAATATACCCATAAGATAGGAGGTTAAAATGTGAAGATTAGCCCAGGCTCAGCCAACATTTCCTGTAAATTTTTTTTATCTTTAAATGGGATGAATTTTTATTTTTTTTTATTTTTTCTTATTTTACATATCGATCCCAGTTCCCTCTCCCTTCCTCCCTCTTTCCCACCCTCCCATCCCCCCACCACCACCCTCCCCTCCCACCACCCCCCCACTCCACATGTAGGGTGATGCCTTCCGGGAGGGGTCATTTAAATCTGTCAAGTCATTTGGAGTTGGATTAGGCACTCCATCTTGCCTCTAGATTAAGGGAGTATCTCTCCACGGGGAATGTGCTCCCAAAGTCCTTTTGTGTACCAGGGATATATCCTGGTTCCATTGTCCCAGGTCCCTTAGACTTCCCAGGCCTTCTAGCTAAGACTCATGTTCAGGGGTCTGAGTCTGACCAATGCTGGATTCCCAGCTATCATTCTGGGGGCTCATTAGCTCCTCCTTGTTCAGGTCAGCTGTCTCTGTGGGTTTCTGTAGCCTGGTCTTGTCCTCTCTCTCTCTCTCTCTCTCTCTCTCTCTCTCTCTCTCTCTCTCTCTCTCTCTCTCTGCATCTGGATTCCAGTTCGGCTCAGTGTTTAGCTGTGGGTGTCTGCTTCTGTTTCTATGCTCTAGATGAGGGCTCTATGATGGTGGATAAGTTAGTCATCAATCTCATTATCAGGGAAGGGCATTTATGGTAGCCTTTCCACTGTTGCTCAAATTGTTACTTGGGGTCAGTCTTGTATGACTCTGGACATTTCTCTAGAGTCAGTTTTCTCTTCAAACCTATAATGGCTCCATCTTTTATGATCTCTCTCTCTCTCTCTCTCTCTCTCTCTCTCTCTCTCTCTCTCTCTCTCTCTCTCTCTCTCTCCCCCCTCGGCTATTCCTCCCCTGACTCAATCTTCCTAGTCCTACGTTCTTTCCTCTCCTCCCCTTCTCTTTCTCCTTGTTCCTTCTCCACATATTGTCCCTTTCCCCTTCTGTGAGAGAACTTGTATGAATCTCTTAGATTCCTCCTTGTATCCTAGTTTCTCTGGTGGTGTGAATTATAGGCTGGTGATCCTCTTTGTCTAAAATCCATAAATGAGTGACTACATACCATGTTCCTCTTTTTTTGACTGCATTATTTCATTCAGGAAGATTTCTTTAAGTTCCATTGATTTGCCTGCGAATTTCAAGATTCCATTGTTTTTTGTTTTGTTTTTTGTTTTTTGTTTTTTTTTTTTTTGTTACACAGAGTAGCACTCCATTGTGTAAATGTGCCACATCTTCTTTATCCATTCTTCAGTTGAGGAGCATCTAGGTTGCTTCCAGGTTCTTGCTATTACAAATAATGCTGCTATGAACATAGCTGAACACATGTCTTTGTTGCATGGATGAGGATCATTTGGGTATATGCCTAAGAGGGGAATTGCTGGGTCCTGTAGTAAATTAATTCCCATTTTCCTGAGGAACCACCATACTGATCTCCAAAATGGCTATAAGAGTTTGCACTCCCACCAGCAGTGGAGGAGTGTTCCCCTTTCTCCACATCCTCTCCAGCATAAGTTGTCATTGATGTTTCTAATTTTAGCCATTCTGGCAGGAGTAAGATGCTATCTCAGAGTTGTTTTGATTTGCATTTCCCTGATAGCTAAGGATGTTGAGCACTTTCTTAAGTGTCTTTCAGCCTTTTTGATTTTCTCTATGAGAATTCTTTCTTCAGTTCTGTGCCCCATTTTTTTTTAATAGGGTTATTTGGTGTTTTGGTGACTGGTTTCTTGAGTTCTTTGTCTATTTTGGAGACTAGCCCTCTGTCAGATGTAGGATTGGTGAAGATCTTTTCCCAGTCTGTAGGCTGCTGTTTTGTCTGTGTTCTTTGCCTTACAGAAACTCCTCAGTTTGAGGAGGCCCCATGTATTAATTGTTGATCTCAGTGTCTGTGTTACTGGAGTTATGTTCAGGAAGCAGTCTCCTGTACCAATTTGTTCAAGGGTACTTCCCAATTTATCTTCTCCTGTACCAATTTGTTCAAGGGTACCTCCCACTTTTTCTTCTAAGAGGTTCAGTGTGGCTTGATTTATGTTGAGGTCTTTGATCCATTTGGACTTGCGTTTTGTGCATGGCGATAGACATGGGTCTATCTGCTGTCTTCTACACACCATCATCCAGTTGTGCCAACACCATTTGTTGAAGATGCTTTCCTCCTCCTATTGTATACTTTTAGCTGTTTTGTCAAAAATCAGGTGTTCGTAGGTATGTGGGTTAATGTCAGGATTTTTGATTCAATTCCATTGATCTACAAAAGTTTACTTTTGTGCCAATACCAGGATTTTTTCAGGACTATAGCTCTATAGTAGAGCTTAAAGTTAGGGATGGTGATGCCTCCTGAATTTCCTTTATTGTACAGGGTTGTTTTGGCTCAATTGGGTTTAGCAGACATCTATAGAACATTCCATCCAAATACAAAATAATATACCTTCCTCTCTGCTCCACATGGAACCTTCTCTAAAATTGATCACATACTAGGCAATATAACAAACCTCAACAGATACAAAATATTTGTAATAGTCCCCTGTATCTTATCAGACCACCATGCTTTAAAGTTGGAATTCAACAACAACACAAATCACAGAAACCCTACAAACTCATGGAAACTGAACAGTGCGCAATTGCACCATACCTGGGTCAAAGAAGAAATAATGAAAGAAATTAAGAACTTCCTAGAATTCAATGAGAATGAGGAGGCAACATACCCAAACTTATGGAACACCTTGAAAGCAGTGCTACAAGAGTTCATTGAACTAAGTGCCCATATGAAGAAAACAGAGGATAATCAAAGGGTCTGAGAAAGAAATCAGGGAAGCATCACCCTTTACAATAGCCACAAACAACATAAAGTATCATGGGGTAATGCTTATCCAACAAATGAAAGACTTATATAGCAAGAACTTAGTGTCTTTAAAGAAAGAAATTAAAGAAGATACCAGAAAATGGAAAGATCTCCCATGCTCTTGGTTCGGTAGGATAAACATAGTAAAAATGGCAATCTTGCCAAAAGCAATTTACAGATTCAATGCAATCCCCATTAAAATCCCAGCACAATTCTTCACTGACCTTAAAAAGATAATAATCAACTTTATATGGAAAAACAAAGACCTAGGATAGCCAAAACAACCTTGTACACTTCCTGTATTCTTAGAGTGTGTTGAATGGTGTTCTCCAAACTTTTTGTTCACATACAACTGCTGAACCTGCCCCCTCCCCCCCTCCCGAGAATAAGATCTTTGTAAATATGGCTGAGGATCTCAGATTAAATCCTCTTGAGTTTAGGGTGACTCTTAAATTCAATGACTGGCGACCTTATGAGAAGGAAACACATGAAGAAGAGGCCATGAAGATGCCCTCTAAATTAGGAGGTATACCACCATAAGTCATGGGATTCCTGAGCTTCCAGAAGCTCTGGGTGCAGGAATCTGTCCTTGCAGAGGGAGTCTGGCCCTGTTGATTTTGATTGCAGATTTTTGTACTCTGAAACTGTGAGACCACAGTGTATATCTGTTGTTTAAAGATGCCAGGATTTTTGTATCTTCATTCCTATAATGCCTGGCAATTAATGCAGTGTCAAGAAACAACAAAATTGGGGGGGGGCATCTTAACTGCCACTGAACATAGGTGATTTAAAGGTGAATCTGAATTAATCTAATTTTGAAAGGATGTGGTGACCTTAGCTTTCCACAAAGGTTACTTTATGCAAATACAGAAGGATTGCCTTTTACCTGTAAGCCTCACTGTGATAGGTCTAATGATCTTTCACAAACTGCATCTTGACATTCTTTGATCAAAAGAGGTAAGATTTTGTTTGTTTATGTTTTTGTTTCCCATCTCCTGCAAAACCTATCTATGTCACCTTAACTTTTGCTCATACCATCATATACTTCCTGCATGTTAGATTTATTTACTTTATTTTTGACTATGTGTAGATGTGTATGTCAATATGTGGTTTTGTATACATCAGTGCTGGTGTTCAAGAAGGCCAAAGATATCAGATGCCCTGAAGCTGGGGTCACAGATGGTGTGAGCTGCCTGACATAGGTGCTGGGAACCAAATCCTGGTCCTCTGGAAGAGCAGCAAGTCCTCTGGAAGAGCAACTAATCTACTAACTTCAGGACCAACTCTAGCTGCACTTCCTGTATTTTAAACTTCAAATAAATAGTGTCATATTGAGTTCTGAAAATGCCATCCTTGTTTGATTCTCAAGCCTTTAAAAATACTCCTCTAGGGCTAGAGGGATGGCTCAGAGGTTAAGAGCACTGGCTGCTCTTCCAGAGGTCTTGTGATCAATTCCCAGCAACCACACGGTGGCTCACAACCATCTACAATAAGATCTGGTGCCCTCTTCTGGAGTTTGGGCATACATGCAGGCAAAATACTGTATACATAATTAATACATCTTTTTCAAAAATTCTCTCTTTGTCTCCTTCATCTACTTTTGGTGAAGCCTGCCTAGTAAATACCTGTTCATTCTTCCACTTCTACCTCCTATGGGGGCTCAATTCCTCCAGTCAGACTCTTCCTAGGCCCCCAATGTTTATTTATGTGTTTGTGCACATATGTAAATACATATGTGTAAGTATGCTTAATAGTTTATATGTGTGGTGTGGAACATGATTTCATTTGCTTGCATCTGTTGTCTTCTTTGCGGACTGTAAATTCTTGAGGTCTGGGAATGCAAATGTTCACTCTTGTATCCGGATACTAGCTGTGTCATGGTGCCTTTATGTAGCTGCAAGAGAATTAGAATTGAAGTCGTAAAATGCAGGTTGACTTCAGATGTCACCACAGCTCTCTGTGTAGCGATAGCTGTAGCAGATGTCAGTCATGGATCCTGTCTGTCATTTTCCCTGCTAAGACAAATCACAGTTTTGTTCAAGTGTGTATGAGAGAGTCTACCCACTATGGAAAAGCATAGCCAGGTGGTAACTGAAAGCTGGGCATACAACATAGTTCTGGATGGTAAGAGGTATGAGAAAGCCTGTGTGTGTTCTAGGAGGAATGGATTCTCCCTGTGAGAGAAAGAAGAGAAAACAAGAAGCTCACAAAGTGTACTTTTTCTGAGATGCTGCAGCTCTCTCCCTCCCCAAGAGTGGGTTCGATGCGATCTCATGCTGTGTATGTGAGTCTGGGCTTGGAACCTGAGAGGATCATAGGGCCATTGAGCCAATACCAGCAATGCTTACTCACCTTGGTTGTTGTCATGAAGGAAATAAGCCCTGGCTAACACTTCTGTGAATGGAGTGTGCTGGTTCTCAAAGTGTAATTCATTTTTATAGTGAACCTGAACAACTAAATTCTTAGCGTCTTTAAGCCTGCCATATTGGGCATTTAAAGAGTGTAGCTAATAATCTTGTCTATGGCCACTATTTAGCTCAAATTTAAATCCTAAGCAAAATATAAGAATATACATTTAACATTTACTAAGTATCACACACACACACACACATAAATATAGGTTAAAAGCTTGTCTTGTGTTATTTAATATCCATAATAGCTAGATTATGTTATATAGAACACATTTTTCATATCATAAACACATAAAAGCTTCCCTTAAAAAAAAACAAAAACAGACTTTTAGCTTTTGTATTTGTGGTTGGTTTTCAGATATATGTTACATATGGTACTGATTATCTGTCAGAGTTCACACTTTTTGAATAAGGATATCAAATTATTTCTACACCTCATGAGTCTCTTCCTGAGATGTTCATTCTTCTCTACCAATCATTTTGTCTGTCTTTACCACAGGTCTTGCTTATCTCAGCTTTACAGTAAGCTATGAAGCCAGAAGCATGCATCCTTCATTTTCATTTTTTCCCAAATTTATTCTGGCCAGTCCAGTTCCTTTGCCTTTCTGCACAAGATTTAAATATAGTTTATCAACAAATGCATAAAGACCAGTTGAGACTGTTTTATTAGTATTGTTTATGTTGCTAGGTAACTTGGAAGGAATTACCAAACTAACAATGCTGGCTCTCCTAATCCATGAACACGGTATGTACCCCTGTCTACTTAAATCGTCTTAGGTATTTTCCCCTCAAAAATGCTTTATAGTTTTGAACTTGTAGATGCTGTTCACTTACTGGTGGTTCCATCTGCAAGTCATAAATTACTGCCAATAGAATTGATGATAAAGTTTTAGATTCAGTCCTAGTATATAAAGATGTAAGTGGTTTTGCTATATTAATCTACATATCAGAGTCTAGATCAGTTCATATGGAAGCCAGAAAACTAAAAAGCCACTGGGGATGGGAAGCATTGAAAGAACATGGATATTAGAATATAGGTCAAATAAAAGTGGAGAAGGGAATTCTGGGGCCAGAAAGGTTCATGCAGGAGTAGAGTGCTGAGGATGGGAAACAAGGATGGGAGAAAACATTAACTAAAACGAAGTGAAAAAACACAGTAAGAGGGACTAGTAGGACACACATGCTACGAAAAAAAATGGGGGTAAATACTGGGAAGTGAGTGTTTAAGTAGGGCTAAGGTAGCAGGAAGAGGGAAGAAGGGGGTATGAGGGTTAAATAAAACTAAGGATATTTGAAAAACCACCAGTTTATAACCTAAATACAAATATAATTTTAAGAAAAGGATTTTGAACAAAGATAGCTTGCAGTGACAAACAATGCTGCTCCCAGAAGACACAGGTTAGCAATACAAATCTCAGTGCCAAGCAGAGGTTCCTCCCATGTAATTGATTGTTCAGAGAGACCCCAAAGACACCCCAACAATTCAGTTTATTGTCTGTGTTCTTGGTTACCTACTATAATTAGATGGCAAGATCCTATTACTGGACATACTACCTGCTTTGGTTGCAGGACAAAGAAAATCTATCTTGAACTGACTAGGAAAATCCCTCTTGAACAGCTAGCTCTTGCAGTGCTAGAAGGCTGTTGTGGGAGCAAAGAAGTCAATTGTCTTACCCAGCACTGGACCCTGCATATTACAATACCAACCTTCTAGACAAGTGGGGTCAACAGGTACAATAACTGGGGGGGGGGGGCGGGTAACCAACCATTTTCTAATTGGATTTGATGTTTTTTCCACAGCAGGAGCTTTATTCATAGATAATTAAAAACCTATCCAAATATCCATGACTGGGGATATCATAGGTCCCAATGGGGAACCTATTTATGTGTGCTAAATCTCTAAATGGACACACTGTCGAACTCTTTTCCAGATATTTATGTTTATAGCTGTTAGATTTCTTTTTGAAGGAAGTTGTGGCGAATACAAAGACCCATAACTGGGTCAAAGTGCAGAGAATAAGTGATCGTGAGTGCCCAGATGTGGTTAGGGCCCTTCTATCATCTTCTCCCCCATCAAAAGGTCAAGGCTCATTATAGAAGAGAAGGTGGAAGGAGTGAAAGAACCAGAGGATAGGAGGAAAGCTGTGAAACACTGTCGTCTGCACATATATGATGATGCTCACATCAACTAACAAAAGCCATGGTTATCAGCAGAAGACCTAAACAAGGTCAGACCAGCTGAAATTCCAACACAGATGAGGAGGGGCTTCCAAGGCCCAATATCCAGCTAAAGGACTCCTGGTTTCAGATGGTAGCTGATGGACGGAAAGCCACTTTTCTTTAGGGACATGGCCACTGATAGGTTGGCCATGCCTCAGTGGATGGCACCACATACACCTACATATGGACAGCATTAACTAGACTCAGAGGGTTAATAACAGCAATAATAATTATTATTATAATAAAAGAGGCTATGAAGCCAAGAGTAAGGTTGGAGACAGGAAGTGGTTGGTGGATATGATCAAAATAAATTGTTTCATGTGTGAAAATGTCAAGGGATTAATAAAAATATTATTATTAAAAGAAAAAAGTAAAATAAATCAAATAACAAGAAGAGCTAAAGAGTAATGAAGTGCCAAGGAACGGACAGGATTGTAATAAAATTGATCCCAATCTAACTTCAAGGGAAAGCTTTAGATGCTTTCTCTGCCTAATTCATGGGTACTTCAGCAAGAATAGAGGCTGGATTTGGTCCAGGGCTTTTCTGCAGCTACTAAAATGGTTGTGCTTCTTCTTCCTCGGTGTGTTAATATGGTAAAGTGTTGGGTAGCTATCAAATGCAATAAAGACCGGACAGAGGCAATGTAGAGGAGAAGGGTTAGATAACACTCTCCACCTGTGCCTTCAGCTGCATCCGTATTTACATACTTGCTGTCCTCTGCTGCTGGTTTTCCAGTTGACTACTGTGGAATCTGGAGTCATTGATTTAAAACTTTGTTTCCCCTAATATTGACTATTTAGCACCACTATATATATTTCCTTCTAAGTACTGCTCTAACTCTTCCTCACAAATTTTAATGTGCTGCATTTTCATTTTTAGTCCATTTAAAATACATTCTGATTTCCCCGTTGATTGCTTCTTTGTCCCGTGAGTTCTTAATGTCTATGTAAATAGAAAGAGATTTTCCAAAATACCTCCTCTTATTGATCTCAGATATAATTCTAGTATAATCTAGTATACGTTTTGTATGGTTCAAATCTTTTAAGATCTACTTAGCTTACTTTTGTGGCTCAGAATTCCTATGTAAATAAATATTCTGTGTGCGTTTCAAAAGAATGTGTGCTTTGATGCTGATGGTATAGAGATCTAGAAATGTCAATTAGGTTATATGTCATATTCATTAGTAATTGATACAAAAGTATCAGTTACCAATATGAGACTTTTACATTTCCAAGGTAATTGCAAAAGATCGTATTTTCTCTGCTGTTCTATGAGGACTTTTTGTTGTTGCTGTTTGCTTGTTTGCTTGTTTGTTTTGCTTTATACCTTTGGAAGCTTTGAAATTAAGCGCATATGCATTTAGAATTATTATGACCTCTTGAATTGATGCTTTCAGCATTATGAAATAACCTTTACTTTCCACAGCAATAATGACTCAATTGGTCACTAGCTCCATCACTCTAGCTTTCTTTAGATCACTGTGAGCCCAGCGTATCTTCCACACTTAAACACTTTTGACTTTCTTACATCTTTATAAAGTATGCTTGTCACAGGCAGCAAATAGTTGAATCTTACTTTTTAATCCAATAGGTACATTTCTACCTTTTTATTGGAGTGCTTAATAGTTATCAATGGCCACATAATGAATTATTCTAACTGTGGCATGCTTGCAGCAAATACTTATCATCTCACAGCTTCTGTGGATCATGAATGAGGATACCAATCTGGCAGTGACACTGGCTCAGGGCTTCTAATGTGAATAGAAATTAATAGTTCATCTTCTAAAAAGAGGAATGGCACTCCATTATTTTGCTTTATATTCTATACAGGTTTGGTAGTTGTTTGGAATTCTATCATCTATTATATGTAATCTTTTCCATAATCCTCACTTCTGACTCATTTCTGACCTTTTTCAATCATTTCTGGTTTTGAAAATTATAGGCCTCATCTGCCAGAGAGCAGAGTCTCCTAAATACACAGACATCTGCCTTGCTGAACTCAGCCTTCTATGATTGCAGCTGAACTGGCAGGCCTCATGCTGGCACCCCCAAGGAGCGGGTGTGCAAACATGAGACCTTGACTTACATGTGTGCTGAATACTTGAATTGTGTGGGACTTTCTGCTTCATTGGCAGGCATAGAAATCATGTTCATCACACAAAGACAGCAGTAATCTCAGTAACACCCAGAGTTTAGAGCCCACTGCAGCACTCTGTGAAGACCGATGGCTTCAGTGTGGTCCTTGCCCTGGATTGCTTTGAACTTGCTATCCTCCTGTTGGGCCACACTTAACCATTATCACTGTGTTTTCTCCTAAGTGTCCTTTTATATTGTATGCGCCTACCCCTGCCAGCAAGGAAGACGCGACTCCGGGTAGATCTTCTTCATGCAGTTTTAATCAGGATCCTTGAAACATGTTTCCTCTGACCCGCAAGAGAGAGCCAGGGGATTCCTGCACAGGCTTAAATACCCTTGAGCTAACCAACCCCAGTAAGCCACGTGGATCCTGCAGATAGGCTACTCTAATGTGGTAGCAGACAGGCTGAACAGACTTAACCAATTAAGGGCTTGTTTACGCCAGAGAGCCTTCACCAATGGGAAGGTGTAAGGCGGAAGCCAGCGCCACTTTAAGGCGTGGCACTTCGCAGCTCTCTACATTATATCACATTTTGCTACCAGTTTTTTGAAAGTATGAATTCCTTGATTTTAAGCTCCTGATACCTACTTCTGTTTACCAAGCAGGACATACAGTATATTGAAAAAGTGGTAAAACCTTGTAAATTGAAGGATCAGCTGAGGAACGGGCTGGGTAGGAGACAGCAGTCAAGGTATATGAGAGAGCAAAAACTGATGTCTAATTCTAACTTGGAGCTTGCCTTGTCAAGATCACTGGCCTTTGATGGGTCACAGCTAGCCATCTACAACACTGGTCTAGCCAACTCAGAGGCATACTCCAGAGGGCAGCGTGTCTTATAGATGGCCCCATCAAAGGCCAACAAAGTATGAGAAATCATTCATTAAAGGGGCATTGGGTGCCATTGCTTGAAAAGAAGAAAATAGTATTGCAGGAAATAGATTCTAGGCAGGAAGATAAACCAAGCAAAACAAAAACTCCTAACTGACTATTTAAATGTGTAGATACATAGGCACAACATTGAAAGAGCATTGTTTATGATCCTTAGTACTATTTTTTGTATTTACAATGATGAAACTCCAAGTCCATTTTTATTATGGTTAAGAAAAAAAAAGCTGTTGGATGACATTTTAAAGAACAATGGCAAAAGGAATGACAAAAGTCACTGTCACAGACCTCTGCATCAGTGCAAAGTTTGCCTCTCATGCCTGCTTTCTAAAAGTGCACGCACTCTAACCCAACATGGAAACCCCAGATGAAGCCCATAAGAGAGCAGCATCTCTTTTGCTGTTTGCACTTGCAGGTAGGATAGCAGAAATTTAATTTTGCAGATGCTCACCTGAGGCTACAAAGGGATCATTAGGTTTTCAAGGATTCTATAAATTTCCTGAAAGCCCTTTGGTTCCATTTGGGAGGAAAAAACAGCGTGGGAATATTTTGATCACGGTTGTGGAACGTGAAACCTGATTTAATACCCAAAGGTCAATGCACTGGTTTATTGGAGGGAATATTTCACTTAATGTTGAGAAGTTACAGGTGGCAATGAACCGCCGTTGGGTTGGGTCTGCATTGTTGGAGGTCTACTATTCAGGCTGTCTGTCCTCCATCCTATTGTTTGTTCTGTACTGAAGAGTTCTGGAATGAAACCACATGACAGCTGTTTCCCCCTGAATCTTCTCTGGAAATAAGTTATACATCTCATGTGGCTTTCCCAGAAAAAAGTGTTTGAAGTAAATAAATGCCCCATCTGTTGCCATCTATCAGTGTTCTCTAATCTCTACTGATTTCTCTGTGCTGGTCTCAGACAGTGTGAGACTCGGCGGCAGGCAGCTGAGGTTTGTTGGAGCACCCTGGCAGCTCTTCCCAGACACAGTAGGCACTCCAAAGCTTGTTAGTCTAATGTTATGGTAACACATCTCTTCTGTGCACTGCTTCGAGAAGAGAAGAATTATGAAAACTGCTGTGGAAGGGATGTTGCCAGTCCAGATCCTAGATGAAAGCCTTCAGGAGGAAGTGGCTCTTGGAGGGACAAGTAGGGTTCATTGTGAAGAGAGGGAACAGCAGAGATGGGATGGGGGAACTCTGTAACAGACTGCAATGGTGGTCTTGTCTGCAGTGTCCTATGATGGGCACATGTGAGGATGGGGAGTATGAAGGTGTGAGAGTATATACCTGAAGGTGTATGTATGTGTGGATGTTTGATCATACACCTGATTTTGTATGTGTGTGTGTGTGTGTGTGTGTGTATGTGTGTGTGTGTGTGTGTGTGAAGAGAGAGAGGGGGGAAGGAAGGAAGAGGGAGAGGCATAGAGAGAGAATGAGAATGCATATTTGGGGTGGTTCTGTCTTGGATTAGGAAACCTAGCAAACAATAAGGCTGGAATGATAAGGAAGATATTTTTTGGATCCTCGACTGATATGTATGGTTTTAGTTCTTTGCAAATAGAACATTAAGGACCTCCTTTCCCCAATGGACAAATGATGTGTGCAACTAGCTTTAAATATTGATTTGTTTGAAAATCAATCTTTCAATAGAATAGCCTTTGATGGGAAATGTCATTCTGTAAATATGTTTCTCTTATTGGTTAATGAATAAAGCCCTGTTGGCCAATAGGAAAGCAAGATAGGTGGAATTAGGAGACAAGGAGGATTCTGGGAGATGAAGTAGGATAGTCAAGATGTAGGATGTGAGAGGAGTAAGAGGTCCAGACCTCCCTCTGGTAAGATAAGACCATGTGGAAACACTTAGATTAATAGAAATGGGTTAATATTTATGAAGAGCTAGCCAATAAGAGACACCAGTAACTAGCCAACAGCTTTATATCTAATACAGCATCTCTGTGTGTTATTTGGGACTGACCTGGCTGTGAGACCAGGCTGGCAGGAAAAGTGCTAGTAACAAGCCTTGTTCAAGATGAGGCCAGAGTCCTCACTGATGTTGGAGCCAGAAGCTAGAGTCTCAAGGTAGCAGCTGAGTGATTCTTTTCTTCCTGGCAGTGTGTTCCAGAGCTGCATCTCACTGCTGAATTCTACCCTTGCTTAACTGACTACATTACGGAACTGGAATAGATTGATTCCTACTTGTTTTGATTTATTGAATTTTTTAATATTTTATATGTAGTGTGCTTGCTCTTAATTTACAAAGAATATGTATGGGGTGATTATATCTATCCATCTTTAAATAACAGAACACACAGTAAATTAAGTTGTCCTTGACTTATACAACATCCTTGATTAAGTTTTGGGCAAGTCAGTGGTCTGCAGGAATATGAAGGTATCTATCTCCATGCTTGCTCCTGGCACTGCCAGCAACTGCATTACTCATGGGGAGAGCTATGCTGCTCCCCTTCCATGCCTTATCCAGATGCAAAACCAATCTGTGGCCCTTTTCTCTGAGCCGAGAGGGCAAGTGTCAGAGAGCCACCTGGATGTCCCAGCAGCACTCAGGCTCCATTTATGTCCTTTCTTTGTTTTCCTCTTTGACTCTAAACATATTTCTAATTTATGCTACCTTGCTATTTTCCCGCACATATCCTTGTAAAGACCCTTAAATCCTTTCAGGGACAAGGCAGGTTATAAGTTTTCAAAAATAAATAGTATGAAAAAAAGCATAAAATGAACTATGCACTATATATTTAAGAACCACTGACTGTGTTTCAGCATCGTGGGGAGTTTGCCTTATTTTAAAGTTGAAGGGCTTGAGGCTGAAAAAGGAGGCACGCTGCCAGGTCTCCTGGCTACCAGTCCTGTTTCCATCACATTCTACTGTGTAGATGGCTTGCTTTTAGGATCAGGAGTGGGGGTGGGGGGAGAGGAGAGTGTGTTCAAGTACTGTTACGGGCACGTTTTTCCCTGCCAGCCGGTCCCGCCAGCCCCCAATAACACGCAGGGACTCTGAATTTGATACAATTCTGTTGGCCAGTTACTAATTCCTTACTGGCTAGCTCTGTCTTAATTATTAACCCATTTCTACTAATCTAAGTATTTCCACATGACTCATCTTACCGGCCAGAGCGGCTGGCATTCTACCTCTCCCGGCTCTCCATGTTGACGACTCCCAACTACTTCCTCCTTCCTCCTAGTTTCCTAGTCCCTCCTATCTTCCTTTTCTATTGGCCAACTGTGCTTTATTCATTAACCAGTATGAGAAACATATATACAGAATGACATCTCCCATCAAAGAACCCCAAAGAAGACACCATGAAAAGAAAGAGCTTCCCTCCATTGCACTGTAATTCTACAAGGAGCCAGCCATGCTTCATCAAACTCCATGTCCAGACAGGAACTGCCAACACAACACCTCAATCCACAGGGAGAGCACGGCCATAATTCTCCACAGGAGTGAGGAGACCCCTGAGCTACTTCTCTATGGACTTCCAGGCAAAGAAAAAAAATGACTCTTTGCTTTTCCAATCAGTCAGGGTCAGAGAGAGGAGTTTGGCTTCAAGTCCAGGAGATTAAGCAACCTCTTACAGGGCTGCAAAGTGGCCAGGAAAGAGCTATTAGAAGACGAATGTTCATTTGGATTATAGGGCAGGGCAGTGCTCAGGGGGATGAGGCTGTAATGCAATCATATAAAATAATGCTGCTGTGAGACTGGCAGATTTGAAGAGTTACAAGGCAATTAGGCAGGGGTCCTACTTCCTATGGACTTAAACTAGGGCTTCTAAATTTAAACCCTCTTCCTTTTCTCTAAAGGGAAAAAACACTCTCCATGAAAGAAAGAAAAATATGCTCATAGATCTTGGTTTATGCTTTACTTTTTCTGAGAATCGATACTGTTTGTAGGGAAGCAGCCATGTGTATCTGTGTATTTAGCAATGTGTTTACAGCCTGTGTGTATATATGCTGTAGTGTACAAGAATATGTATGTGGTGACATACCTGTTGTAATGGTATCTGTATCTAGTGTGGTGTGCATGCTACACATATGCGTATGGCATGACATGGTATATTGCTTGTGTGTTTGTGTAACATCTGTGTGGTGTGTGTTATGCATCACAATCAATTCCATCAAACCTGGTAATTTGCTTGGATTGGGAGCTGGTATGTTAATAGCACCTTTTGTTCACACCCTCCACTGAGACTGTGGCAGTGGACACCCAGGAGCCTTCTGGTAACCGTCATGTGCTGTTTCAATCGGAGAGTGAAACAACAGCAGTGTAAGATGACCATTTGGGTGGGTGATATGCAAGCAGGCGATTAAAAGCATTTGGAGGACAGACTCACATCTTTTCTAGATGCCTTAGAAAGAACTGGCCTCACACAAGAGAAGGAAACTAAGCTCTGAGTAGCAGAAACACATCTCCCCTCTTTATGAGACAAGGAAGTGAGTTAAAGGAAGGCCATATAAAGTGTGTGTGGTGGGAAACAGGTCCTCAGCATGGTCAGTGGTGAGCAGTGCTGTGGTCGGCCTTTTATTCTGGTGACAGTGAGGGACATCCAGCCGATGAAGTGCTCAGAATTGTTCTGTTTCTATGTCCCCTTTCCTACAAAATGTCAAGAGTATAGTCAAGAGATGTGCATGTTTCCCAAGTCAAATTTTACAGGGGATATAAAACAAAGCCAGACATGTTAGTGTGGCATGTGACACTACAGCCTGAGAACAAAGCCCTCTTGTAAATGGATGACACTTGGAAGAGTGCATTGTGTCTGAAGCATGACCCGGGCATCTTGCTAAGACGCAGGGCCTCACTAGGTAAATTTGGCTTGAAACTTGATTGTCTGCATTTTTTATGAGTTGCCAGGGCATGAAGCAGCTGCTGGACCATGGACTACACATTTTTAGTAGAAAATTTTTGCTTTTATTTTAAAAGCCCATTCTTGCCATGGATTATCTAACAGATTCATAAAGCATATTTTGTCTGGTTAATCTGTATCTTTATATATTCATCTCTTACTGTAAAATGTTGTTTATTTTGGTAGTAATTATTTTAAAAAACTATAATGTACAACCTATGCGGAATGATTACCACCTGCCAAGAACTGTTCTACATACCTTATTTGTACTAAGTCATGTAATTCTCACAGCCATCCTCCGGGGTAGCTGTTACTATTATCCCCATTTCACAGAGAAGGATATTAAAGGGAAATGAGAAATATATTTCTATCCTGCTAGTCTTTACTGTGATTCAAATCTAATATGCAAATATATTAACATTAATTTTGAAATAAAATTCAAGGCTTTGTCCTTTGGGGAAAGTCTATTAGTCTACAATTACCTGTATTATGGAGGTCAAAAAGCAACAGCTGGAAAATTGTCCAGCCTTACTTCTGTCACACAGGCTATAGAGCATGTCTTTCAAAAAAAAAAAAAAAACTCAATATTCTCTTATTATGTGGGGTGGGGCATGCACACCATGACTTAAGTGTGGCAGTCAGAGGACAACTGATCAGTTAGTTCTCTCCTTCTACCACATGGGCTCTGATGACAATGTCCAGATTAGCCTTTGTGACTAGCTCCTTTACCTCCTGAGCCATGCTGCTGGCCCTAGGCAGAGAACTTTCTACTTGATCATTGGGTATTACATTTTCTTGCTCAGAAACAAACCAACCAACAAACATAGAATCGAGTTATTTTCCTACATTAAGCTTCCACAAAATTTATTTTGTATGCTGAATGAAACAGCTTTGCATTCTAGCTACAATAATACAAAGAAGTACTGACATATGGGCCAAAACCATGAACTTACAGACTTCATTAGGGCAGGAGAACAGCCCTGAAACAGCTCGACTCAAACTTCTATCCAAAGGCAATTTGCTGTGAACAGAGGTAGACATTCCCCACCATATATTTTTTTGGGGGATCCTAATTATGCAGGTGATGCAGGTCACATGGCCAGACTATATTCCGAAACAAGCAATGATTTACCTTTTATCCAATGCCTTTTTTCCATGTGAAAGATTTGGATCAAAGAGTATTGGATTGGTGAGTGAAAACCATCATATTCTTTTGTATTTTTAAAATCACGAATCCTTATGAACGAGAGAAATTGGTGTATACTTCTCACAATTGGCATCAAAATAATTTCTGTAGCAATAGACCTTTTTGTATTGTATCTATTATCTTACTCCCGCCCCACCACAACCTAATGTACTTTAGAACTAAACAGGCTGAAAAACACACATTCAATTGATATAACTCATTTGGAATTACTGTATGTATCAAATTTCTTTGGGCTAGGTGAGAATTCTTTTATATATTAGTATATATATATAATATATAATGAAATTATAATATATAATATGTATATTAGTATATATATATATATAAATTTCATTATAAAGGTAAGGTGATTATTAAGTAACATAACCCCCCCCCACCCCAATAATACCAACTGTGGAAGACTAGACATGAGTATCGTGTTACTCAAGTCCTTGGCCTCTTTTACCTCTTTCTTTCTTTTTCTTTTCTCCAGACACTGGGTTCAGTTTCATGTAGCCTAGGTTATCCTGGAACTCAACCGGAAGCTGAACAAGGTCATTCAGACTCAGGCTTCCTAAAGTACTTACAACATCAGCATGCAGATACCTTTTCTTGGGTAGAATTTTGTCACTGACTCTGAGGATGCCATGCCAGTCAGACACTTGATAGGCAGTTATGCACTTTTGGTGATCCTTAACGGGACAGAAGGCTTACTTGAGTGAGACCCTAGACAAAAGTCTTTTTAAACATGGTGTTTCAGAACAGAGATTTTTTTTTTTTTTTATGGTCTTTGTAGGTAGGAAAAAAATACCTCTGAGGACCTGCTCAAATAAGGTTAATTAAGGTTAATACAAATTACTTTTGGAAGTAGATGTTTTTTAAAAAGAGAAAAATTGAAAGGAAGTTCAAGGAAAGAGAAGATTAAGGAACCCCGAGGAGATAAAACAAACAAACAAACAAAAAACCAGAGACAAATCAAAAAGATGGAGAAGTAAATTAAAGCAAGGGGCGATTAAAGCAAGGTGGAAGGACTGTGCAGGACAGTCACCCTCCCACACTGCCTTTCTCCCCCTTGCCCCCACTGCCGCAGGCGTGGGCTCTTGGCTGACCCTCTTTACATGGTGCTTGGGAAGACCTGTGCGGCCAGAACAGACTCAAAGCCTATCAATCCTGATCGTTTGGCTTGGAAGTTCTCCCAGAAAAGATTCTCTGGGAGCATCAGCAAATCAGTCTGGAAGCAGCAAACACGATAACAACGCTTAACTGCTCAAGATTCCTCAAGCCTCCCTGTTTCAATCAACAAAATAGCGGAGAATTGTGGCAGCACAGGGACCCTCCGGTTGAGGTAGAACAGTGAAGATGACTCCACGTGTGGACCGTCGGTTTTGCCAAGTGTGAGCATGGGGTTTCCACAGCAATAAGCCTCTGTGCTCAGTGAGCGCCATTTTTAACCCTCCGATGGTTAGAACGCATTTGTGTTCATCTGTCCTGTGCACATGTGATTGCAATGAGGAAAACGAGCGACCATCTTTAGTGTATTATAGTCAGTGTCTCAAGTTTAGCCAAATAACTGTCATTCATCCGTCCATTCATTCAGCAAATATGTTCTAAATGCCTGCAATGTGCCAGCTGCTGTTCGAGGAAGTAGGGATTCAATCATCAACAAGAACGACAAAGTCCCTGATTATGAAGTATTTACTATGCAGAAACCCAATGGGAAGATTGCCTTTTTAGCCTGGTACAATCTAATTGATTTACTCTCAGAATTACTCACAAAGTCTTTTCACTTTTCAGAGGGTTTCAAAAAACTCTTCAATAGGGAACACTGCTAGGGGAAAAGAAATGATCTTGGAACAGGGCTCGAAGACACAAACAAAACAAAGAAGCATGACCCTATAGGCTAACTGTAGCTAGGCACATAATTCCTTCCACGCAAGACTTTGTGGATTTCAACAGGGACAGTTTCCTAGATGATGGACATTTCAAAGGACACAGAACACCACTTAATAGGATTATACTTAACCTGTTTTAGATTAAATTCTCTGGCTGTTTAACACTCTAGTAACCCAGCCAAATTCATATTTAGGAGAGAGATGGTGGGGGTGGAATTCCTTCCTGCTAGAACAGGGAGAGAAGATCCTACCTCTTCTACGGAGATAAAAGAGAAGCAATGGGGAACAAACCTGAGAAACAGGAAACCTGCCCCCATGCACTGACTACGAACAGAGCATGCAAAGAACCACAGGCCTCGAGTGTTCTCCAATGCAAAACCCCACTGACCATTGTTTTCTAAGGCCCAGGATCAAATCTAATATTTTTGCCTGAACATCAGGAGCAATAAATATTCACTTCTGGGTGACACAATGGTCAAGCTTTTGGCAGAATGTAACAAGGAATGGACTAAGAACTTTGCCTGGAGCTTCCAATGGCTAATCTAGTGTTCCTTCAGAGTTTGAGGAAGGCTGCTGAAAAAGTCAAATAAAAAAGGGATTCAGATGTGCATTTCCCCCTGGAGATGGGTGGCATTAGCAAGGATGCAGGACGGATAAAATGATTAAACATAAGCAATGTTCTTTTACAATTTGGTGGATAATTCACTCAGCTGAGTGTTTGTCTCCAAACTAGTTAGCCTTCAGACAAAGCTGTCATTCTCACACAGTCTAGTCACAGATACAAACAATTTGAGTCAGGGTTCAAGTGAATGGCTCTTCTTGGCACCTACAAGAGGCCTTCAAACTTATCCCTGTTCTAATGCTTACCATTGGAGAGAATATTCTGTAGCTAATAAAGCAGTTTTAAAAAGTTTTTTTAATGAGCTCAAGTTCATTTCAAGCAGTCTGCTAGGTGGCTAGAGAGCAGAAGAAACTTCAAGGGTTAATCTCTGCAGTTGGCTGAGACTGCTGATTCATTCCGGATGGCTTCTACTTGCAGGTTCAGGAGCTGATTGTCACTTGTGGGGCTTTTTGAGTTTGACTTTATACTTATTATTAGGCAGCTCTTCCGCATTGAATTATTTACTGCCAAATTAATTCTGCTAGCTAGGGCTGCTAAAGTAGACTTTAAAACACAGCAAAATTACCCCTGACTGAAGATGGCACCTGACATTTAGTGCTCTGTTAGTAGAGCCGTCACTCTCCCAGACATGACTTGGCTGAATCTGTTGCACCCAAAGGTACATTGTCACATTTTTCTGCCTGGTAGAATACATGGATCTACAAGCACACCTCTTCACGGCCTCCTTTATATAGTGGGTAATAGCACAGGCTCAGAAATTCTCTATCTTAATTAACCTCTCTATTTTAGATTCCTTATCTGCAACGTGAGGCTAATCATATTCTGCCTATTGACCACTATAGAAGCAACACAATCTAGTGTAGAGATATGTGAGGCAATACACCCAGAGTGCTTTGTGTTGTGCCTAGGAGAAAGTAAGGGCTCCATAAATGGTGGGCGTGGTTATCACCTTTGTGTCTTCACTCTAGCATGCCAAAGGTCACAAGATTTACCACCATCACTATTGAATCAGCCATGAAAGAAGAAACAAGCCCCCAATGGCCGCCCGTGCAGCTGTGGGATCTTTTTTTTGCTACCACATTCTTAGAATTTCTAGTTTACATTGATGAAGAAAGGCTTAGACGGGAACAGATTCTTACATAGAACATCTTTAGGTATATGAAGAAAGAAAATAGCAAGTGAAAGAATATGGTGAATATATTTCTAATCTTGCATTCGAGGTCTGACCCCTTATTGACTCCATGTGTGCAAGAGTGTATGTGTGTGTGTGTGTGTGTGTGTGTGTACATGTGTATACAGGTGCACATGCATGTGTGTATGTATGTGTGTAGAGGCCAAAGGTAGCCACTGGTGTCTTCCTCAATCACTCTCTATCCTATTGTTTGAAACAAGGTTTATCACTGAATGCAGAGCTCACTGACTCGGCTTGTCTGGCTGACAAGAAAGCCCCAGGGGCCCTCCTGTCTCTGTCTCAACAGCACTAGTGTTACATCATCTACTGCCCTCTCAGCTTTTTCATATGGATGCTGAAGACCTGAGCTCAGGTCCTAATATTTGTATGGAAAGCCCTTTGATGATGAAACCATCTCCCTGGCCTCTTAAATAGTTTTCAATACATCATAGCTGGTGGCCTTTCCATAGTTGCTGGCTCCTCTTTGAAGCTACTGACACCCTTCTTTTAAGTGACCATGCCCATCCTTCCCAGATCTTGTGAAATGATGAATCAGTAAGGTGTTCATCCAATAGCTGGAGGAACAATCTTCCTCCACAGTAAATTGTTCTCTTACTTAATACAAAAAAAAAAAAAGGTACCACCTTTGTTTTGTTACACTGTAGGAATAACTGTGTATAGAAGTTAACAGCCAACATCGGTATGTCCCAACAGATAAAAAACAGAATTTTTCCCCATCAGTTTTTCCACTTTCTCATATGAACAAAATGATGTGTGCCACTAAGTATCTCTAATCAAAATGAGATAGAAAGATAGACATCTTTCTACAGAATCCAATTATTGATTGCAGCAGTGTCCATGACAATCTAGCATGCACTTGTTATCCACTTACCAAGCACCTATTAAAGTCTTCTCTATGGATATAATTTGGGTAAGGTTTAGAATATACAGAAATAACTCTCAGACACAAAAACAAAGCAATAGATCTAGGCCAGGACGCGCTCAGGAACGCAAGTACTGAAGGCAGTAACTGAAGGGACATAGGAAGTGTACGATGTGTTAGTTATCCAGTAGCATGAAAGGATTTCTGTGGGATATGCTTGAGTGTGAGACAGAAATATTATATATTAGTTCTTCAGGCCTGCAAAGAAGGATAAAGCATTACCAATAAAGAGGACATTTCTCAAAGAAAAGGCCAGGTTCTCCAATATTTTTTTCCAATCTTGCTTTAAACCTTCCAGCCTTGTTCCTTGCACTGAGAGATTAAAATCAGTCTTCCCCCTCTCTCTGTCTCTATCTCTGTCTCTCTCTGTGTGTCTCTCTCTGTCTCTCTGTCTCTCTCTCTCTGTGTTGTGTGTGTGTGTGTGTGTGTGTGTGTGTGTGTGTGTCTTTCTCTCTCTCTTGGAGTTGTTTATTTCTAACTTTTATATGTTTTTCTGCTGGGAGTTGTTTGCTTACTTAGAGAATATTTTTTTGTACTATAGATGACAATCTATTAGAATTAAGCATTGTTCAAACAAATTCTCCCAGCCTATGACTTTTACTTTAAATTTTCTAGTAGAAACTTCCATACTCTGACAATTTTCAATATTTTTCCTAGCCAAAACTGTCAGTAGTTTTCCTTGGTTTGGAGGTAGATTTGCTTTGAAATCTTGCTCCACTCAGAGCTTATATTCTGAAACCTTCAGAGGGATTTTTTTTTCTGATACAGGTAAAATGTTTTCTGCTCCTTCCTACCACATACTAAACTTGAACACATCCTCAGCTTTTTCTTTTGGCACTTACAAATGATGTTAACCCTGATGACTATAAGCAGGCAATTCTCAATGATCCCAGCTAATGAAGAAAGGTAGTGTCACCAATTCAACCAAACTCTTGTTTTAATTTTAAGTTTTAGATACTTGCTTCCAAATAAATTCAGTAAGTTGCAACAATTTGTGACTTTTAGAAACAGGGTAAATGGGTCTCTGCTCAGAACTGGAAGAACTTGGAGACACGAAAAACTGTAAGACTACGTTGTTATTTCTTCCCTCTGTTCCTCTCTCACACACTCACTCCTTCTCTTCCTCTCTTCTTCCCTGTCTTATTAGTGTGTTTTCCCCAACTGAAAATGTATTCTTCATAGACTTCCCCCCATCTGCTAAAAAGCAATTAGTACATGGCATTTGTGCTGGCTAGTTTTGAGTCAACTTGACACAAGCCAGAGTTGTCTGAAAGGAAGGTACCTCCATAAGATCCTACTGTAGGCATTTCCTTAATTGGTGATTGATTGGAGAGGGCCCAGCTCATTATGGGTGGTGCCTGCCATCCCTTTGCTGGTGGTCCTAGGTTCTACAAGAAAGTGGGCTGAGCAAGCCATGTGGAGCAAGCCAGTAAGCAGCATCCCTCCATGGCCTCTGCGTCAGCTCCCACCTCCAGGTTCCTGCACTGTGTGAGGTGCTGCCTTTGCTTCTTTCAGTGATGGGCTACAACACAGAAGTATAAGTTGAATAAACCCTTCCCTCTCCAACTTGCTTTTTGGTCATTTTGGTAATTGTGTTCCATAATAATAGAGACCTCAACTAAGACAGTATTGCAGACTCAGATCCCCTCAGCTCAATAATGAGGAAGGCCAAAGTGCTTCTTGTCACACCTGATAGCACAAATCTCAACAAAGAGTCTAATTTACTGCCTGGTATTATTCTCTGGTTAGTCCTTCACTAGGGCCATGAGCCACTCACTCCTGGATACATCTCTGTGACTAGTGAGATCCAATCTTGACCAAGAAGGCTAGGTGGCAGCAGAAGAAAGATGACTAAGGTTATGATTGCCAAGACAGTCACTGAGACAGTCTTTCCAATTTGTGATTTGCTACAATCAATAATCGTAAAAGCAACGCAAGCATTTACATTTCCCTATTGACTAAATTAGATTTTTAGACATAAAATGTTCTTTCTCATTTTTATTATCTTGTACTTGCATTAAATTAATTTTCCTAACCTCAGTATATAATAATTGATTCAAAACCTAGGTTTATGCCATATGATTTAAAACAAGTTGTTTAACTTCTTGCTGACAATTTTTTATCTATAGAATGAGGCCTTTGACTTTATGATCTTGGAAAGTATAGAGAAGATAACCCAAGACCAGAGAGACTGGAAGCAAGATTCTAGTTTACCAAAATGATGTCTTAGTAGACAAATAGGTAAGCAGTGTCTGTAATGACATACCCTCTGCCCTGGACACCCTCCTGATTTGACACACGTCACTTAAGGAAATGGTAAGGCCTAGGACCAGAGCCCTGTGTGTAACAAGTGACAAGAACCCAGCTCAAGTTAGCTTAATGAAGTAAGAAGGGAGATCAGGGTAGTTCCTGCACATACAGGGTGGATGTACTGCACTGACACAAAGAAACCAGTTCTCAGAAACTCTAACTGAGAACCTGAAGCTACTGCTGTCTGTGTCCCTTTTGTTCGCTGCTATTTCTTCTCTGTGCCTCTGGGACCTCATTATCTTGTGGTAAGGAATGTGACTTCTAGAAACTCACAGTTAGCAATCATAACCCAAAGGTTAGACTTTTATCTTGAAGTCCTGGCTCTTGTATACATATGTATATATGCGTGTATATATATATATATACATGTATATATGTGTGTGTGTGTATGCGGTGTGTATATATATGTACATATACATATATATATATATATTAGTATATTAGAATGAGAATTGGGTACATGTTTACTCTTGTGACCAAGGAGATAACATATTTTAAGAAGAAGAAAATGGAATGGATGGAGAGGAAGGTTTCCACTCACAGTAAACTAAAAGTCAACCCATATTTAACCTGGCAATCCTATGTAGTAGAGCTTTCCATGGGGCAAAATTAATAACCACTGTGGCTTGCTACAGTCTCCCCACAAACACTTGCTTGTGGGCATTGCCTTGTTGCTCACTACAGTGGGCATGAGCAGAGTGGGCATGAATATGTCATCCCCCTAGAAATTTGGCTCAGCTTGGAAGGGTGGGGAACTCACTATATTTTTGTATTCTATTTGAGAAACTCCTTCATAACTTTCCTCTGGGTGCTATACATATTCTGTAAGCTCCTGAAATGTTAGAGCTTGGTTTATCTTGTGGATGCAAACAGTGGGTTTCATCAATATCACAGAATCTATGAACTTATGTGAGGCTTGGAAGTCATCTAATCCTCTCATATAAATTATGACTGTAGACAAACTACAAAGAATTTCATGCATGGTCATATCTAGGTGATGAGTCCTTATGAACTCAGCATTTAGGGAAATAAATGAGAAATATGGAGAGGAAGGAGGTGGAGAGGTAGGATTGGAGGGGGCAGTGTGAAGAGCATTAATCTCTGAGGAGCCAGCAAAGGTTCAAGTGAAAGGATGGACAGGTTGGATTAAGTTTTGAAGAGGTATAGAGGAGACTCTGCAAGGTACAGGACCAGAGGAAAAAGCTTGATGACACTGGAGTGGTGTTAGTCCCGCAACATGATACTGAGGGCTTCCAAAGCAGTGGTGAAGGGAGGAAGGGAAGAGAGGATGGGAAGGGATGGAGGGCATGACACTCATTTAAATAGCTCATAGAGGTAAGTCAGCAGGCATTGGAGATTGATTGCTCATGTTTAGCATCACCTATGACTCTTGCTTGCTTCAAACTTTAACCAGTACCATATCATCAGTTTCTCTGCTGTCAGGAACCTGCCAGCAGCACACATATTGATGCTTTTAATGCTGTATTCAAATATTCTGAAGACATCACACGATTAGTAAGTTCATCATGTTCTCGCCATTCTAATGATGTTTTTGAGTGAAAAGTGCCTCTCACACATCTGTCCTCTTAATGTCTATTTTTACTGTGGGAGTTATAGACACAAGGATAATTCCTCCATGGTGCCAGTTTAAGTGATTTTTTTTTAGAAACTCTGCAATGATCCAAAATTCATTATTTCAGCTCATTTGATCCCCGTTTTGATTGCATCTCCATGCTAATGTCAGTGAAGTGCTGGGCGAGTGTTAGCTGGCATGCACTAACACCATTGCAGCTTGCATCTCACTTCAAGCAGCCAGTGGAATGACCACAGACCAGGCAGAACCTGATCCCCCCTACACACTGAGAGATCGATCGTGTTCCTTCAAAACTGAGTATCAGGAGCTTCTGTGGCTGAAGAAATGACAGTTAAGATTGCAAAAGGATGAGACCCTTACAGTGAGTGTGATAACTGCTGAACTTCCTGTGTTAGGTGTGTTAGGTGGGAGTTGAGGGCAGAATACTGAGGCTTGAATCGGGTTCCTCCACCATTGTCTATCTTCCTCCCTGAGACAGAAAACCAACAGCTGTTTCAGAGTGTTGACCTACAGAATGCATGATAAGAGGCAAGAGTGAAACTGAACATTGGGCTAGGCACATAATGGGAACCCCATGCCTTGGAGCCAGCTCTGATAACTGCCAAAACTTACAACCTAAAGTTAGTCAATGCAGAACCTGTAAAAGTTCCAAGCATTCATTATATAGGTTGTCAGTTATTCATCCAGGACATACAACTTCTACCAACAAATATATTAGCCTGAGCATGTTAAAAAAAAAAAAAAAAAAAAAAAAAAAAAAGCAGATCTCGAATGCCTTTATTCCCAGCACTGGGAGGCAGAGGCAGGTGGATCTCTGTGAGTTTGAGACCAGCCTGGTCTACAGAGTGAGCTCCAGAACAGGCTCTAAAAGCTACAGAGAAACTCTCTCAAATAAGCAAAAAGCAACAAACAAACAAACAAACAAACAAACAAATTAGGCAGACCTCTAGCCAAGGATTTCCATGGAGTTCTTTTGCTATTCTTACTCTCTGGCTTCCTTCTTCAATAGGCTGCTTTTTCTAAAATGGGTAACATTTTGGAACAGTTTACATTATGTTATCTTTCAAAATAACCAGCTCCTGGCTTTAATTAATCTCAGCCCCCGACTGTTGCATGGAAGGAAGAGACAGTGATCTCAGGCTGCTGTATCTATTTCCAGAGCTGATGTGTTTAGTCGCCTGTGTGTGAAACTGCCAAAGGCGAGCTGGGTTACTGTCCTGGGGAACATCTGCACAGTGTTTATCATCTTGGCATTTGAGAACTATGTAAATACGTGCAGACCCGTGACAACCTCAGGATTTTATTTCCAAATGTGCCATCAACGAATAACAGCACAAATGAACAAAATCAACCAGGCAGCAATTTAGGTGGAGAGTAAACATGGGAATTACAATGTGTTTCTGGGGGCTCTGAGGGTAGAAACCATTCCTATCATAAAACAATGAGTCTTCTGGAAGCTCGATAATGTGTGAGATAGCTTTAGAAGTGTGTTTTGTTTTGAAAGTACACATTCATGTCTTGCCTAGGATAATTACTGGCAGAAGCAGCATTCTTGATGAAGTCAGTCTCATGAAAATTATGTGCCACGACAGAACATTCTCCAATGCCCCCATCAGCACTAGGAGCTAAGTTCAGCCCCCAGCAGAGCCCACAGCTTTCCCAAGGCAGAAGTCAGTCCCTCCATTCAACCACTGGCAACTTGAATTCAACTCATGTTGTCTCTGTGAACGCCCCAGTGGCTCTGTCTCTTTCCAAATGATTCAATCTTTTGTCTTCAACTCCTAGCTGAGAGATGTGCATGGGTGATTATTTTGGACTGCCTCCTAGAACTCAGAAACTCTATCTTCCAAGGTTGAAAACATGCCTGGTCATTTAGTCTGACTAGACTTTTAAAAGGCATCAAATACAAATAGATTCTGGGAAATAAATCAACTTCAGGCCTTTTTACTGCTGAAGGCTTAAAATAATTCCCAAAAAGGCTAATTATGTCTTTCTTTGCTCAGTAGTTGGGCTTAATAATAAGCACCAAACATATGGCAGTTCTTGGGCTATGTAATCCATCATGGCCTTCTGCTGAGCAGCAGGGGCATTGGGCTTAAAGGAAATTATATGCAGAAAGCTCACATATATTAATAGCTGTAGAACCTACCATTGCCAGAAGTGGTAACTGCTAACCTGGCTCCTAAAAAATTCTTTAACTTGCTAGTAATCAAAGGAGCATAATGGAAAATAATGTGGCAGTTTATTTTTTTGTCTTTAAGACTAAGATAATACTATTTTAACTGCATGTATTTGTTGGTGGAATGAAGGTTGTACCTGCCACTGTATACCTGTGGGGGAAGGGGTCAGAGGACAATTTATGGGAGTCGATTTTTTTCTTTTCACCCTGTGGCTCTTAGGCATCTAACCAAGGGCATGAGGTCTGGAGGCAGATGCTTTTACCTGTTGAGAATTTTTGATGACCCCAAGGTAAGAAATATTTTTTAATGTTGAGTAACATTTGATGGAGCAAGCACATTTCTGCCTTAGATTGAGAAAATGGATCTGTGCAAGCTTTATAGATGGTTATTTCATCAAGTGTTCAAGAGCCACAGAAACAGTCACATATTTTAAGCCATTCATTTTGTAACCAAATAAGCCCTTGTCCAAAAGTCTACCTGAGGATAAATTGAAGAGTTGTGGATTAATAGTTTTGGCAGAGGAGATTTCAGACAGCCTAGTATTGACTTGTAATTGCTTTGTTATTAGTGGTTACACTTAGGTAGCTCTATAATGAAAAGGAGAAAGCTGGGAAAGGAAAAATTCAAAATGTACAGTTTGAGATGTAAATGGGGCTGTAGGAAATGCACACATATTAAAGAAAAGCCTGGCACTATGTCAAGTGAAGGCGGTGGTGATCGACCTCAGAGAAACACCCCACCTAGCTGAGATTCCAATTTATGAACAGGAATTAAAGAAAAGTGAAAAGGAGTTAAAGAAAAGTGTAGGGGTGGGCATGGTGCTGCACACCTTTAATCCCAGGAAGTAAGAGGCTGGCAGACCTCTGAGTTTGAGTCCAGCCTGGCCTACAAATAAACTTCCTGGATAGTCAATCTTAGGCAGTGAAAGAAATCACTGAAAACAGAAAGCTAATGAAAATGTAATTGAATCAGGGGGCCATGTTTCAGCCCCAGGAAGCAACAGAACTTGTCAACTTCAGCTGTGTGTCTCTGGCTTTAAAGTCAAGGATAGAAGAAAGGGGTTGTGGAATTTCCCTCTAGGGAAAGCCGCTGAGGCCAGGCATGTGTTGAGTATGACCCTGCATGAAGGCACAGAGAGGCCTTTGTGTGAAGCTGTGAAGGTGAAGCCTGGATTCCCATGGAAACTCCAAGATGTTAGAGATGCCAGAGTCATGAGATGCTTTGTGAGAAAAGCCTCTAGCAGGGAGTGGAGTCAGCAGAAGAGAAAGAAATGTGTGGCAGACAGCAAGGATGAAAGACTTGGAGATCTGAAGAGAACTTTGACATCAGACATGGAGATGCAGAGTTTGGAGTTTGCCCTGCCAGTTTTAGGTTTTGCTTTGGTCCAGTATATCCTCACTCTGCTCCCTTTCCTCACTTTTGGAATGGTAATATATATCCTGTACCATTGTGTGTTAGAAGTATGTGATCTGCTGTTTGATTTTGATTTTATATGGGATTAGAGCTGAGATATTGTCAAGACTCTCAGAAGAGACTTTGGACTTTTAAATAGGTTTGGTACTGTTATAGATTATGGGGACTTTAGGAGTTGGACTTAATGCAGTTTGCATTATGATATGGCTACAAGCCTATTTGGGACTGGGGAGTGGAATGTAGTGGTTTGAAGGAAAATGGCTCCATAGACCCACAGGGAGTGGCGTTATTGGAAGTGTGGCCTTGTTGGAGGAGGTGTGGCCTTGTTGGAGGAAGCGAGTCAGGGGGGCAGGCTTTGAGGTTTCAGAAGCTCAAGTCAGTCCCATGTTTCTCTCTCTTCCTGTTGTCTGCAGATCTGAATATAGAACTCTCTGCTCCTTCTTCAGCACCATGTCTGCCTGTACATCTGCCATGCTTTCTGCCATCATGACAATGGGCTAAACCTTTGAACCATAGCCCCTATTAAATGCTTTCTTTTATTAAGAGTTGCTGTGATCGTAGCATCTTCTTACAGCGTTGTAAACCTAAGATACTAGGCCACTAGCTTTAGGGAAACTATGAACCAGCAGAATATTCCACATTCAGTTGCAAACAGTGTTTCATTTAATATTAGAAAGGTCTGTCTTCATTGTGGACAATGCTGACCTTTATTTTGTTTTATTTTATTTTACTTTTATCTGCATGTATTTTATGCTGAATTTATTCCTGTGCTGTAAGTTTTTGTTTCTTCAGTTTCTTCTCGGATATCTTTTTCTTCTCTGCAACCTCCTCTTCTGGCTTTGGAACAATCTGCTCCTTTTCCATGAGGATCATCTTGATGTGGCAGGCGGAGCTCACGCACGGGTTAATCCGGCCGTGATCTCTGTAGGTTCGTCGGTGTATCTCAGGTGCTTTGTTCACCTGGATGAACCAGACCAGAGATTCTTTGGTGACCAGTCATTCTTTGGTGACCAGTCATTCTTTGGTGACCAGAGAATCTACATCTAGAGCCTTAAGCTCAGCATTACTCTCTGCATTTTAAAGCAAAAATTTAGCACTCTTCTTTTGGTCACCGACCCTGTGTCCAGCCCCACTGTTTGGCCTGGGTGCACCTGCTGACTCCACCATTGTACCTCCAGAATGGCACACATTACTTCTCCAAAGTGACATCTTTCAGGTATTTGGTGGCTTTTCAGATATGCATGCCCTTGATGGCCTGGGCAGTTTCATGGGTGTTCTTAAAAGTGAACCCGAAGATTCAATCCTCTTGACTTACATGATTTTAAAGGGTTCTTTGGGTCAAGAAAGTAGCAAACCATCTTCACAGAGCACCTCAGGCCACTTACAGGAAGAGCAATGCTGACCTTTATAAACCTCCTCAGTGCATTGGAGTGAGAAGATTTTATGGAGCCCTACTGTGTGCTGAGTCACACAGTGGATAATGGACAGTAGTAAGCAACACGGATGCAGTTCTGCCCTCACGGAGTTAGGTGTTGTCACCATGGAAAAAGATAGATGCAAATTAATGGGAGGGAGGAAGCCAAAATTGCTTCAAGATAAGTGAGGTTTATGAGAGCAGTCATTCTTTCTTTAATGTGTATACATTATCATTAAAGCCCTGCTCTGAGGCTGGGGAATGGCTCAATTTGTAATGTGCTTGCTCTACAAGCATGAGGATCTGATTTAGATCCTTAGCACACATATAAAAAGCTAGAAATAATGGCACATGCTTGTAATCTCAGAAGCAGGGAAGGGGCACAGACAGGAGGATCTCTGCCCAGCATAGCCTACTGGGCAGGCTCTATGATAGAAAGACCTTGTCTCATAAACAATGTGCTGGACCCTGATGAACAGCACCCAATGCTGAGCTCTGGCTTCTGTACATACACATACACATGTGCACATGTACCTTCACACATGAGCATCTGTGAATCCATACAACCATGCTTCTGTACTACACATACATATTTGCACATGCACCTGAACATATGAGCACCTGAACACATGTGAATTCATGCAACCGTGCATATGAAACAGTTCCTTTACCTTGCTCATGCCACTCATCTTATTCCTCTATACTTTATCTCCTTGATCATCTTTCCTATCAATATTCTTGTTTCCTTCCCTTATTTCTCCATCTTTGTCCTCTCTGGAGTACAGGTCCTGTCAGCCAGCTTATGCATAAGCACCTCTGTTTGCCAGCATTCCACTTTTGTTTTTGGAGCAACAGTGTACATCATACACTGGTCCAGCATGTCGCATTGTCTGCTTTACCAGGTGGAGAAATCACTATGCTCATTTAGTAGATGTGATATACACAGAACTGTCTAGACCCTGAGCAAATAGCAGCACTGAGGTCTGAGTGCAGACTCCTGGAGCTTGTGCACACCCACATCTCAACGCTGAGGGGGACATAAAGGATGCCAGGAGTCTGGAAGCATCACTTAGAGCAGTGAGTGGTTCTCAGCTTCCTAATGATGTGACCATTTAGTATTTAGTATAGTTCCTCGTGTTGTATTGACCCCCAGCCATAAAATTATTCTCATTGCTACTTCATAACTGTGATTTGCTACTGTTATGAATCGTGATGTAAATATCTGAGGTTTTATTGGTTTTTGTTTTCTTGATAGTCTTAGGCAACCCTTGTGAAAGTGTTTGAACCCCCATGAGAGTGACAACCCACAGGTTGAGAACCACTGACTTAGCCTGCCAGGGCCTTGTAACCAACCAGAGCAAGAAAACAGGCTGTTAAGCTCTATTAACTTTGTTCTGTGTTTTTGAGTAAGTTATTTAATTTTTCTGAGTCTACCTTCTCAAGATACAAAATAGGGATCTAATTAGATATTAGAAAATTAGACAATGCTGGTTAGCTTTAGCGCAATGCCTATGAAATAGTGTGCTTTGTATTTTCCCCTATCTATCATAAGCAAATACTTTGTGTCCAGAAATTCGTTTGTCCATTTTTAGACTATAAATACTTTAGTCCATAACTTAGACTGTAAATACTTCATACCAGGGGAAAGCAAACTATAGCCCTTAGATTGAACCTGGCCCACTATTTGTTTTTTGTTTGTTTGTTTGTTTTGTAAATAAGTTGTATTTGAACACCACCATGCTCATTAATTTACGTATTATTCATGTTTCATGTTATAATAGCAGAGTTGACTACTACATGGCCTATAAAGCCTAAATTGTCTATTTTTTGAATTTTTAGCAAAAAAGTAAATTCCTGAGATAGGTACTCTTACCTGATGAAGTCACAAAACAAAAGAAAATTCACAGCTGTTTACTTTTTTTGTTTTGTTTTTTTTGTTTTAATTTTTTGCCAGGTTTTAGATAAACACCTGCTTTGTTTATCAGGAAATAAAATCAGAAGGTCTGTTTTCTCAGTAAATGTATAACACAAGAGTAAAAACAGATGCAACCATTTAAAATATTCACAGATACACAGACGCTTTCAAGATGCAAAGCACGTTTCAATTTTCCAAATACTTGTTCTTTTATGCATCACTCCAGCTTTACTCTCAAAAGCTTCTTTCCTCGATACTGTGATACTTTTTGTTGGGGAGGCAGCAATACTTCTACTTTGTGCTGAGATGAATTAAAATGAGACTTCATAGGAGCTCCGATGGTAGAAGTTGTAGCTTCTAGAATGAAACAGTAGCCTAGAGATCTAGAGAGGTCTCCAAAAGATACTAAATTAATCAACCAAGGATTATTGCATGCTGTCCTGACCACCTGTGGGTTCTTTCTTTAGTATGTTTTGGATGGAGTTTCTCTTATGGGATTGTGGCTGTGAAACCAGTGTTACTGTCACACAGATGGCATGCAGACAATTGACTCTGACTGGGTAAAGAAACTCAGCATTCAGAAGTCTAGCAGAGTCTTTGGATACAAGATGGCCCAGATTAGAAAGCCTATGCCTTGTGTGATGAAGGCCTTGGATGAAAGGAACAGAAATTTTGTTCTCTGTGTTGCATTCTGTCAGAATCAAATAACAGCCAGACTCTCAGAAGAAGAGAAAATAAGATCTCCCTCAAAAAAGATAGCTGAGGAGAAAGAGCAGACCAAATAACTCTGATGATTTCCCGCCAAAGCACGGTTTACACTGGGCAAAAGCAATCACAGATCTTATCCAATTGGAGACTCCTGGGTGCATCCAGGAAGCAAAGAGATGGTAGCAGAGGAGTGGAAACAATCTAGTTTAATGTAAAAAGCTGTCATGTCTCCAGCATCCATCTCATTAATTGTGACAAAAATTACTTTTCAAGGAGAGCACTTATCTAGAAAGGCACACTATCAGGGTTTCATTAGACAATGTGGTGGGAGGGAAAGAGGAAAAATGCTAACTCCTGAGGCACACAGAGCCAGGACTTTGGACTGAGACGACCTCAGTGTGCTGCTGAGAGATGCCCGAGAAATCTTTTCCTCCCCCAGGACCTCTTCTGTCACTTCCCAAGTCATCCCACCTTATGGGTGACTTTCTTCAGATGGTGGGCTAAGGCGTCGTGCTAATGTGGAACTTAGCTAATTCACAAATTTGCTTGCTTGCTTCTAAAGGACAAGGGTTCCTTTCTTTTGCTCCCTTCAAAGCTGCAGGTGTCTTTCCCATGCGCCACTCACATGAACAAATACTGCATTTCTCCTTTCCAAGTTCTTCACCCTCCACTTTTTTCCCAGTGGACACACTTCTCTGGATAGTGTCTGGGTAAATGCTTTAAATCCAATAACTTGTTGTTTTTCATATCTTCCAATCATAAAAATCAGGCAGATGTGAGTTCAATCCTAGTTCTACCGTTCACAAGTTGCATGAGTATTAACACTTTATTTTCCTCCATGTCAGTCTGTTTCTTTGTAAGTCTGAGAAAACAGTACCTACTTTGATTTCAGGACTAATGAGAAAGCAACAAAAAATAAACAAATTCAGCCAAGTTATTTTACCAAAAAAAGAAAAGTAAGAAAAAAAGAAGAAAAACAAAGGTATTTCTGGCACACACATTTATAAGAGGCCTTCTGGAGATTGTTTATAATAGACTTGTAAACTTTCTCCCTTCGTTGACATGATCTGACTTTTTCCTTGTAAACTGCACTCTCCTTTGCTCTATTCTTACAGCCCTTTCTCCCTAGATATCAGTGAATTATAAATAAAACTAGATTTCTACTGAGGTAAGGAAGGAGGCGTGCTGGGCATATTAGAACTATCCAAGGCCCCACAGTCACTCAATCCTATTACCAGAAGTTCTGCGCCAGTGAGCTGGAGTGGGCCCCCAGGAAACCCTGCTGTGGTAGTGTTCTCCAGGTGGCTCAAGTCTTTGCGTGGTCCACTCCCTCCTGCCTCCCAAATGAAATCACTACTTTGAACCTATGTGGGTTCCTCAGGTCAACTTCAAAGCCATTCACAAGAAACCTGAGGTTGTAGCCACATCTTTCAGTGGTCATCTTAGCCTGATACCCGTGTGGAAACCTGTGTCTACCAGTCACCTTTAAATACAGCTATGGATTAAGGCCAAACATTATGGATTGAGTAAAGGGTATAATTAGCACCATCCTTGGAAGATTCTTTACACTTTCTATGCTAACTAAGCATTTTAATATCCAACTTCCCACTCTGTTTGCAGATTTGACCCTCATATTTCAACAAAATCTGTTCCAAATATTTCTGAGAATTCTCAAGTGACTCATTAGTGATTTCTGATTTTTTTCTTGTGTTATCTTTCCTCTCCAGATGATGCTAAGTTCATTAAACTCCACCAAGCCTGTTGGCCTTCAACAGAGCTTCACAGGGATCTACTGTTTATGTCCTTTAGGTTGGGCACCTGGCTCAGAAACCACCACCACTCTGAGTGTCTCACCCATTCCCAAAGATCTGCTGTGCTGCCATTCCATTCAGCAAATCCCAGGTGTCCAGTGTTTGCTCAAAGGGGTCTTGTTCCCACACTGTGCTTGGAAAATGAGAAAGAATGTCGTTTTCCTTTTGGTATAAGGTTCCCTCAGAGAGATGCTTAAGCAATATTGACCTTTATTGTTAATTGGCAAAGAACACCCTGGGCATAGCTTTTCAGTAGTAAAATTAGTGTTTTCTCAAGATATGTTCCTGGCTACATTGTAATAAGGGTGTCTTAAATTCTTCCTTGTCCATTTCCAGACTGTAGATTGAACACTGTGGAATTTTGACTGCTAAGCAACTAATATGGTAAGCATTAGGTGAAGGTTAAACTCCAGCTCTGTACACACATAACAGATGTTCCATAGCAAAGTATTTCAAAGTAAAATACTGCAGTGATGTAGAAAACTCAGGCAAATATCCAAGGGACAAACCTAAGTGGTCAGGCATCCAGCTGTACTCAGAGTCATTCTCCTGTCCATGTATAAGAATGTACAAACTGATTGAAAGTTAAAGGTCTTGAGTCCTCCTTCTAGCATGAATTTTCCCTCATGTCACCAGAGTCATTTAAATAAATAGTCATAAAGAGATGGTAGTCCATCCAATATGTTCCCCAATAAACTAACTGTGGTGTTCTGTCTACATACAGTTCTCAAAATTTAGCTACCACACTAGTGTGTGTGTGTGCTCTCCTTTTTATTTTTTCAGCCAAATTAATTTCTGATGGGAGATGTTATTCTGTAAGTATGTTTCTCATACTGGTTAATGAATAAAGAACTGTTGGGCCAATGGGAAAGCAAGATAGGCGGGACTAGGAGACAAGGAGGAAAGAGGAAGTAGGAAGGAGGAGTCGGCATGTAGAGCCTAGAGGAAGCAAGATGCTGGTCCGCCACTCTCCCGTAAGATGAGCCACGTGGAAATACTTAGAATAATAGAAATGGGTTAATCATTAAGACAGAGCTAGCCGATAAACAATAATAGTAACTGGCCAACAGCATTGTATCAAATACAGAGTCTCAGTGTGTTATTGGGGGCTGGCATGGCAATGGGACCAGACCGGCAGCTGGCTGGCTGGCAGAAAACAACTAGCTACAGTTGGCGTCCAATGTAGCCATAAGAACTTTCATTTTAAACTAAGAAAAGCTTAAAAAAATGTTTTAGAAACAAAGGAACAAAAACAAGCAAGGCTTCTTGGTAGCAGCATTTTTATGGGTTGAACTCTGTTTTGTGAGAGACAATTAAAGATTTGTGCGGCTCCTTTAAGGAAGATTTCCTGACTCAGCGTAAGCGGCAAAAAACCGCACTGATTATGAAGAGCTTTGGTAACAATTCATTGGTGTGTACAAGAGCTGGCAATGGCAATGACCATATCTCCAAGCCAGCCGCATGCTTTTAGATGCAGCCCAGACCAAGGCAATGAATACAGCTCTCACTACTGGCAGTAAAACAGCCGCAGCCATCTTGGATAGACTGCAACCAAAATACTGTGGCTTTCATTTTAGCAATGTTGTTGTTTAGCAGATAAAGACTCGTGCCCAATAAAAGATAAAGATTTACAGTAAAGACAGATTCACATTAAGAAAAACTGCTAAAGGTTTACAGTGTGTTTTAAAATATATGTAGGCTTGGGAGAGAAAGAGAAACAGGATAAAATGGTTTAAAAAAGAAAAAAGGAAACAGAATATGGCTGGATGTGGTGGCACACGCCTTTAATCCCAGTAGTTGGGAGGCAGAGACAAACCTCTGTGATTTCAAAGGAAACTTGGTATAGAGAGTAAAATAGAAGTAGAAGAAATAGAGTAATAAAAAAGCCATGTAAAGATGGAAAGCACAGAGAAACTTTGGATATTATTCGCTGTTCTGTTATCTTTAAATTGTTTGACTGTTTGATTGCTGAGGAAATAACAACAACTGATAAAAGAAATGCTGCTGGATTAATCCAATATATATATTTTAAAAATGCTTTGACTCCAAAATTTAAGTCCAAGGACAAGTTATTGGGGAAAAGGATTTCTAATTTTGTTTCCACAGAAAATGAAAAGCTATGAATTCCTTCCAGACTAATGTGGTTTCATCAAGCAAGACCCCCTGAAGCAATGCCAATGGGACAATGCAGCCTTGCAGACCACTACAGCCAGGATTTCTGGGTCTTCTTAGGATCCCCATGACAGCGCCCCCTACCAGCAGTAGTTTGGAAAGAACGTTGCCCAAATTCCCAAATATTGTTTATAAATGTTTGTTTTCATTTAACTGGGCTTGGTTATAAAGGGCTAATGACCACAACCAATCTTTTTAAAGGTAAACAGGAAATTATGATATAGATATGAATGCTTTGTTTTGGAATAGATTTTCATTTATTGAAACAAATTTAAGGTCAATTTTGTGATATGTATATTTCTCCTTTTGTTTACGTATTATGTTTATATAGCTCATTGAAAAATGTAATGTATACTTTAGTACAGAATTACCTATGATAAGTCAAAACTTAGAGTTAAGTTAGCTAGGATTTCTAGATATACAGAGATGTATTTGAGATGAATAGGCATTCTTCAAACCTTTCAAAGACCTACAGAATATGGCATTTAAAATGGTTTAGGGATTTTCTTGACAATGAGGCACAACTGCTCCTGGTAACACCACCTACAGAAGAAAGGAAGATGGACATCGAAGAAACACATTATGGAGTTTGCTTCTAATATGGCAAGACTAGCCATTTGGACAATATACTGCTCTTGTCTCGACTCTGACTTTATGCTGTATAAACTGGACATGCAGAATTCACAGGAAAATGATTGCTGAAACAAGATGGACATTGTTACAGGATTCCTGCTTCATGGAAGAATCTGCCAGACATTCTGCAGGACACAGAGAAAAGTGAATGACAAACTGTCAATACAGATGGACAGTTTAAATTTTCCTGCTCTGCTGAAGAGTCTGCCAGACACACTATGGCCTATGGGCTGAAGATGGAACATTACAGAAGAACTTGAGGTGACTGACCAGGAAATGAGTTGTCTCTGTCATTTCTAGAATTTATATATTATACTTCTATGGTCTTTGAAGGAGTTGAAGATAGTTATCATTATAGTTTTCCTTAGTTAGGATTAAAGATAAGTTACATATAGGACTTTAGACTCACAAAGATAGGATAGATGATATTTTCTTTAAGTCTTACAAAATGTTAATGGACTAAATATTGTTAACTGTGATTCTTATTTGATAATTGTTGTATGGTATATTTTGCTATGTTAAGGTTAAAACCCTTCTCTTTATTTTAGACAGAAAAGAGGAGATGATGGGAGATGTTATTCTGTAAATATGTTTCTCATACTGGTTAATGAATAAAGCACTGTTGGGCCAATGGGAAAGCAAGATAGGCGGGGCTAGGAGACAAGGAGGAAAGAGGAAGTAGGAAGAAGGAGTCAGCATGTAGAGCATAAAGAAAGCAAGATGCTGGCCCTCCGCTCTCCCGTAAGATGAGCCACGTGGAAATACGTAGAATAGTAGAAATGGGTTAATGATTAAGGCAGAGCTAGCCCATAAGCAATGATAGTAACTGGCCAACAGCCTTATATCAAATACAGAGTCTCAGCATGTTATTTGGGGCTGGCGAGGCTGTGGGACCAGACTGGCAGCAGGCAGGCTGGTGGAAAACAGACACACTACAAATTTCCTCTTCCAGTTGTACTGGCCATTTCTCTTCTAAGAATTGAATATTAAATTTGGAACTCAATGATGCCACCATTGAAAGCTGAGGGAGGCTAATCATTCACTCTTCATTTATCTCTTCTAATAAATTTACAAATATACTCATAGTGTCAAAGGGGCAACAAAGTTACTGGCAAATTTTGTGGGGGAGGTGTTGCTGGAGGTTTGTTCCTGCCAGGTCCCGCCACCATTTCAACCCTAAATAAGCACACAGATGCTATATTAATTATAAAATGATGCTTTATTAATTATAAAACTGTTGGCTGATGTCTAGGGCTTCTTATTGGCTAGCTCTGTCTTAATTATTAACACATAACTACTAAACTATGTATTTCTATATGACCTTATCTTACCGGAGAATGCCTGGCATGTCATATCATCCTGGGCACTAAATGGCATCTTTTGGCAGTCTCTCTCCGCCTACCTTTCCCAGAATTCTCTTCATCTCCTATTCCCGCCTACCTTCTTGCTTCTATTGGCCAAACAGTGATTGATTTGTCGATCAATAAAAGAAACATATTTACAGAAGGATATGCCCCATCACAGAGATACTGTATCTCCTCCTCCAATATGATTTTACCTAGCAGTGAGATCACAAATGAAGACTCTCCCTGAAGCTGAAATCTAAGGCAGTGGCTCCATCTGAAGCCAAGCAAGTCCAAAAGGACAACAAGTGAGCCATTGAAGAAGAGTGATTGGCACATCACCATGGCACTGGTGGTCTAGTGAACATCGCATTCTGACTGTGGTCTTGTTTCTGGGTGTTGAGATACAGCAAGGACATGGGGAAGACTTTCCCTCCCAAACACTCTTGATCAAATACTGCATCCTAAGATGTTCTGACTTCTCTCCCTTCATATCCACTATTCTTGAATAAATACAGAACAGTGATTTCAGGAAAACATAAGAGTTCATCTGTTCTAAGAGAATCAAAGAGGCCAAAATGAGAACAAAGTCTAGTTCAACCTTCTCTTGGTTCTCTCCAGCTTTCTTTGCCCTGGGTATCTTAAAGAGGATATAAGGTTAGTTGAGAAAGTTCTACTTCCTGTCTCAAAGAGCTGATTAACAAGATGCTGGGGTCTGACAAAAGGGACCTGGAAGTAGCTGTCAGTTCTGTGCAGCTAGATCAGAACAGTGGTTCTCACCCTTCCTAATGCTGTGATCCTTTAATACAGTTCTTCATGTTGTGCTGATCCCCAAAGGTAAAACTATTTCATTGCTACTTCATAACTATAATTTTGCTACTGTTATGAATTGTAATATAAATATATAATATTCAGGATATGGCATAAGCAACCTCTGTGAAAGGGTCATTTGATCCTTAAAAGGATGCCAACCCCCAGCTTGAGAACTGCTGATCTAGACCTTAAGTAAATAAACACAAATGAGGTAAGTTTCTGGTGTTAGCCCACTCCACCACTGTTAGATTTTAGAGGATGTCGGACCTAAACGCAAAGTGACTTTTGGAATGTTGCCTGACACAGCCCTTGCATGCATGTGCCTCAAGAACCAGTTGCTGCATACCAGCAACCATTCAGGGAGAAAGCTGGGTCATCTCTTTGTTTCCCCAGTGGGCGGGACCAGTGTTTTATCATAGGGCAGTCTTTTCCAAAACACCTGCTTCAGTTTCCAAATATATCCACATTAATCAGCATTAATCTCAACCTGATTATCACAGGGTGATGATCTGTCCTTTGGCTAAAACTTTGTGTGCCATTTTAGTCCCCACACACTCATGCGAGGATGAGTTTGGACACATACTTGATTGCTTCTAGTATAAATACCGGTGACTATTTTGGAAACCTGACAGTTGCTTGCCAGATTCTTTTTCAGTGGCCTAATGTTACAGTCTTAGGAGAACTTATTAAGGAATGATTATCTCATTTGGATCTTTAATAGTCTTTGCCCTCTTTCTTAGCTATCTACATGGGGCTTCCTCAGAACTAACACCATATGATCACATGCTTCAATCCCAACAGTTCTTTTTTACTGCAGAAACAAACAGGACTCAGGGAGCTGGAGGAGGCTCAGCAGAAATGTCTGATTCCTTGCACATTTCTCCAAACTGAAAATTCAGTCCCATGGCCTTCCCTTTGCTCTCACTGCTGTGCCCTTTCTCATAGAATGTGGAATAATTTTCATTAGACGTAGGAAATTCTTCTTCTTGGTCACTTCTTTGAGGGCTTGGGGGTTAAAACAAAAACAGGAAAGCAAATAATTGCAGATTAAAAACTGAGTCCTGGGGCTGGGGAGATGCCTCAGTGGGCAGATTCACTTGCATTCAGATGCCCAGGACTTATAGAAAAAGCCAGCCTGCATGGCCGTGAGCATGCCTGTCACCCCAAGTCTATGGGGACAGAGACTGGGAAGTTGTTGTTGAGACTTGTTGGCTACCAGTGTAGTTCCAGTTTCTGTCAGAGTAGAAAGTGATAGGGCAGGACACTAAAGGACTTCAGCTGGCATGTGCTCGCGTGCACACAGGTACTTGTGAGCTTGTGAATGCACACACTTGTGTGGGCACACAGACAAGTAAATAAATACAAATAAAAATAAAGTTCACACTCATATTAGTGCTTGATACAGGTCCTGCTTTTAACAGAAAACCCAGATGATTAGGACTTAGCTCAGGGATTCAAATGACAACTTTACATTACTAAATTCACAGCAGAAAACAGTTGAGTCCTTTGAATTTTGTCTTTTACTTTTGTGTATTTGATTTCTTTCAAAGTTTTCCCACAAAACAAAAATGAGTTGTGTAAAGCTACACTGGAGGAATCATACAGATCCTAAACTTCCAGAGTTTGACCTTTATTATTTATTTTAAACATAATTCTTTATTGATTCATTGGAAATTTCACATCATGTACCCCAATGCTGCTCACCTTCCAGCCCCTCCATATCTGCCCCTCACCCCTGCAGTATGCCCCCAAATTAATCAAAAACAACAAAAAAAAGAAAAAAAAAGGAGTACCTTGATTCTCCATCTTTCCAACACCTCTTCATTCACCTCAGTGGCACTGGCAGCTATGGTGTGTCATGCAGTACACCCCTTTTGTCCAATCAACCCTACCCACCAAATGTTCATTCCAATGAGTCATTGGTTTGATTCAAGGCCTCTGGTTTCTGGCACGCCACCATCACTGGGATGGGCCTTCATTGAAACTCCTCTTGACTATGCTGTTGTTGCCCCAAGTCATGGATATTCTGAGGTTATTGTTCTGTGTGATCAGTCCTTTCACAGACTCAAGCAGGTGGCGGGCCAAGCCAAGGCCCAGGATGTGGGTCTGGGTGGTAGTTGAGCTGGTCAGTCCAGGCCATTGGGACCATACCCTCAGGTGAGGGGCAAAGCCATAATGACATCTGAGGGCCTCCCAATCATGGGGTCAGGCCAATCCCAGTGGTCTGCACAGCTACACAGGGCCAGGCTCAGGCTGATGCTATGGGCCATGTCTGTGTTTGTGGCCCAAGAGCAACCAGGAGCTGCCCTAATATCCATGACTTATGTTGCTACAAGGGGTCATGGGAACCATATGTGCTGAAATCCAGGGGCCTTGCTGAGCCAGCCCTGTCCCTCACTGGACACTATAGCAGGAGAGCTGGTTCCTATGGGAGAGCTGACCCCAGCACTCAGAAGAGATTGCCTCACCCAGAAGCATAGGTGCGGGAGAGCTGGTCCTGGTGGCATGAGCTTAGCAGAGTTTGATTTTTAAATTTAGTGTAATTCACTTGCAAGCCATCCCAGGCGTGTGTACCTAATCTCTGACCCATGCACCATGCTATTCTTTCATTGTTCACTGAGGGCAAGCTGGGATTTTTCTAGTGTTTGAGTCTAACAAATAAATCCACTATGAGCATTTGTGTAGATATCTTTGTAAGAATGTAAGATTTTGTTTGTCTGAGATAAATGCCCAGATTTGTTTTCAACGTCTAAAAATCCAGACACAATAGGATGAAATTATTCATCTGATTGAGTTCTCTCAGCTAGCCGGAGGTTCTGGCTTGAACCATTATCCTCATGTTACAGAAGAAGAAACAGAAATGGTCACCAATAATTAGTTATTCTAATGTACGCTTGGAAGCTGGGATTCTCCCTTGGTTGAGACCTTGCTTGTTCTTGAAGGCGACCTTTTAAAAGAGGTTTCTCTATACCTGATTGTCTGCTCTGAGGTTGGCAATCAGGATTGCTTTATTTTAGCACAGGTATTTTATTTAAAATAGCTAAATTCTGAACACATTAAGATGTCCATGACTTTGAAAATTGATCCAGATGTCTATTGTCCTAATGAAGAGAGCCACACAATGACTGCAAACTATCAGGAATGCATTAACTGGGGCTGAGCAGGAAGTCTGCAAAGACTGAAGCTGACTCTAAAGAGCTGCCAGAAATCCTTCCCCATAAGCTGCGGAACAGCTGCCCCACAACATTGTTGCTTCACTCCCTTCCTTAACCGACACTTAACCCACACGGTTAGCCCCTGGCCAAGTGCAAGGCCACGCCTTGTGTCTATTCATTTGCAAAGGGCAAATTCCAAATTTTGCACCCCCAATATCCAGCTGGCTACAACCTGGAAAAACAAAACAAACCGAGAACTACTCCCTTTTCTGACTGTTTCATTTTATTCAAATGAGACACTTGATTTTTTTTTTTTTTTTTTGCCAATGTTTATCCATAGAAGAGAAGATGAAACGACTTAATGACTTAAACTTGGGGTGGAAAAAAAAAACTTGAAATAATTCTAAATCCATCAATCCCAAAATGTGCATTTCAGAAGATAGGGAGCCAGGCCAATTTAACAATATGCTAAATAGGTTAAACATTTCATCTTAGAATTTAAATTCCTCAAGAGTGAAGCATGAAGCTTCTCTAGGCTGGAGAAGACAGGAAGTGCTCTGGGTCCATTGAGCCCAGGGCAGGCAGAGACCCACATGACCCAGATCTGCCACTTTGTCCAGCTAACTGTAAGAAGTGGAGCTTCCCCCTTTCCCACATACTGGATTGCCTGTCTGTAATGGTCGGTACAAAACAAGTAGCACAAACAACTCTAACAATAACAACTGACATTGACTAAGTGCTGGCACAGGGCTCTGCATCCCATGGGGTCATATCATTGCTCTTCATGCTAGCCCTATAAGGTAGGTGGTGCTCTCTGTTTTGTAGATGAGACAGTGAGGCTGAGACAGGGGAAATAACCTGCTCAAGATTTCACAGCTTTTAAGTGATGGATCCAGGATAAAAGCCAGCATGCATAATTACAAATTCCAAGTTCTAAACCATATGCTCAGCCCTTCATTCTACCATCAGTCATCTTTTTTTTTTTTTTTTTTTTTTAATAAAGCACAGCCTCTTACCATATATGTTTCTCCATTGGAAAGTGTGGCATGCTATGACCAGACAAAATTCCAGTGACATTAAGTTTTTCAGACCCTTTATACCTTGTCAGAAATCTTTGATGAGTAAACAGACCATTTACAAATTAAAGAGGCAGATGGGTAGGAGAGTAGCTCTAGATAGGGACTGCTATGTACCAGGAACTGGCCAAGCTTGCTATACAGGATCTCATTAAAGTCTCATGTTATGGGGAGCTTTCCTGCCATCCTGGTCCCATAGCCGCTTCAGCCCCCCAAAACACAGAGACATTGCATTCATTATAAAGCTGTTGGCCTTTTGCTAGCATTTCTTATTGGCTAGCTCTGTCTTAAATATTAACCCATTTCTATCAATCTAAGTATTTCCACATGGTCTTATCTTATTGGAGAGAGGGTCCAGACCCCTTCCTCTCAAGTCCCTACATCTTGAATCTCTACTACATCTCCCAGAATCCTCCTTGTCTCCCAGTCCCACCTATCTTGCCTTGCTATTTGCCAACAGTGCTTTATTCATTCACCAATAAAACAAACATATTTACAGAATGACATTTCCCATCAGCTCCTCTTTTCTGTCTAAGTAAAAAGAAGGGTTTTAACTTTAAAATCATAAAATATATAACAAAACAGTTATCAAATAAGAACTATTGTTAGCAATATTTAGTTAATTAACATTTAACAAGATTTAAAGGAAATATTCCATCATCTATTTTATCTGTGTGTGTCTAAAGTCTTATATGTAACTTATCTTTGATCCTAACTAAGGAAAACTATAACCATAACTATCTGTCTTCAACTCCATCAAAGACCACAGAAGGATGGTATATAAACTCTAGAAATGACAGAGACAACTTGCTTCCTGGTCAGTCATCCGAAGTTCTTCTGTTATGTTCCATCATTGGCCTATAGACAATAGTGTGTCTAGCAGACTCCTCAGCAAAGCAGGAAACTTTAAATTGTCCACCTGTGTTGGCAGTTTGTCAGTCACTTTTCTCTGTTTCCTGTAGAATGTCTGGCAGACTCTTCCATGAAGCAGGAACCCTGTAGCACTGTCCATCTTGTTTCAGCAGTCATTTTTCTGTGGGTTCTGCATGTCCAGTTTATACAGCATAAAATCAAACAGCCCAGACAAGAGCAGTATCTTTCCCAAATGGCTATTTTTGCCAGGAGCAGTTGTCTCTCACTGTTAAGAAAAACCTCTAAACCATTTTAAATGCGATATTCTGTAAGTCTTTGAAAGGTTCGAAGAATGACTATCCATTTTAAATATATCTCTGTATATCTAGAAAACCTAACTTAACTATAAATTTCGACTATTATAGGTAACTATCTACAATCTGCACTTAATTATATATTACATTTTTAAGTGAGCTATATAAACACAATATCTAAACAGGAGGAGAAATATACTTATCACAAAATGAACCTTAAATTTGTATCAATAAATGAAAATCCATTCCAAAACAAAGTATTCATTTCTATGCTATAATCCCCTTTTTATCTTTAAAAAGAGCTTGGTTGTGATCATTAACCATTTACAACCAACTCCTTTAAATGAAAACAAACATTTATAGACACTATTTGGGAATTTGGGCATCATTCTTTCCAAACTACTTCCTGCTGGTAGGGTACACTGTCTTGGGGATCCTAAGAAGATGCAGAAATCCTGGCTGTAGTGGTCTGCAAGGCTGCCTTGTCCCAGCTGTTTTGAATGTTGGATCACCTGGGACACTGCTTCAGGGGGTCTTGCTTGATCAAACCATGCTAGTCTGGAAGGAATCCACAACTTTTCATTTTCTGTGGAAACAAAAATAGAAATTCTTTTCCCCAGTAACCTGTCCTTAGACTTAAAATTTGAAGTCAAAGCATTTTTAAAATATATAAATTGGATTAATCTAGCATCATTTCTTTTAACAGTTATTATTTCCTCAGCAGTCAAACAATTCAAAGACAACACAATAGCATACAGTATCCAGACTCTCTGTGTGTTTGCCATCTTCACGTGGCTTTTTTACTACTCTATTTATTCTACTTCTATTGTTTCATTTATTGAGGCTGGCTTTCTCTGTGTAACTTTTGCCTGTCCTGGAATTAACTCTGTATATCAGGTTTGCTTTAAAATGACAGAGATCTGCTTACTTCTGCCTCCCGTGTGCTAGAGTTAAAGGCATGTGACACTAATGCCTGGTAACTTTCTATTTTTTTTTAAACCAGTTTATCCTGTTTCTTTTTCTCTCCCAAGCCTACATATATTTTAAAACACATTGTAAACCTTTAGAAGTTTTTCTTAATCTGAATCTGTCTTTACTATAAATCTTTTATCTTTTTCTGGCCACTAGTCTTTTATCTGCTAAACAACATTGCTAAAATTAAAGCCACAGCTGTTTTAGCCACTGTTTATCCAAGATTGTGGGGTACATTTACACCCAGCACTGAAAGCTGTGCTCACCGCCTTGGTCTATGCTGCCATCCAGAAGCATGCTGCCAGCTTGAAAAAGGGATCACTGCCACTGCCAGCTCTCATACACACCATTCAGTTGTTACCAGAGTTTGCTGCTTATGCTGAGTCAGGAAACCTCCCTTAAAGGAGCCAGGCAAATCTCTGCTTATCTCTAGCAAAACAGAGCCTAACTGAGAAAAATACTGTTACCAAGAAGACTTGCTTGTCACGGTTCTTTTGTTTCTAAAATTCCCTTTTAAGCTTTTGTCGTTTTAAGTGGAAGTTCTTAGTACCCATGTTGCAAGTGCCATTTTGCTATGAGCAATTTGTTCGCCAGCCTGGTTCTACAGCCACATCAACCCCAAATAACACACAGAGACACTGTATTAGCTATAAAGCTGTTGGCCTGTTGCTAGCATTTCTTATTGGCTAGCTGTATCTTAAATATTAACCCATTTCTATTAATCTAAGTGTTTCCACCTGGTCTTATTTTACCAGAGAGAAGAGTCTGGACTTCTCTCAAGTCCTACATCTTGACTCCTCTCTACTACATCTCCCAGAATCTTCCTTGTCTCCTAGTCCCGCCTATCTTGCTTTCTTATTGGCCAACAGGGCTTTACCCATTAACCAATAAGAGAAACATATTTACAGAATGGCATGTCCCATCAGTCCCACACCAGCTTTCCTAGGAAAGTATATTATCCCTGGTTTATAGGAGAGAAAGCCAGGACCCTAAGCCTCCTTCTGGCCTTCAAGCCTAGATTCAAACCCATCTCTGTGCTCCAACTTACATTTCTTTAATCACTAGAGTGTCTGAGAAGACACACCATATTGAAGTTAAAACAATACTCAAAGGAGAAGTCTAAGGGAGCTGATGCCTCTTGTACCTGTCAGCACCCAATGGAATGGAAATCAGTGGAATAACAATGGGGAAATCAGTGACAGTATTAATCAAAAGAAACTGTCCATCTTTCCAGGTCATTTTAAATGTCACATGCTTGCCAGGATCAACAGAAAGATGACTTTAGTGCTGACTCTTCTAGCCAACACACAGGCACAGGACTAGCTGAAAAGAAAGGTATGTTTCATTTTATGAAATTTGGTTGCTGCCTGAAATAGTTAAACTCATGGCTAAAACAGACAAAATACTTCATAAGAATGACATATGGGCAGGAAGGGTGTTTTAACCTCAGAATTTCAGAAATTTCAGCCATGGTCACATGGCTCTATGGTTGGAGTTGGTAAGGAGATCACATGAGGGAGGCAACAGCCTCTTGTAGTGGTCAGGAAGCAAAGAGATGAGGAGAAAGACCAGTTTAAGATGTGTTCTTCAAAGACATGCCCCAGCAACTTATTTCCTCCACTGGGCACCACCTTCAGCAGCCCCACTACTAATTCTGTCTGGAAACACTCTCGTAGACCACACAGAGGTGTGATGTACTAGTTTTTTTTTTATGATCACCAATAAAATCAATTTGCCAATCAAGACTAACCTTCATAGGTGCCAAAGCCAGAGGTGGTCTCTCCTGGTGAGGTAGGCTGGGGCCTTCAAGTCTTTGTTCCCTCTGCCTTTCTAAGGACAGCTAGCATCCCTTGTACTTCAATCACCATGTCATAGATGCAGCCACCCCAGCTCTCCCCCAGTGTCTCCCCCAGTGTAGCTCTGCTCTAACCCTCAGCATGATTTCCTGAATGAAGGAAAGAGTGCACAAGGTGACCATACTCGGGTTGTTACTTCATCTCATATTCAAGGGCAAGCTGAGAGCTCCTTCTGTTGCCAGTATCTCATGTGCCTCCTAGTCACCATTTGCTGGAAGTGGTGTTCCCTCCTTAGAGTCATGGAAGTGACCAGGACCCTTTATAAAGCACAGATGAAGATGACAGCAGCTTATATATCATGTATGACTATGGCCCAGTAAAGGAGGATGCTGCATTACATGCATGGACACACGGGTGCTGCATAACATGCATGGGCTCATGGGTGCTGCATAACGTGCAATGTATACATGGGTGCTGCAATGGGAGGGGCATGAACTTTAGGGGTTATGGGAGGCAGTTTCTCAGAATCAAGATGAAAGGCATTCCCTCTGGTCCATAGAAGGGTGTCATAGGCTTGTTTGTATTATTCCATAGGTTGAGTGGGAACTGAAGACTTAGGGGTGAATAGGAACCTGGTCCCCTAAATAAGGGTGCCTGGGCTAGGGCACCTCACCTGCAGTGACAGATGCTTTCTTAGGCTATTTAAGGCTTCCTGACTTTCTTTAGATGTCAAAATAAGCACAGCATTTGAGCCTTGTTTTTCTAGTCTTCACATTATACCACAGTAGAAATTCATCAACAGAACAAACAAAAGTAGGGAGGGATCCCTATTAGTTTTGATTTTTCTATGTCCCAATCATATTCTAATCTACGTGTTCCTCCTCTTTAATAAAGCTTTCCTGATGCTTTGGAAAACACTGTCCATTTTGATGAGTCCACAAAACCTGATGTTTATTAACTGAGAAAAGATGTTGCATCCAATATTTTTTAATTAATTTACCAGATATTTTAGAAAATCTAAATACAGAGCATATGTATAGAAGCTGAATTCATCAGGGTTCTTTAGTTACAAGCAACAGATACTGGTCTGTTTAACTTTAGCAGAATAGGAAATTATTGGGCCAGATTTGAAAATAAGAAATTGAAGATAAGGGGAACTTAAAGAATGAAAACATGATTCTGGATTCTGCCCAAAGAAACCCTTCCCCAAACCTACGCGGTCCCACCTAGTCCCTGCCCACACTTCTAGGCCCTCCTCATAATCTCATAAGACAACCGTAAAGCAGGCCCAGGACATACAAGTCAGAATGGGTGACTGAACCTCTCATTGAACTGTACCCCTCATTGATTCTATCCCCTGTGACCCTTCCCCAGGCCAATGCCATCCAAGCTTGTCCCTGGCCCTTCTGCTGTTGGACTCCTGCCCCCAACCCCAGCAGGCTTCTGTCACTGAGGCACAGACCACACAATCCAGAACAGGTGAATGACCTAACTGCTAGTAGAAATGCACCCTTCCCTGGATTCTGTCTCTCCGCCCTTCTCCAGGACATCCCAGCTCAGCATTGTAGCTGCCAAGCCAGCAGACTTCTACTATCTAGGCACAGAGCATACCAGTCACAACCAGCCTCAACAGTCAAAAAGCAGAACTCCAGAAAAATCCATAGGCCCAGACACAGTCCACACCATTGGGAAGAATAGTGTCAGCAACTCTACCAGAGGCTAGGCTAGGCTAGGTACCCCAGAAGAAGACTTCTGCTTTACCAAAGGCCAGACCTGATCCAGAGACACAAGACCCAAAAGCCCCAGCAGAGACACCCTACTAGACCTGAAGACTTGACAGTCACCAGAACTTTTGACCATTTAGTCCAGAAGACCAGAAAGGAAACAGAAACCAAGGAACAAAACATTATCCCAACAAAGACAAACACAGGAATTAACACCTACACCTATAATCATCCAAATTCAGATGCCTAGACACCAGTGTCAGAACAGAATCAATAACAGAAAGGGCAATATGTCACCACTAGAACCCAACTATTCTGTGACAGCAAGACATGAACATCCAATGCAGACGAAGCACAGAAAATGACCTTAAAAGAAAACAAAAAATCCATTAAAGAGATGCAGGAAAAGACAACCAAAACATTGGAGGAAATCAATAAATCTCTTAAAGTATGAAAAAAAACAAGAAAAAAAGTTGATAGACACAAATAAAACTGTTCATGCCTGAAAATGGAAATAGCAACAATAAAGAAAACACAAACTGAAGGATTTCTGGAAATGGAAAACCTGGGTAAGAGAACAGGAACTACAGATGCAATCATCACTAACAGCATACCAGAGATGGAATACAGAATCTTAGGTGTTAAACATACGATAGAGGAAGTAGATTCATCCATCAAGGAAAATGTTAAATCTTTCTAAAAAATTCCTAACACAAAACTTCAAGGAAATCTTGGACACTATAAAAAGACCAAACCTAAAAATAATAGTAATAGAAGGAGAATAATCCAGGCTCAAAGACACAAAAAATATATTCAACAAAATCATAGAAGAAAAATTACCTAACATTAAGCAGGCCATTCCTATAAGGTAAAAGAAGCTTACAGAACACAAAATAGATTAGACTAGAAAAAGAAGTTCTCACACCATATAATAATCCAAACACTAAACATACAGAATAAAGAAGAAATATTAAACACTGCAAGGGGAAAAGCCATGTAACATATAAAGGCAGACTTATCAAATAATGCCTGACTTCTCATTTGAGACTCTAAAACTCAGAAAAGCCTGATTGGACCTCTTAAGAGACCATGGATCCCAGCCTGGACTACTATAACCAGCAAAACTTTCAATCACCATAGACGGAGAAAACAAGGTATTTGATGACAAAGTCAAATTTGATCAATATCTGTCCACCAATCCAGCCATATAGAATGTACTACAAGGAAAATTCCAACCCAAGGAAGTTACCAACACCCATGAAAACACAGACAATAAATAGGTAATCCCACACTAGCAAAACCCAAAGAAGGGAAAAACACACATACCACCACCACCACCATCATCAACAACAAATAATGGAAATTAACAATCACTGGTCATTAATATCTCTGAATATCAGTGGACTCAATTTTCCAATAAAAAGAAAAAGGCTAACAGAATGGATATAAAAACAGGATTCATCTTTCTGTTGCATACAAGAAACACACCTCAACATCAAAAATGTATATTACCTCTGAGTAAAGGGCTAGAAAAAAATTTTACAAACAAATGAACCTAAGAAGCAAACTGGGATAGCTACCCTAATATCTAAAAAGATAGACTTCAAATTAAAATTAATCAAAGGTGATAAAGAAAGACATTTAGTATTCATCAAAGAACAAATCCACCAAGATGATGTTTCAATTCTGAACAACCATGCCCCAAATACAAGGACACCCACATTTGTAAAAGAAAAATTACTAAAGTTTAAGTCATATATTGAACCCCACACATTAATGGTAGGAGACTTCAGCACCCCACTCTCACTAATGGACAGGACCTCTAGACAGAAACTAAAGAGAGAAACAATGGAATTAAGAGATGTTATGACTCACACAGAATATTTCACCAAACATCAAAGAATATACTTTCTTCTGAGTATCTCATGAAGCATTCTCCAAAATTGACCACATTGTTGGTCACAAAGCAAGTCTTAACAGACACACACACAAAAAGATGGAATAACTCCCTGCATCTTCTCAGATCACCATGGTTTAAAGTTAGAGGTCAACAACAACAAAAACTACAAAAAGCCTTCAAATTCATAGAAACTGAACAACTCTCAACTGAATTATATCTGGATAAAGAAAGAAATAAAGTAAGAAATTAAAGGCTTCTTAGAATTCAATTAAAATAAATGCACAACATACCAAAACTTATGGGACACAATGAAAGTAGTGCTAAGAGGAAAGTTCATACCACTAAGTGCCTTTATAAATAATTTGGAGAAATTTTATACAAATGATTTAACAGCACACCTGAAAGCTCTAGAACAAAAAACAAGGAAGCATACCCAAGAGGAGTAGATGAAAGAAAATAATTAAATTGAGGGCTGGAATTAGTAAAATAGAAACAAAGAGAACAACACAAAGAATCAATGAAGAAAAGAATTGAATCTTTGAGAAAAATCAACAAGATAGACAAATCCTTATCCAAGCCAACTAAAAGGCAGAGAGAGAATATCCAAATTAACAAAATCAGAAATGAAAAGAGGGACATAACAGACACTGAGGAAATCTAGACAATCATTAGGTTATATTTCAAAAACTGGTACTCCACAAAACTGGAAAATCTGTAAGAAATGGGAAATTTTTTTGATAGATACGACATACTAAAATTAAGACAAGATCAGATAAACAATTTAAACAGCCTTATAACCCCCTCAAGGAAATAGAAGCAGTCACTAAAAGTCTCCTGACCAAGAAAAGCCCAAAGCCAGGTGGTTCAGCACAGAATTCTACCAGATTTTCAAAGAGCTAATGCCAGTACTCTTCAAACATTACTAAATTCTTTTTATTAGACTATAGTCACCCTGATACCACACAAAGACTCAACATAGAAAGAGAATTACAAACCAATTTCCCTCATGAACACTGATGCAAAAATACTCAATAATATACTGGTAAATGGAATCCAAGAACACATCCAAATGATCATCCACCATGATCAAGTAGGCTTCATCCCAGAGATACAGGGATGGTTCAACATACAAAAATCTGTCAATTTTATCTACTATATAAGCAAACTGAAAAAAAAAACCAACAACATATAATCATCTTATTAAATGCTGAAAAAAATCTTTGACAAAATCCAATATCCCTTCGTGATAAAAATTTTGGATAAACATTATAAAAGGCAATATACAGCAGGATGAGAGAGAAATTCAAAGAAATTCCACTAAGTTCAGTAATGAGACAAGGCTGTCCACTCTCTCCATATCTATTCAACATAGTACTCAAGGTTCTAGCTATAGCAATAAGACAAAAAAAAGGAGATCAAGGGGATACAAATTAGAAAAAGAAGAAGCCAAAGTATCACTAGGTGCAGATGACATGATAGTAGATGACATGATAAGTGACCCCCAAAATTATACCAGGGAACTTTTGACAGCCGATAAACACCTTTAGTGAAGTGGCTGGATAAAAGATTGACTTTAAAAAAATAAAGTAGCCCTTCATGATAGTCACAAACAATACAAAATATCTTAGAGTAATTCTAACCAAAAAGTGAAAAAAAAACTGTATGAAAAAAATCTCAAGTCTTGGAAGAAAAAAATTGGAGAAGTTTATCACAAGATGGAAAAGAAAGGTCTGCTATGCTCGTGGATTGATAGGATTAACATAGTGAAAATGGCCATATTACCAGAAGCAATCTACAGATTCAATGCAATCCCTATTTTAACATAATTTTTTTTACAGACCTTGAAAGGACAATACCCAACTTTATGTGGAAAAACAAAAACCCAGGATAGCTAAAATAATCGTGTACAATAAAAGAGTTTCCTGAGGTATCACCATTCCTGATCTCAAGCTCTTTACAGAGGTATAGTAATAAAAATCAGCATGGTTTTAGTATAAAAACAGACAGGTGGATCAAAGGAATTGAATCGAAGACCCTGACATAAATCCACACCTGATTTTTGACAAAGAAGCAAAAATTACACAATGGAGAAAAGAAAGCATCTTTAACAAATAGTCCTGGTCTAACTGAATGTAAGCAGATAGAAGAATGCAAATAGATCCATATCTATCACCCTACATAAAACTAAAGTTCAACTGGATCAAAGACTTCAACATAAGTCTAGTTACACTGGACTTGATAGAAGAGAAATTGGGAAGTAGCCTTGAACTCACTGGCACAGGAGACAACTTCCTGATTATAACACCAGTGGCATAGACTCTGATAAATGGGACCCCATGAAACTGAAAAGTTTCTGAAAGGCAAAGGATATCATCAATAGGACAAAATGGCAGCCTACAGAATGGGAAAAGATCTTCATTAATCCTCCATCTGACAGAGGGCTGATCTCCAAAATATATAAAGAACTCAAGAAACTAGACAACAAAAATATCCAATTGAAAATAAATGGGGTGCAGATCCAAACAGAATTCTTAACAGAAGAATCTCAAATGTCCAAGAAACCCTTAAAGAAATATACAATATCCTTAGCCATTAGGAGGGAAATGCAAATCAAAATGACTCTCAGAGTGCATCTTACACCTTTCAAAATGGCTAAGATCAAAAACACAAGTGACAGCTCATGCTGGTAAGGATGTGGAGCAAAGTGAGCACTCCTCCAATTCTGGTGGGAGTGAAAACTTGTACAACCACTATGGAAATCACTATGGTGGTCTCTCAAAAAAGTTGAAATCAATCTACCTCAAGATCCAGTGATACCATTCTTGGGTATATACCCAAAGGATGCACAATCATACCAGAAGAACACTTGCTCTACTGTGTTCATAGTAGCTTTATTTGTAATAACCAGAACCTAGAAACAGCTAAAGAATGGATAAAGAAAATGTGCTACATTTACACAGTGAAGTATTATTCAGCTGTTAAAAATAATGACATCAGAAATTTTAAGAAAATGGATGGAAATAGAAAATAATCATCCTGAGTGAGGTAACACAGACCCAGAAAGACAAACATGCTATGTATTCATAAGTGGATGTTAGCTGTAAAGTAAAGGATACTATGCTACAACCCACACCCCCAGAAAGGCTAGGCAACAAATATGTCCCAAGGGTGGGATGAATGGCTCTCCCTGGATGGAGTAGGGGCCTGTAGAGATGGGAACTTGAGGGACTGCGGTGGTGGTCAGAGGAGGAGGAATACTGACAGAGATTACTGAAAAGGGGGTGCCTTTGGGGTCATAAAGAAACCTATACAAGGGAAATTCCATGAATCTACAAGGATGAACTCAGCTAAGACTCCTAGCAATAGTGGATACAAGGCCTGAACTGACCATCTCCTCTGATCAGATCTGTGACTATCCCAATTGTCATCAGACAGCCTTCATCCAGTAACTGATGGAAACAGATGCAGAAATCCACAGCCAAACATGAGACTGAGCTTGAGGAATCCTGCTGAAGAGAGGGAGAAAAGATTGTAGGAGCCAGAGAGGTCAAGGGCATCATAAGAAAGTCCACAGAAATAACTAATCTGGCTCATGGGAACTCACAGAGCCTGAACCAACAACCAGGGAGCCTGCATGTGACAGACCTAAGCTCTCCACATATTCAACAATTGTGTAGCTTAGCCTATTTGTGGGACTCCTAACAACAGGAGCAGGGCCATCCCTGATGCTTTGGCTGGCTCTTAGGACCCTATTCCTCATGCCTTGTCCAACCTAAATACAAGGGGAGGTGCTTAATCTTGCTGCAACTTGATGTGCTATGCTTTGTTGATACCCAAGGGAGGTTTATCCCTTACTGAATACAAACAGAGGAGGAGTAGGGTTTGGGGGGGGGAAGGGATGGGAGGAGAGGAGAGAGAGGAAACTGCAGTCTGAATGTAAAATAAATAATTTTTAAAAAGAATGAAAACTCATTCAGGACAATATGCAGATTATAGTTCTGGCATTTAATGAATACTGTCCTGAGGGCAGCATAGAATAAATAAGTTAACTCCAAGCCCTGCATTTTTGGGGACTGAGACTCAAATTTCAGAAAGTATCTGACCCATGGCTTCAGTATTGGCTAAAGAAAGACAGGTGCCATTGATTGAAAATCCCAGTAATCCTGCAACTGATGATAGATAGTGACTCAAAGGAAAATCCAATGGCTATCTAGCCAAAGAAAAGAGGGATTTGGTGTGTGTGTGTGTGTGTGTGTGTGTGTGTGTGTGTGTGTGTGTGTGTATGCATGTGTGTGCACGTGTGTATAGCGATTTCATTGCCTTACAATATTTAGAATCAATGATTATTAACACAAGTAAATCATTTTTTTTCTGACTCATTGGTTGTGGTTTTTGCTGTATATGCTTATACTTATTATTTGTGTATATGTTTTCCAATGTCATTAAAATGAAGTGTTTTCAGTGCCCTGACACCTGACTGTAGGGTGGGTTTGTTGTGGATTTAATAGTCAAAATAAGTGAGGTACTGTGAAGCCTCAATTTCCATCCCAACCACATATCCAGAAAGGATGGGTCTTTTTCACAAAAAGGGGGAGGTATAAATGGATCCACAGCAACTAAACAGGTGAATCGATTTAAAAGTTGTTCATGTGATCTGGACACAGCTGTGCTAGATTTGTGGACAGTAAAAAGACAGATATACACACACAAAATGGCACTTCCCACACTGAAGAAGTTTGTAATGAATGCATGCATATAGAGATGTCAGAGTTCAAAGAACAAATATGCAATCCAGTTGTTGCAGGAAACTTCACATTCCTCCCTCCTAAAGTTTCCTGAAGAATCCCAGAGATTTCTATTCCTAATGTCACTTTGAAATATTAGATTATGCTACCCCTGGGGTTTCATTTTCACTTTTTATTTCTTTGTCCCAAGCTAGCAACACCCTCCCGGACTGGACACAGCAATCCCCACTCAGACTTCAGAGAGGAATTTCACAGCAAAGAAAAGATGGCGGGTTAAAAAATATATAGTCTATTTATTATTTATTCATTATTCTTACAGCGATCCCAGCTGTTTCAGGCCCTAGCCCAAGAACCATGTATTTTACTTTTCTGCTTTCATTCCTAGCCATTTGGTTTGCACCATGTGATCACACAAAGCAATTCGGCTAGCTCTCTTCAGTGTGGCTCCTGCCTCTGCTGGACACATGCAAGCAATGTCTAGCTGTTAGACTCTACGCCATCTACTTTCCTATCGATCTCAAGCACTGAACCCATATAAGTATTTTTTTCAAAAGTGTCAACCTTGCCACCTATCACGAGAGGCTTACAAAGAGGAGAAATTGCTATGGTTACCTTACATTTCAATAACACTTCCTTCCATTATAAATAGTCTGGAAGGCTCATAAGGGGGCAAAGATTATGGGCTCAACTGATGAGTAGGACTTTGAGGGAAGGACCAGGATTGGAATCATGGAGGCGACTTCAATGCAAGTGCAGATTGTAAATCAAAAACTTCAGGTTAGGAGTCTCTAACCAAGTAAGAATGTTTCTATTTTATACGTCTCCTAAAATGTCATAGATAATTTCTAAATAAGAAAAATATCCATTGAAGTACTGAAAAACAAATGCATATAGTCCCAGTGAAGCAAGTCATGGAGGGCGCGAAGATACTAGCAGGCAGCTACCCCCACGCCATGTTGGTCAGCTACATCTTTTTACACAGCTGAAACGAGCAAAAGAGGACTGTGCTCCCCCTCCAGCTTTTTCTCTCTCTTGCTGCTTCTCTAAAAATAAAAGGGGGGGCAAGAAAATGGATTGAAGTCTCCTTCTTCTGCAGAAAATCCAAATTGCGTTCTCAGCACCAATATTGGCAACAGGCTGACCTGTAACTTTATCTCCAGAGGATCCAAGACTCCCTCTTCTGGCCTCCAGCATTCACACGCTCTGCCTACTCCTGACACACAAGTTTAAAAAACACATTTTTAGATGAAAGAGAAAGAAAGGAAAGAAGGAAGGGAAAGAGGGTGGGAGGGAAGGAGGCAGGGAGGAAGGAGAGGCAAGGGAAAACAAATACAGTGACTTTCTGAGCAGCAGGCTCAAGGGTAGCAGGCATGAACCGTACTGGCTGGCTATGATCGGCTGGGTGAGAGCAGCTACTCCAGCCCTGCTCTCAGAACTGTGGTCTGTCTGAAAGAGCAGTCTTCCATTTCCAAATCAATGGAAACTTGTACATGGAGCATCTTCAGTATGATTGTTGGCATCAGAAAAACAGAGAACCCTAGATAATATGTGGTCTCTCCAAGATCCCAGTGGGAAAACAAGCAACGTGAGTAACTGTGACACATGTCTCCTGCTTCATCAGCTGACGATAAAAGGTTCAAAACTCACTGTAGCCAGAAAACCAGGGGATTTGCAGCTGAACTAAGGAAATTCACTCTGCAACCAATCCTGTTCAACACAGACCTTTGAAGTGTATGGATATACAACCAGCAACTGCCCATCATTTTAAGAAAACCAAGGAAACAAACTCCAAAAGCAGAAGAACTAATTCTTGAAGAAATGGAGTTAACAGTCAAAAGTCAGGAGCTTTCATGTCACAAGATGAACAGATGGCTGTGAGGGACAATCTACTAGAATCCTTGCAAATTAAAAAAAAAAAATCATCAAAATTAAATAACAGATGGCGTAAAGATCAAAATTTACATAACATAAGATGGAAGTAGTAAATTAAAATATGTGGCCAAAGAATTCTCCTAGGGTATAGTAAAAAAATAATGAGTTAAAAATACACACAGAATGGAGACACGAAAGACAGATGCAGGAGGTCCAACACCCAACTAATTGGAGTTCTAGACGAGGAGGAAAATGCTCAGACTCACCAATCGTTAGGGAACCATGAATCAAAACCCCAGAGACACCATTCCATACAGCCTTAGGGTAGCTGGGATGGCTACTGTTTCTAAAAACAAAATCAAAAAGAGAAAATAGGAAGTGTTAGGGAGGGCATAAGGAAATTGTTTCCCTTGGGCATGCTGGGAACATGAGTACCACCATTGAGGACAATGGTGTATTTCTGTCTTCGTAATGGTTATAAGGCTGTGAAGGGACACCATGGCCAAGGCAACTTTTGAAAAAGCCACTTAGTTGGGAGCTAGCTTGCAATTTTAGAGAGTTAGGCCATGGTGGGAAACACAGTGCTAGAGCAGTAGCTGAGAGATGTCTGTCCTGATCCATGGGCAGTGACAAACAGGGGTGAGGGGTGAACACTTGGTCTGACATGGGTTTTTAAAACCTCAAAATCCACCCCCAGTGACACACTTCCTCATCCCCTCCTAATCCTTCCTAAACAGTTCCACCAACTAGGGACCAAGCATTCAAATATACGGGTTTATAGGGGCCTCTCTCATTCAAACCACCACGGTTTCTCAGAAATTAAACAATGCCACGGAACCAGAAATCCCATTTGGATGCATATACATAAAAGAATTAAAGGCAAGGATGCAAGCACTCATTTCATTTTAACCAAAAGGGGCAGAGTCTAAGTGTCCAAAGATGGCTGAATGTGTATTCAAAATGTGGTTATCCATACAATGAAATTAAAAGGATATTTATTTAAATTTAATAAAGAAATAAATATCAGATACATGTTCCAAACATGAATATCTTAAAGAGGTCTGTGAGTTCAAAATGTATCCATGATGACTGAATATATGTAATTCAAGGATGTCCTCCAAGTCCATGCTTTGGCTCTTCCTCTGCACCCCTCATCCATGTACTGGTTCCCTGCTGCTGAGCTGCAAGCCCAACCTCAGGTGGTATAGTCTTAATTGTGACTTTCGATAAGCAGACTTTAGGAAAATCAGTTCCAGTTTTATTAGTTTATCATTTCCCCCTATACATGACATTTTTCATATTCTAAGACAATTCCTAAGGTCACAAAGGTGTGCCTCTGTTGTTTTTTCTAGAAAATTTATAGCCTAGATTTTCACTTTCTGTTTCTGTGGTCTGTCTCTGTCTCTCTGTCTTTCTCTCTGTCTCTCTTCCTCTCTCTCTCTCTCTTACACACACACACACACACACACACACACACACACACACACACCAAAGTATGCTTGCCTCTGTGAAAGCTAAAGGTTGACACTGGATGTCTTTTCCTAGAGTCTGCTGTTTTGTGTTAGACTGGCTGCCCATTGAGTTCCAGTATCCATCCATTGGTCTCTGCCCTACATGCTAGTTTTACAGACACATGAATGCATGCAGCCTGCTCCCACTTTTTAATGTGGGTATTCCAATTCCCAACTAAGACAGGCCTTCATGCTCCCACAGGAGGTGCTCTACCTTCTTGAACCATCTCCCCGGATCTCTATGGTTTCCTTTTTAAGTACATAATTCTTCTGTTAGTTTTGGGTATGTTGTGAGGTATTCATCATGGTTCAGTATTTTTTTATACATGTATATCCAGATGTTCCAACACCATTTATTGATCCCTCAGTCTATTCTGAAAGTAATATACACATCTTGATAACTCTGACTTTATAGACAATTTTATAATCAGATCGTGTAAATTTGCCAGTTTAGGCTCTTTCAAAAGATTGTGTAGTCTATTATTCTAAAATGTTTAGCATTCTTTATGCATTTGAGTCTCAACTTGGCAATTTCTACACAACGCATGCTGGTATCTTATAAGGAAATTACATTAAATCTGTATACTATTTAAAGAAAGTGGAACTATTTTTTCTCCTTCCTTCTGTCAGAGCTATCCATGCCCTAATTCTTGGGACTTATAAATACGCTAGGGTATATGGCAAAGAACAAATTCAGCTTGTTACTCAGCTGGCTTTGAAACATGGAGGTTGACCTGGCTCTTCTGGTTGGGCTCAGGGTTGACATTTAGGTTCCTTAAATGTAGAAAAAGTTGAGAAAAGAGGAAGTCAGAATGATACAATACAATACCAAAGGAACTTGGCTGTCACTGGCTTTGAAGGTGGAGAGCTACTTGTGAAAGAGTGGGTGGTCTATGAGAGCTGGGAAAGGTAAAGAAACTGATTCCTCCCCAGAGACACAGATGGAATGCAGTCCTGGTCTGATGAGGCCCAGATCAGAATTCCAATCTACAGAGCTGTAAGATAATAAATTTGTGTTATTTCAAATCTCTAAGTTTGTGGTGATTTGTCATGGCAGTCATGGGAACTGACATAATTGATATCTTGGTGATATTGAAATTTCCAATCTATGACCATGGTGTGGCTCTCCATTTATTTAGGTGTTACCCGATTCCTCTCTGCAGTGTTTTATAGCTGTCAGGATAGCAGTCTTGTGTATCTTTATTAACTTCATTCCTAGGTATTTCGGATTTCCTGATGCATAGCATAGATCTGCATGTTTGAAACAGAAGTCACCCAAGGTACAAGCTGGAAGAAACTACTTCAGTATCACTTTGATAAATTGCTAGAGCTGAGTGTGAACCAACATGAGCAATTCCTGGGAACCATAGTCTGAGAGGGACCCTACACCTTGGTAGATGCCGTCTCCTGGAACTCTAACAGTGGAAAACTGAGAAACACCTCCTGATGGCTGTGATGGGGAGAGAGCGGGAACAATTGCTGTGAAATACATCCAGAGGTTTCCCTGCAATGATGGGCTATTAGCCAGGGAAGAGTCTTTTCCAGGACGATTGACCACCACTACAGAGGTTCTAGTATCACAATAGTGGACCACAGCTAAAATAGTGTAACATACAATTCTCCTTGAAAAGAAACATTTATGATCACCTAAAGTCAAGGTGAGAAAGAAAAACAAAAATACAAGAATTGCTACACTTCCAGAAAACGTTAAATGATTCAAATGCTAGATTGTCACAGATTCTCGGGGTAATATCCTAGTTACCCACTTCTGTAACCTAATAGGGTGTGTCTAACTTTTCTCAGATCAACTGTGGGAGGAGAGAGAAAACAAAACTATCACTCCCCACCTACAGATTCATGTTGTCTTCAAGGACCTTTCATGCTACAGGTTGTGATGCTGACTGTTGTGATGCTGACCTTCCACCATTTTCAATAGCACAGCTGGCCCTTCCTCAAAGAAATCTATCAAGTTTGCATAGATCTTCTCAGCCTGCCAGCATCCAGATTTGGGATTTACTCTGGAAGCTTCTGGAACTACTATTCATCTGTGAAGGAGCTCTGTGTAAGACATTCACTCATCAGGGTTTCCTTGTGCCTACCACTCTCCTGCCATTCCCTTGGAGTAACTTTCACATGGTTTGAACTTTTCTGGTATTATCTTGATAATAAGTCATCTGAGTCTTTTGAATCTTAACTCTCTCCTCTTGGATTGTTTGTATTATTCTCTTCCTTACCAGGTCCACTCATACTCAGTGTGTTCCAATTTGTTCTCTGTTGCTGTGATAAAGACCATGACCAAGGGCAAATTGGAGAGGAAAGGGTTCATTTCAGCTTATATTTCCAGTTCATCCCTGAGGGAAGTCAGGGCAGGAACTATGGACAAACATTCTCTCTCTCTTTCTCTCTCTCTCTCTCTCTCTGTCTCTCTCTCATATATAAATATATATTCTTGCTTTCATATACATGCATATATATGTACATACATACATACATACATACATACATACATACATACATACATACATACATGTCTTCTTGCATTCTTATACAGGCCAGGCCCACTTGCCTAAGCATAGTGCTGCTCACAATGGGCTGGGCCAGCCCACACTAATCATCAAAAGACAATTTCTCACAGACATGGCCATAGGTCAGTCTGATCAAGACAATCCTTAATTGGAGCTGAAGTCTTTCTAATTGACTCTAGGTTGTATCAGGTTGACAATACTAACCAGCATGCAGTGTTGACACCTTAGCTTGCTTTTGGACACACAACTCCTAATTGCTTTCATTATTCAATAGTTTGCTTAAGTGTTCTTGCCTTGAACCATTTACTATTTCCTTTAAAACTTTGTCTTAACAGGTCAAATGAAAGATTTGTGGCTCTTACACCCCAGCCAGTGTATAATTATAGGAATAGACCATCTTTGGGGTCCAAGAAGCTTCTCAATTTCTTTAATGCTGTTGGCAATATGTTTACTCCCTTCATGTACTGCCTTCCTAGTTCTCTACTGATCAATCAAAATCGAAACATCTAAGGACTTTCATTTCCTAATTATTTTATGTTGAAGCTACAAGTTTAAAAAAAGCATAACTTAGTTTCTTGGCCATTTCCATGGGATTGGAATGAGCCATTTCCATGCTCAGTGTGGGCTGTGTGCTAACAATGCTTTTGTGTGGTTTGTCTAAACTGCTTTGGGATTTAGGCCAAAAGTGTGGCCATGGCACTTCTGATGTCACCTTTGAAACTGGCAGGAAAATATAAGCGGTTCCTCCTTCAGAATCATTTAAAATTAACATAGTGAACAGTTTAGTTATGCATGGCTACAAGGAAAAAAATACCCATGTGACTAGGACTAATTAAAGAGAGGGTTATTGTGAAGACAATAAAGCATCCCAAGGAACCTAGTTTTGGCAAGGACAGGGGAATTTTGCAGAATCAGGATGTTACCAATACTCTCTTTCTGCTCCTACTTCTCTTCTGTCTTTGTCCTGCTGGCCCCAAGACCCCTGGTCTCTGCTACATCTGCCCACTCTTTTGTCTTGGAGAGCACACACCTTTCAAGTACAGCTAGCTCTGATTACAGGTGCTCTTTCACCCTGTGTACCTGGAACCAGGAAAGAAAATGGGAGATGAGGGTGAGATTTCAGCTTTGGTCTAATCAGCTCCTAGTGTTGAGTAGACAAGGACATAGTATTCCAGTTGCCAGCTAATGCCAAGTGTGCCCTTACATGAGGGGATATGAGCCTTAAGAGACAGCTGGACATAATGGCACTCATCTCTAATACAAGGTTTAGGCAAGCTGTCTTACCTACTATTGTTATTAGCAAGTATCAATAGTGGCCTAATCCTTGGTTTTGTAAAGTAGGACAGAGTTACCTATGAGTAGACCACTCATCTCTCCCCTGCCTATTAAGAGAAAGGTAATTTTCATATATTCTGGTTTATTTCTTCTACACTGTTAATTGTGTGGATATTGTGGAAGTAGGTTCCTTTCTTCTATAAAAGCTGTGTCTCCCTCTTTTTTTAATTCTTTTTCTCTTTTAAGATTTTTAAATTTTATGTGTGTGGGTGTTTTGCATGCATTGTGTATGTGCACTGTGTGTATTCTTGATGCCTACAGAGGTCAGAAGAAGGTGTCAGAGCCCCAGGAACTAGAGTTATAGAAGGGTGTGAACCACCATGTGGGAGATGGGAATCAAATTCAGGTCCTCTGCAAGAACAATGAGAAATCTTAGCTATTTCTCCAGCCCCTCTTTTCATTTTTAAAAGGAGGGGGACCTGAGTAAATGCAGTGCCCACTACCATAAATTATACACTGAAGTTTCCCACATTTGCAAACTGCCAGGGTCAGGACAGGCAGACCACACTGAATGGGTCTCACGCTTTGGGAAGTGGCATCTCTATTTCCGATGTGTCTCCAGTGCCTCAGAAGGGTACTTGGTGAAGCCAGAAAGATCACTACCTACAACTGAATTTATTCTTCACTTTTGGTCATAGTGTTTGAAACGAGCTTGATGTCTTTCCCCAGACTTTCTCAGGTAATTATCATAATTCTTTATGAATCTTAGAGAAATGATAAGTCTTACCTTTATAGGCTCTCTTCTTGTTAACGTGACATTTCAGTCACTTACTGAACCTATGGGATTGATTTTTTTTCTCCCCATTAGAAGTAAAATCCTCACATTTTAAAATCTAGAAAGGGACTAAAGAGACTTTAGCTCCTAAATGCAATACCTTTGTAATTTCCTTTCAGTGTTAATAAATTACCATAAAATTATCAAAGAATACCTTTCTCTCTTTCTCTCTCTCTCTCCCTCTCTCACTCTCCCTCTCTTAAATATAATCATAAAAGTCATTCTACAGTTTGCTCCTAACACAAAAACTTCAATGGTCTGTCTATACACTACCCACTAGTAATTTCCTACAGCTACTGGTTAATCCCAGGCTGGTGATCCACTGCCCCCCCCAGCCTACCTGGGCCATTTCTCCCATTACAAATTAGTGTGTGGCCAAGGGGAGTCAACTGCTCTAAATACCAACTTAGAGAGCACACAATTAGAAAGGCATGGCTGCTGGGAAAAGAAGCTAATTGAATGCAGTACCAAACTAAAGAGCAATGCGTTTTCTCCTGATCAGCTGTGGGATTGTCTGCATCTTGGCTCCCTGTACTGTCGCGGGTGACTGGGGGCTGCAGACTAACAGTAGTTCCTAAAGCCAAGGAAATCCATTCTCCTCAGTTTACTCCATTGCATATCCTAAGCACCACAGAAAGAAGACTCACATTTATTTCCTCAAACCTTTAGGTTATCGAAAATGTCTTAAAAGTATAAAACTAATTTAATATCACTGAAAAGACAGAGTCTCCCATAAGAGACAATATCATCCTGGCTTTTCCATGAATCCCAGATCGAACTCTATTCAGAAAAGTGGGCTGCAGTTCAAAGCGAAGAGGGAAAGTAAATACGCTTGCATAGGTTCCGTAATTGCTCATACCATGGCTGTTCTCAGTTCCTTGGTGAAAGAATTCACTTTGATCAACTTCAAAGCTTCCAATTACCTCGGGATAAGAATTACAGACATCAATTTATGATCATAATTTAGAGCTCTGAGTATTTAAATGTAATACTATACAACAAATGAGAATAATTAATATGGACACCACATATTTATAGCACTTCCATTTCGGAAGGCAATACAACATACATCACTGAGTTCAACTTATAATCCCTCCTTTGTCAGGATCTCGTCTTATCTCATGAGGATGACCTAAGAATGTGTGGTGGTTCAGGATGTGAGGACCCATTTGGCCAACCCTGCTGACAGTCCCTTCTTCCCCCACCGATCTGATGACCTCCCCAAAGAGCCTCTTGGACCACATCTCTCCTGTCCCTTACCACCTTCCCTGGAGGTAAGATCTGGACTTCTTTTAACAGCCAATTTGCTCCATCATTATAATCTTATTTCTTCCTCAGCTCCCCTCCACACACACTATTTTTGTCAAAATGGCTGGGTCACACCCTATGTGGCCACTGACTGTATCATTTCTTTTTGTCAAAAATCCCCCTCCCACCTCAATCTGTTGAATCTATTCAATTCTGAATAGCTCCAAATCAATATGTCTTGAGTATTCCAAGGCTTATAGATCAGTATGCTTAAAGAATTTTCTAATGTTCTGCTTTTGTTTTTTTCCTCCATTTAACCCCTTTTAACTTGAAATCAACCATGCTGAATGATCCAACCGCCACTCCTCTATTTGCTTTTCGTCTGCTTTGTTTTGGGGTAGTGTTTCTAGCTCTTTAGCACATTTTATTATTTTCTTTTTTCCTTGATGAATTGAAGGTTTTCCAGTGCTTTTTATTAGCACAGAATGTGCCATAGCCTAAGACACATGGAAGCTGCTCTTCTACCTCTGTCTGTCCCTATAAATCTTATGAGATTAAGCATCACCTGTGTATAACTACATGGTGCTCATTCTGTTGTGTAGAACATTTTTCACTGATGTATGTTTTAAATATCCCAATATCTACTCAGTGAGTTATTTGTTCAATGTATAGCTCCACCACTGCTTGTGAGACCTTAGGCAAGTCAGTTTCCTCTCACATGTAAAGTGGGGATATTAATAATAGCATCCAATGGTGAGGCTATCTTGAAGATTAATGGTTTAACATGCAAAGCTCTTTGACACATTTGATGTGCACATAACTATTAATAATCTTAGAGTTGTCTTGTAGAAAAGTGGGTAAGAACTCCAAAGTATAGAGATTTGCTATTGTGCAGGTGCCAAGATAACCAAGGAAAGAAAGCTATATAGATTTTGAAAACTTGATTCTGCCTGTACATTTCTCTGAAAAATGTTATTGGCACTTTTGTGAGGATCCAGCAGTGATGATTTCTATTCAAAGATGAAGCAGCTCTGAACTCAATGAGGCTGTTTTCAGGGAATCAAGGGTTGTGCATTCTAGAAAAGGTTTCATTGTCATGCCTACCAAAGTCGGGTGGTGAAGGCTCTCTTGTAGTTTTTTTCTCATACCAATGCTTGCAAAATGAACATTTCATTAACCAACTATGGCTGCTACTGTATCTGCTTATTTTCTCTCTGTTGCATAAAGTACAAGTAGTCAGGACGTGAGGCCGATACTGAACAGTCCATTTGCACTCATTGGTCCATCCTTCATATGATCAAAGGGTATGAGCATCTTCATTTCACTTCAGATTTTACCAAACATACCCATGAATTAGAATTCAAAATGACTGCACTACAGCAAACTAGATTAACCTAGCCAGCTTGTGTTACTGGCAATAGTTTGTCTTTGTTCTAAGATAAACACACTGTCCTAAAATTTGATATAGACGTCTTTTTAAAAATGTGATGAATCCTGGGTAGTAAGCAGCAGCCCAGAGACATTACTTACTGAAATGGATGCTGCCATATAATGTATCTTACCGAATCACCTGTATCTCCCATTTGATTATTGGATGCATAAATCCAATCAGAAATATCACCTATCGAACTGAAAACAGTAAATGTACAAACCCAAATGGATCACCTAGCAAGTCATAAATACTGCCACAACATTTACTCATTGGCACTCCATTACACTGAGTTATGGGGAGAACAGTTAACTTTTTGGTGGCCTGGAAAATAGGCAGTAGTATTCTTTTAGACAGGGTTCTGTACCATTAGCCATAGGGAACCATACTGGTTTCATGCTGCCAAGGTGCATTCCAAGTCGTGCAGGATGGAGAGTCTCCTTCATCCTCCCCTTCCTGCCTCTGCTGAAGCCAGTGACCTCCAGAAGTGGCCACAAATCAGCTTGTCTGCTGCATTTACAACAATTGAACGGCATCGGAAAGCAAGCCTGCATGCTGGAGAACATTAGGCGGCTGGTGGTGTTCATGAGAATATAAAGTTGAACCCTTGTTAATATGCTGTTCTCACTTTGCTTCTGAGAGCAAGTGGAATTTGGGGTTACCAGGAAAAGACAGCACTATCTCATGGGGAGGCAACGTGAATTGCCTGCTTTTGTTTAACCTTCCAGTGGCTGGTTAAGGCCTGTATTGCTTTTCCTCTCAGTGTGCCCAATCATGCATGCTTCCCTCTGTGCTCTGTGTACACTTCCATGTAATGTCACCAAGCATCATACATATATGTAGACACCTTGATTTCAAAAATGCCATGCCATTTTCTCCATTCTCACATTCCTATCAATCAGATTGGGTTCCTCATTTTAATTTGAAAGTCAAGGTCATCGGTAGACCCATATGTCTTCCTCCTTCCCCATGGACTCTATCTTCATTCCCCTGCCATTAATTGTGGCAGATACTTCAGGACATTGATAGTCTCTGTGTGATCCCTATGTTAGTTCACATTTTTCTTGTTGCAAGTGCTAGGGGGGGATTTCTTGCTAAGTTAAGTAAAAGATGCATTTATTGAAGGGAAGCAGAGGCATCCTGCAGAAACAAGGATGAGGGGAGCAGCCAGCAAAGCCTCAGAGCCAGGAGTGATCAGGGTGGTGACAGGGATGCTGATCATCTCCAAGTGATACCTACAATACATGCCTCAATCAAAAGTCTGAACTGGACATTGTGGAGGGAATCTGATTGCTTGCTTAAATCAGGTGTCCAAAGCACAGGGTAAGACATGGCCACAGAGGATCTCTCCTTAGTTTCACTGGTGACAGGAGACATTAACTCTCTCTGTGTCTGTTGTTTTGAACAGACCATGAATGGAAAGCATTTTCTTCACATTTTGCCATGATACTTTCAGCAATGGGTGCAGTTGGTTTCTCTTTGTCCCCCAAAAGGCATGTTCTTAAGTCCAAGTATTTGTGTGGCTTCAAAAACATCAGGAAGCTCTTGTCTTGAAATTGTAGAGAAAATGCAAAGACAAAAATTGTGTTTGGGGTATAAAATGCCCCTAAAGGCTCATGTGGTGAATGTACAATCCTCAACACGAGGTTCAGAGGTAAGGCTTTAGTGAAGGGATTGGATGATAAGGACCCAAACCTCTCCATTGGACTAATCTATGAACAGGCCCTCATTGAGAAATTATTGGGAGTTGATGGGAATTGGGATTCATGTCTTCATTGGAGGAAAGAAGTCACTTGGAGTGTGATTTTAAAGGGTGTGTCATGTCCTGGCTACTTCTCCCAGCTCTCTGCTTCCTGGATTCCCTTTACACAAGGTATTCCTGCCTCTGTATAGCCTTAAGACAATGGAGCAAATCACACTCTGAAACACTCAGAACTGTCATCCAGTAACTCCTCCTCTTCTAAGATGTTTTCCTAAGGTATTTGGTGACAGTGATGAAACAGTCTGACTTGCCACTGTCTCTCAGTGGGCTAAAATATACCTATGCATGTGACAGCAAAGTTTTGAAAAGGAAAGCTTCTATAGCCAAGAAAGATAGATCCATTTCAGAAAGGATATAATTTAGGATGAAAGAAAAAAAGGTGCTTTTAAAATGCCAACTGGTTAGTTTACAGCCTCTATCAGCACCACGGAGATGGAGAAAGGAGACGTCAGAAAAGTCAAATAGCAGATTTACTATCTGCAAAAGATTAACAGCTCCGCTGGGCCAGGATGAGAATGGAGGGAGTACAGAGCAAAATGTTCCCCTCGGACTCACACTGATGATAAGAGCCTGGATGAGCAGACTGACCAGCTTCTTTTTGCTATCCATTATGACTGAGTCTCATCAGGTGGAGGAGGTATGTGAGGACCCAGATTGGCTGGGGTTCCTTCTTTACAAATGGAAACATCCAGATTACTTCTTCTGGTCAATATTAGAGATGGCACTGATCAACTGTCTCCTAAAGTATTTATTCAAGTCTCCCTTTATGTAGAAGACGATGTCAAAATATTCAGAAGCTGGACTTTGGTGAAGGCAAGCATCAGTAGAGTTGGTAAGACCAAACCCAGGGTGGCAGTTTAATAAGAATGGTCCCCATAGGCCCATATATTTGAATGCCTAGTCATCAGTGCATGGACCTATTTGAGAAAGATTAGAAGTACTAGAAGGTGTGACCTTGTTGTAGGAAGTGTGTCATCAGGGGTGAGCTTTGTGGTTTCAGAAGCCCACACCAGATTTATTGTCACTCTCCTGGCCTGCAGATCAGGATGTAGCTCTCAGCTCCTGCACCAATCCATGCATGTTTCCTACTGTGATAATTAATAATGGACTAAATCTCTGAAATCATAAGCAAGGTCCTAATTAAATGCTTTCTTTTATAAGAGTTACCTTGGTCATTGTGTCTCTTCACAACAATTGGGCAGTGACTAACAGGAAAGAAATATTTGGCCAAGATTGGAGGCAAGCCAGGGGTTAAGAATTGATCATAGTACAACTGCCTCACACATCCAGCTTCAAGGCCATTGACTGAAGTAATCTGAGGAGGTTATAAATACATGACAACTCTAGAGCTAAGTAGAACAAAAATTAACAAGCAAAGGTCTTTCTAAAGTCATAAATCCTGAAATCACTTTCTTTATTAATGCCCTATGAAAAAATCTCAATCCCATCTAGTTTCTAGCAACCAGGTATCTGTACTCCAATATCAAGTCCATCTTTCCTTCTACCAATGACCTTGGGATAAGTAGTCTTTCTCCCACTCTGCTTCTGACTTTGAGAGTTATTATATCCTGTCTTCATCAGGTGTTTCTAAATGCCACCAGACACGTCACCTTTTAAAGCAAGTGTTTGATAGTGCCTCCTTTACTATTTTCTGATTAAAGTCACACACACACAGATGGCATGCCTTGCCTTCACATGTAATATATTTTAAAGCAATACAATGTCATAACTTTTGTTTAAGGAAGAAATAAAATGTAGGAAATTTATAGCAAATAACAATGCATTCTAGGATCCAAACATGACAGCATTTGAAGACAGAGTGAAGTCAAAAGTCTGAATCAGTAAGTAAAACTACAAAGATTTCTCCAGCTGAATGCATCAATTGACAGAGTGGTAGTGCTAGCAAATCCAGGAACCCACATGCCTAGGAAGTGTGGCCTTGTTGGAGGAAGGTTATCACTTGGGGTGGATTTTGAGGTTGCAAAAGTCTACACCAGGCCCAATGTTGTTCTCTTGGTCTGGGGATTAGGGTGCAGTTCTTAGCTACTGCTCTAGCACCATGAGTTCCACCATATTCCTGCCATAATTATAACGGACCAGACCTTTGGAACTGTGAGCCAGACCCCAGTAAACACTTCTTTGTATGAGAGCTGCTGTGGTCATGGTGTCTCTTCACAGCAATAGAACAGTGACTAAGATACATGGCTAACAAATTTTGGTTAACTCTCAACAAAGTAAAAACAATCTTCTCTCTATATTACATGCATGGAAAACTGCATACATTTAAGCTATATTTAACATTGATTATGTTTATATAGACTTGGAGTTGGGTTTCAAGCCTAGATCATGACAAACAGCTTTTTCACTGAAATAGATGTCTTTGGGGACATGATCATCTCAATAGATGCTGAAAAAGTCTTTTAAAAGTCCAACATGTCTTGATGATAAAAGTCACAGAGACTTTGACTAGAAGGCGCATACCCAGCATAATAGAAGCTGTATATGAGAAATGCACAGCCAACACCATCTTAAATGGAGAAGACCTTGCAGCAACCTCGCTAAAGACAGGAAGAAAACAGTTGCCCACTCTCCCCATTCCTTTTCAATATTGTTTGAAATACTAGCTGAAGCAATAAGGCAAAAGGAGGAAATTAAAATGATACAAATAGGAAAATAGCTCAAGCTATCCCCATTTGCAGATGGCAGAATAGTATACATTAGAGATTTCCAAAATTTTACCAAAGAACCTCCAGAAATGATGAACAAATTAAACAATGTGTCAGGATACAGAATTAATTTCTCCAAATCAATAGATTTTATAAATGCCAATGACAGAGAATGCAAATGAGATCCTGTACTTATTCCTGTTCACAATATCCACAAAAAATACATAAAATATCTAGTAATGAACTTAACCAAGGATGTTGAAGACCTCTATAATAAAAACAAACTCTCTCAAAGAGAGAGAGAGAGAGACTCACATTAGAAAATGGAAAGATAACCCATGCTCATTGATTAGTAGAATTAATATTGTAAAAAGGATTCTTTTACCAAAATCTACTTACAGATCCAATGCAATCCCAATCAAAATCTCTGTCTTATTCTTCACAGAAGTAGAAAAAAGAAAACTATCTTAAAGTGAATATTAATTAACCCCCAAAAAACGATCTGTGCCAGTCAAAGAAATTCTAGCAAAAAGAATAATGCTGGAGGGATATATTAAAAGGTCATAACTATTTAAAAAAAAACATGGTGTTGGCACCAAAATAAATGTGTAGATCAATGGAATAAACTTGAAGACACAAACATGAGTATACATAACTTAAATCATTTAATATTTGACAGAAATGCCAAAACCATATGCTAGGGAAAAGAAAGCATCTTCAGCAAATGGCACTGGGAAAATTGGATGTACACATGCCAAAGAGTAACATTAGCCCTGTATCTATTGTCTTGTGCACAAAATTATTTCCAAATGGGACCAGAGACCTAAATATGAAACATGAAACTGCTAGGAGAAAACCAACCATACCACTCTTTGGCATATGCCCAAAAGAACCAACATCTTACACCACTCAGCGATACAGGCTCATCTGTGTTCATTGTTACTCTGTTCACAAGTTCGGAAACAGAAATGATCCAAATGCCATTCAACTGACAAACGGGTAATGAAAATATGGTACATGTACACTATAGAATGCTATTCAAATGTAAATGAAAAAGAAATCATGAACATTGCAGGTAAATTGATGGAGCTGGAAAGGATCCTATGTATGATATAACCTAGACCCAGAAAGAAAGACTTCATGTTCTTTTTCAATTTGGGCTTCTAGCTCCAAATCTTCAGATGTGAGAACATATTCTACAGTAACTACAGAACAGGAATATAAAACGAGATCACTGCTGGTGGGCAGGGTAGAGAGAGGAATATCAGGGTACAAGTGACCTAATCAAAGAAAAGACAGGGGTCTCTAGAGTGGAGAAAATGAGAAAAATAAACAAAAAGGACAGCGAAGGGTAAAATGGGCAATGGAGGAATATAAAGAAGTCTGAAAAAGTCAAAAGGAATTAAACTATCAACTATCTAAAAACAACATATAATGCATGTAATTTTGTATATAAATATGCACAATTTAAATAGAAATTTCCCATAGACAAGGCTCCCTCTAGCAGTCCAAGAGTATCCAACAAAAACTGGAAATCAAGCCTACTACCCAGGTCTAGTGAAGTCATGGATTTCAGAGGAGAACTTACAACCACCACTTTACTAAATAGGCACACCCCCCAAATATACTCTAAACATTTGTCTTTATACTCAAAGATAAGGGTGGCCCTCACCCCTTATCAGGAAAATTTCTCTTTGCAACACACAGAGACAATTGCTGGAAACCACAACCAACCAGAGTAGACTTGTAGCTCCCAGTCCCAGTAGATACATCTACAATACAACTCTTGTACGTAAGTCTCAGGGCTCATTGAGAAAGAGGGGACTTAAAGATTGCAAAACTATCTTTACAAAAAAAAAATCCATTCTATCAAAGAATTCTCATGTTGAGATTGTGTCTCCTAGGAATGTCAGAAGCTACATTCATAAAGTCTCACCAAATGACTGCCAAAATTTAAGCTGAACAAGACCTCAACCTACACAAGAATTATAGGAAACCAAGAAATGCTGAGTGGAAGTGATATCAGTACCAAACAAACAGCTTTTTTTTTTTTTGTCTTTTTGGGTTTTTTTTTTTTGTTTTTTAACCAAAATCCAAAAATAGTACATAATCACTCATTGGAGTTACCTTGTCTTCCTAATCAGCCACTAACATGCCATCCAGTGTTAATGTGTCACACATGTCGTGTCTGTCCTCTCAAAATATGTCATTTCTGCAAAACATTGTTTCTCACTTGGACATGACTAAGTAGTAGTGTTTATCTAATGTATCTTATGTTTCCTTACAGTAGCTGATAAAAGGCCATGGACTATTAAATACTTCCAGGAAGCAATGATCTGGTGGTTAATCTAATTGTTGGCTTTATGTGGTTTGAAATGACCATGGAAACACATTTCTGGACAAGTCTTGAGGAAGTTTCTTGATTGAGTTAAATTGGGGTAAGAAGACTGACCCTAATTGTGGGTGACATCAACCTATGGGCTGGGATCTTGGACAGAATACAAGAAGAAAGTTGTCTGAGTACAATCATTCATCACTCTCTGATTCCTGACTGTGGATCCACGTGACCTCTGCTTCATAGCTGCCATGTTCCCCCACCAGGTGTGGATCCATGTGACCCCTGCTTTATAATGCTATGCCTTTTGTACCAGGATGGACTTCATCCTTTCAAACAATAAGCTGAAACCAAACCCTCCCTTTCTGAAGTTGCTTTTTGTAAGTTGTTGTGTCACAGAAGTGAGGAAAGTAAGCAATACCAATGAATAACAGTGGGTGGGAGAACCAGGGAATAAAACCAGGTCCTTCTCAGGACCATCCGCTGTCTCTAAAATGGAAAGTATGGCAACACGTGCCTAGGTAGATTGAACACTGCTGTAAATGTGTAAATGTGATTTCCATTCTCCTAATAATTGAGAGTGTTTGTTTGCTTTCCTCTTTTCCTGCATCACACTGATACATGGTGTGTGTGTGTGTGTGTGTGTGTGTGTGTGTGTGTGTGTGTGTGTGTGTATGTAGAAGGCATGGAGAGCATTTATCCTTGTAGCTCATAGACAGCCAGCACATGGGGAGCTATTCCTTGAAAAGTGGTAACTGAGAAATCTTCCTTGTGGTTCCTCAATGCTCTGGGACCTCAGTTAGACAACAAAATCCTGCACATTGAATCTGAGCTCACAGTAAGATGTGTTTTTGAAGGGGAGGGTGGGCTTTGAGAGGTCACCACCAGTGTTAGAGTAGAAATTTTAATAATAAAGCTGTATGGGGGCCACCCACACTTTTGTAAATAACTCCTTATCCATGCTCCTGTATGTACACTCAATAGATTCATTGGTTCATCAAAATGGACTTGTTTTTAGGAATGTGTTGTCTTTTTTTAATGTGTGTAGGTGTTTGCTCCCCTGTATATCTGTACACCAAATGCATGGAGTACCCTTGGAGGCCAGAAGAGGGTGCCTGATCTCCTGGAATTGGAGTTAACAGATGATTGTGAGCCATGTGTGCTGGGGGTGCAACCCCGTCCCCTGGAAGAGCATCAAGTGTTCTTAATCGCTGGCCTCCAGGTTGTTAGTGTTTTCCTGGTAAAGGAAGAAACTGGCTTGTTACACAGGATAGACACATTGCCACAGTAAGTGGACAGCCCAATCAGAGGGAACTCCCTGTGAGAACCACATAAGGCTTCGTCTTCTCACTCTCTGGAGACATCTAAGGTGCCAGTTTAACTCGAGAAACAGCCCCTCTGACTGGTGATGTTGTTGGGTTTTTCTTTGTTTGATTGTTTGTTTGTTTTGCTTTTTTTTTTTTTTTTTTGACTAGTGATGTATTTAATGCATGTAACTTTCACACAGTGGGTCTCCAAATTTTCTTGAGTTATCAGATTCATAAACCACCTGAGAAAAAGGCTCTTCGTAATCCAGTACACACACATGACAGTTTTAGCAGTTTCTCTAACTTTAATTTTTATATCTGGTCTCTGAAATCTTTGGTAATGAATCATTTGTGCTCTGTAGGAGCTTGGGGATGTTAGCAAATTACTTGCTTTTTAGTTGACCCCTCTGCATTTCTCCCCATTATCCTGGCCAACTGCAAGGTACATGTGATTAAGTATCATTAGCCAACCAGACCTAAATAAGCCACACAAATAGACATGCCAACCTTTGACCAGGAACAGGTCTCAGGCACTGTCAAAAACAGTGCTGGGGCTTCACATTTCTGTTCTCTAACTAGATGAGGCTATGTGTAGCAACCAGACACTGAAAAGGGAATTAGATGCTGGGGTTCCCACCCAGATCCTTCCTTCTACTTGCTGGGGGATCTTGGAATTATCTTGTCTCACTAAGCCTGCCTTTTCCAGTCTGCAGATGAAATGGTGGAACCTGCCCTGCATTTCCTCCAAGGCTAAATGTGAGGAAAAGCAAGGTAGCACTTCTCAAGGGCTCATGAGAGAGCAGGGAAGTCTGCCCAGGTCAGCATGAGCAGAGCAGGTGCTGCCCATCCCCGAGGCTCGGCTTTTGCATGGTGATATGCTGACTCACGGTAGGGATGTGGTGATACCGCAACAACCGCGGTGCTTACCCTGGAGAAAGGATGCAAAAGGCCTTGGCACAAGGCGCTCATGGTGCTCTGGCTGCGGAAGCACTTCCCTCCCACCCAGCCCCTGAGCAGGCTGTGGAGGGATTCCTCAGCGTGCATTGTGTACACTAGTCACATCGGGCCTGAAAACAGCAGTTCTACACCTGCAGGATGTACCTGGACCCAAAGGCCTGCTGTGCTCCTTTTATACCAGTAATAAATGATTGTGACACCCAGGGCAGGAAGACAAATGAAAATCCACATGCTCTTTCTTCTCAGTATGGGAAAATATTAAGAGAGGTAACATATTGTAGCCTTGTATCTTGAGATTTACCTTCACGTCAACTTGGGAAGTCATTTCCAATTTAGGGACTTCTCAGAATTCTCCATCTCCCTTTCGATGTGGTGGCTCATGGCCCATCTTTTCTACTCTGTCCCACACCACAAGAAGCTCACATGTTGGACGCCTCTTTTGCCAGGTTCATGCTCTACCCATATAGCCCCACAAACATGTGCCTTCTTTTGTGACTGGTCACCCTGGAAAGTACATAGTGGTGAGGTACATTCCAAATACCTGCCCTGGAAAAGGATCGACACCGCTGGGCAGAGGCTTCCAACATTCTGCACAGTGGAGTGTGGCTCCAAAAGAGGGACAGGGGACCAGAGACTGTGTATCCTCCATGCTGCCAGCTCCTTCGCTCTGACAGGATTCCAAAGACCATAGCTCTCAGATTCTCCACTCTCCTTCCAGCTTCAAAGGCAAGCCAAGACCACACGAAGAAGTTGAAGACTAGGAGTGACAATAAAAGATATTTTTAAATGAGCACGATGTATGTGCCATCCAATCACCCAACCATTCTACAAATAAAGACAGACAGGTTTAGGAACAACAGCCACGGCTATAACCCACCTGTAACTGACCTTGCTTTGAATCTGTTATTTATCTTTAGCAACTCCCCCTCCCTGCTATAGTGGCAATGCTCACGTGACCTCCATGCCTCAGGTAACTTACTGGGATTGAAACCCTTCTCTGGCCCAAGTGTCTTTGGCTGGAGCAGTCCCACAAATTCATTCACATTCTTCCCAGTTTCTGTCCTACCAGTGTTTACCAATAGAACCCTCCATTGATAAATATTTTCTACAGCAGTGTTACTCTGACCCAATGGGTGTCTTATACGGCTGCTGGCTCCTCATTCCCTAGCAAGATCGAGGTACCCTGGAATTCTTCCAGTACTTCCAGCCCTGGTCACCAGGCAGCAACTGGGCCTGCTGGACTGAGATAGACAGGGGCAAAGAGCAATGGGAAGTCAGGCTCTGGTGGAAGTAGAGCCTACACTGGGGCCTCTGCCCTTCCAGTCTTCAGCCTTGACGTTCACCGTGCTCAGCTTTTGTGACCAGAAGCTTCTGAATTCCAATACTCTCACCTGGAACCCTACATCTGGCAGCTGCTGATCCTCTCCTGATCATCAAACCTGGCTTACCCTTCTCCTCCACACTTCTAGAAGATGTTATCCTCTGGCTTCATTTAGTCCATAGGATGTACCCTTGGAACATCTGGCCAGTCATCTTCCAGTCCTAGCTCAGATGATTTTCTACACACACACACACACACACACACACACACACACACACACACACACACTCATACATACATATACACATATACATGCTCATACACAGTATACACACCCGCACACACCCGCACACACACACACACACACACACACACACATACACACACACACACATACACACATACACACACACACACATGCACTCATACATACATATACACATATACATGCTCATACACAGTATACACACACACACACACACACACACACACACACACACACACACACGGCAGACAAACCCCTATACCCCATTTAGTGACATAAGACATATGGAGCATTCTGGGTTGCAGCAGCCCAACAGAAGCTCACATACCACTCGTCTAAATATTTTAAAGGTATACATTCATCCAGGATAATGTTAAATAAAACATGTCCTACTCTTTCACTTTGACAAATACGCCTTCATTGTGTCCTTGAGGCCCAAGTTAATACGCCTTCATTGTGTCCTTGAGGCCCAAGTTAAAATTGTAATTTATTGGATTCCTCTGGGTCTCATGTCAGATTGTGTAGGCAGCAGAATCAGTCCCAGTCTTTGGTGAAGGAGGGGCCTTTCAAGGATAGGCAATAGCAAGTTTAGACAGCGCATCCCTCCCACCCAAATTCTGGGTGTGAAGCAAGCAGGGAACCATCTGGACAGGCTGCGGGCATCTGGATGGGGACATCCTCTGTCCTCTGACCTTCTTGCCTAGGGGTGGGGGCCCTTACTGCTACCACCGTAAGGCGTGGGTGGTATTCTCTAACACTGAAGTCCAGTGTTTCAGAGGAAGAGAGGAAGTGAACTGACTTTCAGACATGTGGAGTGCAAGAAGCTAGAGACACCACAAGGTGAACTGCAAGCCCTTGCAAACAGGAATGCAGTTTGATCAAAGAGATGCACACACTACAAATCTGAGCATAGCTGAGCAAAATGCATGGGACTGTATGAGATTTCCCATACCAGCTGATGGATGAAAGAAAGTTATTAAAGACAGCAGGGCCTCGCAGTGCCCTGAAATCACTGTCTCCAGCGGTGGAAAGGTTGTTGCTTCATCTATTGGTAAGGCTTATTTAGTAAACAGTTGGCTTGCTAGAGGTCATTAAACATTTGAAGGTACCTAGACAAAGTTACATATAAAATATATTAGTGAGTGCCAAAAAATGATCAATAGCTCATATAATAGCACTTTCAACTACAGCCTGATGCCACACACTTTAATATCCCAGACCCCTTCTGTCTGAATGATATCTTCTATGTATTTTAAATAATGGTTTCCACCTCATGTTCAATACAGTTGCCCGAGTTCCAGTCATCACGTCCATATTCCAGTCAGCAGGAAAACATTAAGGCATTTCCTCAGAACTTTCTCTTGGCAGTTCTACATCCATCCTGAACTCAGACACGTGACAACATCCAACTAGAAGAGGCATGAAATGCAGAGTTATTCCAATTAACCAGAACTCCCATTCAGAGTGAAAGATTTCTCCATTAACATTAAAGAAATAATGGAAATTTGAGAGACTATGTTTTGCCTGCGCCAATGGTTGGAAACAGAGAGATGGCAGAGTTGCCTCTGCTGAATGCTCTCTTGCTCCTGAAATGAAACACCCTTGACAATGCCTGGCTTTCATCCTGGCCCATCCCTGCTATTTAGGAGGGTGTGGCTGAAGCCCTCATCTGTCCCCCTTTCTTCTCAGGTAAAGTCTGCAGCAGCAGGTCACTCTAGATATTGGGTGAGAGTCACGTCTTAATTTGTCCTTGCACAGCTCATCAAAGGCTATTTCTCTCTTTGAATAAGCCATAGCTGTAGCCATTATTATGCCCGGAAAGGCTGTGAAGTTTCCACGGATCAGCAGTTTTGGTCGTTGACTGCCTGATCAGATGTAGAGCAAATCATAAACTATTCAACACGTAAACACTGGAGGATGTGCTCTGCATGGCTAAGTCCTGTGAAGTGTGCTGACTCCTGAGAGGCCTCTAACCCAGCCCAGCTGGCCGGAAGGATGGCTGTGCATCCTGTCAACACAAAGTGACAAAGCAAAGGAGGTAGAAAGCATTGAAATGGGAGGGGGACAGAAATAATGAGCAAGGTGCAAGGTGTCTATTGTCCATAGGCAAGATGCATTAGTCAGGGTTCTCTAGAGTAGCAAAACTTAGAGAGAGAGAGAGAGAGAGAGAGAGAGAGAGAGAGAGAGAGAGAGAGAGAGAGAGAGAGAGAGAGAGACTAGAATCACTTACAGGTTGCAGTCCAGATGATCCAACAATGGCTGGCTATGAATGAAAATTCTAAGAACCAAGTAGTTACTCAGTCCACGAGGCTGGGTGTCTCAGCTGGTCTTGAGTCAGAATCCCAAAGAAGGAGGCTGTAATACTAATGAAGGAATGAACTCACTAGCCAGGCAAAGGCAAGCAAGTGAAGAGCAGAAGCTTCCTTTTCCACGCAAAGAGCAAGAGTTTCCTTCTTCCGTGCCTGTCTATAGACTTTCAGGGTAAAGCATGGTCCACATTAAAGCTGTGTCTTCTTGCCTCAAGATCCAGATTAAAGGCATGTGTCTTCTTGCCTTGATATCTGGAATAAAGTGGGTCTTCCTACTTCAGAATAATCAAAAGAATTTTCACAGGTATGCCCTAGATTTTTGGATTTTAGTTAATTCCAGACGTAGTCAAGTTGACAACCAAGAATGGCCACCACAACAGGTCTTCCTCATGGGGTTCTCCACTCTTATTCCTCTTTATTTCTACAATTCAAGGGCTCCCTGTGACCTCATCAAGGAATCTATGGACTCTATCACATAGCAAGCCAGGTGAAGAAAGACATCATTGCAGCTCTCTCACAGAATGAGCCAGCCACCATGCTCCTCAGGCTGAATCCTAGCACAACATAACTCACCTAGTAAACTGTTTTACTAGAACAATTTTCTGCTACAGCTGACCTGTTTTTGGTTATGAGCCTAGCCTTTAACAGCTGAGCCATCTCTCCAGCCCTAGCTGACCTGTTTTTTAAACCAGTGACTACTCATTGAAGGCCTAGTGACCACTTGTTGAGGGCCCACCCTGAAGCACACCATTCTAACACATGAGATGTGGAATCAGGTAGATTCAGCTTAAAATCCCAGTTATCTATTTCCTAGTTAGGCAACCTTAGGCAGGAACGCCCTAAGTCTGGCCACCTATAAGACTGAATGGACAGAGAAACCCTACCTCACAAGACTGCAGAGTCTTAAGGAAATTGTCACACACAAAAACCTAGATAAAGTCAAGTCCTGTCCAGATCCAGGTATGTTTTCAATCCATCGTCTTTGCTAGAGCACAGAGTCCTATGCCTACCATTGAAACGAGCTCTCACCGATAACTCTCACCCAGTTCCTGGGCTCTTTTCTGCTACTATCCCTAAGTTTGGGATTGAACATAAGCCCATCTAATTCTTTTCTCCTCAGTTACAGAATGTCTTTTCTCAGCAACAGTCTGGCACCAACAGAGACTGTGGAGGGAGGATGTAGAGCCTCCCATCAACGAAAAGCCTGCTTGTTTGGGTAAGTGCCATCTTAACTTTGTCAGTTCAGGGTGTCAGTCAGTGTATGGTGCAGATCCTGACAAGTTCTCTGGAATTATCCAGTAAAATCCAAATGACTACGCAGAAAAAGGCATATGTCTTCTTGAGTTGGAGAAGGACAGAGGGCTAAATGGAGAGGAACTGACTTGTCCTTCTCTCTTTTTCTTGTCCTTGTCTCTGTCACTTTTTTTTTTTCATCTCAAACCCCTCACTCCTTCTCAGTGGCCTCCCAGCTGGTAACATGGACATGGAACAGAGCATCCTGGTTGCACTGGCTTTAGTCAACTTGGAGTCTTCATGCGGCAGAAATAAAGGCACCTGGTCCTCACCCTCCCTTGCATCCTCAGCGAGACTGTCCTGGAGAGGCCTGCCTCTGCCTAGATTTTTCCCACTCTGCCTGGTGGAAGGCACCTCCTGAAGGCTAGTCTCTGCCTGAGCCGCAGCCCTGTGCTTCCTCCTTGGTTTGTCCTCTTCTTCACTGTCAACACTCCCTCTTTTGGATCATTCTGAAACTAGACAGACACACTGTGTCATCTCACATTTAGTAAACAGATGAAGAACGCAAACCTTCCCATGGCCTGACAGCCCCCACCCCCAGCTCCTATCACATTTCTCAAAACATCTCAGCGCATTGCTCACTCTGTCTCTATTCCCTTGTTCCTGTTCAGCCATCACACACTCCACCCCACCCTGCTTTCCATTCTTCTTTTCTCCATTTAAACTGTTTTTGTTGTGATCCCTGCAGTCTCCACACTGACATCCTAAGGGATGTTTCCTGTTTTTGCCTTGTTGATTTCACATCGGCTTTAGGTGAAATTGGCCATCCTGTCATTCCTCTGGCCTTTCCCTCCCAGCCTTTTTGAGAGCACTGCCTCACCCACTCTCGGGCTGGTTTGATAGCCCATCTTCCTCCAGACAAGCACTGCATAGTAAAGTTGCTCACAGTTCAGCCCAGAGGTTTAATTTTCTTCTTTTTCATGCCTTTGCATATTGTTTACTTTTTCTGTTACTGTGGCAAAATACCTGAGGGCTTTGCAAAACCCTAAACAAGGAAGTGAAGATTCTTTTTGACTTATGAAACTCATAAGCAGTTTCAGTTTATGACCATCTTGATCTTTCTTGGGGAGGCAAAGTGTCCTGGCATCAGAAAGCCAAGAAGGAACAAAGTGCTTATCCACAGTGGTCAGGAGGCAGGAAAGGAAAGGAAAATGCTCTAAAGACATGTCCCCAGTGACCCACTTACTCCCTTAGGATCCACCTCCCAATATTCTAGTAAGCTGTGAATCTATCAATGGATCAATGAATTGATGAGGTTAGTGCTTTTATGATACATTGGTCCCACCAGCTTGAGGCTGTCCCTTCAACAAAGGTTCCTTTTCTGGGGAGCCATTTTATATATAAGCCATAACACACCATGAGGGCCCAGATATGATAATCCATTCACATGAGTGTAGAAATCATTAAGTGCCATTTGTATGATGCTCATTCCTTAATTACTAAATATTCTTCTGGGACCCACACTCAACTATCTCATTGGGTGTTTTGGAACTGATCTGCTGATTCCTTTTGAGCCCTAGTTTGATGGGAGATGTTATTCTGTAAATATGTTTCTCATATTGGTTAATGAATAAAGCACTGTTGGCCAATGGGAAAGCAAGATAGGTGGGGCTAGGAGACTAGGAGGAAAGAGGAAGTAGGAAGGAGGAGTCAATATGGAGAGCCTGGAGAGGTAGAACGCCAGCCGCTCTGGCCAGTAAGATGAGACCATGTGGAAATACTTAGATTAGTAGAAAAGGGATAATCATTAAGACAGAGATAGCCGATAAGGAAATAGTAACTGGCCAACTGAATTATATCAAATACAGAGTCTCAGCGTGTATTATTGGGGGCTGGCATGGCAGTGGGACCAGGCGGCAGGCAGGGAAAACATACTCACTACACTAGTTTTCTTCATTCTTCCTCAACCTGACATACAAAACTGCCAAGTTAGTTGCTCAATCCAGGGATCAGTGGTAAATGTGAGCACAGCAATGGGAGAGACTATATTTACTGTTGGTGTGTTCCAAACAACTAGAACAGCAACTCACCCTCAGTAGACACGCTACACTTAATTGCTGAGTAAATAAGGCTTTTAATTTGTCTTATATTCCATCCAATTTACCAAAAAATCTGATTATTATTGTATAACGACATGCCCCCAGTGCCCATCACTCTCTGTTTCTGTGACTGTTTTCTGGTCACTCCTCACTTGGATGTGGAGTTAGCCTTTCTTCCAATCTTGTTGCTTTCATTTTTGCTCCTCATCACCCTTTTTTTCAATAGTACAGAATGGTGTCATTCCTCTGTTTAAAATCCTTTTGTCTTCTCTTCGGCCTTAATAGGACATCCAGGGAGTGGTTGGAGAAAAACCAATAGCTCTACCCAGAAACACCTATGAAGCACAATTACCAGCATGGCAAGATAAGTATGATGGTGAAATAAGTGGCATTCACAAGCTGGCATCAACCATCAGCTGTCTAATTGTACTTAGGACTCAGTCAGCAGGTCGGAAATCATGCCTGATAGTGAATGCCTGAACAACTTCCCAGGGCTAGTGAGTGATGGATGTCAGAAAAGAATCTACTGCCACAACTCTGCTGGACCAGCATAATTCCTTACTGCAATTCTACATTTCATCCTTAAGCCCCCAGAGAAGAGCAGCTACTGCCCTCATTGAAGAAGCTTCTCTCTACAGAAAATGGAGACCACTTCCCCAAAAACTACATCTAGACACAAAGCAGAGATCAACAGACTCTGGGGTGGGCAGCCCCAATGGCTACATCTACATTACAGCTCCTCCATCTATGGCTCAGGGAACATCTCAGAAGTGTGGGTGGAGAGACTGCCAGAGTCAGAACACCAGGAAGGCTTCTGAGAAACATTCTCTCCTAGAAGGATCTGCATAAACGAGACTGCAACAATGGCAATGCCAGAGGACATGTTAATATGGAAGGGAAAAATTTCTCAGGCTCTCGCTCCTAGACAAAGAATGACTGGCAGCTATTGGGAGAAGGAGATGCGAGTCTCCTTGTTGATTGTCCAATGAAGAATGGTTAGTCTTGAAACTATCTACATACCACCAACAAAAATGGATTCAGACAGGATATATGTATGTATGTATGTATGTATGTATGTATGTATGCAAGCATGCATGTATGTATGTATGTATGTATATATATATGTGTGTGTATACATCTACGTATATATATATATTTCACATGCACACATATGTATGTAACAAGAATAATCAAAGAAAAATAGGTTATGTATCAACTTGAGAGTGAGGAGAACAGGAGTTATGGGAGTGGTTTAAAAGTAGGAAAGTTGGAGGAGCTGGAGGGAGGGAAGAGAGGGGGAAAGTGATGTAATTCTATTTCAATTAAAACATGTATTTCTTTAAAAATTTTTAATGATTAATTTTTATTATTTTTATATGCATTGCTGTTTCTCATGTATGTTTGTGTCAGGATTTCTTATCCCCTGGAACTGGAGACATGGACAGTTCTGAGCTGCCATGGGGTGCTGGGGTGAAATCAGGGTCCTCTAGAAGAGCAGTCACTGTTTAACATCTGAGCCATCTCTCCAGCCCAATTAGAAACATATTTTTAAAAAGGATATCTAATTCTGATCCTGACCCCCAAAGCCTTGAATACCATGTTATCCAACTCAAAATCTTCACTCATGACCCTTTCTAATTGTTCAATTAAGTTGTAGTCATGGGAAGTCCATGAATTTCTGGGAACTTCCTGTCTCTTTCTCCCTCAGGGCCTTTGTGCCTATAGCTTCCCCCTGGAATGTTCTTCCCTTTGCTCACTGTGTGGAGAATACTTTCTGAACATTTAGATTTCAATGTCATCGCATTTGTTCTAGTGCCTTCACTGACTACCTAGAAATAGAAATAGAAATACTGTAGTATTTTCTATTTTGAGTATCCTGCTATCAACATGGGATAGAAACTTTCCTTACTTTCCATTTATGTGATTAAATGTTTATCGTCTCTCACCTTTTTTCTGCTATGTTTCCCACACCAATGTCAACTATATTAAGTTAGGACTCTTGCTTATCTTATTCACCATCATAACCCACTGGTTCTCCATTTATTCAATGAATGATTGGAATGCACTCCATCTGGATAGTGACATGTGTGTCCCTGAGATGTCTGGTCTGTCTTACAGGCATGGATGCTAACAACCCAGATATTACAGTTGCCTATTCTTTGAGTTTTTCTTATAGTGGAACAAAAACACAATGACCTCCTTGGGATGTTTGTGGAATTCTTGGCATCCTAAGTTCTCAGAAGTGCTTCTGGTTTCAATTTGCCTGCCCTATAAATTCTTGGATTTGTTCACTTTTTGACTCATGCAGCTGTTCTCAGCTTTCTGTTCCAACATATGGAGATGGGTCTTCCCCTCTTTTGTTGGCAACAGATACCATTGACCAGGCATTTGAGGATAAAACTGGCTTCTCTCAAAGTGTTGGAGCACTGGCAGGGATGGAGAAGAGGCAGCCAGAGGACAGGATGTTCACACCACAACACTAGGAATTCAACAAGCCTTCTCAAAAGTAAGCATTTCTGTCCTTAAAAGTCCTTCAGTCCTCACTATCACTCTGCCACTAGGAATTTTTCATGGGTGGATACCTCTCAGCCTTTCTCCTCTGCATTAGCTCTTCTCTTTCCTTTCACAAAGAAGTTTTCTGTTAATTTAGACCAGAGATGTTATGGGAGAAGAATATACAGACAGCAATCTTTTCCTAAGCAGCTCAGAGCCTTAGAAATTTGAGCTGATGTGGTTTTAAAGCACGAGTCCTCTAGTCCTACCTACACATCCTGTGAACCAACTACGGGAAGTATATTGTTGCCCTTACACCAAGGAAGTTGGTAGGTTTCCAAAGAATTCTACAAGTAGGCCAGTGTCTGGTGGACGCCATGGTCAGTTTAAGCAAAGATTCTCCTGCATTGGGTCTGCCACCTTCCTTAACCACACTGCTTAATCCCAAACACAACTTGGCTCAGGCTGATGGAGTAGGAAGCCTGGTAGAGGCAGCTAGAGGAAAAAGTCAAGTACATATGTTCCAGGTAAGGTCAGAGCCAAAGAGGAAGACTATCTTTGTTTGACTATAAAGTTGTAGCACCAATGGGGATGGCCTGATTGGATAGACAAGAATGAGTCTGAGCACAGGAAAGCCTCCTACATCTCAGACTCTATAAAGAACATAATACAAGAACTTCGTCTCCTCTGGTGAGAGAGATTGAAACTATAAAGAATGTGGAAAGGTCATGCTCGGATTACCCAGGGAGCCTGGCAGCAGACTCCCCAAGCTCAGAGGAAAGCATCTTCCCAGGCTTCAAGATCATCTTTACTCTAAGCTGGCCTGAATCATTCAGGCCAGATTCCAAGAAAAGAAAACAAAATGAGTCTAAATACAGAATTGATTTTTTGGAGAGAGGTCTGGTCCACTGTCAGCTTGCTTGAGTTCAGGGGTTGTAATGGAGCTGTAATTGGAACTGTCTTTGTCAATTTCCCTGTGGGTTACAAAGTAAACTAAGAGCCAAGTATTCTAGAGGGCCAGAGCTGGACTTTCCCGCTGTCTGTGGCAGGATGGACACTTTAAGACTGCAGTGCCCCATGGCTTTTCTTCTCTCCACAGCAGAGCCAGCAGATGAGGTCCCGATTCAAGTCCCTCTCCTGAGAAGTCTCCTTTGGAGGCCAAGTCTAAAAAATGCAGGAAACAGATGAATTCTTGGAAGGAGGTTGGGCCTGTCCTGAGGGCCTGGTCCCACCCCTCTGCTGAGAAGAGCTGCATGCTGCCTCCTGAGTGGCTTTGAGTCTAATTCCTGCTCTATTTCCCTTTCCATCTTGCCTTAGAATGACCTCCCTGGCTGAGGCTACTAGTCCTCACTTGGTCAGAGTCAATGACTAGATGGATGATTCTTGTTCCCTCTCTTCTCTGCGTTGGTTTGTGAGGTGCCCCAGAAACCCTCAAGTGAGACTTCAGGGCTTCCTCACCGACATTTATGCTCAAATATGCTCTTATGTGATCCAAAGCCTTTCCGCTCCTCCAGTGAAGAGTTTTACCGAACAGGCATAAATATAACTCCTTCTTATTCTTAACTCCCTCCAAATTCAATGCACAGGCAGGAAATAAATGGGCTCCCCTGAGTCAGGCCAGCTCCTCCCTCTGCCTACTGCCACCAGCTTAGACAAGTTGCCACAAGGCCAATCCACCTTAATCTCCCTGCTTGCCCTGTGTTCTATACTAGCCAGAATGATCAAGTGTTCAGTAAATTCTCTCACTGCTTAGTTAAGCTTCTCAGACAGTGGAAGCTCACTCCACAACTTGATGTTGGGTAGAGGTGGGAGCTGTTTAGGCCTAAGATAGAGGAAACAGTGATTAAAGCAGGAGGGGAAGGGAGCTGATGGCAATCTCAGAGATGATGGATGATGGAGACCCCTACTCCCTTTGAGTAAAACCTGCTTTCATGGCTTTAAAAAAAACATCATGGCTCTCTTCATTTTCTCGGTCCTTGAATAGTCACACCTTCACTTCACTGGCTGAGGAATGGCTACATCAGACCCTACTAGAAACTGAGCTCAGGGCTTAGGGTCCCTCATACCCTCCCACACTGTCATATTTTGAAGACATATAAGTTTTTGTTGTTCTTGAGAGATCTGCCATGCACAATATAGAAAATTTAGTAGCAGCTCTGGCTTCTAGCCACTAGATTCCAGGAACACCCAACCGCCAGTGGTGAACAATTGAATGTTGGCACTGGAAGATGGCTCAGCAGTTAAGAGTATTTGCTGCTCTTGCGGAGAACTTGTGTTTGCTTCTCAATACCCACACCAGGGCTCACAGACACCCGTAGCTCCAGTTCCAGGGAAATCTGACTCTCCTGGTATTTGTGGACTCCTACATACATGTGGTGCAGGTAAATGTAGTCAGACATATACATATACATAAACTTAAATATTTTTAAAGAAGTACCATTAGAAATGTCTCCTGAAAACTGTCAAAGATGTCCTGGAGGACAAAGAAACTCTGGTGAAGAACCATGGATCTAAAGGGACACTTAGCATCTTCAGGTAGCTTTCATGGTTGGAAAGCCCTTAAGAGTCACACAAAAGAAGAAAGTTACTTGGTAACAGGGTACATTCGTTTGCTGTAAGGAAAAGCACAGACTACCCAAAGAGCCAATGTGTGATCAATTTAGCTTTAGGTCATAAACAGACAAAAGATCTACTGGATAAAGTCTGGAGATCACTAGAGAGGGCCAAACAAGGAAGGAGTTAAATTAAATATGACTAGATAAGATAATTCATGCCAACAGCGACAGAATTTAATTACAGGTGACAGTTTACAAAATGTGTATAAAAAACATGCCAAAGTCAAGGCGAACAGTGATGGCTGAATGATGCTCGCCGTGAATGACTGGTTCGTAAACCAGCCTTGCTAGGAACACGGGGAAAGACCTGCATCCTGCAGAGGTCCCAATCGATAAGCACGGCTAGGTAGGCAGTTGAGAAGCTGCTCACCTGATGGTATCGTCGGCCCATGGCACCGGGCACAATCACTTTATAAATCATCTTGACACCCATCCAAGCACTGGAAAACACAAACTGAGGCTTCAGATCTCAGGTGTGGAAGGATGTGACAAGTGCTCAGATAAACAGAATAGAGAAAAAACGATAGGGATGAGAGAGAAGTGAAATATTTCCTTCCTGCCTGAAGCAAACGATGAACACCGTATTGCAGGGGTGCAAATTTAGACACAGGGAGGGCGTCAGAACAGTTAAGCGAATCAGTCCAGGAGAACTTGGAATGGAAAAATGATTACAGTACAGAGCTCTCCCAAGGAAAACAGGAAACACGCTGCAAAGCACAAAGCCTTTCTCGAGCAGACATTCCCATATGGAAGTGGGAACTTGAAAGAAGATACAGTGCTACAAACCACATAACAGCCGCCTGATGCAGAGCAGACTCTGTGAATATGCCTTTGAAATTATCCGCGGCAACAGCTGAATAGGACAGGCGCTGTGAAGGTTCCCACTCTGTGAAGAGAGGCTTTTAGGAGAGAGCCAGGAGACCACAGACTTCATGATTTCAGCAGCAGGGGAAGATTTTTTGAAGCTCTAAACAGCAGCTTGCTCGTAAGAATCTCTAAGGAAGCTATGTTTAATTACAATGAAATCGGCATCGGCATCAATGTTTTTGTTTTTGTTTTTTTTCCCCAGTGGGGGAAACCATCCCGCAAACCTGTGAGGTTAAACTGCAAAGGAAAATGTTAATGGTTGGAGCAGCCGAGCCAAATGATTTAAACACCTTCCTAGAAAGCATTTGACACCATTCTTCATAAAAGCCCTAATCGGCGAAAATACTTTCTGGCATTTACAAGGCAAGCTATTTTAACTACAATGAGAGAAAGAATCCCACAAACCAGTTTTGGGATAGTCTATCATGCTACAGTCAATATTCAGGGCATGACAGGAAGAATACTGAGGCTCATTTGAAATACTGTGCACAGCTCTGATAAAGAACATAAATATTGAGAGGGTGGAGCAGGGAGCAGCCAAGTGATAAAGGGACCCAGAGAAGATGTACTATAGTGTGTATCTTGCAAAATCAGCAACTGTGCTTCACTTGGTCAGCAAAGGAGGGAGTTTATGAGAGAAATTCATTGAGGTGTTAAGAAAAAAAATCTAAGGGGATTAGAGATGATAATGCAACAGGGCAGCTTGGCTTTGAATGTAAGATCAGGGCCCACAGATTCAATTCCGGTGAAGAATAATTACAACAAAACAGTAAGAAGATTTTCTGTTTGCTGAGGGAGGCTTTGGGCTTCTGGCGTGGGAAAGGGGACCCTAAGCGGTGCTGAATGGGAAAGGGGACAGTGAGGAATGGCTGACTCTGTGCAGAGGGTAAACAGAGATGTATACCATTGTATAGCATCTCGGACATGCACTCAAGAACCATCGCCCCAGACGGGAGAGAGACACTGTTGATGGCTAGGCAGCCGCTTTCTTGGGTCCACCTCAGAGGGGTGATTTGTGAACTCTGCTCTAGAATACAGGAGGTAGCTTATTTCATTGACAGAGAATCTAGACCATGTAAATTGGGCTTCTCCACACTCTTTTCTGTCTTCTATTTCAAATCTAAGCCACACCCTCCAAGCCACAGCACAAATTCCGCCGATCTCTTCTGCAAAATCTTTTTTAGTTTCCCCATGTGGAGTGAAGTCTTGCAGACTGTTCTACCTCTCACAATTTCAGGGCAGGGGCAATGTCTTGTATGCTTTCCTTTGATTCCTCTCACTGCACAATTTGGTAAGGGGTTCAAGACTGAGTTGGGGTTCAGGTAGTGAAGTTCCTGCAAGCTCCCTGTAATGAACTCATTACACCTTATCTTCCTAGAGGTTGGCTTGGCTTTCAGAGCAAGTCGGGCAGTGGGCTATGTTTTAATTACATTAGACATCTTTTATTGTGTATTTAATATTTATATAGCATAAGTTAGGTTGGCATGGTATCTTGAAGGGTGAAAGAGGAACAGAATAGATGGAAACTAAAGAACTAGAGCCTATACTATTAAAAACTTGAAAATGCTTACAAGTTTTCTTTAAAAATAAAAAAGACTATGTGAAGGCCTACTGCATGGCAACATCTGTTGCACACATACATTCTTTGTTTTATGTGCATGAGTGTTTTGCTTGTACATATGTATGTGTGTGTGCATGCATGTGTGTTACTTGTATTCCTGGTGCCTGCCAAAACCAGAAGAAGGCATAGAATGCCCTGGGACTGGAGTTAAAGCAGCCGGTGCTCTTAACCTCTGAGTCCTCTCTCCAGCCCCCAGATACACCATTGCAATGTTTAAGTTTCGGAAGCGACCAATACCAGATGTGGGTTTTTGTTGTGTTTTGTTTTAGAGTGAAAGAACTGATAGGCATACTAAAAGGGACATAATGCTTATGAACACTGTGGCACATGAGAAAGAGGGGGCTATGATGGATGACTTTCAACTTGCCTCTACTTCTATTATTATGTTGTTATACTATATATAAGTAAATACTTGTGTAAGTACCAGCCAGGATCCAAGTAAAGAGAACTACACTGGTCCAATTATTTCATCTGTGGGAACTTAGTTTGAAGGATCGTTAATAGGCAATAAGGATTTTAAAAGAGAAAAGGTGAGTCACTGAAGTGCCAAGAAGAAATGGCAGCAGCAAAAAGTGACTGCCTCAGGCCAGGGACAAGGGTTGGGGACACTGAACTGTAGGGGCTTGGGACACAGTCCACACGGTTCTGGTGCATTCTTGTCTTAGGAGTGCCACACTGGTAGGAGGGAGTCTGCAAACGCTGCAATCTGGAATATACTGCTCTGCTGTATAGGAACGGGCAACAGTTCATCCTTCTTTTTCCTTCCCCCCACTGTCCCCTGTGGCATACATGCCCCCTCCAGCCACCCCAATGGAGACAAATGACTGTGTTGCTCTCTGAGTCCCAGGTACACGGATAAAGTGTATTGGTGAATTACCCAATTAAGCTGTGCTGTAAACTCCACCACTGTCGTAGGACAGACACAATTCCAGCCAGGTGCAGCAGCACATGCCAACAATCCTAGTCACCCAGTAAACAGAGAATGGAGAACTGCAAGTTTAAGGCCTGTCTGGATCATATAGTGAGTTTGAAGGTAACTTGAACAGCTTAGTAAGACTGCATTGCAAAACAAAAACTTAGGGACTGGGAAAATCACTCAGTAAAATGCTTGCCCTGTAAACACAAACACCCAAGTTCAATGTCCGGAACCCTTTTTCCAAAAGCTGGCTGTGCTGGGGCTTGCCAACCAGCCAGTCTAGTCTACTTCAAGAGTTCAAAGCCAGTGAGAGACCTTTTCTCAAAAAAATGAAGAGATGGGCTGGAGAGATGGCTTGGGTGTTAGGAGCACTGACTGTTCTTCCAGAGGTGCAAAGTTCAGTTCCCAGCAAACACATGGTGGCTCACAAACATCTATAATGAAATCTGACTCCCTCTTATTGCCTGCAGATACACACAGACAGAGCATTGTATACATAATAAATAAATAAATAAATAAATAACATTTTTTAAAAATGAAAAGGTTGGTTCGTGTCTGAAGGAAGACGGGCCTCCACACGTATGTATATACACATGCATGTGTACCCTTTCCCACACAATACAAATTTAAATTTTAAAATTGGGCAAGAGATACAGCTTAGTGGTCAAGTACTTCTCTAGCACATATGAGGCCTTGGGTTCAAGCCCCATCACCACTGAAATAAATAAGTTCTACAAAATAGAAGAGGAGGAAAAACAGCTCTACACAACCCAGTCACAGCAGTCAGACATAGCAACAAAGAAGCTGGACCTCAACCTGTCACATCTGTGTGTCCAGGTGCCTTGGTTTGCTAGAACCTGCTCGTGGTGAGGAGACAAACGTGTTTAATTTCTACTCTCTTCTAATTGGTCACTCACATAAAAATTGCAAAATCTCCTTTAAATAACCATCAACAAGCACTCACCAGGTGCCGGGCATCAAAGGCTTTCTATGTGCCCTAAGTGATTTAACCCTTTCAGGAATCTGTGAGGAACAAAACCTCTAAGAAATCCACCAGCACCCCAAAAATAGCCCTGCAGTCTGAGTCCCCTCATTACCAAGCTTGGCTGCTCACATGCTGGCATGGACCAGAATGTCAAGCACAATTCCACATCCTCAAAACACAGAAGGAGGAAAGGTGGGGTGATGGGAGATGTTATTCTGCAAATATGTTTCTCATACTGGTTAATGAATAAAGCACTGTTGGGCCAATGGGAAAGCAAGATAGGTGGGGTTAGGAGACAAGGAGGAAAGAGGAAGTAGGAAGGAGGAGTCATCATGTAGAGCCTGGAGAGAGCAGATGCGGGTCCGCCGCTCTCCGGTAAGATGAGCCACGTGGAAATACTTAGAATAGTAGTATTGAGTTAATCATTAAGACAGAGCTAGGCCATAAATAATGATAGTCACTGGCCAACAAGATTGTATCAAATACAGAGTCTCAGCGTGTTATTGGAGGTTGGCATGGCCGCAGGACCAGACCTGCGGCAGGGAAAAACTTGCTCGTAACAGTGGGGACTACCTGTCACCCCAGTCTACAGGGGTGGGAAGGGAGACCTAGCAAAGCTAGACCTCAGCCGTCTGCTTCCTCTCCTTCAAGAGGAGAGATGAGACCAACTGGTGTTGCTTGGCAGTCCCTAATACAAAATGCTGGCACTGTATGAGTGAGCACCAGTGTCTTGGATCACACATGCAGCCATATGTCCCTGAATGCACAAAATTAATATAAAATAACATTATATGATGTGCTATAAAATGCCAACTCAGCATAGATTTATGTTTTCCCATTAAGCGTTAGATAGGAACTGGAAAAAATGGAATCAACAGGTTCTTTGGCTTGTTTGTTTGGTTGTTTTTTTCTCATTTAGAAAGAACTGCCGCTTCTCGTTTGGGGAAGGTAGCTCTCTGGCCATATCCACATCCAATTATAGCCTTTTGTATTAAGTTTGGAGAAAGATAACACATTTTTTATTGCTCTGGCTTTCTCTCACTTTTATTGTATTTCCTGTTTGACTGAAATGTTCAGTCTAGAAGAAGTCTTTGACATGAGCTGATATTGCCATAGTAGAAGCTTAGGTACTTACCAGAGGACACCCACCTGGTGAGACCTGAGCAGCCATCTGAACTGGCAGGAGCTTTACCTAAAGTGACAGTATCAGGACTGCTACAGCAGTCACCAATCTTGTCACAGAAATCCCATTTTTTCAATGAAAACCCTGCTGTCAGTTTGAAGCAGGTAACTTTTGACAAGCTGGGGATGGGGACATTGATAGACTGCCAGGGCCTCAGCCTTGGGACCTGACATCATTGAATCCCTGACACTCTGACCATAGCAAGTCACAGGTCAGCCCCACAGTGAGTGGGCATGGCTTGAAGCTGACTGTAGCAGAGGCTATCTGGAGCCCAAACACGAGGAGGCAAGGCAGGTGGTGTGAGTAGGACTGACTTGAGCCACAGGGAGTGGAATGACCTTGTAAGGACGGTGCTTCGTTTTATTAGAAATGTCCTAAGCATAAGAAGAAATACGCTCCTGGGCAAAGTAGCACCCTCTTCTCTTCCCTAGCAGATGACCATGTCAGCACAGAGTGGAGCCACTCTGGCTTATGAAGATGCTCCTGCTATGCTCTGCTGGGAACTAGGAGGCTTTCTCTGAAGATGAGAAAGGCAGCTTCTGGTGGCCCCAGACCATCTCAGGTCGCAGCAGCATCACTCACTCCAGTGTCTACACTATCTTCATGTAGTAGCCTTTTCTCTGTGACTTCTTCCCTTCTCAAAAGAGCACCAGTCATTGGATTCAAGGCTCACCCTAACCCAGAATACTCTTTCTTTTTTAATGTGATACATATGCAAAGGCCCCCAAAACATCAAGTCCTCAGGTTCCAGGTGGATGTGGTTTTGGCAGGCACAAATTACACAATGCTACACAATGGTTGGTCGAGGATACGTGGAAAGGGACAGTTAAAAATACTCCAAGTAGTCCTTGCTCCTCATCAGTTTTTAACAAATAAGAGGGAATCTTGCTGCTTTTGTTTCTTTGCTGGTGTAGATGTTGTTAGTGTCTTTTTAGGAAATAGGGGGTGTTGCTGTTTGGATGAGAATGCCCCCCACAATCCCAGGCATTTGAATACTTACTGCCCAGTCGGTAGCACCATTTGGGGAGGTTTGGAAGGTGTGGTCTTTCTCCAGGAAGTATATCACTTTGGGTGGACTTTGAAAGTCCCCTGTGGTCCAGGGTAGAAGGAGGCACTATGATGGCTGAATATGTAATGGAACAATGGGAAAGTCACAGTACGTGGGGAAGAGATGGGAGATGGAGGGAGGTGGGCATGGAGATGCAGTGGTGAGGAGCAGACCTGTCTGAGGAGCCTGTGTCCTGGCCTAGACCCCTGTTCATGTCTAAGGGCCATGCTGCTGCTGGGGGTCATACTGTCTGAGAAGCCTGTGCTGCCACCTGGGGCCATGGTGATGTCCAGGCCCAGGCTGCCACCTAGGGCCATGTCTGGGTCTGTGGCCCTACTATGGCCAGGGTCTGAGTTGATGACTGCGGCCTGTGTTGCTACCAAGGGTCAAGTGGATGTCCGTGGTCTGGACTGTCACCCGAAGCCATGTTGATGTCCAAGTGCCATACTTAGCTGGCTCTGCCCCTCGTGGGCCACAGGGGAGCCTGTCCCACTTCATGGTGCAGATGTGGAAGAGCTGGCCCTGCTCTCACCTACGCAGCATCAGCTGTGCACCTCACCTGAGCAGTGCAGTACAGCTGGCCCTGGTGTCACGGGCACTGGAGAGCCATCCCTATGTGTGTGAAAGTGTGAGCAAGCGCTGGCCCCACTGGGGAAGTGCTGGACAGCTGACCCTGGTGGTGTGGGTACAGGAGCTGACCAACTCAGCTACAACCCAGCTGCAGATCCAGGGCTATGAGTTGGCCCTCCCCCATATCTACCCCATCTATGAATTGCTAGAGCACATGAAGAGGTCATTCCTGCAGAGCCATAGCCACAGGATTTCCATGACACAGGAACATGTTATTCAAGAAGAGTCCCACTGAGGATTCAGTATTGATGGTGTAGCAGAAACCAGAGGCCTTGAACCAGACCAATGATGCACTGCAATAAACATTTACAAGTAAAGCTGTTTGGGCAAAAGGGTATCTTCCACAGCATGATATTTTGTTTGTTTTTTGTTTTCCTGGCCGGGGCGGAGGGGTAGAGGGGTGGAGGACTGGGGGTGGGGGGGTGGTTGCAAGGGCTAAGGGTGGATATGGAGAGATGGGGAGATGACTGTGTTTGGGTGCATGATATGAAATTCAGAAAGAATTATAAGTTTGTTTTTTTTTTAATTTACACACAAAGAAAGAAAAAAGAAAGGAAGGAAAAAGGAAGGAAGGAAAGAGGGTGAGGGAGAGAGGAAAGAAGGGTGAGAGGGAGGGAGGACAGGAAAGAGGGAGGGTGGGAGGGAGGGAGGGAGGGAGGGAGGGAGGGAGGGAGGGAGGGAGGAGGAGCAAGCCTTCTGCAGTTTCCGGTTTCCAGTTCTAGGTGCTTATGGCTGCAGTTCTGGACCTGAGGTCTCAGCTTCCTGCGACTCTGGCCATGCCTGCTGCTTATTGCATGGCTCCTCTTTGTCATCTGGGACTCTTACCCTCTGGAACTCTGAGGCAAAACAAACTCTCCCCCTTAAGTTGCCTTGGTCCGGTCTCTTCATAGCTTTCTTTGGGGGTGGAAGAGCAAGGCTGGAGATCAGTGGGGACAAACAGCAGGAAGACCCGGTGGAAACCAGTTTCAGTTTCAGAAAGGGAAGATCACAAACTGTTAGGTAACATTCCTCCAGTGGACTTGTTTGGCTCCTGTAGTCTCCATGACAACACTGGGAATAAAGTGTCAGGAGAATGAACACTGCCCCTGGCCCTGGGCTGGGTCTGCCCAATTAGTGTGGTTTCCCTTACTTGGGAGAAAGGAAACAAGTCAGGGAAAGGAAGTGTGTTTAAGATCTCACTTCTCCCTCTCCTGGTAAATGTACTTCAGAATTTCTTAAAAGAGGGGAGGGATGAAGAGGAGGAGAAATTCCAGAAGCAACACTGTCAGTGTGCCTAGGATTTCTTGCTGAAAAGGAAGTCGCTCTCAGTGACTTTAGGAGATTCCTGAGTCGTGGTAATTAATCTAGTGGAACAAAAAATGTGAAGCTGCAAGAGCTGGGCCTCTTCCTTCCCAAGGCGGACGGCCTGGATGCTAGAGCTTTAGGTAGTAATACGATCTGTGTAGTGTGTATGTTTCCCCCAGCCCGCCAGCCCACCAGTCTGGGACCACAGCCGCGCTAGCCCCAAACAACACTCAGAGACTCTGAATTTGATACAATCCTGTTGGCCAGTTACCATTACTGTTTATGGGCTAGCTCTGCCTTAATTATTAACCCATTTCTACTTATCTAAGTATTTCCACGTGGTCATCTTATCAGGGAGCCGCGGCAGGCGTCCTGCTTCTTCTCTGGGCTACATCTCAACTCCTCCCTACTCCTTCCTCTTTCCTCCTCCTGGTCTCCTAGCCCTGCCTATCTTGTTTCCTATTGGCCACAGGGCTTTATTAACCAGTATGAGAAACATATATACAGAATAACATCTCCCATCAGATCTGAATACAGCGGACTCTCCCCCTGAGGTAAACTGCTCTGCCAGGTGTCATGGCTAACAGTTTTGATAGAGGCATGGCACATGTTAGAAAAGATGGAAGGACAAGCATTGAGTCACAATTCCCAAGTACAAAGAACCTTCCGGGGTGTCTTCTCCAGGGAAGGTTGGGGTAGCCTGGGAGCTGGATGCCCTTGGTACTGTTGGTAAATTTTGGATCTGTCGACAGTGTGGGGAGGCCCATGGATTTATTCTCACAGAAATGCTTCAAAGTAAATACTCTTAAATGAAGTACAACAGTTCATAAAGATTCAAAGTGAGCCAATAATATCAAAAGTTAGTTATTAAAATGTCAAAACAAAACCAACAGATCTGTGATATGGTTCTATGTTTTCTTCTTTTATTAATGTGCTAAATAACAAGAGCCAGCAGCGGGTTCTACAACTACTGCAGTTTAAAGCAATAAGAAATATGAGTAGTATTTCTAGCTATCCAGAGTGGGATCTGCAAATATGTGTGACTTGCAACACTCCCAATGGAATCAAACTCTAAATTTCAGCTGGAGGTGAATGAAAAACCACGGAGTTTTCTCCCATTCTAATACTCTGAATTCTATCCATGGAGATTTGTGTCCTGCCCCAATTAGGTAAATTTCACATTTCACAGGCAACCAATTTTTTTTCTTCTTCTTCTTTTTTTTTTTTTTTTTTTTTTTCAGGCAGCAAAGCACCTTTATGTTAGCAAAGACTGCCCCCTGCTGGCCAAAAGATTCAGGCTGGCCACTTAATTGCCTGTGTTAGAAAACAATGGATCAGGCTATTAATTCCCATCAAGAAATGGAGCAGGAGGCGACTTGTCAACCCGGCCCCATGGCACCCAATCAGTACAGATTTAAAAGCTCCCTTTGGCTTAACAGGCAAGTGCTCATGGCTGGTGCTGTTGGTCATTAGCAAAGCAAGCCAAGATGCTAGCGCGGCAGGCTGTTTCTGAGAAAGCCGCTCTCCTCTGTTCAGAACAGGAACAGTGAAAGTACAGATTGCTTAAAGGTTGGATTTCCCAATGGGCTTGTCTGACCAAGGTCTTTAGGATCTTCTTTCAGTGCTTGGGGCTCAGAGACATATGGAGAGGAGGGGAAATGAATTCAGAACTAGCTGTGTGCCAGAAACCAGCTAAGTATTTTCACATGTGCCTTTGCTTGGAATTCCTAACCCAGTCCTGCTTGTTACTGCTCTAATGAGGGCTGAGAGAGCTAACTAAGGCTTTGAAAGGAAAGTGGGCACAGTCGCTGAGTGGCTGCATGGGTTGGGGAGCCTGGCTGCTTCCCTGTCTCTGCACTAGTGTGTAAGCAAAGATTCCCACAGCACTGCCCACTCCTGTTTGTTAGCACAGTGTTCTGCAGCCTGTGGCCTGGTTCGAATCTCAGACTTTACCAACAGCACAAGCAGTGCCCACTCCTGTTAGCACAGTGTTCCACAGCCTGTGATCTGGTTCAAATCTCAGACTTTAAGTTTCTAAGTCATTTGATGCCCCTGTTTCCTTGTCTGTAGAATGAAGATAATGACGGCCCCTCTGTAAGGGTTGTGAGTCCCTAGAGCGCTGTGTGCATTCTGTAGATGGTGACTATTTTTATTATAAGACAGTGCTGCTTCCTAGTGTTGAGAAAAGAGTAATCTCCAAGTCATGCAAAAGGACAAAGCAGAGGAAATCAGCAAAGTAATTTTTTTTTTAAAGGTGCTAATCTACACACTCAGCCAGAATGGTTTCTGTCTTTTGTCCCTAAGGTAGGTTGTGCCTGTGTCTCATCACATTGGTGGAAACTGGGTTTCACAGTCAGACGTGATTATTTAATTGCTGCAGAGAGGAGGGGGAAATCGGGGAGTTATGACCCATTATTTGGGCTGGCTACCTGTTTTTTGTTTTGTTTTGTTTTGTTTTTCAAGACAAGATTTTCATTGTGTAGTCTTGGCTGTCTTGGTACTTAACTCTGTACAACCAGGCTGGCCTAGAACTCATAGAGATATACCTGCATCTGCCTCCCAAGCACTGGGATTAAAGGCGTGTGTTACCATTGCCTGGCAGGCGATGTCCACCTTTGTTAGAAAAAGAAAAGAGAGAGAGAGAGAGAGAGAGAGAGAGAGAGAGAGAGAGAGAGAGAGAGAGAGAGAGAGAGAGAGAGAGAGGAGAGAGGGAGAGGGAGAGAGAGGGAGAGAGAGAGAGAGAATTTCCCACCTTAACAGCCACAACAGCAGCTAATGTTAACCCCACTGATGAAGAATAAGAACACTACCACAGTTTAAAACCAAATTTGAAACAGTTTTAATTAAATAATAGCCAGGTGGACAGGCTCTGGCCAGATCCGTCTCTGGTTCCCAGAAAAATGGGCCTGAATAAAGTTTTGCAAGGACTTAAGACGGAAAACTGACAATTCACAGCATTTCCCATCAGGTCCAATCAGGGGCAAGCACACATCCTGCCTGTAAACCTCCCGCCCACATGTAACCAAGCACATGAGGTGCAGATGGGTCAAACAAACTTGTTTATGGGAATGAAAACCACGTGGCTTATTATCTCCCATAAACAATAGCCTTCTAGCATTTCAGGAACTATCTGTCCTTGTGCGGCAAAGGGCTTGCAGATCAGAGGCATTTTTGTTTCATGGCTCTCTAAGACATAGTAATTAAGACTTTAAATGTAACTTTGGTTCTCACACTAACTGTTCAGACATTTAGCACTGTCTGATCTGAACATTTTGGTTGTCATTAGAAAGGCATCTAATAGTCAAAGGCTAGAACACTGTTTAATATTCCACAGGGCACAGGCCAGCACTCCCTGAAGCCCGCAGTGAAGAACTATTGAAGGCCTGAGCTTGGCAAACATGGCTCTGACTGGTCTTGCCCTTCCCCTACTCCCTTTCCTTGCTAAACCATAGACTACACCCCTAAAGCCAGCCATCCAGGTCTACTCCCTTATTTGGACACTCCCTCCTCCTGACCAGCAAGGTTCAGCTATCAAAGTATTAAAGTCCAGCAATCAGAAGCCCCCTTTTGGCTGCCCTAATTAACATGCCCACTCAAAACAAACCAGCTCATCCTAACACGGGTTTCCCATTTTCCCTTTATAAACTGCCACTTGCCAATGGGCCGCATCTGTCTTCTCTCTATTCAGAGGCAGTCCTTTGTCTAGGCAAATGTCCCCTTCTCCTTCTCCCTTGTTCCTTCCCCTTCTCCCTTGTTCTCTGTCTCCTGTCTTTGTCTCTTATGCCCTCTGACCCTCGGGGGCAAATACATCTCTGTGCTGAGAATTGGTGTGTCCTGTGTCAACTCCAGTCCTTCCAATTATGTATTCTCAAATGTCAGTAGTCTGAGGTCAGGTACCCCTGCCCTGGATGGAGCACTACAAGTAGAACATACACAGTGAGGCACTAAAGTGGAACTCTAGTGGGCCCGCAGGCAAATGGCAGACAAGGACAGATAGATAACGGAGAGAAAGGACTGATAGGTGGAAAGTGCTTCTGAACATTAGGGGGGACTGATGGTTGAGACTGCTTTCTCTTGGATGACCAGAGAGGTCTCCTCAGAAGATGTGGAATGACAGGAAGTGACCAGTCCTTGAAGACCTACCTGGACAAAAGGCACAGCAAGGGAACAGTTCCAGCCAAGGAACCCAGTAGGAACCTGATATGATTGAGGCTCAGAAAGAGGGAGATGAGAGGCCAAAGGTGATTCCAACAAAGCCTATGCAATGGCTTCCATTGGAGAGCACTTCCGTGTGATGTGGGTCCAAAAGCAAAACCTGCTCAAAGTACCTATGCTCACTAAAATACGTGGACTTGGCATAATTTTAATTTTTTCCAGTTTTTTGTTTTTGGTGTGTGTGTGTTTTGTTTCCATTTTTTGTTTTGTCTTTGTTGTTGTTTTGCTTTAAAATTGGAAATCTCTTTTTTAGCAAAGAATTGGCTGATGGGATCAGTTTTTGGATGGTTAATTCTGGTTTGAGACAAAATCATGTTGTTACTGTTGTCTGGAATGCAGGGGGGCTATTCAGATATTGTACGATAAGAAAATGTTAAAGAGAGAGGGACCAAACCACAGTCCCATTGCCCTGTTGAAGCTTCCCAGCTGTCATGGTCAGATGCAGCACTGGAGTGCACGTTGGAGACTGAGCAAGGACAGTTTGGAAGCCGGGGTGCAGGGTAGCATAGGTGTTCTCTTACACCCATACAGCCTTGCCCATGGCTGTTCTACGGAACAAAAGACAGCTTTCCACCTCTGTCACAAACGCCTAACAAGAGGATCCATAGTTTTGGAGGTTTCTAACCATTGTCAGCTGGACATTTCTACTGGATCTGTGCTAAGACAGAAGTCACATAAAGTGAGTAAGAGTTGCAGTTTACTAAGCAAGTAATTAAACTCTGGAGGAACGTGCAGGACACTGAAGAATGAGGTTTCCTTTTCTGTTTGCTTGTTCACTTTCTTTCCTTGGGTTTTCAGACCAGGGTTTCTTTGTATAGATGTGGCTGTCCTGGAACTCAACTCTAGACCAGGCTGGCCTCGAAATCAGAGATCCAACTGCCTCTGGGGCACTGGGAATAAGGCATGTGCTGCCACCACCTGGCTGAGGTTTCCTATTCTGAAGATGGAATAAACTATATTGGTGTTTCTCCACCAAAGAGGTGTTCGTTGTGGGAACAGCAGAATATGAACCCTGATACTCCTGGCGCAGTGGTAGCTTGCCAGGAATGTGGTAATTGTTCTTCCCGGATCCTCATGGTTGATGGGGCCATGCTCTAGTTATGGAACTTTCTCACTGTCCCGTTCAACACATAATTGCTTATGTGAAGCCCTTTGGAGTTGTATGTTTCATGTACTGTGTGCCATGCAGTGATCGCCCTTTAGCCTGTGTCCACAGGGGCAGGTAACTACTACTGTACACAGGCCCGGGTATCTCCTTGTAACACAAGTTCTAATAGGTCTTAATAATAAAAGTCCAGGGTCAGATATTAGGGGGTGGAAGCTGAAAAGTCAGTCACTAGAGCTCTTAAAAATCCTTAGACTGAAAAGAGATCAAGCTCCTCTCTCCTTCTGCCTTATACTCCTCTCTCCACCCAGCCATATCACTTCCTGGCTGTCTGCACAGACCTCCAGACCTCTATGGTTAACTAGTGGCTAGCTCTACCTTTTGATCTTCAGGCAAGCTTTATTTGTTAGAGTATATATCGCCACCACATCTCTTCTCAGACATACAGTATGGCAAAAAAAAAAAAAAAAAAAAAAATTAAACGTTTACTTTACTTTTGTATTCATCCATTGTTTAGAGTTGCTATTTGTTTGTATCCATTGTTTAGAGTTGCTATTTGTTTGTATCCGTTGTTTAGAGTTGTTATTACTGTATGTGTACTGTCCTGACATGCTTTACAGCCCTTCTGAGAAGAGGGACAATCAGAGAGATGGACTGCTATAGTCTTCATTTCCAGCCATCACAAAAATGTGAGAAAAACCTCCTCTACTTTGTGTCAACTTTTTAACTAGAAGTTAACTTTTATCAAACCTTTTTAATGAAAGGATTTATTACATATCTTTGCTACAAAGGTACGTCAATAAGCAAAGCAATTGTCCATTCCTCAGTGACTTCAGAGCCTACCAAACTTAGTGCCTATGCCGACATTTACTTTCCATACACAATTAGCTCCACCATGTGGTTAGTTGGAATAAATGGCCTATCATAAAAGCAAGGAGTATGTATATACCATATACTCCTTGAGAAGGGATTGTACATAATTTAAAATATTTCATCCAGCTTGCTAGGACATTAAAGCAAAAGGAAAAGGAAAATTATTTCTCTCATGTGAACCAGGATGTCCAAGAAAGAGTGAGTCACAATTTACACACTTAACTAATATCTACTGAGTTCTACTGTGCAGGGCCTGGGAATACAGTAGTTTACACGTTCCTGCTTCTCAGACAATGGGATGATAAAATCAGGGTCAGGGTATAGGGATGCAGTAGAATAATCCCTTTGTATATTGTGAAGATTTGTCACTGTGATTGGTTTAATAAAAAAGCCAATAGGTGTGTAGTGATATTTATGATTTATTAAAGCTTGCCTGAGGGCACAGAAAGCAAAGCTAGCCACAAGCCATGAAGCCAGGCAATGGTGATACACACCTTTAATCCCAGGGCCATATCAGCTAGCCATAGAACTAGCTGGTGGTGGCACTTACCTTTAATTCCAGGACTCAAGAGACAAGCAGATGGATCGCTGTTAATTCAAGGCCAACTGAGCTACACAAAATGGATCCAGTCCTATAGAGAAAGAACTCACACAACAGTAATCTCAATACTTGGGATCACACACCTGTAATGTCAGGATTTGAGTGGTATAAAAAAGAGAATTGGTCTCCAGCCACGATAAAGACAAGTCAGCCCTTTTAGCCTGAGGTAGAGATGAGAGCTAGTGGCTGGCTGCTTCGCTTCTCTGATCTTCAGCTTGAAGCTTGAACTCCAGTACTGTCTCTGGGTTTTTATTTTTCCTGTTACATAGGTGGACAGGATAAAGTTAGGGGAAGAGCCAATCAGAGACTGCTGGAAGAAGAGAGGAGTTAGAAGAGTTGCAAGCAGATGCACAGAGAAGCAAAATGGGCATGCAGTACTGAGAAAAGGTAGCAAGCCACCTGGCAAAGCATAGGTAAGAAGTATGGGTTAATTTAAATGTAAGTTAGCTAGTAACAAAGGCTGAGCTACTGGCTGAGCCTTTATAATTAATAGTAAGCCTCTGTGTGGTTCCTTGGGAGTGGCTTTTGGGACAGAAACTTCTGCCTACAGGAGGAGGGATTATTCTAAATAAAGTCAACAGAAGCAGCATTTCTCAGTCCACATTTTACTCTCCGTTGTGAACATTTGTTCTCTTACAGACTTAAAAGATTGAAAGGAATCGAGATGTGTCTATCTTGGTTTTGAAATTTTTTCACACTAGACAGAATCCAGAAGTCATTAGAGAAACTACCTATTCTAGGTCTGTGACAGAAGGAAAAGAATATTGTGAGATGTGTTTTTATGTCAGGAAACATAGTACCACTCCAAAAACAAAAACAAACAAACAAACAAACTAAACAGTATCAGGTCACATAAATCTTTATTTTGTGTACAGAGACGTTTCAGGAACTCCCACTTGAAAAAGTGGGGAATACGTAAGCATCAACATAAATAATAACTATAATTGATTATTTATTTAAGACATTCAAAAGTGTATAGTGATAACTAAGAAAAATCAAGAGATAGGGTCCTGCTTTATATAAAAATAGATAATAGAAAATAGTATAGAATTAATGTCACAATTTTGAAAACTCTAACTGAACACTGGTCTTGTACACTGGTTTCTTGCTGCTGAAATAACAAAGCATACCAGTATGGTCTTTTGTCACCACATTAACCTATCCTTTTGTTGTTCTGGACACCAAAAGTCCAAACTATGTTAGCATGCTGCTTCCTCCAGGAAACTCCAGGGAATGTGCTCTTTTGTGTTAGCAAAGACGTCTACATCCCTTGACACTCAAGGTCCTACATCTTTTTAGCTTGTGCCTGGGTCATCACATCTTTCATGTTGGCCCTCCCTCCTCCTCTTATAAAAACACCACTGATAACACTGCCCACAGACATGAACCAGGACAAGACAACTAATGTAATCATAACTGAGAAGTCTCATTTTTTTCCCAGAGGGAGGCATCATGAGTATAAGGAATCAGATATAGATGTCGTGGAGTGGGATGTGGGCATTATTCCCCCTCCACAGCTTTGTCAACAGTTGCTAGTGAGTAGAGTACCTAAAAGATCTCAAACTATTAATTACAGAGTGTTAGTTAATAGCAAAAAAGGAAAATGGCTTTCACAATCAAAGATTCTCACTATACCATCTGAAACAAAGCGATGAGAAATTATGTAGCACTTAACTTGATCTAGTATAATGTGTACAAATAACTAAGGCATTCTTGCCAGATTTTTAAATGTAGAATCTAATCAAGTTAGCTTTGGCTTTAACTTCCAAGTAACAGCAATCGTTTTATAATAAAATGACCATGTGCAATCATTCAGGAAGTTGGGCATGCTATAGGCCTGCAACTCGAGGTCCCTCGAAATTGTGAAGTCATAGAAAAAATGTGAATATTCTAAATATCTTAAGAGGACTGAAGGGTCATTACTCAAATCTTCAATTTTAAGTCATTTTAAAGGTAGGGTAATCTTAAATGACTTATTTATTAGGTAATATGCAGTTACTTTCTTATGCTATGCAGGATATACCACCCTATTCTTGGGAAATACAGGTCTAACTATTCAGAACTGAGTTACTTAACACGATTCTATTGAAGTCAGACAGTGATCAGCTGGGAGAAATCCTGTTGTTCCGGAAATTTAATCACAGCCTCATCTACTTAGCAGAGTCTGTTCTATTTGATCAGCCAGGGAGACCTAATAAATGCTATTTCTTAATAATGAGACCATCTTTAGTTAATTTTCTATTGTTGTGATAAAACATGATGACCAAGGCAACTTATAAAAGAAAGCATCTAATCTGAGGGTCACAGTTTAGAGGACAGTGGAGCCCATGAGCTTCATGGCAGGGAGCAGGGCAACAGGCACAGTGCTGGAGCAAAGGCCAGAACTTCCATCAGATCCAGAAGCTGTAGGCAGAGAGCAAACTGGGGACTGCATGAGCTTTTGAAATCTTTCAGCCCACTTCCAGTGACACATCTCCCTCAACAAGGCAGCACCTCCTAATTCTTCCCAAACTGTTCTATAAAGTGGGACCAAGCATTCAAACACATGCCTATAGAGGCCATTCTCTTTCAAGTCTCCACAGAGATAAAATTCTATAGGGTTAGAGCTACTCTAGATAGAGCCTAATAAAGCTTAACAAAAACCATAAGGGATGAAGCAGACCCACAAGTGACCCTGGCTGATACAAGATGAAACAAAAACAAGGAAAATAAAACAAAACATTGCTAATTCAAACAGACTCAGATTCCTATCAGAGAAGTAGAAGGAATGATTCTGCCTCAAGCATCTAAATTGTGGATTTGCTGTGTGTGACGGTTAGTGTTGTCACTTTGATAGGAACTGGAATCACCTCTGAGGGATTATGTTGCCAAGTTATTAAGGTGGGAATACCCATCCTAAAAGTGGGCGGAGGCACTCCTGTGTTTGAGTCCTGGAGCGAATGAAAAGGAGAAAATGAACTGAGCACAGGTAATCATTGCTTTTGGCTTCCTTCTTGTGTTTGTAATGAGACCAACTGCTTCAAGCTCCCACAATGGTGATAAGACCGGTGGCTGTGAAAAATATTCTGACAAAAGCAACTGAAGGGACAAAGGGTGTAGTTGGATTGTTTTTTTTTTTTTTAAACTCTTTTGAGGGCCCACCACCTGGGGCTCCCAAATAAATACAAGGAGACTTATTCTTACTTATGAATACCCAGCCTTAGCTTGGCTGGTTTCTACCCAGCTTTCCTTAAATTGTCCCACCCACCTTTCTCTATTCTCCATTGCTTTCTTCCTGCTTACACTGTGACTGGCAGTGTGGCTGGGTGGCTGGCCCCTGGTGGTGAGGGGCCCCTGCTGTACTCCTTCCTCCCTCTTTCTTGTTCTTCTCTGCATGCCAGCCTATTTCTTTCTCTTGCTTAGCTATTGGCTTTTCAGCTCTTTTTTTTTTTTAGACAAACCCATGTTTTAGACAGGCAAAGTATCAGCTTCAGAGTTAAAACAAATGCAACATAAAAGAATACAACCCATCTTTGTACCATTAAACAAATATTCCCCAGCATAAACCAATGCAACACATCTTAAACAAATATCCCACAGCAAAAGCATTTATTTGGGCTCATAGTTGGGACCAGTCAAGATGGCAGAACTCTGGGCTTCTGGTTACATTGTATCCACAGTATCCAAGCAGAGAATCCATTTCACTCTTTACTCAGTCTAGGACCTCAGCCCAGGGGATAGTTTCCATTTTCACTAATCCACTCTAGAAACCCCCTCACAGGCGTTCCCACTAGATGCTATAATTCACAATATTAACAACCACAAATGTTTCTGTATCCTGATCAGTTTTTATAATGATATTATAATACTTGACGACACTCCAAGTACTCAAAAACAATTTTTTTGTCTGTCTCAAAGAAACTAATGGCTTTCAAAAACTGTTGTGCTGCAGTCTGAGACCCCCGATTTCACTGATGCTCGCACTGGCTCATCTTATCTAGCAGCTGCCCTTTCATGTTGGCTCCTTTGTCCTTTGAACACTCTTCTAGGTATCTTTAATGATGTTTTTCTCGTACAAGAATATTTCTCAGGTAATTTTATTTTCTGCACACTAGGAATTTATTGATCCTAACAAATCCATTTCATTGAAATTACAAAGGCCATGATCTAGGAATTAGACATTCCCCTGCCCCCCACCACACCGCAGTGCTGCCTCTAGCTTTACTGAAGTATAGTTGACAAACAGAAATCCATTATTGTAATTCGTTTTCCTCATCCATTTTTAAATCTTTCGAGATTTATCTTAAAATTTGATAGCAAGTGATAATTGGCTGCAATTTTTAGTCCTATCCACTTTAGCTATTATCTTTTCCATTTCATGTAGTTGTATTTCATCTACGATGTATTAAGTGACATTACATGAAGATTAGATCTAAGTTTAGAGGGAATATAGATTAGGTTTTTAATACTTTACAAAAATAGAATCATTTCATCTTACTTTTATATGAAACTTTCTTGCGATACACAAAATAATATAGCACAATTCTGCCATATTAAGCTGACTTTGACGAGTCTTAATTGTATAAGGGCAAAGAACAACCCCTAGTTGATATACCCCCAAATCTCCTTTGAGCACATTAGCAATCAAAGCTCCACACTTACCTTGCACCCCAACTCTGGTTTCATAGTCTCAGGCACCCACTGAGTTGTCATTATAGACCACCTTTGCTAAAATCCCTCAGAAATACATCCATAACGTTAAGTAAGCAGCTCTTTGCTTTGTGCAGCTCTCTCTCCATTTGTTGTATACTTCAGGCCTGTCCAGTTTGGAGGTAATAAGAAAAACAAATCAAACCAAAAACCCTGTACAAGGAATTATGTAGAACGAAATTTGTTTTCACCTTTCTTGGGTAAATAAATGTCTGAGAATAGAATTGAGGGATCCTGCCTTACTTTTTGTTGCAATGAAACACCAGGAGTATTCTGGCTTAGTTTCAAAGGGAGTCCATAGTTGCAGGGAGGCTGGGGGCATGACAGCAGCTGCCAGAGCAGGAAGCTTGAGGGATCATTTTCAAGTGGAATGATGTTATAAATTCTCAAGGCCTTGAGGTGATACACTTCCTCCAACAAGGCTCCACACCTCCCTTTGTCCCATACCTTTACAAACATCACCAACCAGGGACTGAGTGTTTAGTATGTGAATCCAGCAGGGAGACTTCTCAAACTACCACAGATCCTATGGTAAGTCTGTATTTAATTTATAAGAAGCCGTCCAGCACTCTTCTCAAGTGCCTTCACTACTTCTGTCCATTTACCAGCAATTACAACAATCCCAGTCACTCCATATCTTCAAAACTTGGTATCAGCAGTTTTGTGGGTTGGCACATGGCCTGAATACGCACAGGCAGTATGTATGGCACCCCGATCCCTATCATAGTTTATGAGGAGAGTGAAATTTAATCTATAGTGTTTGGAAGTAGGGCCTTGAATAAGGTCATTGGGTGGGACCCCCACGATCTCCTGGAAAAGGGTACATACACCCCTGGGTGCTTCCGTATCTCCACAGGCCATCACCAGGTGCAGCCACTCAACCTGGTACCTGCCAAACTGACCCAAAAGTGAGGCCCGAGGACTCACCCAGGCTGATTGTCGCCATCAGCAGAAATGGAGACTGAAGTAGCAGTTGTGGGAAGCTACCCTGGTGAGTGTAGTGGTTTGTGTCTTGTTCGTATTCGCGATGCCTGGGGTGCAGACTTCTCTCAGAGAGAAAACCACTTCAAATTTGCCCCACTGTTCAGCATTTTGTTGGAACTCTAAGGATTACTTACGCATTCTCGTATGCCTCAGCTACATATATTACAAGCATTTCCTCACAACCTGGGAACTATTATTTGATTCTTACGGAGTCTTTCAAAGGGTAATTTCAATTTTTTTAAATTTGAGATTACCTTTCCTGGTTATGTTTACTGTCTCTCTCTCTCACACACACACCAAAAGAACAAAACAAGCAAATTTTTCCTATCTCAAAACAGCAAAAACTTCTCCTGCTTCTTTCTAGAACTTCTACTTTTGACTTTTAAGTCTATTGTCCATTGGAGATTCCTTTTCTTATTGAATTACTTTGATACCTTTGTCAAATCACTTGTCCAAGCAGGTGTTTCAAATTCTGGCCTCCATTTTATCCAATGGTTCATAATATCAATTCTTATGAAACATGCCTATTAGCAACACATTTGTTCAGTTTCTCCCTGAAAGTCTTTTGTCACATTCATTTTTTATAAAGGTAGCACTGTTTGCCAGTGTTTAAAGATTTATCCAATATATCTCCCACTGCAATTTAAGAAGTTTGTGTTCACTTTTAGCTTGGTTTCTGTGTATGGAATATCCATCCCCCCAGCTCCTGCATTCCAGATGTTTTTGCAATACTGCCTGGCTTCAGATAATTTCATTGATATGCCTTATGAGACTTTAAAAAATATACTATCCCATAAACAGTGATGTATAGGCAACTAAGAAATGCTGAATGGGAGAAATAGCCTTCCCCCAAAAAGAGCACATCAATTGGTTGTCCAATACCAAATGGTCAGTACTGTAAGCATATATACAAGCAATATGGACTGCAAGTAACAACAATCAATGAAAAAAATAAGACCGTGAATTTGAAAGAGCAAGGAGGGATATATGGGAGAGTTCAAAAGGAGAAAAAGTAATTTTAAAAAAATGTATTAGTGTGCTGGTTGAATTTCTTGGCTGTTGGTTTAGTTTTCACCCATTAGGAAAATCTTAACACATTGTTGTTGTCTTTTTGGCCTAGCCTTAGGAGTTCAAAGACAAGCGTGTAAGATCCTCTTCATGTAGTTGGCTGAACCAGCACTGTGCTCCTGATTCTTTGTGTGTTCCCATGCTTAAAGCCCTAACGAATGTTTAGTTCATTTTTTAAAACTTTTGAGTTCACATACCAATACTGAGTTTCACTCTGGCATTTTCACATGCACGCACGCACGCACATTTTACTTTATTCATACTCATCTCTGACCCCGCCACCCTCCTGAGCCTCTCCAGCCATCCTCTTCCCCAACTTAAACCTCCCTTTCAGTATCCTGTTTCATGTATGTTCTATTATCTCCTTCCCCTCTTTTAGTATCGTTTCTACTTTCCTGGTCTATGCCAATGCACAAAAATTTAAATCTAGACTCTGCATATAAAACATGCAATTTTTGCCTGAGTTTGACCTATTTCACCAGACATACTGATCTCCAGTTCCATTCATTTGCTTGCAAATGTCACAAATTCATTCTTCTGTACAGGGGAATTAGATCTCATTGTGTGTATGCTCCACATTTTCTTCACGACACAGACATCTAGGCTGGCTCCATATCTTCGCTGTTGTTAACAGTGAACAAACATGGATGCTCTACAGAGGTCAAGCTACTATGGTTCTATCCAGTCTTTCTATCTGGATAGTGATTAAAACATGTCAGGCCTCACTGACTTAAAATCTTACAGAAACCTGAGACTATTAATATACAGTCTCAATAATTCATGTCTATAAAATTAGTCAGGGATATATACATATAAAACATTAGAAAGACACCGTGCAGTGCTGTAGTTTTGTGTTTACATATATACACATATAACATTCGAATGACACTAAACACGACACCATTGTGGTGCTGTAGTTTTGTCTTTTACTTTGACTTCTTTTAAAGAACACTATCAATCTGTGGAAAATGCTTTATTGTATTATGTCAATATACTGCAAGAGATATTTCCAAATAATACAAAAGTAATCCACAGACTTAATTAAGTGAAAATCAAATGATCCAGAAACGTTTCTTCCTTATTTTCACAGCAATTATTAAGAGTTCATGCCCTGATTTGTTCCAAGAAAAATTATTCTAGTAACTTTGAGTGTTCAATCCGTGCAATAGTCCAGTCAGGCTTTACTCCTTGTGTAAATTCCCTCTGAAATCTAGAAAAAACATTATAAATATTGTGATCTTCCACCGACCCAAACATGCTCAGATAACTATACAACTGGCAAGCATGAAGTAAAAGCAGTACTTAGAAAGAAGCTAAGCAGATGGTTAATGTAAGTCACAATTAAAATGTTTACAACACCATAATACTGAAGTACACCCTAACTCCCACATTTTTAATGGCCTGATCTATATTCAACCCAAGCTAGCCACTGAAAGAAACTTGGATCTTGATATTAAATACTCACTAAAGTACATGCCTAATGAGCAGAAGGAAACTGGACTCTGGGTATGCAAATAGCACTTTAAATATCAGCATACAGGAAAAGACTGTTGAACATCACATTGTTTACAATTTAGTGAAAAGTTGTAGAAGAAAAAGATTTTTATTTGTAATTGTATGGTGTGTGTGTGTGTGTGTGTGTGTGTGGTGTGTGTGAGAGAGAGAGGGAGGGGCTGAGAAAGAGAGAGACTGTAATGTGGGTGCTCATGGAGGCCAGAAACATTAGCTCCCAGCGAAGTGGATTACAGATGGTTGTAAGACCTAGGAACTGAACTTGGATCTCCTGCAAGAGCAATATGTACCTTTAACCACTGAACCATCTCCCCAGGCCCCAGTCTTAGCATTTTTGAAACATACTGGTCTTATAAGGAATATTAGAAGAGACAAAATTCAGTTCTGATGAGACAGATCTTAACTACAAACAGATATTTTAAAAGAGGCAATTAACAGACTTAGGCTAAACAAGTATTTAATGTCTAGATAATATTTTGGATAACTATAATCAAAGTATAAAAACAAAACAACAACAACAAACATTTCTCAGGCCAGAAATGATAGCAAACTACTTTAATCCTAACACTCAGGAGACAGAAGCAAGTGGATCTGTGAGTTCTAGATCAGCCTGGTCCACATAGTAAGTTCCAGACTAGTTGGGAATACATAGTGAGACCCTGTCTCAAAACAAACAAGCACACACAAACAGAAAACTTACACAAGTGAATAAAAAAAAAAAAAATCCCTATATAACTTAGTAGAACAATGTATTTTTAAAAATTTATAAATTAACTGGCAATATAACAGTAATATTCTCTTACAAAGTGTGTTTCTATTGACATATGTTAACTGCTCATCTTTTCAAATATTATAAAATGTCTCGTCTAAGTCTCTTTAAGGGCAGACAGCATCCCTTCACTTTAGCATCTAACCTGGAGTGTTTAGCATATGAGAGGTTATAAACAAACATCTTATGAATGAATAATACCTATGCCAACTATGGCAAACTTGAATTTTCAAAGATGGGGAAATCTTATGCTTCATTCCACACATGCGTCTGCAATGTGACCTTACTATTTATTGTTTTTAAAAATGGGGGTTGGGGTGTCTCTAGGTACCCTTTAAACTGTACAAATCCTGTGACTTCTGACAGCAAAGTATAGCTAAATAATGGAGCTTTAGTTCTGTTTATGAGCCCATCAGTTTCCAAGTTCTACCTTTCAGCATCCAGTCACCAGGCAAATGGTGTCATGTTAAACTAAAGCTGCAAAAGTCCTAGAGAAAGAGATGCTAGAGAGATGCCATATGTGACAGATGAAGCCATTGTGGGAATGGATCCTTCTGTCCCTGACACCCTACCTGATGCAGGTGAGACCAAGGAAATTCTAGAGCTGTGCTTCTGTAACTAATAAAGCAGTGAGTCATAGGTAAAGACAATGGCTCTTTGAAGCCATTGACTGCTGATTATTATTATTATTATTTCTTTTCAACAGGGTCTCACTGTGTAGCCCTGGCTGCCCTGGAACTCACTGTACAAACCAGGCTGGCTAGAGAGATCCACCTGCCTCTGCCTCCTGAGGGCTAGGTTGAAAAGTCTGAATCACCACGCCCAGTGATATGCTACTACTTCCCACTTTAAACAATCCCATTTCATATTCAGTTTTTCTTCATAAATAACTTGTCAAATTTCAATCTCTTTCTTTCTAAAGCTATCTTCAGTTTTCATACTTTTACACTGCCTTCCATTTTTTAGACAATGAAGACAAAATGCACGATCATACTCACTCATAGCTTGCACTCAGCAACTGTTTGCTTTCCACGCTCTGATCCCCCAACTTCACCTGGAACACACTGGCCCCACTTACAGACCCAGTGGGGATGTCGGCACTAGTCAGATACCAAAAGCACATCAGGATGTTAACGAACTTCCTTCCTTAGAGAGAAAACACACACAAACACACACACATACAATCAGAATATCTATCAGCTACATAGCCAACAAGATCAGAAACAGGCAATACACTTGTCCCAGGTCAGCCTTTGTACACACTCCAGTGTAACTTAAAATACATGAATTAATGCCATTTTCTTTTCCAAAAACTGTCTTAAGAGTTTGTCCTCTTTGTTAAAAACACACTTTTCTGAGTACACTACATGGGTTATTCTTAACTTACACCATTTCCTAAGATTAAAACAATCTTAAGGCAAATACCTGACCCCCACACAACAAAAGAGAGAGGCCACACCTACAATTTTGTTCCTACTTCAACTGTTCCAAAGAAAGGTCCTTGATTTTACACTCTGTTGTGTTTAAGTCTTACAATGTATGTGTAACTCAGTTAATAAATAGTGCTAAAATTGAATTTGAAATGTTAGAAGAATAAAATATCACCCAAGATACCTTCGCAAATATTTCAAATTAACTTGCCTATGAGCTCATCTATTAAAAGCCCTCCAATGTCATGGCCTTACAGCAGTGGCTATCCCTCTTCTATTCCTGCCTTATGGTGCATATATATGAAAATCTGTATATGGACTGACCAATCAATGAACTTTCGGGTGTGCTATTGGAAAATTCACGTACTGGAAAAGAAAAAGAACCAGATAATCACCAAAGTTCCTCCCAGCTTTACCACTGTTACCTAATTCAACTTGGGAGTTTTGTAATCTTTTTTTCTTAGCTGCCTTTATCTGATACTGTTTTTGTTTTCTTTTATACTTTATTCTTTCCTTGTAATACACAGCTAGAAATGTAAAATATTCAAGTGTTTCCTACACTTTAGGAAATATGACATATAACTTTTTATTTGAAAATGGGAGCAGCCTGTTCTAAACAATTTTCATCAACATATGTGAGAATTTTCTTTTTTCTTTTTTGAGACAGGGTCTCTCTTTGTAATGCTGGCTGGCCTTGAACTCAGAGATCCTCCTCTCTCTGAAGAGGGATGAAAGCTGTGAGCCATCACACCTGGCCTTGGATTTTCCTGCTGTGTAGTAAACAGTAACAGGCAGAGATCTAGCCAGGCACCACCCTTCAGAGTTAGGTATTTAAACAGCAAATACAGCATTTTTTTTTTTTTCTTTTTAAACTCATCCTTTTAAATTTATTATATATACTAGGTTGTTGGTTTTACAAACTAGAAAAGTGATACAGGCTTTGAAAGCCTACAAATGTCTGTTCACACAGACATAACTCCTCTATCCTGTGGTATTCACTGTTGAGTTTATTTGAACAATTAATGGTCATGTAAAGTTGCCTTGGCCAATGTTACCTTTCTCATCATAGTAAATGGAGATGTCCCCTGTTGATGTGTAGACAATATCATCTACCTCCGCAGCAAGTGCATTTTTATGGTTATCAGACAATGAAGTGAGCTTTTCTTTTAATGCCTGTAGTACCTGAGTCGGAAAAAGAAAACCAGCAGTTTACCCATTCAAGTTCTTAAAGTATTTTAAAAAGTGATGTTTATCATGGAATTTTACAAGACCTATTTTTAAAATGTTGTACCTTATCTACTCATACTCAAAAATAAAACTAAAATTTATTCAATTAAGTAATTTCTGACTGAACATAAGTGAGACTATGTATCATTCTATGGCAAGAATCATACACTTTTTAAATTAAAAGAACACTTTACCTCTTTTGCTACAAGTTCTTCCAACAGATCAAATTTACACTGTGACAGCAACTTAGATACATGAGCAAAAGCCTTGGGAAAAAAAGAGGGGAAAAGATTACAATTATTTCAAAATATCATATAAAATATACAACATACATACTTAAATAATTATTATAACAAAGATTTTATGAAAAATGGGATATAACAAACTATTACAATAATGTTGGTCATGCCTGCTATTTTAAGCTGAATGTCTTTTTACAGATAGTATGGTGACAAATATAGTTGCAAATGAGCCAACTACTAATTATGAATCAATTTTTAGGTCCTGGGAAATTAGTGTGTGGCATATGTATACTAGATATGTCAAAAACATTACTGTGCATTTTATTTTTAAATGATGATGTAAATAACTATGATTTACCTCTTAATCATTTATAGACAACAATGAGAAATTAGAGTCTGAACTGTACTGGAAGTTTAGAGAGCTGGATTATATACAGATCCTCTGGAAGAGCGATAAGGTAGATTTAGGAAAGTGGGAGTAAAGGAAATAGTTTATCACCTACAACAGTGAATCTCAACCTGAAGTATGAGGTCTTATTTTAAGGAGAGAGAAGAGAAAGCCTAATCCTCCACATTCCCAGCAATGAGGGGGAAAGTTGGTACATTCTTATCTTGTATTTCCAGAACTTCTGGTCTGCTAAGAGAAGACAAGTTCACGAATTAGTAGAGGGTAAGAGCAGTGGGATCTAAGAAGCACAGAGAGCCATCTACTCTAATCGTGGAGGAACACGGAAGGTTTCCTAAAGGAAGCAGCTGAGATATGGAGAATTAGCTGGAGAAAGAAGTTACATGGGTATGTGAGACAGAGAAAACTGCAAATTATTACTGTCTTCTCTGTCTTCTCTGCCATGCTTATGTTGAATTCCAGAACTCTCCTTTGGAATGTGATTCCATTTGCAGACAACCCCTTTAAAGAAGTCATTAAAGAAAAAGCTGAGGTGGTCAGTGTAGGTCCTAATCCACTGGTATCTTTGTGACAGGAGGAATGCTGTCTAGAAGCCAGATAAACAAATGCAGAGGACTCAGGAGAAAGCAACCCTTTGGATGCCTAGATAGTGAAACACTTCTGTCTAAGCTATTCAGTCTGTGGCCTTCTGCTCTAACACAATGCAGATGACTTCTGAGAAAATGCACATATACAAATGGATTAAAGGTCTCCCTGAACACCAAAAGGTACTCAGGGTCAGAGATCTTACAATGTTTGGGAAGCTCTCACATACAATATGAGTGACAATCTAGACAAAAGGAACTGTAATCACTATGCAGAAACTTCATCTCTAGTTTGTGTGGTTGAGATCATGCCAGAGAAAAATGCCCTAAAAAGTAATAATTGTAATGAAGCTTCCCTGGTAAGATTCCAGACACAGAAATGTCTACCTCAAGACACTTCTAGAAACAGCCCTCTTTTTCAGAGAAAACACTGAATGACTGTACAAGAAAGCTCAAAGAAATAGTACATGACTCAAGAGTAGTTAAGACAAAGTTATACATACTGATGGCAAGTGGGTGCATTAGAGTATGTATTTCCTTATCTCATGATAAATATTTGCCTAGATTATATGTATTCATTCCAACTGCTGATGGCTGGAGGACCAAGGCTGTTTTTATTCTTAAGAGATTTATTTCTTCTTATTATTTTATGTGTTTCAGTACTTCGCCTGCATGCATGTCTGTGAACCACTGTGAGCATAGTGTACTTTCTAAGGCCAGGGGACAGGGTGAGACTCCCTGGAACCAGAGTTGCAGACAGTTATGCACTGCCAAGTGGGTACTGGGAATGGAACCTAGGACTTCTGGAAGAGCAGCCTGTGTTCTTTAACCATTGAGCTCTCTCTCTAGCGTCAAGACTACTTTTGAGCTGTGTGGTTTAAATTTAGCACCTTTCTAAAACTTGACTTCATCATGCCTTAAAGAGGATTAGACAAGAGCCAGACCCTTTCAATTTCATGTTCTATGATGCTTTCCATTCCTGACACATAAATGAACTAGTGTAGTCATGTATAGATGATGAGGTAGACTCACACCTGGGCACTGCGATTTATCTCTACATGCATAACTGACACAGAGAACAAGACTAGCAAACTCACCCTTCATTATGATACTGAGGTAACCATTATTACTCATGCTTTCTCCTTTTTATTTTTGTGTAAACACATGGACTAGCCAAGAATTGACTCAAGGAAATGAGTTAATATTGGCACTGATTACATGAAATTGCAAACACTAATTTATAACTAATACCTCACAAAAGTTGGGTATAAATGGTTACAATTTGGGGAAAAATCTGAAATAATTCAGGAGTAAAATTAGAAATACTGGTATATAATTAATTATAGTCAATACTATTAAATTATTATGCTGATGACCTTTGGCAATATGAACTGGGGAATAAACTAACTTTTACCTTTGTGTCAGTCAATAGTTCAGAAATGGTAGAGATTGACAAAGAAAATTGAAGAGAAAATTAAAATAGCTTTCCATCCTAGAAAGATGCATGTTACACAAAGTCTGTACAATCTCGAGATTCAAAGTGACCACTGTAAGGCAATGTCATCTGCCCTTCAGGAAGGTCATGATGGGCAAATCCGAGGTAGGAACCACCAAGCCTAAGTAGTCCTAGTTTGCTTGATCTGGGCACTTAGTAGACCAGCAGCCTCTGCAAATGCCTCACAATCCTGAAGTAATACATAGGTAGAGAAGGAGGAGTAGGGTAATACAGTAGTGTCCGACAGCTGGAAATAAGTTCTGCCTTTATACCTGAAATGATCTTATAGTACTCTGACAGCGTTTACTATTCCTCACCATAATTTTATTCACTCAATTTACTTATCAAATACTTATGGAGTGCCTACTGTGTGTGCTGGGCTCTGTCTTCTCTAATTTTGTAATTCTGGAAAAAAATCATCACAGAACAGTTTTAAAGTGGCAGAAACAAATAAGCTTTGAGCTCACTTCTAACTCAAGGCCTGAAGTGAAAATACAAGTGGAAGGCCTTCAACTTAGATTTTTCACTGAACCCCACCTTCTCAACGACCACGCAAACACACCTAGATGCTCATTAATGTCATGAAGTGGCTGAAGAATTCAGTGTCTGGGTCACTACTGTCGTTTGGTAACTTGGATCGCAACGAAGAACTTCACAGCTAAACACCTGAGCATGCAAGCGCTGAAATGCATGAGGCGAACAGGGTAGGGAAGCACACAAACCTGCTTCGCTCCCTCCGTGAACTCAGCGATACTGAACTCCTTGTCGAAATAGGCCCAGATAAGGAAGGCGTAAATTCGAGTCCGGACCCAGTTGATGGGGTTGGAGAACCCCAGAATGATCATTCGAGTCTTCTGGCGTTGCTGGGGCTGCTCCTCCGTGCTGTAGCTACGGCTGGGAGCAGCGGGTAAGGAAGCGAGGGTTGGAGGAAATTGTGCCCAGCGGAGCAGGGGCCTCCGGGGCCCCCAGGAACGCAGCGCCGGGCTTGCCCAGGCCCAAGTGCAGCGAGGGGCCGGGGCCGCGCTTGAGCCCAGGCGGCGGCGACACAAGCAGCAGAATTCACTTGGCGACAGCCTCACCTCGGTGGCACCGAGAGTCCGGAGTCGCGTCGCCCGGCCGGGCAGAGGCAGGAGACGGGCGGCCAGCGCCATGTTCCTGACCTTTCACCTCTGCATGCCTGTGCAGTACTGAAAGGAGGCCGGAGGGAAACCGGCTCAGCGGTGTCAGGGAAGTGGAGCGAAGGCCGCCTGCTGCTGCCACCTCTGGTGAGTCTGCTCATCGCAGCTGTGCGATACACTCCGCCCATGCAGCCGGCCACTGGCTCCCCCACGCCATACGCAAACTTCGAACCAGCAGCCTTCCGGCGTCCGTCACCTTCGCGGCCCTTTTCTCCCCGGGTTGTGTTTCCGGGCGGATTACTCGTGGACGAACACGTCCAATTTCCCAGGCCTGTGAAGACTAACCTGAACCCACCATGGCGGAGCAGCGTCTTCCGGTACCCCGGCTTCGGGGCGTCACGCGGGAGCAGTTCATGGAGCATCTCTACCCGCAGGTGAGGAGCTCCGCCGCGGGAAACCAGCGGAGACACCTACGGCACTGCGGGCGGCGGCGGCGGACAGCCGCTGCTCGCTGGCTGTCATGCCGCCGGGCGACAGGGAAGAGGCCCGTAGACCGGCTTGGGAATTAAAAGCCCTGGAGGAAACGGCCCCACGTTTCTGGGGAGCAGGATGACCGGAGAAAGTTGGGTGGCGTGAAGCATTTCCGAGAGAAGAGCGGCCTTGTTGTCAGACCTGTTGGGACGCGTGTGGCTTTTCTGGATTCCCGTGCTCCTCTTCTACAGGGGTTAGTTCAGGATCCCTCGCCTCGCTCTTGGTCCTCGCAGTCTCTGTTTATTCCAAGATAATAGATTTTTGAAAGGCAACATTTGAGTCCAGTGAGGATTCCAATGGGGAAACTAATGGGAATCTTCCGGTTCTTTCCTTTGGTATAGGTCTTTGATTTTTCACTTTGATCATAATTAAGGCTTAATAAACCCTTTAGTTTTTTTTTTTTGTTTGTTTGTTTATTTATTTTTAAGAAAAGCTAGCAGAAAGTAGTTAGATTTTAAGAAAGAAAAAAGTTTGTTTCCAGAACTTTGCAAAATAGTTCAGGTTTAAAGAAAAATAGTAAGGATTCTGGCGAATTTTCGAAGGAAAGAAGGCATATTTCCTGGTGGCATTACCAAAAAGAATTTCTGATCGAGTCATTACGAAGCAAAGCTTATTAAGTTTATTAAGAGTTTTTAAGGTCACGCTTCAATAGAGAGATGCTTTACATAATATTATAGTTTTACCGGGTAAAACTGTGGGTAACTAAGGTTGCACAAGGAGGCTAAGATCTGCTTTTACTGCAAGTGGAGTTTTAGTGTTGCTCGTGCAAATCCTAGAAAATAGATGGTTTCCAGGTTTGGCAAAGGAGAAAAGCTGTACCTGGTTGTATATGCTTTGGCCTAAGACATGATTTGTTACTAGAATATTTTTATTTGAAATATTTCCGTATAAAAAGGAATATTGGCTTCGTGGAGGTAACCTCCCAGCAAATTTTGTTAATTGTGCTGGAATTTTTTGGGGGGAGAGGGAGATTTGAAAAAGTTTATGTGTACCCCCTGGCTGTCCTAGAACTCACTCGGTAGACCAGGCTGGCTTGGAACTCAGAGAAATCCACCAACCTCTGCCTTCCCAGTGCTGAGATTAAAGTTGTGCACCACCAAGCAGGTCTAGTTGTGCTCATTTTTAACTCTCAGCTTGTTGAGAGATGTCAGACTGCAGGATGAGGGTCTCCCATCCTTTTCCATGTCCATCATTTTCCCTGTCTTTCTGCCTAGCTGCAATTACAGGAAGTGTGGTTGAGATAGAACAAAGCGAACCAACAGAAAAACACAGCAGTTTTCATCAATATTTATGTCAATGAACCAGGCTGGGTGGCTCACTCTTGCCCTGAGATACTAATTCTTACCACATATATTGCCTAAGATTAAGACACTTTGATTATCCCCCTTTGGTGAAAGAGTGTGTTGAAATAGCAGTCAAATGATTTATACCAAGTGATTCAACTATTGATACAGCTCATCAACTACATGTTTACTTTCTAACCCAGCAATTTTTAAAATTTATTTTTCCTTATTCTTTGACAGCTTCATACATGACAGAATTAATTTTGCCCATTTTCACCCCTGTCCTACTTCATGTCTTGTGTTTAGTGTCCCACTGAGTTTAATTATACCCAAATAATTTCTTTTTAGGAATTTTACTTTGCAGATATTTCTCTAAATATATGATGATAATATATACAGGGGTCTATTATACAATTAATTATTAGGAGTAAACATGGAAGGGAGATTAGATAAAGTATTGCTCATTTATTCTTTGATAAGCTAAGCTATAAAAATAATGTGGGAATTGATAGCAATAATTTTCAAAGTATATGTTTTTAAACTTTAAAAAGGGAAATACATATTTTTTTCTTTTGAAGAAAAAATGCAAATGTGTGTTTGAGGATACTTCCAGTAAAGAAATACAGGCAGTGGTGGTACACACTTTTAATTCCAGCACTTGGGCATCCCAGCACTTGAGAAGCGCAGATAGTCAGATTTCTTGAATTTGGGGCCAGCCTGATCTATAGAGTGAGTTCTGGGACAGCCATTGCTGCACAGAGAAACCTTGTCTCAAAAAACAAAACAAAAATAAAAAAGAAAGAAAGAAATTAAATGGCTGTCTCTAGAAGATGACTGAGTATGAACAGGAAGAATGTGGTGAGATAGCTGGCTTTGAGGGGAATCAAATTACTATTTTACATTCTAAGCTAATTAAGAAAGCAAAAAATGACACGGCTGGGAAGAGGCGGGTGGATTTCTATGAATTTGTGGCTACCTTGGTTTACATAGGTCTAGGCTAGCCAGGGCTATTTAGTGAGACACTGTCTCAAACAAGACAAAACAGAAGTGAGAAATGACTTAAAAACAAAACAACCCTAAAGTAGAAATAGTTGGGCAGTTGGTGGCATGTTCCAGCACTTGAAAGGCAGAAGCAGACTTACCTGAGTTTGAGGCCAGCCTTCAAAGAAAAAGAAAGAAAAGAAGTAACAAATGAGCCTATTGGAGGAGAGGGATAAGTTATCTTTAAAATATAATACTTCACGTGCCTTCAATTTAAAGATGACAGGGACTGAAAACAATTCTAGTAGCAGGCTTATGAACTAGCAGTTCTGAAAGTGTTTTCTGGAAATTCTGCAATTTTGCAAATGATTAAATATTGCTCTTGGGAAATGAGTTTTTCATTGTTGAACAAAAAGTTGCAAAAATACAAACAATAAAGGCTAAATTTAACTTTGACATATGTATTATTTATAATACATTAAGTTTATGTATATGTACATATATAGTGAAATAAAGATACTTAATTGCATGTCTAGATTTGTGCATTTCGGGGGTTATGCAGATGCCCGTACATGTTTCTTAGGTCTTGCCATTGAGAAGGCAGAAGTTATGTACAGGACTGAAACAGCCCCTTTAGGGTAGATGAATATAATAAAAATATATTATGTATATAACTAAAATGCCAAAGAAAAGATCCCACTTAAAAGAAATGAGAATTTCTTAAAGAAATGATGGATTGCAGGGCTGGGCAGAGAAAATGAAAAAGATAACTGGATTGTTTTATTTTATTATAAAATAAGGAAATATTTAGTTTTAAAAGTCACAGGAACTAGCCCAAAGAGTCCCACTGGTCAAATATGTGATAATTTGAGCATTAAAATTCTATCAGTAAACTTGGAGGCAGTGAGATTGAGTGAATGTTAGGACGGAATATCATCTGCCACTTGCTGTGCCCTGGGAGGGCTGCTTCAGTCCTTGTGTGGAACATTCCTCACTCAAATTGCATAACCTACAATCTAATCGTGAAGAAACTAGATAAACCCAAATCCAAGGGAATCCAACAAAATAATTGGCTTGTGTGCTCAAAAATATTAAGGTCATAGAAGACAAAGAAAGCTGATGAACCATTCCAGATGGAAAGAGATGTAATCACTGAATCATAGTGGCATCTTAGCATGAATTCTGGGTCAGGGAAAGAACTCTAAAGGAAATTATTGGGATAATTGGTGAAACTTAAATGTGCATGGTGTGTTACATAATAATACGTCATTGATAATTGCTTTGTAAGAGAGTAGCCTTATTTTCAGAAAATGTACTTCAGTTTTAGAGATGAGGACATGTTAACAACTTAACTTTGAAATAGCTCAGAAAAATTAGGGTTAATATGTCTGTCTCTAAACACTGAGTGTGTGAGCAATCGATAACACAAATGGGACTCCATATTGAAAAGTTGGTGAGTCATAGAGAGAGCAGGTGGAGATTCTTATGTTCTTGCATTTTTAGAAAGCTTAAAGTGATAGTGAAATTAAAAGTTACAAAAGTGAAGTAAAATTTAATTATATTTATGCCATAAATAACATGAAAATACTTGAGTGTTTGGATTTCTTTTATCTGTTGACAAGGCTGTTTTGTTTTCCTGATCTTAGGTTTGTTCTGGGTGTATGATATAAGTAATCTGCGTAATGGCACAAACTATTAGATGCCTTAAGTCGGAGCATCTTAGGCTAGCTCAAAGCCACACTCTGATCCCAAGTCAGCTCCTGATGGAATCTTCTTCATTTTTACAGCTGTGTTTTTTACTTTCGTTACAGAGAAAGCCTCTGGTGTTGGAAGGACTCGACTTGGGGTCTTGTACAAGCAAGTGGACAGTGGGTTACCTGAGCCAAGCTGGAGGGACGAAAGAAGTAAAGATTCATGTTGCTGCAGTTCCACAGATGGACTTCATCAGTAAGAACTTTGTGTATAGGTATCTTCTTCTGAGGTTACTCTGGGGACACAGATACCCTTTCAGACCTTCAAGAAGATTTCTACATTATTGTATAAGACCATACTGCATCTCAACTATAGTCTAGTTTATGTAATCGTGGGCTAGCTTACTGCTTTTTAATGTGGCTTAAAAGGCAAGAATTCTGATTATACAGAGACATTGCTACAGTCTTAGTTTTTAAATATAGGATGTACCCTGTATCCTGTGGAGTCATGGAACAGAATTTCTGTTCTTGGAGTTAGGTCCCCTCTGAAATGGTGTGCTGTAGCCATTTCTGCTGCCATTGCTCAGTGCAGGAAGTTGTCGTAAAGGCTGACCTTTCTTTCCTCTCAAGAAGCACAGGGCAGCCTGCATTTGCTGTGTACTGACTTCCGTTTTGTAGCATTACAAGACTCTCAGCTCCTTCCATGCTTGTCATATGCTACTATGCAATCTCTGACAGGTAAATTAGCTGCTGAGCATCTACATTTGAAAGCAGATTTCATGTGTTATTTATTCCCATGAGAGTCAATAAAATGTTAGATTGAAAAAACAGTGTTCTCATTCTGAGCATCTATAGTTCCCAGCAGGTTCAATCTGTTGAAAGACCTTGTTAGTCACAGATTTGAGTTCAGAGATGAGCTAGGCAGGATTTCTGTTGTTGGGGCCATTCCTCTCTCATGGGTGCTTGCCAGGCTCCTGTAGTGAGTGCCAAAGCATTTCTCAGTTTCCGATTGACCAGTCACTTCATAGGTCACTGATCAAACTTAATTGCCCTAAGTTTTCCAAGTCTAAGAACTTTGCACTTTTGTTCAGTCAAAGAAGTGAAATAAAGTGCTGGAGGGATAAGTGAAGGTGAGGTTTAAATGAGTTCACCAGACCCAAGATAAATGATAAATAGGTGTTTTATTGGGGATAAACTTACACAGGAAACAGTAAGTCACTGTCACAGCGTCCCTGCTCAAAGGATGCAGACCCTGCCTCTCCAATGCTCTCTGCAACCCAAGTGGGCTCCTGTCCCCAACTCTGTACCTTAAAGGGGTCATGTCCACCTCTGAAACCAAAGGGTGTAGCCACTGTTGCAGATTCACAGGCTAGGTGCCGCTACAGATGAGCGTTTTTTTAGCCTGTGATTAATATTATTTAATCTAATGCCATAACAAGTTGGTATTGAAACTTCATTTTGAGTCAAATTTAACTTTTCAAAACTTTCTTTTAAAACATATATATTATGTAATAGTTCTATTCCAGCTTCTTCAAAGTCTTTTCACTAGAGCTACTAAAAACATGGAAAATTATTTTTGTGCAAGGAAAAAAGTAGATTTAGTTTGTTTTTTTTAGCATCTCCTAAGCAGTCAGAAAGAAGGAATTTAATCTATAGATATTAAAATGTCAGAAATCCTGTAGATAGATATATAACATGCATTGCTATATAATCACTTCAGCTTGAGTCGCTTTTGTCCTTTCTCAGATGTCTAGAGGTCATGCCTTACCAAGCATTAGCATGTCCATTTCTCTCGTTTGCTGTTGCTGATCTCCCCTAGTCAGGGTACTCTGAGCAGAAGGAAGCCTAGCTCTGGAGTCTCCACTTACCACTTCATCTCAGTCGGTCCTCATCTTCCTCTTATCGTCTCTTCAAACCTGGTGCTGCTCTCGTATATCAGCCATTCCAAAAACAGATAAAATGGGTGATAAATTGAGGGGTTTGTTGTTATTGTTTGTTTTTTATGTTAACTGCTTGTATGTTGCTAAAGGTACATTGTCACTTTTGTCATGATGTCTTAGGTACTGGGCCAACACTAGCTTATATTTCCCATTTAAATTATAAGATAGCCTGTGATATAGATGTTGCTTATAATGATGAGAAAATGAAGGTTTAAAAAAAAAAATGTAACTGAGGGCCTTATTAGATTGCTCAGAGGATAGCTTTGATGACCTAAGTTCAATGCCCTGAACACACATGGTCGAAATACTGACTCCTGCAAGTTGTCTTCTGACCTCCACACACATACCATAGTGTGAATGAGTACATCTAGCATCCCCACAAATCAATGCATATGATAATCTTTTACTTAAGTTTAAAATATTAAGCAATTTGTTTAAGACCATGTAGTTTAAAATGATAAAACCCAGGGTATATATTCAAATTTGCTTGTCACAGAATCCATATTGATACTGTCTCACTTATTGCCTGTGTGCTGGTGCTGAGAAAAGGCACTGTAATAGAAGACCTACTCAGAACACAGTGAGACAGAAAAAGCCTAAGGCTGAGGAACTTCTCAACTGCTGTGTAGGGTCAGGTCGTGCGTGGATAGACTCTAATGTTCAACCTTGCGTGGGGCTGCTTCATCTTGCTTTTGCAGGGTCACTGGTCAGTGCTGCTTTTGTGAAGACGTTGCAAGCATGTCTTTGTTCTCCCTAATAAGAAAGCTAAGGGTGGGCAATTAAGCACGTTTTAACTTTATTTTGATTTTATGTGTCTGGGTTGCCTGCCTGCGTGTATGTAAGAGCACTGCATGTGTACCTGGTGCCCATGGAGGCCAGAAGAGGCATCAGGTCCTCTGAAACCAGAGTTATGGATGGTTGTGAGCTACCATGTGGGAGCTGGGAACTGAGTGTACATTGTCCTCAAGAGTAACGAATGCTCTTAATCACTGAACCCTCTTCTCAGCTCCCATCTGTGTATTGTCAAAGTACCCTGGTATCATGGAAACGTCTCTCTTAGTAACTTGGAAAGAAGGGTATTGACCTTTGAAGAGCCATCTGATCCATACATTTAAAATCTTTGAGTTTAAAAATTCAGGTAACAGGTCAAATTTATATACAGCTAAATGAATTTTGAATATTCAGAATTCCGTCCACATGGATTATACTAAAAGCTGGATATTTCAAAACACATGGCACTCAACTGTGCCAAGCCTACATGCATCATGATGGCATTACTAGTTGATATGTTATTTTTATGTCTAAGGATTCTGTTATGTTTATTTCAGAACTTTACCATTTAACAAGTTGGTCCAGAGAGCTGCTGAAGAAACACATAAAGAATTCTTTATTTCAGAGGTAATTTAAAGAAATCATTAATGGCCATATAGATTTTATGTGTGTGGAGGCCAGAGGGTGTTACTGGGTGTCTTCTTCCAGCAACTTGACTTTTTTGAGGAAAGATCTTTTGGAACCTGGAAGGCTGGCTGACCCACAAGCTTTAAGGCATCTCCTGTCTTTGTCCCCAGTACTGGGATTATGGGTATATACTGCCTCATGCAGCTGTCTTTATGTAGCTGCTGGGTGTTGAACTCAGATCTTCATGTTTACACAGCAAGCATTTCGTCAACCGAGCCATTTTCCCAGACCTCCCTAAGTGGTTTTCTTTGTGAAGAACCACTAAGTTGTTTTATTTAGGTTTTGGTGAGAATTAGACAAATAAAATAATTTATACTTGCAGTTTGCCTGACTGACACAGAAACTGCTCATCAACAATTAATTATGAATCATACTTCCTTTGAAAATAATCTGGTGTTATACACCAAATTCAGATGTTAATAGAAAACTTTATTTTCATATCATTAAAATTTCTATATTGTTATCCGTATAGTTTCTTTTATCTGTGTTACATTTGTTCAAACAGTATTTTTATAGTGTAGTGTGGTTCTGAGTTATTGAATTTAACGACCTTGACTAGGGCATTAATTAAGGCTTATCCATAAATGACAGTTTCAAGTTAATTGTGTTAGCATTGGAGTAGTATATCAGTTGGTAAAGTCTTTGCAAAGCAAGTACGAGGACGAGAGTTTGATCCCTGATACATATGTAAAAATGCTGAGTATCCTGACATATCCTCGAATTCTAGTGCTGGGGAGGCAATGACAGAAGTATCCTGGGGCTCGCTGATTAGCCACCATAGCCAAATTGATGAGCACATCTCAGAAAACAAGGTAGACAACCATCCTGAGAAGCAGCACAGTGTTGACTTCTAGTCTGACCATGATTAGAATGTCTCTTAAAACCAATCTGCATTAGTTATTTCTAAATACTGTAGCCATTCATTGGATGTATTTTCATTGCTCTTTGGTATTTTTCCCATCAATTGATTAAATAGCCATGAAATGTGCAGTAAAACAGAGTTTAATCAGAAAACTATGGAATTTATGCAAACAGATCAAGATGAATTCTCAGCTAAGTCATAGGGAAAGCTGAGACTGAGATGGAATCAGCATCAGGGAGTGATGCCTGTAGAAGGAAAGGAGTTGGCTGGTGCTGGCCACAACTATACACACCGGCAGTCTACCAGTTCTCTGGAACACTGGGCAAAGACTGTTCATCAGGTGGCAGCTTGCAGCCTCTGTACCACTTGCCGTCTTCTTTGGTTGTTGCTTGGGTTCACCCTATATGAAGAGTGTAACTCTGGGTCAAATGCTGAGGTGAACCTTAAGAAAAATGTACAGCTGCAGCCCCAAGTTAAATGCATTGTTTGCAAAATGCACCCTTTCTTGGTGAAGAATTTGAGTAGTGCCTATTTGCTGAATAACAGTTCAATTTTTGAAGAACATTCTTTGAAGCCTATTTAAAGAATCATTGATGGAAGATGTTATTCTGTAAATAAGTTTCTCATACTGATTAATGAATAAAGCACTGTGGCCAATGGGAAAGCAAGATAGGCGGGGCTAGGAGACAAGGAGGAAAGAGGAAGTAGTTAGGAGGAGTCAGCATGTAGAGCCTGGAGGAAGCAAGATGCCGGCCCGCTTTGCTGGATAAGATGACCAAGTGGAAATACTTAGATAAGTAGAAATGGGTTAATAATTAAGACAGAGCTAGCCCATAAACAATAATAGTAACTGGCCAACAGGATTGTATCAAATACAGAGTCTCTGAGTGTTATTGGGGGCTGGCATGGTAGCAGGGCAGCGGGACCAGACCGTCAGGGAAAACGTGCTCGTAACAAATCATTTCAGTGTAGTACTAAAAATACAAAAACAGCTAAATTGTTAATTTATGAGTGGAGATTTATAATTTATTGTGTGTAAGGTTAAATGAGGTATAAGGTTTATGTTACAGCAGTCTGCATTAGTTTCTGGAAGGCAGAATTCTTGAGTTGGATTGACTTGTACTTTGACCTGCTAGGTCTCAGTTCTCTGTTCTAGGAAATGCACCCAGCAGTGGGTGGTTTTGTTGTGGTTTGTGGAGCTAGGGAATAGAGTCTTGGGTATTGCAGGTGCTGGAACAGAGCAGTAACTGCTTTCTCATCAGTTCTCTTATTTAGCTACTCAGGTAGTCAAAAGTATAAATGATAACTTTTAACACTACTTAAATAATTTGCTCTTATAAAGTGATGCATTTCTAAATCATGCATGAGTAGACTCTTAAGGATTTGGTGGGAAAATGCAGGTTGTTGGGGATAGGCATGGTCTGGTGTAATGCAGTCTCCCTGGCTTTTTTGTTGTTTGTTCTGTTTTTTAATGTATTCAAGGATAAGATTTTTATTTATCTCATGCCATACTTGTATTAAGAAATTTGTTGTTGGATTCACATGTTATTTATCAAATGTTAAAACAGTGTACATTGAAGTATTAGTTAAGTGGGTGGCTTTACATGTGCTTTTGTTGCCTTTAAAATATTTCCTTTATTTACTGAATCCAATCGTGAGCAACAAATAAAGACGATTCTGTCTGTGGCCACCAGGGGGCATCAGTAGAAAGGATGAGATAATTGAACTTTTTAGATGACTTAACTGGGCCACATTTTAAGATTTACTCCATCTCTTATTTCTCACTATTTTTTAATGACTACTCATGCTATGTTTTCTTTGGGGTGTTTAAGGATGAGAAATACTACTTACGATCACTTGGAGAAGACCCGAGGAAGGTAAGAATTGTAGATTTAAAGCAGTTACTTAAAATGTCAGTGAGCATTTTCACATTATTACTGTAAATTTATATTATTGATGAATACATACCCCATCTCATCCTGATCTGTGTCCCCAAATGAGGAATCTTTAAAAGGTGATTATTTAGTTACTCAGAACTATGGAATCTTAGAGTCCTCTAATTTCTATGCAATAAGGATCCCTATTGCTATATATTTTACAGATGACTGTTCAGCTAATAAAATACTTATCTAAAATTGCTGAAGACTTATTAAATGAGCCTTTGTGTATATTCAGAGCCAAATTAATATGGCTAGACTAGATATGAATGACTCTTCTAAAAGTCAGAAAGTTGACAGTAGTGACACTTCAGGTTGTGGTTCTCAACTTTCCTGATGCTGCCTCCCTAACAGTTCTTCATGTTATGATGATCCTCATCCGTAAAATCTTCTCATTACTACTTTATGACTTTATTTTGCTACTGTTAAGAATTGTAATGTAAGTGGTGTGGCCCACAGGTTGAGAACTACTGGTGGGGGTGGGGTTGTGGTCACATCACTGGGATTTAAAGCACTGAACAAATGCTCACCTTTCATCCTTACTACTCCTGTGTTGTGCCTTACAGTAATTATTATGCCAATATCGCTTACTATTGAAATTTCTCTCCAGATGGTATTTTTAATCTAAGTATTTTTGTATGTCTGTCAATGCAGGATGTTGCAGATATCAGACAGCAGTTTCCATCATTAGGAAGAGATATTAAGTTTCCAATGTTCTTTGAGGAGGAACAATTCTTTTCCAGTGTCTTTCGAATTAGTTCACCTGGATTGCAACTCTGGACTCACTATGATGTATGTTATAAAATAAGAAATGTAAAGGTTCAGAGATCTGTTGCTCTTATGGTTTTAATGTTCCCAGGTTGAGCTTTATAGGCTCCTTTAGAAGTCTGTGCAGTCATTGGCTGGAACATGGAGCTGTGAGAATAAGCCATCTGTTGGACAGTATTAATATGGAGTCAGCTGATAGCAAAACCTAGTTTTTATATGTTTCTCTGTGGTCTGGCTCCTAATTCATCTTCACACACACACTGTAAGGTGTAGATGTGAAATGAGTTATGGTTTAATGGGGAAGAGGTGAAAACACGGTGTGATAGAAGTGTCTTAATGAAACAGTTGACTGGCCATTCAAGTCATTATTTCGGGGAAAGAAAGAGATTGTGGGGAATGACTTGCAAGAATAAGAATTAGGGGTACCTGAAGGCCATACGATATATGTCCCTTGAGAACACCAAATGTTTGCTGATTTGTAGATGAGCCAGATGTATAGACTTTGATCTTGCTTCTGTGTTCTCATTGGCTTTATTTGCTGCCTATATGTAAGCATAGTAAGCAAATTCTAAATGGTATTGTGTATGGTTTGATGTTGGCAGCTGAACAGGAAACTATGCAATACCTGGTACATTTCCAAAGATTTTTGCTGTTTTGAAATAGGAGTTGTGTTCTAAAGCCCTGGCTGGACTTGACCTTAGATCTTTCTCTGCCTCCAGCTGGCAGGAATTCAGGCATATGGCAGCATGCCAAACTGTTAAGTACATGGTTCTTCTAGTATATTTTAAAATGTATAGGGGATTTCAACGTAGTACCTCTATAATTAGATGAAACAGAGAGACAGACATGGAATCTTAGCATATTTTCGAAGTTTTATCTGAATTATTGGTAAGAAAGTGATGTGCTTCATATGTTTTTAACTTTATACTTTAAATTTTAAGTTGTTTCCTTTGACCTTCAGTTATAATAGACTATATAATACATTTCTTAAAAAATAAGTCAGAGGCACTCACAACTAAACACTGAGCCGAGCTGGAATCCAGATGCAGAGATGAAAGACAAGATCAGGCTACAGAAAGCCACAGAGACAGCTGATCTGAACAAGGAGGAACTAATGGGTCCCCAGACTGATAGCTGGGAAACCAGCATTGAATCAACTCAGACCCCCTGAACAGGTGTCTCAGCTAGAAGGCCTGGGCAGTCTAAGGGACCACAGAGAGTGGAACCAGGATGTATCCCTGGTGCACAAAAAAGATGTTGGGGACACATCCCCAATGGAGGGATACTCCCTTAACCTAGAGACAGGAGAGACGGTCTAGTCCCTACTCCAAATGACTTTACAGATTTAGATGATCCCTCCTGGAAGGCATCACCCTACGTGTAGTGGGGGGTGGGGGAGTGGAAATGGGAGAGTGGGAGGGAGGGAGAGGGAACTGGGATCGATATGTAAAACAAAAATAATAGTAATAAAAAAGTCAGAGAAGTAGTAGTTATAATTACAGAGTTAATGTTTGCTAAGTAAAGGGTTAGTGCTAAAAGAAGAAATATGTCTGTAGTGATTGATATTTGATGAGAATACGACACCTCACTGAGTGTATGTCTTAATTCTTTAACTGAATCATGCATGTGCCTTTCTGCCTTTTAATGGTTTTCACACTCTGTACCAAGAGAGGGACCCTTTGTGTACACAGGGAAAGTTAACACAGATTCATTTAAAAGCATACTCTGGGAATTTGCCTGATTGTGCTTCTATACAAATAGTCTCATAATTAGAATTTTTGTAGCCACGTTGTGGGTGGAAGTGTATGCAGTGTTTAACAGTAGCTGCAGTGCTGCTTTCTGTTCAGCTCAGGGCATTCCTCGACAACTTAGTAAGACAGACATTAACCAAGGGCAGCCTCAGGTGCGCTTATGCTGCCATTCTTCCTGTTTTCCTAGTTTGCTGGTCTTTCCCATGTTAAGAAACATGGAAAGAAATGTCTTCAATAACGACATTGTTGTATGTATGTGTAGTACAAGTTTTTCATTGTTAGATTTGAATTATGACTGCAAGAGTTTTATATGGGTCAAATCTGACAAAAGGGATAGGGTTTAACCTACAGTGACACATACCCATGATCCAAGCTACTTGGAAGCTGAGGCAGGAGCATCAGAAGGCCAGTTTAAGCAACATAGGGAGACCCTGTGAACCCCACTCCACCCCCCAAAAAAGGAAAAAATAGTGTTTGAAGTTAACTATTTAGAATGCCATTGGTTCCATTTACTTAAATTTTAGATAATACTTACACATACATCTTATTGATCTTTAGGTAATGGATAACTTTTTAATACAAGTGACAGGAAAAAAGCGAGTTATACTGTTCAATCCTCGAGATGCACACTATTTATATTTATCAGGTATGATTTAAATTTATGTTTCTATAGTTTATTCTATTATTTTTAAATAATATAGGAAGACCACACTGTAGGAAACTTGTTCCTAATTATGTACTGTGTTTTTCATTGTGTATGTGTACTGATGATAGGTAGTATACAGAATGAGTTTTCAAGGATAGGCATGGTGGCCCTTGCCTTTAATCCCAGCGTGGTCTACAGAGTGAGTTCCAGGACAACCAGGACTGTTACACAGAGAAATACTGTCTAAAAAAAAGACAACAACAAAAGATTTCAGATTATCTTATTGTACTGCATGGATAGTGGATGTTGGTTGTCATGTTTAAAGAATAATCCTTGAAAATTATCTTAGGTTTCAGAAGAATAGTTAAGTTTTCACAATCTGAATACAGTAATTGAAAGGAATGAAGTTTCAAGTTTATATTTGTGATTACTTTTTTCCCTTTTTTTTTTTTTTTTAGGTTTTTCGAGACAGGGTTTCTCTGTGTAACAGCCCTGGCTGTCCTAGAACTAGCCTGCCTCTATCTCCTGAGTGCTGGGATTAAAGGCATGTGCCACCACTGCCCGGCTGTGATTACTTTTATAAAACTGTGAACTTGGTTCAATCTGTATGATCTCTCTTGGGACTTTCTAGGTTCTAAATCTGAAGTGCTGGATATTGACAGCCCTGATCTGGATAAATACCCACTCTTCCCTAAGGCGAGGAGGTATGAGTGTTCCCTTGAAGCTGGTGATGTTCTATTCATTCCTGGTAAGGTTTCTAGACCACACTAATGTGTTTTCTGTGTTTGTGTCTAGATATGCAGGAGCTTACCATTGTGTCAGAGCTGCCTACCATCTTCAGGGCAGTACACTGCTGTACAAGTGTATACCCTCCTAGCAATAGGCTGTACCATCTAGTCTAGTGATGTAGTAGACCATCCCATTTGTGCTATTCACACAGTGATGTATTCTTTGTCATAAAAGCAACCCATAACTTGTTAAGATAATATTCTAAGTTATTCTGCTAAAAAGCATGGAGTGATATACCTTAAATCTGGGGAAAGTTGTACCTGGTGTTTTTTTAAAAATCATTTTATTTCAAAAACATATAGGCATTTTAGAAATGGTAAATATTTTCTAAGAAGATTATAGATTTTTTTTTATTAAATGCCAAAATAATATAATAACATCTGAAAACTAGAAAGAATTCCTATATTCAATAAATAAGCATTAGTTTGGATGCTCATAAAATTTCCATGTTGTCAGTAACTATGGTAATAGAGTTATTATCTGTAATTAACACTTAAGTGAATACTTTAAGATTTTAAAACTCAGACCCCCTGAATATGGGTCTCAGCTAGAAGAACTGAGCAGTTTAAGGGACCTCAGACAGTGGAACCAGGATGTATTCCTGATGCACAAAAGGACCTTCAGACACATCCCCCATGGAGGGATACTCCCTTAACCTAGAGACAGGAGAGAAGTCCTAGTCCCTACTTCAAATGACCTGACAGATAGATTTACATGACCCCACCTGGATGGCATAGCCCTGTATGTGGAATGGGGGGGGGGGGGGGGCTATGGGAGGGAGGGTGCATGTGAGGGGGAGAGATGGTAAAGGGGAGGGAGGGAGAGGGAACTGGGATCGACATGTAAAATAAAATAATAATAATAATAAAATGTTAATAACAGTGGTAATAATAAAGAAAATAAAAACAAAGTAAAGCTAAAAACATAACAATAACAGTAGTGATAATAAAGAATAAAAGCAGAGTAAAGCTAAAAAAAATCCTGTTAATTAACCAGTTTTACTTATGTTAATTTTGTTCGTTGTAATTCATAAATTTGTAGTTTATAAACTATTGACACCTTTATTCAGTGATAGAATTAGCTGTTGAAACCTCTGTAAACAATGAAAGTCAGGTGACATACTTGAAGTTAGAGAGCAAGTTCCTTGAGCACAAGGAACTGCATTCTTGCTAATCTTGATATTCATCAGAGGGCAGCACCCTTCATGTGGCTAATCTGAACTATGATGCACTGACTTAGTACTGTGGTTTTTCAGCAGCTGCACCTTATCTAAAGTCTATTGCCATTTTATAAGTGAGAGCTTTGCTTTTTGAGTCTTTAGAATATAATTAGAGCTATGTAGTTTTCTCTTACTTGGTATTTAGTTTTTCCCAAAATTAAGTATTGGCATATATTTTAATGCCAAACAAGATTTCAGTCTTCAGGTTTAATTAACAGAATGGTTAGCTTTTTCTGATACTAATAAGTGAATAAAGATTCTGAAAGACCTTCAAAACATTGAAGACTACTTTTATAAATAGAAGTATTGTTTTTCTATGAACACTCTTAGAATGTATGTCTCTAAAATGTAAACCCTCCTTTCATAAAACTAAACACTTTTGCCATGATTAGTATTACATCTGTTACACTGAGGTGTTCTTTAATATTCTTTTTATTTAACATTTTGAAAAATGTTAGTTGAAAACAGTAAATTTTCTAGTGAAAATAATATAGCTAAATAATCTGACCAAGTTTCTTTACCACTGCCATCAAAGGATTTGCTATGTTTTCACAGTCATGGTAAAGGAGCTGAAAAAATAGAGGCTAGATCTGAGTGCCTAAAAACAGAAGCTACAGTGTGTGCTAGCTTAAATTAGGGAACCAGATTGCCTTTGGAACTGGACGTTTTTTGAGAACAAGTACTGTATTACAAGACCAGGCATAGTCTTCAAATAAGTAAAATGCCTGGGTACAAAAACAGTCCATGTTCTGATGTGACTGTGTGCTCTGGGAAGTGTTAACACGGGACACAAAAGACTGCCCCAAATCAGAGAATCACAAAGCAAATATAACTTTATGATGTTTTTCAAGCTAGATGGGAAAAATAAAAATTCCTAAGGAGTTTAGAGCAGGGCTGTGCTCCTGACACTGAGCTGCCTGGCAGTCCATGAGTGAGTAGAAAGCAGGGAGTATGCAAGTGACAGGATCTTGCTACAAAGACTGTTTCTTACATTGGCTATATGCAATTTGTGAGATTCCACTGACATTTGGTTTTAGTTTTTTGGTCTTTTTTTTTAACTGTGTGTTTTATTTTTAACTTTCTACAGCTTTATGGTTCCATAATGTAATTTCTGAAGAGTTTGGAGTGGGAGTGAATGTCTTTTGGAAGCACCTTCCATCGGAATGCTATGACAAAACAGATACCTATGGCAACAAAGACCCTGTAGCAGCATCCAGAGCTGTGCAGATCTTGGACAGAGCTTTGAAAACACTGGCTGAACTACCAGAGGAATACAGGGACTTCTATGCACGCCAAATGGTCTTGCGCATTCAAGACAAAGCCTACAGCAAGAACTTTAAGTAAATTTTTTTCTCAGCCTTTTGGCTAAGATCAAGTGTAGAATTTTAAGTAAAAAACAACAAAAAAAAAAAAAATGAACTAAATGTAGTAAAAATTTAAAAATAAATAAAAATCAGCTCTGGCATTTGAAAATTATACAAGATATAAACATTTAAAGATACTTTTTAAAACTAAAATAAATCAGTCTCAGATTCTTGGTATAAAGGAGGTACAGACTGAGAATACTTAGTGGAACCATTCTTAAGCTCTAAGATGTAAATAACTTAAAATGTATTCAGTCACACTACATGAAGTCTACTGGTGGATGTCCTTCTTTGGTCTTTGTAGTGATTCAGCAGTGCCAAAAACTTTTGTCCACCCCACCCCCACTCCACTCTTTCAGCCACAGGATTAGGATTGGCATTATTTTAGGTCTAGCTACCCTCGTGGTCATGGGATGGTTGCCAGTAGCAGCTGGGGCCTTGTGTGTCTTCATTTGTATGCAGCTGGAATCCACAGGCTCTGTCTTACATGAAGCTGCTTTCCAGAATTCTCTACCAAGCCCTTAGCCTTAATGCTCTGAAATGGCCTGTTGTCATCACACGCTATAAAATTAAACATATGAGTGGGATGCACTTCATTGAGACATAGGAATTGTATGAGAGAACAGGATGGTTTAAATATTTAATAAAGCTTACAGATGCTGAGTTACCAGGGCTAAAAATGAGTAGATTTGGTGGTGTGATAGATAGATCCTGAGTTCTATCCACATTAGCCCACAAATATAATCTCTAAAGACTGTGTGTGTGTGTGTGTGTGTGTGCCAAGCACACACAGGTTATATTCTTCATACCTAATTGCTCAGTGCCATCAAGAACAACTATCTTTACATGTGCCCATCTAAAGTAATCTGAGTCCATCAATTTAAAACATTTTAGTTACAGAGGAAATAGTTACTCTCAAAGGTAACATTTACTCATGTTCTATTTAGAGTTGGATTAATTTCAGGAATTACAAAGTATAAAAAACTATGACTTTTCTTAGATGTCTTTGGAAGATAAACTGAAATTATGGAGATGAGCAAAGGTTAAATGTGTATTGGAGAAAATGTTTTAATATACTAGCCAGATCTAATTATCAGATTTTTTTTTTTATCTTAGCCTGAGCAAAGCACTTACTTAATGACTTTAAAGGAAAAGATGTAAACCTTTAGTTCATACAGTATTTACTTAGCTTTGAATAAACTAACCAGTCATAGAGGGTTGGGATAGGTAGAGCACTCACCTGTCATGGGTAACTGGGTTCAGATCCCAGCAGCAAAAGAGAAGGTCATGTAGAAGTTATAACTAGAACCAAATTGACCTATAGACTACTCGTTAGGTAGCATAAAAGGAAACTGGAGGGTCTATGTTTACGTCTTCATCTTGACAGTATAACTGATATATTACAACACACCACAAAACCCAGAAGGACCAGCACATAATGACTGATGCTAGTCAATCTATTTCTTCTAAGACTTGTTAACTCCTCTTGAAGTATATTTGTAGCACTGTAGTGAATCTTTTGAGAAGTTTTAAGAAAATCCTCCTGGTCATATTTTTAAACAAAATATTTTAGTATTTTCTTTTAAGGCCAAATGAATAACATTCATCAACTAATTCATTGGATTTGAACTATTTTTTTGTTGAGTGGATGAATGTTAGAAATATAATCACCCTGTGATGGGGTTGTCCTCCAGTATGTATGTTTCTCTTATTGGTTGGTAAATAAAACACTGTTTGGCCAATGAGGCAGGGAGATAGGTGGGACGAGGGGATAATTTTGGGAAAGGTAGGAAGAGTGAGCCAGCCACATAGAGTCTCGATGCTGCCAGAGGAGTAACAACATGCCAAGTCATTAGCAGATTAGCCACAGCCTCATGGGAATAAATAGATTGGTAGAAATTCGTTAATAATTAAGACAGAGCTAGCCCTAGCCACAGGCCAACAATTTCATGATTAATACAGTGTCTGAGTTTATTTGGGGCTCAAGAGCCACAGGGCTGCCAGGACAAAAAACCTTACAACCCTGGGTTGCATATAGTTCTGGTTAATTGAGCTTCTACAGAAAGATTACAGTGGTAGTGACCATCTTAGTCCTACCCCAGTCTTCCAGCTGATGTGAGGCTTAACAAACTAGTTTCCTCCCATCAAAACTTGTACAGCTTACTATATATAGACCTGAACACAAGTGAAAACTAACAGGCAGTGGGAAGATGGCAGAACACAGTACAAAATACTCAACCAAGGAGTCTGGCAGCTGTGAGTTGGCATGGAATTGATCCAGTTTAATACAAACATTACAAACCTTAAAACTCTGCTGCCATTTGTACAATGCATGCTCTGTGTAAATGTTTACATAAACAGAATTAGCTCTGCTAGGTAACATTGGTAACAACTAACCAATGACAGCAATTGCTGAGATGAGGCTGAGTAGTCCCAGGAGACACGTCTGTGGTTTTGTACATTATGTTCAAAAACACATTTCAAAACTTATTAGCTTTTCATGAGGCAATATTTATCTTGGCATATGACATTAAGTGTATTTATCCTTTTGTAGCAGCTATGTGAACATTTGCAAAGAACCCAATAACAAGGCATATATCATACCTATAAAAAGTTGAAGTTAAATCTTAGGAGCTGTGGAGCAGGATAGGTCATTCAGGGAGGTGAAAGTCAGGTTGTGATAGAATTTGGGACTGTGCCAACATAACTCCTTCCTCTAGTGTTACAGGAGGAACTGACAGGCTGCCACTCTGGTGTTAACCTTGCTTCAAACATACAAATCATCAATGGATGTCTTAAACATACCAGGAGATGCTAAAATGACTCAGAATTATGAGTCCACTTCAGTTAAAACATTGTGAGTCATAGATGAGACCACTTAACTTACCCCATTCCTTAACTCATGTTTTTCTAAAAGGAAAGCCTTCAAATGATTTGTTTCAGATAATCCTTCCTAAGCTCTAGGCTGTTGTGTATTTCTCCACTAACATGCTAGGACTTGACATTAGATCCTTGTGGTTTAGATTCTCCTTACACGAGGTAGGTGCTTGGATACTCAGAAATGAAATGAATCACACTATATTCCAACAGTCTTTTATGGGGACAAAGAGTACAGACAGCTAAGACGGTCAGCAAAGAAAAGGGAAAGGTTTTTAAGGACTTCCTCTAGGAGACCAACAGAAGAAATGAATATATACCAACAGTCATAGACTAATTAACGAGAGGTGTACTTAATGAAAAGGAAAATTCACTTGAAAGACTGAAGCAAAAGCAGACACACCAAATGGCTGGTGAACAGCTTCCTTTCCAACGGTCTACGTGAATAGACAAACATCCAAGTAACATTCCTGGGAATTATTATTTTAATACAATTGGCATTCATGCTGTGGTGGTAACAACATTCACATTTGTAGAACTTTTCTCAGTGACTCTTTACGAAGGCACAACCAAGTATGTGGAATTTGTAGTATTATACAGAAATAACTGTGTATGGGTTAACAATCATTTCCACAAAGTATCTGTACTATTAAACACTACCTCCAGAGGCAACAGCAGTTCTAGGTGTCCCTTGGATCAACATCACTTTAACTTGTAACAAGGGAACACTCTCATATGAGTAGAGAGGTAAAGAACTAAGTTGGGCTTTTAAAATGAAAACAATCAAAAAAAAAAAAACCAACCTTTTCTTTCCACTTCAGGTAATTCTGTGAAAATTAAAGCCTTCCCTCTGTATGATCATTCAGTAATTCAGTTATTTTATATTATGTGACACATCTGATGATTATTAAACAAATTGAATGTAGTCACCCAATCACAGTGCTTAAAATTAAGGAAATTTGCAATAGTGTAATTTTTGAAAAAACCAAGACAACACTTTGCATATGTTAAGATACTAATCTTTAGTGTACATTTTCTTTTCTATCCCAAAAGTAGCATGTTATTTCCCTGTTTGGTTATTCCGTAACCTATAAAGCTTTATTTATTTATTCATAAATAAAAAGTGCCACTTTCTTTAACTATGCATCTTTGTTCCAATATTGTTTGAAAGTCGTTAAGATTTTGGTATTTCAAAATGCATTTATCTAGTAAAGAAAAATAGGCAGAAGGAAACTTCACCCAAATTATGGAGCAGTGTTAAGCAAATTCAGTTTCTGGGCCAAAATTTAAATTATTTGTGTCTTCAAACTTTCCTTTGTAACCTTTCTTATCTCAATGTAATTTTACATTTGGCCAAAGGAAGCTATTTTCTCTTGGCAGACAAAACCATGCTTCTGAAGAAATGCTGATTTAGGTCCGTGGAATCTGTCTCCTGTTGAGAGCACACCAACAGATAATTAAAAACTGTCAATTAAGAATTACATTACAGCGCTTACTGTAATATGTTTTAAAATCCAACTATACAAGTCTATGATCTTGGATATGAGGGAATTTATTTTGACTTTAAAAAAACAAAACAAAACAAACACTTGGTGGAACACTGAACTGAGAATGAGTCCAGGGGTTCACAAAACTTCCCCAGGAGGCAGGGGCAAGAGCCCCCACCAAAACCTTGGACAGAAAGAAGTGTCTGTAGTCAACAGCTGAATGCAGTTATTATCAGTGTTAGTTTAAAGTAGGTCTCAGAAAATCAGCTATTTCCAACACCAATTTTGTTACCTTTTAAAAGGACTAACGCCAAGTTTCTTTCATTTTTAAAAGACATAAAATTACCACAAACTACCTTTCTAGACTCCAAATTAATTCTAATCCAATCAAAATTTAAAGCTGCCCACATTTACACGCAAGGAATCCTACCATATATGACACTCATATTTTTGGAATGTGTATCTTGGCCCACACAGTGACAATGCATCTAATTACACTTACATCTATCGTCTGTTTATAATAAGTATTTGGTTCTCCCACTAAGCAAGCACAGTAAGTCTCAGAACACTTCATGAACCCTGAAGTGATTCTCTATGGAGGGAGTTTCCTTTGCAAAGTGAATATGGCTAGTCACCTGCACGCCCAAGTCCCCAAGTATCTGAACAAACTTCTTGTGTTCCTTTCCAATCCAGGATCTCATTGGATCATGTACTTGGTAAGGTGTTACATGAGTGTGAACACTGATCCCTGTTTGAGCAAAGTCTTTCAAGACTTCTGGATATGTGACCCAAGTATTGCTTCCTCCAGAATGACCACCATCCAGCCAATACATCGTCCTTATACTTTTGATGAAAGTGTCTATGTCCTTGTCTTTCTTGGCTTCCTTCAATTCATACAGCAACTGGTTCAAAACAACACAGCCTTTACTGAATCCAATCAAAGTAAATGATGCACCATTCATTGACAGTGAAGCAAAACTCACAGCAGACTCATCCCCATTTTCACAGGTCCTCTCTTTTTCCTCCTGGCCACCATTACTAGCAGTAGAAGAATTAGACTCACAGTTAGATGCTTTACAATCCTTATTCCAAACACTGCTGTTATTGGACAGTACACCATTCTGAGTTAAGTTGAAAGCATTAACTAATAACATGTACAAGTGCTTAAAGGCCCCAAAGTCCGGATCGTGTTCTGGTGCACCAAACATGTTGCTCTTCACAAAATTGTCATAGCAGCTGAATTTGTGCAAATGCATTCGGGAACACTTTATCACCCAAATGTAACTATTGGGAAAACGGTGGGCTAAGATGGTAGCAATATTTTCTAGACTCCAGTTTTTCCATTGGTAATTCTCAGGATGACGAGTCATAACTTCATGGTAATTCTGAAAAGAAAGATGAAATAGGCATTAAAAGTGGATTTACTTATTAAAAAAAAATTACATTGTTATTGAGAAAGTTCTGATGACCAACCTATGGTTAATGTACTCAAAATCTAAAAGCTATTATCACCTTCTTGCTCTAATTTTGAATAAAACACTTCACTCAGGTTAATCTTCATTAAGAGACAAGGTAATAAAATTTACTTACACTAAGTATTAAGAATTTCTGAATAACAATTTAGAAAGATAAATTTTAGTTTCACAAATTTATAATTTTGATTTAGTACACATGTAAGGAAGTTCCCTGATTCAACTAAAAATATAAATTTGATTAGATCTTTTGATCAAGGCATAATTTAAAAATACTTCCTTTTCAATGAGCTGCTACCCTGCAAATCTATAATGAAATCTGTCATAGGCATGGAGATTCTACTAGCAACCGAACTGCAAAGCCTGACTTCAGTATTTTTGCTACAAAGCAGCAGGGACAGAACAGAAAATCTTAGTATACTGCTGTCACTACATTCTAAAATTCCTATAGGTGTAAAACTAGGTTTAAATAATCATAAAGTTGGTAACAGAGACTACAAAATCGCCTCCAATGGTTTTCTTTTTAATTTGTTCAATTTCACATGTATGGGCTAGCTCAAATTTAGATTACTAAAATTAGGATTACATTGAAATTTTGTTCACTTATTGTTACTTAGATTTTTTTACTCTTGTCTGTCCATTCCATTTGCCTTTTGTATATAGATTTCATTTATCTAGATGCATTCTATATTTTTGTTTTGACTATATATATATATATATATATATATATATATGTGTGTGTGTGTGTGTATTTTACTTTCATTTACTTTTATTAATGGTGATATTTGTTCTTTTCCCACCTTTTTTGAGACACTATCACCATACAACCCAGGCTGTGATTCTCCTGTCTCAACTCTGAGTACCAGAAGGCTTGACTTTTTCACTTTAAAACCTTTCACAGTTTGAATATTTGCTGATATGTACATTTTTTTCTATTCAAAAATAGACCACAAAAAAAATTATCTATAAAGATAAGTTCACCCGTATTAGGAATAATTAACATTTAGGTGGCTAGCACTTCAGTTTTCTCTAGTACATATCCAAATATGCAATTATGTAATAAGAAAATATCCTTTCCCTCTCTACTAAGCAACCAGAAGCTTAGATGTAATTTTTCCTTAAAAATATGCTGAAAGGCATGACTCTATACCAATACAGATTTGCATAATAGCTTTAGACATCATTAAAATACCACTGAAAATAGCAGTAAAACCTGCACTGGAAATGTACAAGATTGAGCTGTTTTCTACTCTCTTACTTAGCTTCAATGCTAATGGCTAATTTTTTAAAACCCGGATAGGATAAGATTATGCAATGCTCTTGATTTAATTGGCATATCTGATTTCAAATTAGGTTAAACATTTTTCTGTCTGCTGGCAATTTTTTATTTTTGTTAACTATGTGTCCTTTAATAATTTTCTCACTGTGACATTCAACTCCCCAATATTTCTATTTCATTCATGGCTTCATTAATTATTATTTCATCAATATTTTGTTATATATGTCTATTAGTAACTTGCTATATGAGAATCTTAAGTTGACTTTTTATGGATTTTGCCATTACCTTCTGCACATCCAAGTTAATAATACACAAACTGTCATAAAAGAATCAGCTCAGATCTGGAAGGGCTTACCCATTACCTTTTGTTATTGTTTGTAAACATTATATTTTGTGTGTGCCAGCATGTGTGGAGGTCAGAGGACAACCTACAGGACTGGTTCTCTCTTTCTACCACGTGAGTCTTGAGAACTGAACTCAGTTGTCCACTGTGACAAGAGCCACCTGTACCCACATAGCCATCTTGGATTTTTTTGTTTGTTTGTTTTGGTTTTCCCTTTGAGACAAGGTCTCATGTAATCTAGGCTGGCCTTAAACTCATTGTGTAGTTGAGAATGACACTGAGCTGCTTTTCCTGCCTCCTATTTAATTCATTTTTATGAGGTAGGTGTGGTGACACATGCCTGTAGATTTCACACTTAGGAGGCTGAGCCCAAGAGGATGCAGAATTCAAGAGGAACTGGGGCTACACACAGTGAAAGCATTGAGAATTAAATAAATAAATAAATAAATAAATAAATAAACAAACAAGCTTCTTATAACTGAGAACACCAAAATCCTGAAACTATATAATCACTTACATTAATTATTTAATGAACCCAAGTGAAGCTGATTTTGTGAATTTCAGCACCTCACAGAAGGTGCTATAAATCTAAACATCATCCCCCTCATTAGCTCTAGTTTACATGATAAAAAAGGGAGGAGAAAATGTTAATATGGAGGAACTGAGCAGCAAAAGGAAAACTGGGATTGTTAATGTTACATCAAAGCCCAGACCCAAGAACCAGGATAAGTACTTCCACACCCTGAGACAGAACCAGAAGCCCCCATAGTCAATTTGATTCTCACACAGGCAATTAACTATAGCTAACCTACTGAAAAGGGTTTTCATCTTACTGGGGATATAACTCACTTACTATGCTTGTAGGATGTAAAGCCTGGAGACTGCTTCTCTTCCCCAGTGAGGCAAAAAATAGGATGCTTGCTATTACAATTAGATGCTTGCTGGCCTAAAAGGCCCATCTCACATTACACTTAAGTGGGGTCCAAAGAATCTTTTCAGTAAACTTCCTGTTTGCAAGAGTTTAGAAACATTCGGGATAAGGATTTAAAGCAGACAGACTACCCTGTGAAAGAACTGAGGACAATGAGGAGAGCTACACTGAGGAAAAGGTACATTCTAAAAATGCACCCAGGGACCATCTTTACAGAACATAAAGTACACAGCCCAAGTACACAGTGTGCAAGCAAGGGGCCAAATGATGAAGGGGACTGCTTAAGAAAACGCCAGGAGACCCAGAGAACCAGATCAAGACAAATCCTCATGGTCATTTATCCTTTAGGAAAGCAAGAGCTGGAGACATCTGCGATTCTGGTACCCCAGGAAGCTAGGTCTTACTATTGAGAAATGTGGAAGCCATATGGAGGGTTTGGAAAAGGGGTGGTATGAGACTTTCACTTTTAAGCCACTGTCTCATCATTTTAGATATACTAAGAGGGTGGAGGCATTGCATTTGTTGTTAGAGATGAGGTATTAAATTCATCTACAGGATGACTTCAGGTTTCTTTTTCTTCTCTTTTTTTTCTTCCAGTTTTTGAGACAGGGTTTCTATGTAGCTTTGGAGCCTGTCCTAGAACTAGCTCTGTACACAAGGCTGACCTTGAACTCACAGAGATCTGCCTGCCTCTGCCTCCCAGTGCTGGGATTAAGGGGGTGTACCATCACCATCTGGCTTGACTTCAGATTTTCTAAACTGAAATAGACATTTTCATTAACTTGGATAAGGAAGACTGCTTAGGAGTGAACAGATTTTCAGTTTTAGATGGCTACTAACAGGCATTGCAATTGGTGAATCCATAAACATTAGGTTTATGTCTAACCTAAATGAACGCCCAGGGTTGTCAGGCATAGGCAATAGGTAAAGCCACAAAATGGAAAGAGATCACTGAAATAGTAGAGAAAAAAAATCCAGAATGGAGCACTGGAGCACCAAAGATGAGGAGGGGTGGTGCTCACTGAGTTTTTCCAGTGTCTAACCTTGACTGATGCCCTTTGAACCATTGTCCCATTTTCAGTAGGAAAACTTAACATCTGCACAGATTTTAAGCTAAAAGGTACAGAATGGAGTGCTAAATCTAGGCAGTTTGGCCTTGAAGCCTTTTGATGATGTACTTCCCTCCATTTCTTTTCCAGAAGACCGAGTCCTCTATGAACACCACACTCTACTCTGCCACTGTCCAAAGAGCTAATGGGATGGATCATGGTGAAATGAAAGACGATACTTAGACACTTTAGGCTCTGTTCCGAGACAGGTGGATGGTCCCTCTGGCACACTTCCACCAGAAAATGCTCGGCTGCCATGACCACCACCACCACCACCGCCAGAATGCTGGCCACAAATCTCTGGAAGTTAATGTCAGAAGCAACATGTTTTCCATTCTGAGTAGAAAGACACCAACTGAATAGATTTCCTTACATCGAAATCCAAGGGTTTTTTTTTTCCAGTTTCCATTAGCAGTTAACTAGTCAAGTCAATTGACTGGTTTGAGAGCAAGAGCACTATGACCTTTAAGTATATCATTTTTAAGCACTAAGATCAAGTTATAGTTTTCTAGTATGGGGAAAATACCTAGCTATGTTCTAACTTGATGTCTACCCCAGCACTAACAGAACTTACTGGGATGGCTCATTTTCTACAGAAATGCTGTCGTACACCAAGTCACCTGTGGTGACTCAACACTTGGCAATACTCCTAATGACACAGTGAACCCTGACTCTTCATTTTAACTAATCCAGATACCCTCACGTGGCTAATGTATTCATTACACCATGCAGTTTTAGATTAAAACCCATCTTCCAGGACAGCTCTAGCATGGACATCTGTCTGCAGCTATAAAAACCAGCAACACGGGGGGAAGGGGGGGGGAGGGGAAACAAACAGATGTGCTGGATTCAAATGGGCCTCGGTATCACTAGCATTGTTGGCAATGACATTTCTTCCACTATCGTGTTTTAGGGTTACAGAAAAGGTCACACTTTAGCAATGGATGCATTTTGGTTAGTCAGCGTTTTCTAAACACACAGCCGACTGAGACAAGGCTGGAGCTGTGCAAGCATGTCCCATTCCCTGTCATGCTTCTCCTTCCCACGGTGGCACCTGGATTGACACTCGCCCTGCGGAGACCGCGACCCTCCGGGACCCCTTCCCCGGGTGGGGCTCCGGCAGTAACTGGAGCGCCCCCGACCCCGGGTGAGAACCCGCGTGGGCGTGTCGAGGAGGCCGGGCCCGCGTTACCTGCACATCCCCGGGGAAGTAGAGGACGTGGTGCCTGGGCTCCGGGGCGGCTCCCTCCCCGGCCGCCAGCAGGAGCAGTTCGTTTCTGCGCTGTGGGTCGGAGCCTGGCACGGTGGTGCGCTGCAAGCGGTGGCTGTCCGCCGGGGAGCCCCGCGCGCCGCCGCCCGGGTTCATGGCTCGGGCCTGCGGGCCGGACGCCAAGTCTCCGGAAGCGAGCGGCGGCCGCAGGAACAGAAGCAGCAGGGCCGGAGACCGCGGCCGCAGGAACACCCTCATGGGGGTCGGGCCGCCAGGGCCGCGCGCTCCGGCGGCGGGGGCGGGGCCTCGGCCGCCCAACGGCCCGGGCTCGCAGTGACGTCAGCGCGCCAGGTGCGTCAGGAGGGAGGGGTGAGCGGGGGGCGTGGACTAGGTCTGGCCGGGAAGTTCTAACGAAAGTGTTGGAGCCTGGAGCATAGAAGGGGAGGCAGTTTGGGCTCGTGTACAGTAGCAGCTGCTCAGGGTCGCAGTGCAATCAAGTCCTGTGTTTAAAAGCTTGGGTAGGTTCATCTTCACGGTGAGGCTTATCCGGTCAGAGGCAATTGCAATGTAGAGTTCTGGAAGTCTTTTACGTGCCCGCGAGTGAACGGAATCTTCTTTATCCTAAAGTTCCACATCAGGTCTTGGGCATTTCTAGTTGGTAGAGCGATCAGGGCACATGGCTTAGGGAAGGATGGAGGGATGCCCTACTTGTTCGCACATTTACTGTAGTGGGTGTTTACAGCCAATAGGATTTTCTACTTAGGGTTTTGAAACCAGTTTGAAAAGTATAGGGAAACCATGAGAACAGCAACTTCTTGTTTATAATTGTGTAGGAATAGGACCGGGCCAAATGTATGTTAAAGATGGAACATACTACAGACATGTACCTGTGTTTGTTTGCCGGTGTAGGCCTGAGGTGGACTTTGGGTGTGGCGATTGAGATTCCTGGAAAGAAGTTGAAACTTAAATTGGAGTTCCTGCAAGAATGATTAACTTATTATTAGAGCTGGAGTGAATAGGGTGAGATTATAATGTTGCAAGTCCAGAGCCTAACTATAATTTATCTTGGACTGCCTTTAGCCCCTTTAATTAATAGCCTATCCTAGCCCACCTGTGTGCCTGAGTAGCCAGCATCCTGGTAAATATAGATGCCCTTTAAAATGTATTAACTTAGCAGAGCACTAGCTTCTACCAGCCCAGAAGCTAAGAATGTTATCACATCTGGGACCTGCAGCAGAGATTTTTCCACCCAGTGTTTCCACCAATATATTTGAAATGTCTTAATTTATATAAGATTTTCTGGTTTGATATTGTAAAACTTGAGCTCACTCATATTCAGTTCATCTTTGAGGTGAGAGCAGTTTCTGTGTCAACATTCCTCCCTCTCCATCTTTTCAACATTTTTATTTATTGATTTATTGTTTGGCAGCATCTCACCGCAGCTGGAGCTCATGGATTAGGGTACAGTGGGCTAGCCAAAGAGCCCCAAGGGTTTGCTTGTTTCTCTCTTCCAGCTTTGGGATTGAACACGTGGGCTGCTGGGCTCTCTGTATTTTATGGATGATGGCGATACAACTCAGGTGCTCACACTTTGGGGAAAGAAGTGGGGCACTGTACCGACTAAGTCATCTCCCAGCTGTACTCTGCCTTTTCAAAGTTCTTGTATTTGTAGTAGGAAAAAGTTAGCCAATAGTAAAATTGAGTTGCTTTGTTGGATTTCACTAGCCACCGTTTTCTTAGGCTTCAGAGAGGAATAATTTACCAGTCTACTTTGACATAAACTATTGGATATCATCTGACATAATAAATGTAACTGAGGTATTGTCAGTGAGAATGACCCCCACCTACTCATATTTGAATACTTAGTCCCTATTTGATGGAACTATTCTAGAAGGATTATGATGTATGGAGTTGGAAAAGGTGTATCACTGAAGGTAGTTTTGAGGTTTCAAAAGCCACTCATTCTCAATGTGCTGTCTGCTTCATGCGTATGGATCAAGATATAATAAGTTCTCTACTACTACTACACTAGCACCATGCCTGCCTGCTGCCATTCTCCCCACTACGATGGTCTCTATCCCTCCGGAACCATGAGCTCAAGTTAAATGCTTTCCTTTATAAGTTGCCTTGGTTGTGGGTTTTTGTTTTTGTTTTTGTTTTTTGTTTGTTTTTAATCACAGCAATATAAAAGTAACTAGAGTAGGAACCAAGAAAAAAGTTAATCAAAGTAACACATTTGCTTTATAAAAATCACTAGTGAAGAAGAAATAGAGGTTAGTTGTACAGTAATTGGTGTAATACCACCAAGGAAGCCAGGCTTCACTTTAGTTCTGCAAATCACATGTTGCTTTCACTGGGCAGAGGAGTAGTCTGCAATCCCAAGTATGGACATACATTGCTAGTGTAGCTTTTGATTCTTATGGACTGGTTTTCCAGGTTGACTGATTAATGAAATAGTCATATGTTGAGGGGGAACAGGACACACTTGAGTTATTTTGAAGTAGTCTCAGTATCTCTAAGATAACTGAGGCCTTTGGGACATACAGAAGAAGGGCTGAAGAGTGAAGAAACAAACCGAAGTGAAAAGAGCCTGCAGCTGCCCAGTCACTCATTTGTACAACCCTGCAGGAGATGTTTTCCTGGGAAGGCAGCAGCTGACCCTCAACTCGTCATTAGAAATATGTATGTTGATATATGGTAAGTCACAGACATTGTAGCTCCTGCTTTTATGTCGCCTTGTTATTGCTGTGCTGTCTTCCCTCATTTCCTCCATCTTCTTCCACAAAATCAGTGATGCTAACCTCTGATATTTTTTCCTACAACCATCCATATAAATGGACTCTAATTTCTTGTGTCTCTCAGTACTGGACTTTCAGTACCAATAAGAGGTCTTACAAGGACAAAGTTGCTATACCCAGTTGAGTAAATTTTCCACACGCCTAACCATTTGTGGGCATTTTATTGTTCATAGGGTGTAAACTGCTATGGCCCATGTCTGGGCTTCTTCTCAGTTCTCAAAAGGATTACTGGTGAGTCCTCAGAACATTTGTCCTGCCTCTCAATACAACAGAAGAAAGTTTAAAGTTTTAGAAGGAATCTGAAAAAGACTTGTAAGGACAACAGTGAGAGTGTGAACCTAGACACCAACAGAAGCCGTGTGTAGTTATCAGTAGTAAACCTGGCTATTTCTAACACAGCAGGAGTGGTAAAGGCTGGGAAGAACTAAAGGGATGTGTCACGTTGAAGAAGGAAGTCAACTCTTCATTGTGAGGCAGCTGGAAGATGAAGGCAGCATCCTGCTGGCATTTCAAGTCTTTATCTGGAGAAACCAGATACACAGATGTTTATCATTTGCTAACCAATATATGTCAGTATTTAATTAAACTTATTTTGTATCAAATTAAATGTATGTACAGGTCACATTTGGCCTGTAGGCTACAAATCCTCAACTTCTCTGCTAAAAGGTTACAAATGAATATGTAAGACCAGGGAATGGAAGAGAGAGAGAGAGAGAGAGAGAGAGAGAGAGAGAGAGAGAGAGAGAGAGAGAGAGAGAGAGAGACAGAGACAGAGACAGACAGAGACAGAGAGAGACAGAGAGAGAGACAGAGAAGAAGAAACTGGAGAAAGTAAAGTTTTTGAGTTCTTCCATGGGATTTAAATCTAATCTCAGTTTATATCCTACCAAACACTTAATAATTTTCTATTATTCTTTGTTTCAAATGGGTGGTTGTGGCAGCAGTGTGTGTGTGTGTGTGTGTGTGTGTGTGTGTGTGTGTGTGTGTGTGTACATACAGGTGGTAGCTGTTTGTGTGTCTGTATGTATGTGCTAATGAACCTCCATGCTGAAACTAGACCCTGAGAAGACCAGACATTAAATGAAGATATGTCAGTCTAACTTATAATTTTGTCCTAAACATTATAGATTATAGATTTGAAGGCTTATTTCAGCAACTTTTACTAGCTAAAATGACACATTGTACACTCTGCTTTCCTGTAGCATGAGATGAACACACACTTTTGCAAAATGTAAGTCATGCATATCAAGATCATATAGATGAACACTTGGTGGTTAACTAACAGGGTCTGCATGCATCATCCATGACTCACTGCTAAAGAATAAGAAGAATGTAATCAACTACAGACAAGTTGTCAATAAAATGTTATAGTCAGGTGGCATCCAACAATGTATAAAGAGGGTTATGTGTCATAACCAAGTGGTATTTCCAGATGGGCATAATGATATTCACCTATAGTCCCAATGCTCAGGAGGCTGAGGAAGGAGGATTATGAGTTTGAGGCCAGCCTAGCTGCATAGTAAGACCCTGTCTCAAGAGAACATAACAAAGATATTGTTTCCTCAATTCCTGAGATTTGTTCTAGGAATCTAAGTTTGGTTTTACATCTGAAAAATCAATATTCTACACCATATGAATATCATAAAACTAAAAATACCATAGATATCTTAATAGACACACACAAAAGAATTGGCAAAATCTAGAATATTTTCATGATATAAACCATTCATCAAACTAGGAATAGAAGGACATTTCTTCAACCTAATGAAAGCCATTATGAAAAACCTAAAACTAATGTAATATTTAATAGTTATAGAATTGAATATTTTCACTCTAAGAATAGAACAAGATAAAATGTCTACTCTTGCAGCTTTTAATCAGTATCATGCTAGAAGTTTAACCAGAGCAATTAGGAAAAACAGCATCCAAACTGAAGACATAAATCTGTGCAGATGCCTTGGTACTGTATATGGAAAAGTCTTATGGAACCTACTGAAAGTAATAAATGAGTTGAGCAATATTACAAATCAATATGTAACAATCCTGTGTGTTTCAGTTCATGGGTAATGGAAAGTCCAAAAATAAAGTAATAAAAATTTCATTCACTCTAGTAAAAATACACTTATGAGTACATCTAATGAAAGAAATGTAGGACATGCATACCAAAAGCCACAAAGCTGTTTAAAAATTAAAGAAAACATAAATAAGTAGAAAGAAATCCAATGCCTATGGGTCTGATGATGTTATATTGTTAAAGCTGCTACTTCTCTAAAAATCGGTCTGATAATTCAGGCTACCCACATTAAAATCTCACCCACCTTATTTTGATGGTCCTGAGATACACATTAAAGGTCAGGGATTCAAAATGTACATTCTTCTTGGGAAAGACAAAAAAAAAAAAAAAAAAAAAAAAAAAGTTGGCAGACTCACAGTTTTCCATTTCAAAATAGCAATGCTACAAAGTGCTGTCTGCAGTCATAATGGGCTAGGACACAGCATGTCTTCTCAGACTGTGGTGAGTCCTCTCAGCCCAAGTTCCTAAGTTACAGAGATGCCTGCCATGGAGTCCCAGCCCTGAAGAAGCTGACAAATAGATGCAAGAGTTCAAGGTCAACCCACTCTCTTAGGACTCTAGTCTCCAGAAAATACAGCAAAAGAGGATGACAGATGGGTTTTTAGGGAGGAAGCTTTGAGTTTCTGTTTTCTAATACCAGTGCCCTTGACTGAGAGAACAAGCAATAGTGTTGGCTCCAGGAGTTTCTGGAAGCTACAAAGCTTTCTGGCCTAATACTCACCATAGGAAAGTGAAAGTTACTGAGCCCAGATTAGCCAATGCCTTTTTAAATAACACTAAATGAAAAAAAAAAAAACAGTAAAAAGGATACACACACACACACATACACACACACACACACACACACACACACTGAATTTTAGCTAAATAAAACAACTTATTTCAAAAGATATTAATTGAATATGAAAAGGACAGTCCCCAGAATGAATGAAAATGTAGTACTAGGAAATCACACACCCAATAAGAAGCACATCAAAAAGTACATTAGAAATTTCTGGTACTCAATAATGAAGATAAGATAGGTTTAAAATAAGCAAAAGTTCTACATAGACATTTTACAGGAGACAAATGGACAATAACCATGTTAGTAGGTGCTCAGCAACATTAGTCATTAAGAAAATGCAAATCCAAACCAATACAAGTTTTGATTCACAGCCACTAGTGTAGACATTTACTTTCAAATACACAACTAGTTATTCTAGATGCTCAACCACCTATGGGAAAAAGTGGATTTTATTCCCTTGCATAATCCTGTTCCTTTATCAAAGATCAGTCACTACATTGGTATGAGCCTCTATCTCTGTTTTGTTCTATTGACCTAGTCAGTGATCTTCTAACAATCATTTATTTATGCTAATTTGAGCTGGATATTTCTTCCTTGCAGCTAAAATAAACTACTTGTTTATTTGAACACTGAAAATCTCATTATCTCAATTTAATGAATGAGGAAATGTAGACTTAGCAAGGTTAAATAACATGTTCAAGATCATCTCACTAAAAACTTGAACCTCAGTCTGCTGGTGTGTCTGCATGTTCCAAACTGTGAAAGATGAAAAATGACTTGTTCTTCCATACCTGGACTGGTACCTTCCATTATTGAAATAGTCTGCTCATAATTGTTGCCTTTTTGTTATACTGCAGTTCCTTCTAAATGGAATATCTCCTTAGCCAGCATTTAATGCCTTACTTGCATCATCAGCTTTTTCCAGTACTCTATTATATGCTCAGTGGGACTACTTTCTAGTCTTATATTACAATCCATTTTAGGCAATCAGCATTGGAGCCTAAAGTATTGAAATTCCACTTGTTAGTATTCTCAGGCATGTTTGTCTTTAACTTTTCTCAATTGTGTGCCCCCATTATATCCTAAAACTGGAATTAAACATTCTTTTCTTAAAATAATAACAAAAGAAGGAACCCTGGAATTCTTTAGGGGTGTAACCTATGCTTTCTGTTTTGGTCATATGTATTTGGTTTATCCAGACTGTCCTTCTCCTCAATAGATATACCACATGGGACCTGGCTTTTATGGAAAAAAAAATGTTGATCACATAATATTTACACCCAAAATTTTTCTAGTTTCAAAGATAAAAATATAACCAGTGCCTTAACAATAATTTACCAAGCTAGTGGGTCAGACGAGAACAATTCCTTTCCTGTAGCTCCTCTTGTGCTGAGACAGAACAGAGAGCACAGCATGTCTAATGTTGTGTGAATACTGGAAAGGGAAAAGAGTATGGGCTAGCCAACTCAATTAGCAGTACATGCACTAACAGGAAAGTCTAAGGGAACTTTATGGGTTAGACTTCCAAACTTTACAGCTCTTCAGTGTTGGGATTTGAAAACATAAAGGGATAAAACTGGAGAGGTAGAATGTAGCTGTATCTTTGAGAACATTTTGCTAACAGAGGTGTTTGAAGATCTTAAGCAAGTAAATTTCATAATGTCCATAATAATTTCATAATTGCTAGAAATTCTGATAGGGCTGAATTCCAAACACAGCAGCAGCTCTGCTGGACAATGGGAGCGGCCTCAAGCATACTTAGTGTTGGTGGCTCAGCCGTGACAGCCACTCTCACCAAGCGGCCAGACCTATGGAGACTTCTAAGCATTAAAATGACGAAGCTTATGGCATCACTCTTCTCCGGGATTCCCTATGTTCCTTTAACTTTTCTGTGCATCCAGTCAGAAGAGTTTGCATTGCAGATCTTAAGCAAGTAAATTTCATAATGTTTTGCAACAGCTCAAGGGCAATGAATTAGAACTAACTGCGATTGACAGCAGAACGGGAGATCAGCTAGCAGCATATAAGCGTGGTTTAGGTAAGCAGTATTAGGGTCCAAATAGGCCAAAAATGAAAAATAACAAATTTGAAAGACGTTTAGGAGATAATGTAGAAGGAGACTTTTTTCTGTCTATCTCGGTCACTGGACTGGTTTTCTTTTCACCCACCGGGTTCTGCAGCCATTTAATGAAATGACTACTCTTGAGACTTAATGTCAGTTACAATTGTTTAGTCAATGGCTTAAGCTTCTGACTGGCTAGCTCTCTCTTAATTATTAACCCATCTCTGTTAATCTGTGTATCTCCACATGGCCCTTGTTTACTGGTGATTCCTGGGCCTCTTGACTCCCTAGCTGCTACATGGCATCTGTCCTTCATCTTTCCCTGCCTCTTTCTTCAGAATTCCTGCCTGGCTAAATTCTACCTGTCCATTGGCCAAAACAGCTTTACTCATCAACCAATAAGAGAAACATGTATTCTCAGCATACAGAAGGCTATCCTCATCAAGATAAAATGTCTAAGACACTATGTCTTATTCAGTGTGAAGAAGGTGAATCATGAGTGGGACACAGGTTTGTGTTATCATCAAAGGCACTGCTTTTAGTAAAGAATCAAGAAAGGGGAGTAAATAGGTTGCAAGTCAGTTATTTCTTTTCGGGAATTTCAAATTGTCAAACACAAAGGTAGAATAGTGTTTTGTGAGGGGGTGCAGTAAGGAAACTGCTGATGTCAGTGCTCCATTGTTGCAGGGGAGGTTTTTAGTGTGCATAAGAGAGAAAAAATATGGAGAGGCATCTGGAAGAGTGCAGAGAAGAGAGGAAAGAAAAGCAAATAGGAATGACCAGGGCAAGGGAAGCCAGAGAATAAAAGAGAACAGAGGAGAAATACACACACAGAGAGAAAAAAGAGCATTCCAGGAGAGCAAGAGATGAGAGAGGGTGGTTTAATAAAAGAGAGAGAGAGAGAGAGAGAGAGAGAGAGAGAGAGAGAGAGAGAGAGAGAGAGAGAGAGAGAGAGAGAGAGAATAGATGAACAAATCATGAACATTAGAAGGAAGATGAGTAGCTGGTGGCAGGGAAGGGCTGGGATATTTTGTTTGCACTCTGACAAATAAAAGCTTGCCTGCAGAGTACAGGGTGGAGCTAGCCACTAGTTAACCATAAATGTCTGTGCAGACAGGAGACAGGAAGTGATAATGCAGGGCATAGGCAGCAGCTCAGCCCTCTTTGGTCTAAAGTTGGAGAGGGAAGAGGTGACCGTGGCTGGTCCTTTACTTCTCTGATCTTCCAGCTTTTACCCCAATATCTGGATCTGGGGTTTTACTATTAAAACTAATTAGGATGGCACATCAAGCCAGGATACTAGTATGTGAAAAGTTTCTACACCCCTATAACCCTCCAAATCAGACTAAATCAAACCAAATTAGAAAAGGCACACATTTAATGGATATAGTGCTCCAGATGGCCTTCTATTCCCCCAGAATGGAGATGGGACAGGGAGACCAGAAAAACCACAAGTCTGGTTTCTGGGGGACAGTTTAAATACCCTGTGGGAGTGGTCTTGAGTATCTCTGGGGGAAGGACCACCATTTGGCCGGCTTTCTGAGACGCAGCAGGGTTTGGAGGGAGATGGGGAAGGAGGTCTTGGGTGAAACTTCCGCTATAACATCCCAGATTCTTTGGGTAATGAATGCTAGGGGCTGGGGCAAAGCTTTTTACCATAACATTCCAGACTCTTTGAGTTCATGTTTGACTTCTTCCTGCTGACAAGGGATGATGTGGGTGAGGGGAAGTCAGGAGTCAGTGGATCATACTCGTTGCTATGAGAGAAGAAGCATTCCATTAGCTGTCATCCTGTAGACCTCAGGGGGCAGAGATGGTGGGTTGCTAGGAAAACAGATTGTTATCATTGGCACTATGAATGGGGCTAGCCATGGGAAGGGTGATAACTGCCAGAATGAGGGGAATGGAGAAGTGCCTTGGTAATACAGAAGAGGCAAAGGTGAATGAGTGAGACAGGAGAGCAGACATGTCCTTCATTGGGATGTCTTGGAACACCGAAGGCTAGATTGTCCCAGCTGTGGGACAGACAGAGAACACTGGAGAGGTGGTACAGGAGCCGGTGCAGGTGCGGGTGTCATCTGGAGGGCCCTCAGGAGCCGGTGCAGGCGCGGGTGTCATCTGGAGGGCCCTCTATGGGCTGGCCTTGGCCCAGGCAGGAGTGACCTGTAAGATAGGCTCGAAAATGGGTGGTGTGAAAATGGGTTCTGGAGACTGTTTGTATCAGACCAGATTTCTTGGTATAGAAACAGAACTTGTCCCAGGAAATTACAGGTATCTGTAAGACAGCTAGAACAATTTTACATCTTGGTGTTATCGTAAAAGTCTATGGCTTTAGGTTAAAAGACATGAACATTTTTGGAAGACAATCAGAGCAAATTGAAAACTCTAAGCCTCTGAAGTTATATCTGAAACCTGTTAATCCCTGCCTATGAAGCCTGTAAAGGGAGAAAACCCTTCTGTACTTTTAATAGGCAACTTAATGAACTAATGAGCTATCGGTGCCCTAGTCATCAAACGTCATCAGATCTGAGAGGAATACGTAGATGAGCAGAAGTGAGGCAGCTCTTTCAGCTAAAGCAGTCCCAAGATTTATTGAAATGGGAAGGCAGGGGTCCCATCTGTCATGAATTGGAGAGGGAGCTGTGGGACCTGAGTGAGAGGTCAAAACATAGTAGGTAGCTCCTGTGTCCAAAAGAAAAATAATGGACTCATGTGAATGACATGAATGGTTTGAAACACACTGGTTTTCCTGGAGTTGAGGTCATGGTCAGTGACCATATCTCAGGGGACAGTTTCTCATTTGTATCGTTTGTTTAAAATGTCAGCATAAGCATTCAGCAACATTTTGTTAATATGAGAAAAGAATAGAAGAGCAGAGATAGCATGAGACTACGGCTCAATACTTTTCTCCGGCCGAGAGTTCCACAACCTGTTCCAGGAGGCCTCCTTTTGAAGTTATCGCCTCAGTCTGTGGAACTTGTCACACAGAATCTACATTTGGTGTGGCATCTCTCCCTTTCTTAGTTTTTTAATTGTAGCTCCTAGAGAGGAGGAGATGGGAAAGGGAGACCCTTTGGGAGTAGTCTTGAGTTTCTCTGGGGGAGGGGCCGTCATTTGGTGGGCTTTCTGAGATGCAGCAGGGTTTGGAGAGAGATGGGGGAGAGGGTCTTGGGTGGAACTTCCACTATAACATCCCAAACTCTTTGGGTAATGGATGCCAGGGGCTGGGGTGAAGCTTCCACAGTAACAGTACAGACTTTGAAATGTATAACAGGTTCTTTTGATATTGAGGCCAGCATGGACTTTGATATGTTGAGAGGTATAACAGGTAGCCATAAGTCCCTTCCTCCAGAAGTAAGGGAAGACTCCTTTTGGAAGATGGGAACAAGTTTCACAAGTTCCTGAGCAATGCTGGGTTTTATTTAACTGCCAGCAGTCCTTCTATAGTCTAGCTTGAGCTCGTGTCTACATATATGGACTGCCTGTGAGAGCCAACAGGCACATTAGCTCTCTTCCTTTTTATATTAACCATGAGGCTCAGTTCTTTTCAGACTCCTGCTACATTTGCCCCACTTGTTCCTTCTAGTCATTTTCCTTTTTATTCATTTCTTTCCCCCATTTTGGGGATTTCAAAACAACACCAGACATCACATTTTATATCCTTTGTGTACATGAAAATCAGTTCTAGTAACACCTCAGTATTTGTCTGCTTGCAACCATGTAATGTCATTAACTTTGTCCTGTGTTCTTCACATGTGAACTGTAAGAGCACTTTGTATAGCCCCTTCCATTCATATGAACTATTGAAACTTAGATCAATTTATAGATGTTAAATTAGCTGGGTCACAGAATGTGTGGTAGGTACTGAACCTTTTCAATGTTCCTGTGAGGTTGTTTCTGGATAAGATTGTCATTTTTGTTCATGATTGGGAGGAACAGATTGCACTTCCTAGTGTAGGTGGGTTTCATCAAATCCTTAGAAGTGCTAAATAGGAAACAGCCCAGGAAAGGAGAATTTGCCATCTCTACCTGTGTTTAAGCTAGCACATTGGTCTCAGCCTGCATACTTAGAGTTGGGCTGAAATCACTCCGTTAGTTGTCCTCACTTTCAGCCCTTCAGGCATGACTGAAACTGTCAGCTCTTCATTATCTCACACATGGCCAGACACGGATCTTGAGATTTCTTGGCTTGCTTGATTGTGTGAGCCAATTATTTATAATTTTAGTCCCCCCTCCTCTCTGCATGTAAGTATACATTTTCATATATATGTACATATATATGTATATCCTACTAGTTTCTTTTAAAATCCTAGTTTAAATGGCTATTGTTTTTATTAGTTCAGTAAATATGACTATAATATGCCATGTAATTATTTCTGCCTTTTTCATATAGCTTCTTATGTATATGCACTATGATTTTTTTAATTGATGATGCACTAAATTATGCTATTTGTACACATTTCTTACCCTATCAGAAGTATATATTTGTAAAAAAAAAATCGTAGTAATAATAGTAATGTTCCTTACTTATCATATGGAGAAATTCTGAAAATTAAATGTAGGACTGTCAGTATCCTTCTGGGCATAGTGCTGCAGGCCTATAAACCTAGCACTCAGAAGGTAGAGGCAGGATAATTGAGTTCAAGTCCAGCCTGGGATACATAGTGAGTTTAAGGTTATCCTTGGAAATACAAGGAAATCTTGTCCCCACCCCCACCCCCCCAAAACAAAGCTAAACATTTCTAACAGGTTCTTTCAACACCAGCTTTATGAATTTAATATGTAATTTGATAATAACATGTAGCATATCTTCAAGATTTCAAAGTCTCTGTAGCTGTGAATGCACCTAGATGGCCACTTCCTGTCCCCCATATAAATCACTAGGACCTATCTTTTTTACCAACAGCTACCTTGCCAAGAGAAGCTCTGCTGCCAAAAAAACGTCCAGCAGCTTCTGCTTTTTTTTAATCAGAGGTTTCCATGCTGCCAGAAGAGAAGAAAAGCCATCTCACTGTCATGCTAAGATTGAGAGGTGTGTTTCTAAATGGAATTTGCAATTTTCTGGAAACCGTTTTAAAGGGTCTGCATCTTAGGCACATTATGTATTATTAAGTGGCTCTCTTTCCTATTCTGAGACTGTTATAGTACTTCGATTGCAAGTTCTAAGTGATACCAACTCCCATCTCCTCCACCTCCTTCACTTCCAACTCCTCCTCCCCTTCTCTGGTGGTGGTGGTGGTGGTGGTGGTGGTGGTGGTGGTGGTGGTGGTGGTGGTGGTGATACTGGTGATACTGGGACTGGAATTAGACAGGAGGCTTTGTTTTCTAGGCAAGTTACCACTGAGTTACACCCACAGCCTACAACTTGCATCGTTTTTTGAGGATTATATTGAAGGCTGCCTACATGCACCAACTAATGCAGAACAGTCACTGAGAAGAAGGCCATTTTACTGCTGACATTGGTTAGTGTGTCTCTGTCCTGACAGCCAGTTCCCAAAGTCAGAGACTTCTGACTAGTTATGAAAGCTCAGCCTATAGCTTAGGCTTGTTCCTGACTAGTTCTTATAACTTAAATTTACCCATTTCTATTAGTCTGTTTGGCCTTATGGCTTTTTACCTTTCTTTTATTTTGTTTCCCCACTCTCTCCATGTCCGTTGGTGTATCTCACTCACAAGCCTAGCATTATCCCCAGTCAGGAGAACCACCTATCTCTCCTGCTTAGCTGTTGGCCATGCAGCTTTTTATTACACCAATCATAGCAACACATCTTCACCAGTGTACAAATATCTCATGGCAGTTGATGCTTCATGACACTATTCTAAAGAGCAGACCTGTTTAGTTCTCTTTATAACTGCCTTTACATTTCCCCACAGAAGCCACTCCTCCTGTTTCATCTCCCAGTGCTGAAGTGTCCACACCATGCTCCAGTGCACTGTTTGGTATCCTGCTGCTTCTGCATGAATTGGAGATGGGAAAATAGAGATTAGAGTTACCTGCAAAACTAACAAGATTAGAAAAGGAAATGGCCTTGAAATGGATCTTGTTCTGTTTTACCAACAAAATGACCTGGGACTAGTAAATAACCTTTGTGAGCCTCGGTTTTCCCATAGTTAAAATCATTGCAGTATCTGTTTTAAGACTATCAAAAACTAATTTATAGCAATAATGCTTAATATGTACTCTTAAGGGAAATTCTTTCTTGTCATGAGCATCTTAACATTTTCTAGTTTCCAAGGTTTTTAAAAGGTGTTTTTCTTTGTTTAGGAATTGTTTTTAACCATACATGGTGTGGTGCTTAATTGCCTACTTGATAGAACCTAACACAGTGGGTTGGGAAGTCAGGGAAGGCATCTGGAGGGGGCTCATATTGGTTTTGTTGACGTGGGAGGCCCTGCCCACTGTGGGCGGTGCCATTTCCTGGCTTGGCTCCGGGACTGTGTAAGTGGAGGAAGGCATTTGTGACTCCATCTTTCCTGAGTGTGGAGCAGTTGCTTCAGGCTTCTGTTGCTTTGCCTTACCCACCATGGAGGACTGCACCTTGACCAGTGAGCACTACTGAATACGTTCATCCATAAACTGCTTTTGGCGGGGTGTTTTATCACAGCAATGAGGAAAGGAAGTAAGACACACTCTGTGTTGCTTCCTCAAGGAGAACCCTAAAAATGTTCTGAGACTCTTTAACAAGGATGCAGAACTGTGCTTTGTCTTCACCTGCAGATGGTGATTTGGATACTAATAGCTTCAGCGTGGGCAGGAAGGATTGTTTGTGTTAAAGGCACCTTTATCAGGTGCTGAGTTCCAAACACAGCGGCTCTGCTGGACAATGGGAGTGGCCGCAAGCATACTTAGTGTTGGTGTCTCAGCAGTGACATCATCTCTCTCAGTAGGCCAGGTCTATGGAGACTTTTAAGCATTAAAATGACGAAGCTTATGGCATCACTCTTCTCTGGCTTCCCAGCAATTCTCTGGGAATCACTAAATTTCTTTTCTGTACACCCAGTCAGAATAGGTTCTGTCATGTGTAACAGCCTAAGAAATTATAATTTGAAACAAAGGTATATAGTGAAAGCAAACAAACTCTAATATAAAAATGGTTTCCCCAGTTTCTTTTTCTCTAATGGTATTAGGAGGGGACTTAAACTTTAATGTTCCCCATGAATCTAAAAATGTCAAAAATAAATTGTCTAAAAATGTCTAAAAATTAAAAAATTAATCCCTGGATATTGATTTTGCACAAAAGTCCCAGGTGAGTTTATCAAGGCAAGTCAAAGCCAGAATAAGAATAAGTCAGGCATTATATAGTGTATTAAATTTCTGGGGCTCAGCTCAGCTCCCCCAACCTCTCAGGGCCAGCCGCAGCGTGGCAGCTCTCACTCACCCACCGCAGTGGGGAAATAACAAAGCAAGAGTAAAATTGCCGTTGCGAAATGAAGCACATCGCCACATTTCCATCTACTGCATTATACTTCATGAGTCTCCTAGGAGCCAGAAAAACACAGGGAAAGCTTTAAAAGTGGATCCAGATGTCAACTATCAACACTGCAGTACTTTAATTATCAGAAAACAAAGGAATAGCTCCTTAGGTACATTCAAGGCAGGTGTTCGTTCCCAGAAAACAATAGCTAAAGAAACAGCCAAGGCATTATATCTACTTCAAGTCTAAGTAAGGAAACAATAACCTGAATAAGAGACGACCCCAAGGGGCCCAGAAAATTCATAACTATTAGAATATTGCAAATACTATTCTGTCCTGCAAAATGAGTGGTTAATATTAAATATTCCATTTTTCAGATGGGAAAACTGAGTGCCTTGTGTCATAATTTCTAACCCAGTGTTGTCAGTTTTTTGACAAGTTCACTGTGCAATGAATTTCTTTTACAAGATCATTTAGGCTATATATAGAATAAGATTGTTTTTTGAATAATTATAAATTTTAATATGCTCTATTTTTATTGAAGGAATTTAAAATATAAATAAGGGAAACTTTAGACTATATTTACCAAATCCTATTTTTTTTAACATTTTAAATTGAGCCCATTATTAGGCTTTATGGGATCTGCGAGCTGCAAACTCTGAGCTAAAAATGACTGCATTTTCAGGATGGGAGTCCACTTACTGGTTAGCATATTCTCAGGGGTCTAACATTAAACATATAAGTCATTTGGATTTCACATTTGTGACTGGAAGATTAACATTTATTATTGCCTACAAGTCATGACCTGAGAAGGTAGCCTTTGCTTAATGTGCTAAATGGGTCTGAACAAGTAGTAATTTCCAAAATTTGGGCTGGCATTTGTACAGTCTTGCAAAATTATAGATCGTTAGAGAGTTATTTTCCTTTTTTCTCAAGGGCTTGCTTTTTATTTCGGTTTGGGTGTGTGTTTTTGTGAAGACCGGAGGTGGTGGACGAGAAGAATGGAGGTGTTTTTATATCTCCTGTTGGTGGAGATGTAGGACAACTCATGACCTGGCCACAAGAAGCCACAAGGTTGGGTAGTGGTGTTGCGGATGAAATTTAAAACCTGAATTTACTTGGCAGCAAAGGGGGAAACAGGAAGGAGCTGTTAAGGAGCTGAAGAAGGAAGCAAGAGACCCGAAAGTAAGAACTGAGAGGGAATTCTGGTACTCTCTTCCTTTGAGAGTAGAAGAAAGTAACTAGCAAGACAGGAAGAAAATGGGGAGACATCTTTGTGGTGACAAATATATAGGTGGATATTATCTGATGGATTACACATTCATTCAACAAACAGAATTTTCTGATACAAAGCATTGTGGACAAATGCATTATGTACACAAACTAACTTCTAGCCCCAAGAATTCAGAGCACACAAAGTTGCAGGGATGGAAATGGGACTCTTGTGAGGACAAACTGGTGAAGGTGGCAAGGGCATCAGTTCTCAGTGGTGGTCCAATGGGCTCCCGTACAGAATAAGATTGGTTGTTACTCTGTAAACCAGGACAGAGGGGACGATGCAGAAGAGGGAGCAGGCACAAGGGCATTTGAGGTGAGGCGGGAAAGACTGGCATGGGTAGAAAATGCAAGGCAACCTGCCAGGCTGAGGAAATGAACTTACGTGAAGACAAGCTAATGATGACAGGCTTCTGTGGACCCAGGAAGAGCGCCGGTCCTTCTGAAATACAGCAGTAGGCGTGCTGGCGTGGGGAAGAAGGGGACGGCAATTAACTAGAGAAATGTTTTAATACTTAAGACTTAACATTCTTGTTTCTCAGTGCTGCAGACTGAACTCAGCTTTGAGCATGTTGGGAATACCAAGGTGTACCCTTAGTCCTAACACACCTCTTAAAAAAGTGGACAGCTGACATTTAGAATGAGGGCCACCTTTCTCCAAGGGACCAGAAAAATCCCGCCTCACAGGCCCTTACACCTGCTTTCTGAAATTTGGATTCTCATGTTGTTTCACTGTGGCCTCTGGGACCTCACGTTGAGGAACCTGGGCTGGGCCTCTGCTCACCTCCTGGCCTCTTAGTCTTTTCATCATCAGCCCCAACCCCGCATGCGTCTCTGTACACCAGCACATCACCCTGTGACCTCCACCTGTTTCTTGGCTTTGTCTGAGCTCTGATATCCTTGCTTTTAATGACCTTCCCCTATGGACACTGTTTGCTGTTTTCTCTCTCACACCCAGAATACCTCAAGGTTAAGACGGGGAGTGGAGTTCTCACACCCCATTGTTGCCTTCAAATCATTTTGCTCTCATCTGTGGTCTTCAAAGTCATATTCATTCTTCCGTTACTAATATTTAGTGTCCTTCCTCCCCTCTCATACACTGAAGGTAGTTTGGGGTCAAGCTTTTTTTCCACTTACTCCTCTTCCTCATCTTTAGGATTTAACTACCCATGTGGGATAACCTACCCTCCATCTGGTTTCTCAATTCCTTGTTCTTTTCACCTCTCACGTTTTCTCCATTATATCCCACCCCTGTACCCTCCTATAGCCATTTTTCAAATTTACCATGAACTGATCTTGCATTAGTTCTGACATACTGGCTTCAGCCTCCCTGCTATTCCTCTATGTAGCTTACCCCATCAGCATATCTTGTCCACTGGACACTGTCAGAACCTCGATCTGACTCATAATTGTCGACGGTCTTCCTTCCTGTTACCTTCCTCTCGGTTCAAATTCTCTGGCCATAGTCACAGCAGCTCCTTTATCACACTTGGCTTTGCTTCTGTAGTCTGAGGAGGTGCTGATGCTTATCAGGTTGGAAAGTCTTCGGAGAATATTCTAGGAGTGCTCAACTCAACTCTTGCTGCTTGGTAAGCCGCCTGCTTACAGAAAGCACGTAGGCTGGTAATCCCTCGAATGGTCAGCTCTGAAGTATCCAGGACTGTACTGTAAATGGGGGATATCTTCGTTATGAGGTTCAGAGTTAGTAATGCCATTTACCCACAAGAAAAGCATGTGTGTTAATATACCAACTTGATGAAAGTTATAATTTGTCTTCAACCTTATTTCTTTGACTCATTTCTCAGTTCTGAAATTGAGTAGATAAGGAAGCATTTAGTTTTCTTTCAGACCTCAAATTTATATATTTTCCTTCCCTCTGTAGATACTATTAATAGAAACTTGTACAACACTGAGTTTTCCTACATGTAGTTCTATTTACTTAGTAATTACTCTTAAAGTTCTCTCTGTCATCACATTAGCTTACTTATTTCTTTTCATAGGCAAACAGTATTTCATTATGTAATTTTGCCCAAAATGTATCTATTCTTCTATTGCAAACGTTGTTTCTGTCACTTGATAACAATACTACTGTAATTATTATAAATAATAGTTGTGTTCTTTGAGCATGTAAGCACAAATAAGAAGTTTCACATGTTTTCACAGTCACAACCTTAACTGAGACATTCACCAGTATGTGATTGCATGTTGAAGTGGTATTTTATTTAATGTTTTAAACTACAAGTGAACAGTTTCCCATTTTGAGTCAATCATTTCATACCTCCCTTCTCAATTGATAATACCATTTCATCTCAAGAACAGAGTATTTTGGGCAGGAATGCCCTGATCTTACCACTCACATGTCAACATAATCATATGTGCCAGTTTTCTTTCTTCCCATACAGTGAGGAGATGGTCTCCATCCCCTCTTATGTGATTCCACTCTCCATTAGGATTCCATCTGTCGTTGTTTGTTTTTGTTATTTTGAGGGAGGGGTTGGTTGTTGTTGTTATTTTTGGGTTTTTTTGTTTTTTGTTTTTTGGGTTTTTTTTTTGGTTTTTTAAGACAGGGTTTCTCTGTATTGCTTTGGAGCCTTTCCTGGAACTAGCTCTGTAGACCAGGCTGGCCTCGAACTCACAGAGGTCCTCCTCCCTCTGCCTCCGGAGTGCTTGAATTAAAAGCATGTACCACCACCAACGCCTGGTTTAGGATTCCGTCTTAACAGTTATATTCCATTTTTCTTGTCTTATATTGTCATTTCCCCTTATCTCCGACTATGTATCTTCTAGCCACCATTTTCTTGAATCTCTTTAACTTAATTCTCACTGATTCATTGACTCAGTCTAGCCTTGTTCCTATATTCACTTCTCCCAGGTTACTGTGTGTGTATGTGTGTGTGTGTGTGTGTGTGTGTGTGTGTGTGTGTGTGTGTGTGTGTAGTCACAATTATTACCCATGTGGCTAGGTATAGCCAGTACTCCTTAGCCTTCCTTTAGTGATGCTTGTTGGCACCTTATGAGGCAGGTAAGCACGTACTCATCTGTAGTTTGGAGGGTGCTGGTGATTGAGCCCAAGGCCTTGTACGTCCTAGGCTGGTGTTCTTCAGCTCACCACAGCCTTGCCCTCTTTCCTTTCTGATACTCTCCCGAATTTCTCCCCACATGTGCTCTCTGCACTCCTCAGCTACCCCACTGAACCACTCCAACTGTTTAGCTAGTTAGCCTTCTCGCCTCACTTTTACACACTGGATTATTATTCACTTCTAGGCCATTTTCTCATATACATTTTTCCAGAGTAACCTCCCTCTGTTTCCTGTTTATGGACTAATGATTCTCAAGTTTATGTTTTGCACTGAGGACTTTCCTTATATATTTCACTATTTAGAGGAATTGTATTGTACAAGACTTAATGTATTGCTGACTTTGAATCCTTTCCCTGATGTAAAAGTTAAACTTTATCTAATATACCCACTGAGGCACCCTCACAGACTATATGGCATTGTTTGGTTAGGGTTTGGGGTGTTTTTGTTTGTTTGTTTTGCTGAGCTAGGGTCTCCTGCAGCCCTGACTAGACTCAAAGCCCTGATCCTCCTGCCTCCATCTCTCAATCAATATGTCAAAAATATTAGGCTCAATCCTATTTCCTGCAATTTTCCTCAGCTACTCTGCTCTTTTGCCAAATTCTGGCTACTTGTAACTCTCAGGTAGTAGTTTGAAATTAAACCTATTCTTTTCACCATTACCTGAAGTATTATATGACCTAGAAGCTTGTCTGTATTTTAGTATCATCTTTCCCAATTTTCACTGCAGCCATAGTTGTCTTTTTTCTTTTCAATACATCCCAACTGTCATAATTCACTCTTTCTTCTGATCTCTTTGGCTAGTTGGCTAGTCCCCCTTTTTTTTTCTTTGCACCTCTCTACTGAAATTCCTTCTCTTTTCCACTTGAGAGATGACTGGTTGATGCAACCTGAGGAGAAACCAGCACAGCGGCTCTTCTGCAGTCAGATTGACTTCCTCAGTTATTCTTAGCTTAGTTCCTTATGGAGTTTAATGTAAATGCAAGTATTGATCTGGAGCTAAAAAGAGACGGCATGCGCTAATGAGGAAGCATACATTTGAGCACAAGGAACTTTGGGGGAACAGGTGGACAGGAAATTGAGAATGTCTGTGAAGAAGGAAGCTGGGTCTGTGATTGAGAAAGACAGAGGGGCTTGACAATGGTAGCAGTTTAGAAGTTTGTAGTGTTTTCTATAGTCTGTAGGGTAGAAAACTTTTCACTTTTCACTGAAGGATAGTAAGAAAATTAGAAATTGTTGGTAAGCCTGCAGTTGAGAGCAGTGAGAATCTTTGCCCACAGGCTCACATCTGCAAACAATAGCACATTATTTTTGTTACTGATGTTTTTAAAGCCATTTTAAATTCCATTTTGCAGGTAGTTTTTCTTCACTCCTGGATGAGGCATTCAAACCTTCCCTCTTGTAGTTATCCACAAGTCGCAGTTTTGTGCATAGCCCTGCAGACACATGTAAGCTACAGTTCCTGTGCCTACTGCTGAAATAGCCCTTGCTCTCCCCCTTGCCAGTAGGGGCTGGTTGCTTGGAGAGTGGAAACCCTTCGCTAGTTGACAGCTCTTCTGCCTGCAGTTCAGACTCCTGCACACCTTCTGATTTCTGACCACAACCTTGGTGCTGACATTCTGGGACCGGGTGACCTCTCTCCTTTTCACGGTTAGTAATGCAATGTCATAAAAGTGAATTAGGACTGGAGGGGCAGGCAGGAAGCAGAATGTAATCATTGTTTCAAGCCAGTTGGAAGGTAGTGGTAGGGGATAGAAGCAAATTAGCTCAAATAATTAGCTAGACATAGCTTCCACGTTTCTTATTTTCCTGAGTTTTGAAAATGTTTACATTAAAAAATGTGAAATTTGAAAGCTGCTGGCAATGTTTGATTTTCTGGGGGAGGTAAACTGTAGAAGGCCAGCGCATACAGCAAAGCAGAAGCCCTCTCTGTTGATTAAAAGATGGCTACGCATCTCTTGAGATCCCCTCATTGAGAGATGAGCTCTACAGCCTCAATCCTGGAGTCTAAACTGGACTTAACTTGTTCGTCCAGCAGCGCAGAGAGGAAAGAATGTTCAAGAGTCTTGGAGACATTTCCAGCCTTCTGTCGAGCTTCTTTTGAGACCCTGAGCCACAGTCACTTAAAGAGTTTGAGTGTCTTGTAGGAGAGAGCACACAGAGGAGGGTTCTGCCTAAAGCCCGTCTTCTGAAAACCTGACGCATGAAGACCTAGGGACCAGGGCTCCACTGCTACAGACAAGGCCAGACCCAGAGGCCAGCTGAATACAACACCACCTTAGTTAAAGCCACAGAGGGGTAAGATTCACCTAGTCAGTCTCTGCTTGTTATTCCGACTTGAAGAACCTTAACCCACAATCAGATGATACTTGTTTTAAGATAGTTGGTTTCAGGGAAACTTGCTATGCAGTGTTAAGTTTAAGCAGTGCAGCCAGGCAATGATGGTATACACCTTTAATCCCAGTAGAAGGGAGACAGAGGCACAGGCAGATCTCTGTGATTTCAAGGCCAGCTGGTCTACAGAGTGTTGTGGAATATTTAACTATGTAAAGTGTTACATTTGTTTAAGCTGTAGAATATTACTTTAACTGTGTAAAGATGTGTTTCATTTGTTTATGCTGCATTTGTTCAACAATATAAAGATGTTTTGCATTTGTTTATGCTGCATGAAAAGATATGTCACTGCTTCTCCTTGCTTGCCTAAGGCACCTGATTGGTCTAATAAAAAGTTGAATGTCCAATAACCAGGCAGAGAAGGGATAGGAGGAGCTGGTGGCAGAGAGAATAACTAGGAGGAGAAAGAATAAGAGGAAGAAGAGAGAGGAGAATAAGAGGGAAAAAAAGAGAGGGAGCTGCCCGGGGTCAGCCAGGCAGCCAATCAATGGCCAGCAGACACAGAGTAGGACATACAGAAAGAAAAAGTAAAAAGCTCTGAGGCAAAACTTAGATGAAGAGACACAGAGTAAAATAGGAGCTAAGATAAGGCCAAACCCTGATAACTAACTAGAAGTCCCCACATCATGAGTTGGGAGCTGGTTACTGGCCCTCCAAGAGAACCCTGGTGAAAGTGGGTTAACAGAAGTAGCAAGATGCCACTACAGCCTGGTACAACAGAGTGAGGCCAAGGTAGCCAGGGCCACAACAAAACAAAATCTAAACAGTGCATGCAGAAGTTCAAGGACGCTGTGGGTTAGTTTATGACTTTGGCAGAATGAACCGGAAAGTAACTGTTCCTCTCTAACCAATCTCTAATGTTATTGAGGCTGTCTGACTTAGCCTGCCTGAAATTGGGTTCTCTCTCTCTCTCTCTGTAGATTCTAATGAAGTAGGGAAGTAAATAAAGCTGCTCATATCCTACTATGGACAAGTATGGGAACAAAACTATAATTAATTGCTTTTGTTTTAATCATTTTGAATAATTAGAGAGTCCAATGTATCTGCTTCTAGTTTAGAATATAAAACTAAGACAACTGGGTGGTAGACTTAAGATTAAAATGTATAAAAAAAAGTGGTTAAGTTTTTAAATTATGTTTGAATGTGTAAGAGCATTTAGCATTTCTGAGGTTGTCAGTTTTTAAAAGTAGTTCAGATAACCATATATTAAACTTGTTAGTATAATTTATACTGCTTGGAATAATTTTTTCTTTTTGTAATCAAAGGTTGACTCATGTGTTTTGATATGTTGAACTTACAAATTAATTGAATATTTACCAAAGAACAAATCAAAGTGATGGATAAAGGATTGGGATAGCCCAGTAGAATAACAGTGAAGAAAGTCTAACTATGCCAAGTCCTAGGGGGAAAGACCCGTTGCTCCAGGAAGTATTAAACTCACAGAAATATTCATATCATAACTTGATACACATTTTAACTCAGCAGTTCGAATACTAATACTTCCCATTAATTCTTAAGTATGTTCCTTTTAAAACACCACATTCTATTTGTTAGCATTGCTTATCAGGAAATTTCTCTTGCATGTGTGTTTAAAGTTTAAACTTATCTGTTCCTGAAAGCCAGTCCTTCATCCCGGCATCTGACTGAACGAGAAGCCCTAAGTCCTCCCCCGTGCCTCTGTAATTGAATTTCCTTTAACAAAGTCCTCGTGTGGGTATTTACTGCCTTAAAAGAAAAATCTCCAGCTACAAATTGCCTTTAGGTTCTGGATTCTGTGTTCTTCCCTTCAGAAATGTTGTTTTGTTCTTGCCCTTCAGCAGACTTTTTCCCACATGGATTTTAAGGGGATAATTAGGCAAGATACAAATTCCAGAAGCCCTCTCCATTTCCTCTCCTGCTTTTGACACAGTTCTCTCATTCTGTGATCTGTTCTCTGTATAGCCTTTGCTCCTTTTCCTTCTAGCTCTTTCCCTGGCTTACCTAGCATGCCCAGCTCGCCTAGCACACCTTACTGTCTAATACACCTGACTTGACTTATCCTGATTGGTTTTGAAGTTTACTAAATAAACTACCATGATGCTATGTGTATCCTACTGTGTTATACAACTTATAGATAGTATTATGTAAATAAAGAAAATATTCCACTCTAGTTTATATGTATGTTGGTCTGTTCTTTATAGCACTTAAGATTTTCCATTTTTCATGCAGCTCTTATTTGGATTTCTTTGTTTGGTTAAATGATTCAATTGATGACTGATGAAATAGTATCATTACAGTATGGGATTATAGAATAATAGTCTCTTATTCAAGGCTTTCATGTTTGAAACACATTTATGTAGCACCTTGTATAAAATTCTATTTTAAATCATAAAGCATTAAAAATCAAGTGGTAAATATTGCTGTGTTCTGAATATGCCAGAAGGTGAGAAAGGTAAATTTTATTTAGATATTTTGATTTAAAATGTGTGTTTAGAACAATGAAAAACATAAGTATTACAGAAAAAAGGCATTTCAGTAGAAACTTTACCTTGTCTCTAATGTATCTTCCAGGGTCGCTATCAGGCTTGAGCCCTGTTTGTTATCTTTGAGATGTTTTAGAACTCTATAAGTGTTGTTGATTGCTATTTATACATCTGTACTGGTGACTTTTTCTTTACTGCACACTGCAATATCCACTGTTATATTTATTTGTAATTCACTTCATTATTCCTTAATCCTTATGAAAGTGTGGTTGACTTTCTTTCTTTTGAGAAATAATTATAACACCTACTTCTTTCTACATATGACTTTATTTGATACAGGTTCATTTTATATCTGTATGACAACAGTAATTCTTATATTTTGCTGAAAATGATCTTTTGCAGCTTTGGAAATACAATTGAGAGATGTGATTTTTTTTCACCATTAGAGTCAGATAAGCATGGTGTCATAGGAAGTGCACAGCAGGGCTGGCTAAAGACCAGGGACATCTTTTCTTGGTAGTAAGGAGTGAATGCAAACGGACTAGAGTATCCTGTTATTGTCATTTGTACTTGGCTCCAGGTGACTTTGGTTTTGGTTTATGTGTGGCTAATTTGGTTACTCCCCATGGGAATCTGGATTTCATGGTCAGAGTGGGTGATCTCTGTAAACGTCTGTTGATGGAGAGATGATAAAATAGCTGGCTTATTGGTCTTTTCTATTTGTCTATTTTAAGTTCAAATTGATTGTTTGCACTTTGGTACAGACAGCTTAGTGCTTTTTACTTTGTTATACCGACCATAAGTGTTCTTTAAAAACCAAAGCTGGAAGTTATGTTTGTGTCTGTGTGTCTATCTCCAAGGTCAGAAAGACCTGTAACCTTTTGTGTAAAGTTGTAACATGTTCTCTGAATTATACAAATTGAAATAAATTATATGGTCTCTGTAAGAAGCCTTATTCTGCCTCACCCAGTAGTACATTTTTACATGGAGTGGACATTGTTACAATCACAGAAAATAATGAAGTTAAACTAATATTTCAATATGCTAGATTATTTTTGGATACACACATGAGGTGTTTGTTGCTTCTGATACTCTCCCCTATTGAGTCTGAACACTAACATTATTGAAAGATGTTGACAGAACAGGACGTATTGGGGAAACATCTTCTATCATTGGACTTGTACTCGGGACACTGATATATAAGGATCATGAGTTCAACTGGAGCCCTGACACATTACTGACATCTAAGACAGACTGGAATATAAGCAGCATCTCAGGTGTATTTGTAAAAATAGGAAAAACAAAACCATTGACAACAACCTTCCCACAGATGCCCTTACCTGTAAGTTATGACCACACATGGCCCAACTTAGATTAATTAAACACTGAAAAAGCAATTATTGTGCCTTTTTTCTCTGTTCCCATGTGGCTCAGGGAACAGAAGAGGGGGTGCAAAGATTATAAGAGCAGAGGTTAGGAAATTGCTGAGAATGGTGTCATCTGGACATAATCAGGAATGTGGCACATGAACCGGCAGGTGCTATGCTCACAGGCACAAGACTAGACAAGATTGAACCAATCAAAAGGGCGGTATAGATGAGGGAGGGAGGGGATGGCAAGCTTACTTCTAGCTGAGGAGCCCTGGCAGCTGAGGCTGCTGGGAAGCAGAGATGTGGGCTTTTTTTAGGGAAATGGTTCCTGTTAGGATATCATGCTCCTGTGGGTGGCCTGCTCTTGTGCCTGGAAGGACCACATTGAATGGACCCAGTGGGCCATGAAAGGAGGGTGCGAATGGGAGTGGGGGGTGGGAGGAGTTGCAGGGGAAATGTGAGACTGATAAGACCCTTAAAATCCAACATTGGTATCTGAATCTATGAAATAATACGGAATGAATAAAACATAATAATTATAGCAACAAAAAAAGATTATGCTTTTCTCTACATGTTTCTATGTGTTCCATAGAGCCAGCAAAGTGGGATTGTGCTATCTTAAGGAGCTGTAGCTGGGTATGGTGATGCACACCTGTAATCCTAGGGCTTCAGAGGGAGAGGCAGAGAATGGGAAATTCATGGTTATCCTCGGCCACATAATGAGTTTGAGGCTAGCCTTGGGTATGTGGGGCTCTATTTCAAAATAAAAAAGGAAGGAAGAGGTGGGGAGGGGGAGGGAGGAGAGAGAGAGTTGTATGGAGCACGGCTGTACCGCACTGCCTTGCATTTGTTTGAGAACTTGAAAACATCAAGTGCTGATAAGCAGCATTCATGCCTGCCTCCTCCCCTTCATTGTCTGTGGTTGAAAGTTATAACTAAAATATGTAAATGAGGCCCTAAGAGCAATAGTTTCAGAGAAACACTGCTCTCTGTTATCCACTTGTCAAGGAAAAGACTAGTCTTCACACACACACACACACACACACACACACACACACACACACACGAAATACACATTCCTTAGCCATAGACTTTCACTGATATCGTTATGATATCTTTAAGGTCTACTCTAGGCTTATTACACAGCTTACATTCTTATGCATTCTTGCCATATTCATATTTGGATATATTTATGGTATATTACATAATTTATATAATCATTCTTGTATCATATTTTTCTTTGTAAGAATTTATGCTCATTGGTCCCGCCCTTCACTGACCACCCTGTGGGTGGCAACTGACTTACTCAGCTTCCACCCAGTCTGAAACCTAAGGCCTGGAGTTGGCCCACTCTAACATCTACCCCCTCTGTGAGCTTTTGGAGTACATGAAGGGACTGGTCCTGTGGAACCATAACTGCAGGATTTCCATGACTCGGGGCAACAGCAGGATAGCAAGAGAGAGGTCTCAGTGAGGGGGCAGTGTTGATGGTGTGCCAGAAGCCAGAGGCCTTGAACCAGACCAATGACTCTTTGAAATGAACATTTGCAAGTAAAGCTACAAGAATGGACAAGTGATGGAGAGGTGGGAAAGACAAAGGAGCAAAGTGGTTACAAGTATGGCCACTCTTTTATAGCACCCAGGACCTCCTGCCTGGGGGTGGCCCCGCCTGCTGTAATTGCCCCACTTGTATCAAGCATCAATCAAGAAAATGCCCCACAGGCTTGACTGTAGGCCAGTATGTGAGCCACATCTTCTCAGTGGGGATTCCCTCTTCTCAGATAACTTCAGATGGTGTCTAGCTGACACCATCAAAGTTTTTACAGTCAATTGCAGGCTTCATCTTCAACTAGGACTGTCTTACATCCCATGGGAGAGGAGTGGGCCAGGTGTTTTGGGATTCAGGCTTCTTGTGGCATTGCTTAAACAACTTCAAACAATTTTAAGTTGTTTTATAAGTCAGTACATTATACTGCTGTGCTGAATCAGATTCCCGAAGCTCTGGACAGGAAGTTGATGGGTTTGCAGTGGGACAAGAATCAGTGATGGACTGATGGGGTGATTACAGCTTTTGTCTGGAATGTTGCTGATGTTGTAATGTTACTCTTTTAAATTAAAACGAGAACTTCCCTAGATGGCATTTTCCTTGACTGATCCTTTAAAACATCCTCCCGGATATTTTTGTTTTCACTGCAATATAAGAGAGAAAGGAGCTCATTGACTCGGACCCTAACAATTGAACCAACTAAAGACAGGTTAGGAAGAGGAAAACAAGCTGGAGAAATGGTTCAGTGGTTATGAGTGCTTGCTGCTCCTGCAGAGGACCAGATTTAGGATTCCATTATCCACACTGGGCTCTTCACAGCTGCCTGTAATTTCTGCTCCAGGAACTCTGACACCCTCTTCTGGCCTCTGCAGGCACTCACATGTACCCACACACACACACACACATTTTTAAGCAGGGAAGCAAAGAGAAATGTAACACATGCGTTGTGCCCATAGGTGAGAACTCAGAAACAAGTAGTCAGAGCGATGGTTAGTGTTTAGGACTCTGGGTGGAACATCTCAATAGCGAATGTTCAGAGGGCTGCAGAGATGGTTGATTAAGAGCATTAACTCATGTGGAGAACCTAGGTTTGGTACCCAGAACCCACATGGCAGCTCACAAGTACCGGAAATTCGGGGTCCAGGGAATCAGGGCACCTTTTCTCACCTCTACAGGCACCAGGCACACACATGGTGAAGAAATATACATACAGCCAAAGCACTCACGTATGCACATAAATACTTTTTACAAGTTTATATGTTAAAATCTGAGTTGTTAGCTGTGGAGAGAAATCTGGATTAAAGGCTGTGAGTAGTTCATTTCTACAGGATGAGGGAAACATAAGGTAGAGACAAAAGAAGTTGAAAGAACTGTCTGTCCTGGACCCCACTGAATTCATCTCTCAGCTCTGAGAAAAGGTCAGCCCAGTCAGACATTTGCCTCACACTTGAGGAGAGACCGACCCAGTAGGAATGCACAGTTAAAACAACAGATCATCCTTGGAAGCACTAGCCATGCCAGGAATCTCTGCTTAGTGTGTCATATCTGAGAAGGAACTCATTTAATCATGTATAACCAGACACCTTCAAGGAGCTAATGATGACTTACAGTGCTGGCACTTAAAAAATCCTCTTGAAAATTTGGTTTGATAACAGCCTTACACGACTCCTGGCTTATAGAATTTCTGCTATTATGGGAAAGGAAAGAAGATTCCTTTCTGATAGGGTAAGAAATCTTATGGGCCCCCCCAGACTGATAGCTGGGAATCCAGCTTGGGACTGACTCAGACCCCCCTCAAAATGGGTCTCAGCTAGAAGGACTGAGCAGTCTAAGGGACTTCAGACAGTAGACTCAGGATGTATTCCTGGTGCACAAAAGGACCTTGCGGACACATCCCCCATGGAGGGATACCCCCTTATCCTAGAGACAGGAGAGAAGTCACAGTCCCTACTTCAAATGACTTGGCAGATTTACATGACCCAACCTGGATGGAATGGAGGTGGGGGGATGGGAGGGGAGGGTGGCCAAGGTGCATGTCAGAGGAAAAAGAGGGTAAGAGGGAGGAAGGGAGGGAGGGGAAACTGGGATAGGCATGTAAAATTCTTAAATTATATTAATAATAATAATAATAAAAGAAATCTTACGACCTATGAGCCATGACAATAGAGGGATCCGGGCTAGGGGGATGGCTTGGTGGGTAAAGTATGAGTGTGAGTACCTGAGTGTGAACCCCCAGAGCTCATGTAAAAATGGCCTTTGGTAATCTGTAATGCCAGTGCTCTTACATGGAGACTGAGACAGGAGAATTCCTATAAGCTCATGGAACAGCTGGTGTGGTATACACAGACGTAAGCAATGAAAAGAACCCGTTTCAGACAAGAAGCAAGAAAGGACTGATGATGCCCAGCTGTTCCCTCATCTCCATGCCTGCTCTGTGGCCTGTGTTCTCACATCCACACACTGTGCGCACACACATCATATGGGGGGGGGTCACTTAAATGAATAATGAAGTAGAAATCGAATGGCTAAGTTCTGTAGGAGGGTTGGTCTTGAAAACTGTCAGGAAAAAAGTGAAGCATGCACACATATGCACACACGTACACGTGCGTGTGCACACGGGCCTTAATATTTCCCCAGTGATCTCACTACACCTATGTACATTATCAAGCCAAGTATAATGAGACCAATCTAGTTTTGCGATCAAGGATGTTTCTTGAGGTTACTTTTTGCCATAAAGGTGAAGACTATAGAAAAAATATTATGGCTCAGTGAAAAACCACATCCTGTGTTGCACACCCTTCTGAGTTCAGATTCTAGGCCTCTTCATAAACTCCAAGATACTTTACAACTCTGTTAATTGTTGGTAGCTGCTAGATATGGAAATTTTACCTTACCTTGCATTAATTTCCTCCACCCCTTCTAACAAAGCCGTTTTGTTTTATTTGTAATCTGTCTCAACGTTTCTCCACTCTCCAATTTCTGCTGCTTGCTTCTCCTCTGAGCTGCTGAAAACATCTGCCTGAGTCCTTTATACGATAAGTAAAATCAAATCTTTAGCATGTGTTCATTTTTATATCACCAAAAGAGTTACATCTTTATCTTTTCCCAAAATTATAATTGTGCAGTAGGAAATCAAGAGCAATGACAAAAGAATTAAAATTATGAACATGTTAACTGTGTTACAGTACCACAATTGCATACTGGTCATAAAAACTGTAGTTCAGAGTTCCTGGTGGGATATGTCCCCTCCCCTCCTTTACCTGGTTATGAACACAAAGTTGTATCTAGAGCAATCACTTAACTCATGGGCTGGAAGGAAAACACTGAGTGTGGTAAAATGAGCCTTAGATTTTATAAATTGGTACTACCAGGACTCAACCACTTTCTGAGTTTGCCTTGTTTTGAAACAGGATCTGGCCATATAGCCACTGTTACCCTGAATATGCCCATCTTCCTGCTATTATTGCCACAGTGCTGGCATTGCTTGTGGCATTGTACCCAGCTAGCTGCTGCTCTTTGTATTTCATAGGACAAACAACTTTCTTAACCTATTCGAGCTCTGTAGGTTTTATATCACTGATAAACCTAATCCTAAATAGTAATCATTTTCATTAAAATGGTGTTAATATTTAATATTAACAATTGTAAGAGTTCATAGAGCTGTATGTGGCATTATTTTAAAGCTTACATCAATGAGCAAATATTTTAAAGGCAACTAGTAGGTATATTACCATTTTATATGTTCTTCGTCATTAAAGGCCAGTTTTGTGATTAACAGTGTAGCATTAGAATTATTCAAAGTTAAAGTTCAAAACCAAGCCTGGTGTGGTGGCACATGCCTTTAATCCCAGAACTTGGGAGGCAGAGGCACATGGATCTCTGAGTTCCAGGCCAGCCTGGTCTACATGGCAAGTTCCAGGACAGCCAGAGCTAAACAGAGAAACCCTGTTTTATAAAACCAGAAACAAACAACACCAAAATAAAACAAAGAAACAAGAAACCCAAAACAAAACAAAAAGGCTCTAACAGGGGTCCATTACTCAAATAATTGTTTCTGACTCCATGGAAATCTTTGGAAAATAGCTTTGACATGTCAAAAATAGGATGCACACTTCAAGGATGAGTGATACATCATCGAGGAAGTGGAAGGATAATGTTCCAGTCAGCCTTGGGATGATGCTATTGCACTAAGCCACATGGCCATACCCATATACAAATTCTCCAGCAGATCTAGGACTGGGATTTGAAAACTGTGTTGTGGTGCTGGAGGCACAGAGTAGTGAATCACGGGAGATGGGGACTTCTAGAACTCCCAAATATTGACGGAACCATCACTGAAGTAGTCATGTGAAAGAAAGCAATGAACAGCAGCCTTGCCCCATTTTTGAAATATGACCCATCTTATTTATCCCCACTCTTCAAATGGTTTCGTTTTCCTCTCTGCTAGGAATGTTTTTGTTTCCATTGTTTTTCAGGGGGGGTGAGGAACAGGAGACATGCACAACCCAAATGGGGTTTCAGTGTCTCATTAACTATAAGAAAGCAAGGTTCAAGCAGTTTCTCTTTCTTATCAATGTTTTTGAAATTTAGAAGCATTTTCAGCAGACTGCATGCAAGAATAAGTCTCTACATTTTAAATAAACACCCATATTTACCCTAACGTTCAGGTTTTTAAAGAAAATAAACATGTCTTCAAGTTTTAAAGTTTTAGTACTTTTCCTTGCTTTTCACATTCGACTATCCTGGGACTCTAGAGGCACTGACATTGGCCCCTGCAAACTACCATACCAGGGTCCAGAGGTTATTTTCCTCAGAGGGCAATTTAGGAAAAAAATCCATTTCTAATTTTCCTCCTACACAAAGCCATTTGCTCCTTTATGATTTCTCACCTGAGATTTGGACCATTTCATAGTGCATGAGGCGCTTCTGCAAGGTATCCTGGGCTGCATTTCCAATCAGGAAAACAGAAACCAGAAGTTCTCCTTAAGCTGTTCCCCTTTACCCGCTTTGGTCTGTTGTGGTCCGTTTTCCTTTACAGCAGGTTATCTAGATAAATTGGTGTTTTTAAAGACCACTTTTTACTGAAGAACAAAACAAAACAAAACAAACAAACCCCCCAGGAGCGATGGAATAAGTTCTGAAGGTTCCCGGTGAGGTTAAACATGGGCTGCCTCATGGAAAATTGTAGTAATATCCTACCCCACTCCTGATTTTGCTCTGTTTCTCATTTGTATGCTCCATTCTAACAGCAAATCACCCTCTGGCTGAAAACCAAACGAGAATCACACGCAAAAATCCAGAGAACTTAAACTTTGGAATCAAGCAAGTAAACAGGTAGGGAGCAAGGAGAAGAGGAAAGAATGAAGGGGGGGGCAGGGGTCGTATTCCCCAAATTCAAATGTTAATTATTCCCAGTGAAAATTTCTGTGACAGTTGATGTACAGACGAGTTAGACTTTGTATCACTTACTACATGGATCCCTAGAACTGTGACAATAGGTTATGAAAACACGCTCGGCCCTTTGTCAGACTCCACTTGGACCGACACTTAAGAAATGCCACACAGAAGCAAGACGCGAAGCAGGCGTGCAGCTGTGGAGTACAAGATCCACAGAGTGACAATGACAAGCAGTATAAAAGGAGCAGCTTTGGTTCCTGTGGGGATGCTGTTTCCTCAAAAACAAGGAACAATTGAGGGAAGCTATTGAAAGAAGTCACCAGCCCAGCGAGCGACTGTTAGTTCTCTGACTGGGCTGTACAATGGCGCAGGGGTTGGAGCTTGGGCTCATAGCAGGGCTCCTACCTATGAGCAAAAAGCCGGCAAAAACAGCTGGCGTTAGTCTTGTGTCAAGGACTGTTTGGTTTTGGTTTGGTTTTTAAAAGGGAGTCACCTGTCCCTCCATTTTAGGTTTTTTTTTTTTTTTTTTTTTTTTTTATTAGGCTGACACCCTATGTTAGAGGATCTCAGAACTGCTTTATAATTATTGGGAACAGATTTTGGTTCTAATTTAAAAATAAAGTTAATGGCATGCTTAAAGCCATGGAGACATTTGAAAGCGGTGTTTAAAATAGAAATTTAGACTACTGACTTGAAACCCCACGCTCTGACCACTAGACCGCACACCCGCCCAAGGACCCTTACAATTTCAGCTGAGTTCTTCTTTGTAATTAGATGCAGTGATTAGGGTGTCTTTTGCATTACTCTGCATTTTCTTTTAAGTTGGGGTTGTGTAAGCCACATAGGGCACCGTCCCTTACAAAACTAAACAAGAGATTTTCAGTTTTGCAATACAATCTCCTGATATTTGTTTATAGGTTTCACACATCAAAAAACAATGAAATCTGTAATTTTTCAAATTACACTCTTTCTCATTCTCTAAGCTATGTGCCTATGAAAATTTGCAAATCTTTTGAAGGGAATGTAATTTTTATGCTTACAAAATGCAGGCTTTCATATTTGGGTACAATGACAAATCAAGGCCTTTCCCCCATAATAGTCAGTTTCTCAGAGTTGTGGGTTTTCATCATTTGAAAAAAAGTTAATGGGAATTTCAAAACAATTCATCTAGCTATTAAATCTTTGAATCTTTAAAATTAGAAACCGTTTATATTCTCAACTGCCAACAAAGGAACGACAGAAAATATTTTATATTACGGGACATTGTAATTTAAGTTTTTGATTAGGGAAATAAACAGCAAAGCTAGTTTTAAAGTACAAAAGAAACTTCATACATCTTAAAAACAACATTCTGTTGTTGTTGTTACATTTATCCATTAATGGCATGTAGTATGTGACTTAAATATTGAATTTGTTACTATCAAGTCTCTAGAAGAGCCAAATTTGAAGCAATTACAAGTTAAATTGCTACAGTGGCTTTCAAAGACATTTGAATTAGTACTTGGCTCTGCAAAACAATGTTATCTTTTCATAATTCTAAACATAAGTTTTTCAATTGAAGACTAAATTAAAGGAAGCTAATTTCATACAATCATTTAATATAATACAAATATAATACATTATGGTTACTCAATATATACAGTAGTTTTCCATAGGTGCGTGTATGTTATTTTCTCCATGTTATCTAACTTAGAAACTGTGTCCTCAATGCTATGAATTTGGATGGCTATTTGTTTGTTTAGGGATGAAATTGTGATCATTTGTACTTTCTGATATCCATCAGGAATAATCTGGACCAGGGAGAGTATGGTTTGGGGAGGTGAGTTAGCAAGAAAGATGCATGAAACTTGTTAGTCACATGTATATGTGGCCTTTAAAATTTTTTCTATTGTTTTATGTATTTTGGTTCAATGCTATAGTCTTTTGATGGAAACATAGTTTTCTAGATGGGGGGGTATGGGAGAAAGGAAGGATCAAGAGCAAAATCTCCATATGAAGAGGTAATGAAGAGGTATTTTTCCATGTAATAAAGTCTTGATATCAATTTTAGCCAACAAGCTGAGGGGTCGGGGTGGGTAGGCTTCTTGTCTAACTTGCTCAACACTAGATTACCATTCCATTTCAAGAACAATAAAGAGTGTCTATGACTATTGATTCCCTCGACACCTTGTAAACCAAGTCTTAAATTAGTATAACCATGTATAATCCATAGGTAACACCATAGACCGGTGGATTAAGATTAGGAGTACACAGGTAAAGAGAGTTGAGAGAATGGAGCCAGGGCTGTGAGATTTTCCAGGATAAATGGCTCTCTGACTGTGACTATTTGGGTCACTTAAACTTTTCCAAAACAGATATAGGTCACGCAAAGATCAGACATGCTTATCTCACAGACCTCCTTTGAAACTCATGGGTGGAATACAACAGTTGAGCTTCACTTTGAGGACACACTTTGAAGGACAGAGTGAGTGGAAAGGCAAATATAGACATATCCAGATGAAATAAATTTGGCACACATGTTAGGACATTTTGAAGAATGGCACCCAGGGTTTATTATGTGAGTCTTTCTGTTTTTGCATTTGAGTTTTTCCATAATAAAAAGTCAACAAACACTGTTCCAGGTAAAATCTCAGTACATAAACCTTTGTGCTGCCTAATGCATATCACTTCTTGGAAATGATATGTTAATCTTTTCTTTAAAAAGAAAGTTGTTCATATGACCAAAATTTTAATGCTTTTCAATGAATTATGATGGAACTTGACACAGTATCCCTTGTACCAGGTTTTTACGATAATCTTGGGGGAAATCTAGGGCACTGTGAATACTCTCTTAATACAAAGCATAAACATCTTTTCCCTCAGACAAGGAGGCCAAAGAAAGGAGTGGAAAAAGTAATCAGATAGTAAAGCACACTTCAGTAATCGTCTGCTAAAAATGCTTCTGGAAGGTGATGCCGTCACCTAGTGGAATTACCAGTTTATAATGTCTGCATGGCTTGTCGATTGATCACAAGTCAGGTTAATTTTAGATTCTGGCTGAACACCTCTTTCAGTACTCTCTATTTCTCTTGATGTCTACCTCATGACTTTGGGACACATCACTTTCTTTGCTCTTCAGAGGGCTTTTTCAGAACCTTTGCAGCTCAGTGATCTGTGACTTCATACATAAACATTAGCCTAACATATTAAGTAAATAATGTGAAATGAGTTGGAATTCTCAATTGATCATGAGATGCCACAGTCAGTAAAGGGATGCATTCAAATAAGAGTTGAGTGGAGTAAAGGAGCGATTTTTCTACCCAGCCCCATACTCTTTCTTTCACTCAGAGGACATCTTAAGAACGAGCTATGAATATTTCCATGAAAGCCTTCTTATAAAAAGACAATTTTATGTGCAAGGAAAATAACAGGAATTATCTCTCTTAGAATACATTTTCACCCGATGGACTCTGCTGCATAATAGACCCCAATACTTTACTTTGCAGTTACCAGCGTCATGACCACCACCACCCCCAAGCCTGATTTGAAAATGAAGGATTTCAACTTATAATCGTGTTAGTCTGAAATTTTTGGAAACCACTGTTTTTATTGAATTAAAATATAAAAATGTCATCAGTACCGAGATGAAAAATAACTTTAAAGATAAGGTCAAAATTAAGTTAGCTCCTTACTTAAAATTATACTTTAATCCTAGAATTCACACAGCATATTTTGCAGTTTGCAGCTGACACTACCAACCTGATCTGTCTACTTTCAGAAAGAGGGGCTTTCTGATTCAAATGTTGTAAGAAGAGGAAATCTAATTTTGACCTCGAGTCAAATTGATGCCAAAGTGAATTTTTGGTTTTCTTTGCTGTAAAAGCTATAATTGCAAATACAGTTTCCTTCATCTAAAACAACTATTCCACCCTGAAATTTTTAAACAAAAATAGTTTGCAGAAACATTGGCAAAGGTTTCCCCCTCCCCCAAAGGAAGCATGGATTAAAAGGGAAGAGATGGTGGGGGTTTTACAAAATAGTGTATCTTCTTAATATTTTGTACAGAAAATGCTTTTGTAAAGTATTTCTTCAGTAAACTTTAAAAGTGGATCAGTAATTTAGGTAGGCTTAATTTTTAAATATGATAAAATCACATTTCATGGACGTTTAATGGAAAAATTACAATGATATGAAAAATCTTTCCATGAAATGTTAAATAGAAATAAACTTGTCCTCAATCAATGACATAAACTAAAATTCATACCTCCAATAGAATTTACAAAGATATCCTAATGGTATAAAATCTAATCTCCAAAAGTTTTCTGGTTATTTTTATCAAAATTACCTGATAATATAACTTTTTAAAAATATAACAAAAGTATGTAATCGCTGACATTTCCAATGTTTATTGTAATATTTCCAGAGGTTAGTCTTAACCCCTTGACAAATGCAGATCTTAATTGACTGTTCACCTTTGCCCCAATATTGGCTGATACTCAACTCAGGACATATGGTATTGCATTTTTAAAGTTAGTATCAAGTTTCAGGAGTGGGAGGTTGAGGTTAATCACAAGCTTAGCCACAGGTGGGCATCACCATCATTCTTGTTCCAGCCTACTCGGCCTCTAATGGACCTTCTCACTGTTTCTCGAAAGGTAACTTTTGTGCACTTCCAGCTTTTCAAAAGATCTCTCACCTAACTGCTTTCAATTCTACTGATTACTGAACATCTTTTTCATGTCAATCATTGTAAAAACATATTTGAGCCCAGCAACACAGGGTAGTCCACTTGTATTAGTTTGAAACGTTTTCAGCATCCCTTTGTTGAGCACATCACCTTAAAAAATGGAAGGTATGCTCCTAAGAACACGAGATGCCTAGATCTACCAAAGTACTCGGTTACTGGGATGTGGTGGCTTGTGTGTGGGCAAGTGGCCTTTCTGCTGTACAAAAGAAAGCTTCGAGGCCCTCAACATAGTATGGTTAAAAACAATGAAAAAAGAGAGCTTGAAAAGAAATCCAGAGAAAGCAATGGAACCTTCCCAAGGATGGCTTCTGTGTCAGGACATTTAAAGTATAGTTAACGTTTTTCCCAAAGCTGTAGTCAAAAACCAATCCTGCTAAAAAGGAAACCGTCTACCTAAATCAAAACCATCGGAAAACACAAATAAATATGACCTCCAGAATCATCCAGATGATATAGCTACTGTGAATATGGAAGAAAGCAGCACATCATATAAAGAGATCCAGCATTGCTATTTGGATTTTGGGGCTGTTAAATAACTTTGAATGTTTACAGTCTTTATAAAAGCTCCAGAGAATTAGAGCCTCGATCTGGAAAGAGCAGAACTAGAAGCTACCCTCATTTACTTGAAGAAAGTATTTTCAAGTGAGACGAATACTTCCTGATATGTGGGAGAAAAAAATATTAGGGGAAAGTTGAAAACCTTAACAGATAGGCCTTCTCCCTGTGGTCACCAGGGAGGGGCAGGGCTACCTTGTTACATCCCTGAACTATGTAAGACATACCGCTCAAATCATCAAACACTGAGGTGAAGCTATGTCCTACCCCAGTGTACAATTCAGAGTATTAATCTAGTCAACCTCAAGTATTAAAGAGCCTCAAGTCCACCCATCCCTGTTTTTAAAGATAAGGATGAGCTGGTCAAAGGCTGGAGCAGAAATACAGCTCCATGATGTCTTGTCTGAAATTCCTTCCACTATAGCTAGCAGGGCCATCTCTGTGGGAACTCAAAGACCCAAAAGTGAGTTATTCACAGCTGTGTTTGTCTTCTTCCAGAGGCAGCGAGACTTAGGAAGAATAAGAAAATACTGTAACATTGACAGTGAGTAGATCTGCTCCCTGGAGCTGCTCTCAGCCACACAGATGGAAGAAACGGTCAACTGCCTTGTGACATGAAATAGTTCACCATGAAGTCAGAACAACGGGGTGATGATCCTCGTGGAACACGCTCTCTTTTAAAATTTTCTCACCAGTTCCTAAAGTAAAGAAGCCTCGTCTTCAGATAATTATAGAGCTTAGATTCGAAAATGCCTCGGGCTTGGACCTGCTTAGTGGTTCTTTTTTTTTTTTTTTTTTTTTTAATTCTAAACGGGGTTTCTCTGTGTAACAGCTCTGGCTGTTCTGGAATCATTCTGTAGACCTTGAACTCACAGAGATCCACCTGCCTCTACCTTCCAATTAAGTGCATGCACCACTAACGCCTGGCTTGTTTAGCAGTTCTTAATAATTTTGCTTGAAAGGATAAAAGAGATGAACAGGAAAAAAATTGTAAAATTGTTTGCATTTGGCTCTCTTGTATTGTGTTTGGTTTATCTCACAGAGAAAATGAAGAGATTGTCTACCAGAGTGAGAAAACAAAATAGAATTTAAATCAAACGTTTTTGCCTAGAGAGACTTTTCAATTATTTCACATATGCACATGTTTTGCCTGCTTACCTATCTACACCACATGCATGCAGTTTCCAGAAATGGGCATCACTTCCCTTGGTACTGGAGTATGGATGATTGTGAGCTGCCTTTTGAGTGCTGGGAATTGAACTCGGGTCCTCTGGAAACATAGCCTGTTCTCTGAACCACTGAGCCCTGTAATTAGGCTTGGATTACACTTGTTAGGAGAAATGCTTTTCCTGTATCAGAAATCCCGTATAGGCTTCCCTTATTGTCCTTAGTATTTGATGTGCCTGGAATTTAGTAAGCTATATTTTCTTTTTGGTCAGAAAGGTAAAATTCACATTAAAAAAGAAGATGCATCCAGGCTCTTAGGTTTAACAACATCTCCTTCCCATTGTTTTTCCCATTGAGTTAGAGTAGAGCTGTATCAAAGACAGGATTAGGCCAAACATCAAATGACAAAAGATTTGATCAGCATTTTTGAGAGTGATGCTAGACCCTGTCATAGGATGAACTTCCTGGAAGTAAGAAATGGGAAGTGTGATACAATATGTTTTTATACAGAGTTTCTATTTTATGTATGTGTGTGAGTGCCTGAATGTATGTCTGTGTACCGCATGCATGCCGGTACCGACCCACAGAAGTGTGGTGTTGTATCACCTGGACCCAGAGTTACAGGCAGTTAGGCATGAGCTGCCTGCTGTGGGTGCTGAAAACTGAACCTGGATCCTCTACAACAGCAGCAAGTGTACTTAACCACTGGGCAATCCCTCCAGCCCCACAATTACATCTTACAATTGATGGGAGATGTTATTCTGTAAATATGTTTCTCATACTGGTTAATTAATAAAGCCCTGTTGGCCAATAGAAAATTAGATAGGCGGGGCTAGGAGACTAGGAGGAGGAAAGAGGAAGTGGTGAGGAGGAGTGAAGATGGAGACCTGGGAGAAAGAAGATGCCAGCGGAGGCTCCCGGATAAGATGACCACGTGGAAATACTTAGATAAGTAGAAATGGGTTAATAATTAAGACAGAGCTAGCCCATTAACAATGATAGTCATTGGCCAACAGGATTGTATCAAATACAGAGTCTCTGAGTGCTATTTGGGGCTGGTGCGGCTGTGGGCCCAGACTGGCGGCAGGCGGGATGGCGCTGGCGGGAAAAACCTACTTGTAACATACAATAGTATCACTAAACAAAGATGAACATACTGCAGTAGGAAGGTACTATTGTCAGCTATAGCCCTACTTATGAATCTAACAGTTCAAAGATTTTTGTGTGTTCTTCACAGTATAAGATTTCACCATCTTCCCCCAACTCTCTCGGCTCTTCCAGTATTTCAAGCACATGAGGTTGTCCATCATAGTTCCCATTCTCTCTGTGTGTTCACAAACATCGACAGCCTCAGGATGACCTTCCCTGTTGGAATGCCCTCGCTTCACTCACTTATAGAATGGCAATTCACACAATGGGACGTGATGGTGCCGACGGAGGTATGCGGTTATTTGACTTTCCACAGGCCAAAAGAAAGCTGTGTTGGAAGCTAAATGCAGAATCTTGGCTGAATATCAAACCTAAGCTCAAAAATTTCACCGCATTCATAATTCAGAGTTTAGAAAAACATTTCAAGAAGCAAAGTTTGATTTTCAAAAGCATAGTTTCTATATTTGCCTTTACTCATTTTCTGAAAAAATAGCTGTCCATTTTAATCAGAAATTAGTAAATTCCCAGAATATCCACAAGATGGCGCTATGAAGTGGCATTTAGGAAAGAATTTCAAAAGCTGCTGGGAATATATTTCAAATAGGGTCAAACGAGTATCACACAATATCTGCCTACAGAACAACCGTGTTTTTAAATGGTATTGGTGGACTAGGGCTTATTTTTAGTCCTGATGCTATTTTTAAATATCCTATTAATTATACTTCTATGAATTTTACTTTTGTCCTCATGTTGTAAGTATATTTTGTGAGAAAACTAAGAGTTGAATTTGAACATTAGCAAGGCTGAATCATAAAGGAAAAAGAACTGGACAGAAGCAGACACGTTTCTAACTCACACTATCTACCTGAATCTCTGCACCTGGTCATTCGACCGTCTACTTTAGGAGTTCTGGTGGGCCTGGGGAGATTAACCAATGTCTGGAGGTAGTTTTGCTGTTGTAGTCAGCTGAGTGAGGGAGGAAGCTGCTCCTTAGTGGGTAGAGTGAGGAACACTGCTGACACTAATAAGGACTTATCCCCACCAGCAGTTTAATAAGAACAATGCTGGGGCTGGGAAGATGGCTCATGAATAAGAGGACTTGTTACTTTTGCAGAGGATCAGGGTTCAGTTCCCAGCATACACATGGGGGCTCACAACTGTCTATAACTTCAGTTCCAGGGATCCAATGCCCTCTTCTGATCACCTCAGGCACCCAAAACACATATATGTTATACAGACATGCATGCGAGCAAATACTCATAAGATAAAAAACTAAATCTCAAAAAAAGCCATATCAAAGCCAATGGATTTCATTTATTGTGTTTTTTGTTTATTTAGTCATCTGCATATTCCTTTATGTATGCAGTTATCTTTTCTTTAGTCGATTAATTATTATTTACATGTGCAACAAGCTCTCAAAGTGTCATTGTGATTCAAGACAGGACTAAGTGTTAATGATAAGGCAGGTGATTTTTTTTTTATGCCAAGAGAAATAATTATGAAATTATATAGTAAAAGGATGTGATTGGAAGCCATATAAGGAACCATGTTGAAAAGCATAGAATTTAGGGAGACTTTACGAGTTGGGGATTGACAGGGACAAAGTCATAGAATGAAAGTTTTAGCAAACAACAGTCAAAGGTATTTGGTGTGTGCTATTAAGATATGAAATCAATGAGAAGATTTGCAAAACGCCACAGTATGCTGCCTAATTTTATGTCAACTTGATACAAGAATTGTCTGAGAGGAGAGAACAGCAATCAAATAAGAAAATGCTTACATAAGATCAGGCTGTAGACAAGCATAGGGCCATTTTCTTAATTAATGATTGTGGATGGGGCCGGCCCTAGGCTGATGGTCCTAGTTTCTACAAGAAAGCAGCTTGAGCCAGAGAAAGCAAGCCGGTAAGCAGCACCCTTCCATAGCCCCACATCAGCTCCTGCCTCCAGGTTCCTGCTGTGTTTGAGTTCCTGTCCAGTCTTTCTTCAATGATGAACTGTGATGTAGAAAGTACAATCCAAATAAACCCTTTCCTCCCGGAGGTGCTTTTGGTCATGGTGTCTTATCACAGCAATAGTAACCTTAACTAGAACACATGGAGAGTCTGAGGGAATAATGATGGGAAGGACCAGCGATTTCATGTTTTAGGCACTTTGCATTTAAAATAGAAAAGTAATTTGAGGCGCATGACAATTTACTTCTTTAGCTCTGACTCCATACACTTAACATGTTTGAGGAATCCATGCCATTTGTTTCTTTTCGTTTTAAATTGTTTTGTAAGTACAAAGTCAATCTATGAGATAGATATAATAAATTTATATTACAAATATTAGTAAAAATCATGTCTATAAAGAAATATCTTCTGTTATTAAGGCAGGATGTCACTCTATCTCCCTGTCTGGGATGCTTAGACCAGACTGTCCTTGAATTTCAGTAATTCTCATGACTCTGCCTCATGAGTGCTGGAATTAAATGTGCTCATCATCATACCTGTCAGAAATAGCTTTTTATTTGCAAAATTATATTGTTGTGATAATTACTTTAATTATAATATCAGGGGCTAGAGCGATGGTTCCACAGGTGAATCACTTGCCGAGAGATTATGAGCACTGGCGTCCACACCCCCAGAATCCATTTAAGAGCCAGATGGGCCTGTGATCCCTGCAACTCTGCAATGGAGACAAAGGCAAGGAAACCCTGGAGCAAGCTGGCTAGCCAGAATCGCCAGAATGGGCTCTTTGGGTCAGCAAGAGACCTTGCCTCAGTGTGTAAGGTGGAGAGCAATTAAAGAGGGCTCCTGGCTTCACATGCAAATGAACACGTGTATGTGCACTCCTCCCCACATGGGTCAACAAGCATGCAAACACAAGCATATGCACCATGTACATCCTTATGCAGAAATAAATAAGTAGCATCACATCTGTTTATTTAAATACTGGTGTCTGTTCTAAGCCTGGACATCTTGAGAAGATAAGTAATTCTGCAGAGGGCAGTTCTCCAGTTGGCTTATTGCTGAATGTGTAAATAATTAAGTGAGGCTGTTTCCCCCTCCCAATAAATGCCGTTTTAAAACATTTTATTATTTTCTTAATGTGTGTGAGTGTTTTGCTTCATGTATGTTTTAACTATCATGAGCATGCTGGTGCCCTTAGAGATCAGAAGAGGGCATCAGATCCCTTGGAACTGGAGTTACAACACTTGTGACCTGCCATATGGGTATTGGGCATTGAACCTGGGTCCTCTGGAAAAGCAGCCAGTGTTCCTAGCCATCTCTCCAGCCCTCTGGAAAACATTCTTAAATTATCTTTTACTCACCCTTCTTTACTTTTCATACTTTTATCAGTGCTTTAGACATTCTAAGCTAAATAATTTAAAATATATCTCACAATTTTAATAACTACTTCAAAAGTATTATTTTAGAGATATAAATTGCATGTTCTATTAATAAATAAAACCTAAAGAATATTTATTAATGTTTAATGAAATCAGTAGCATTCAAATAAATATTTGACATACATGTTTATTATTATTATTTGATATTTTTATATTTTTTTATTTAAAGTAGATTTTAAAATATGGATGGCTTAAAGCACTGCCAGGGACAGGTCTGTGACAATCAGAATATATGAGCACAGATCAAATGTTGTAGCATGTGAGACAAAAATAAGAAAAAAGTGGATGGGGTGCAGAAAACAAAAATAGGCCATATCTAAAATCAATGCAGAAACCCCAAAGTTTTCCACAAGGAGCACTGCCGCCCTTTTGCCCCAAATGGAGGAATAAAAATAACAGTGTTAAAAGTGGCAGAGGCTGGGCAGGGCAGGGCTCTTACCGTCTTCCCAACTAGTTAATGACACAGTAACCCAACCACTGTCTTCCTTGCCTGATGTCTGAGCTGTAATTGTCCGCTCTGCTTTGATTGCATATTTTTGACTCCTTCTTCCTCCTTCCCCATATTTTCATCTTTCTGGGTTCAGAGTCACTTTTCTTTGTGTATTAATTAAAATCTTTGATGGATCATTCAGATTTAAATTCTGATTCTGTTTATTTTCCTTCATGTCAACTATTAAAATCCTTAACGATCACTCACAAAGTTTTATCCCACGGAGCTTGCGCTCTGCGATCACACTGCGCCCCCCCCACCCCGCCTACAAAATACGGAGCTAATCTTCAATAGAAAGAAGGCTGTGGTTTGGAGAAGGGTTTCAAATCTAAGAAAGGTGGTTGCTAGGATTCCTGGTTTTAAACGACACCTTGGAGCTTAAGGAGGGGCCTTGGACAAGTATAATAGGGACAGGACAGCGTGTTACCTACAAGGGCCCTTCCAGTGTGCCCCTCAGAAGCCCTGCATCTCTCTTCAGCACCTCCTCCCAGGTGAGACATTTGAGGAAATGCCAGATGAACTTGTCAGATTGGAATTTTCAAGTATGTTTTCCATAAACTGGTTCTCATGGTCCAGGCTTGTAATCCCGGCACTTGAGGTAAGGTAGTGGGTAAGAGAGGAGGATCTTGAGTTCAAGGCCAACCTGGGCTACCTAGTGAGAGCTAGTCTCGAAACAAACAAATGTGAAGAAAAAGGTCCCCATGAGTTCTAACTTCCGATGGAAGGAGTGGTGTGATGACCGAGGCATAAAAAAAGGTGAAGGAAACAGAAGCCGCAGCACCAAAAATTCATCCGTTCCACATCTTCCTAAAAGTTCACATGTGATGGAAAAGCACATTTAGAAAACCTAAATTCCTTCACCCACTGAGCTATACAGCAAAAGACAAAGCAGCAGGAAAACCATTACGCTTTGACTGTCTTGCAGGCCGAATTTGGAAACCTGCCCAGGAGCAGCTCAGCTGATGGCTCTTCAGCTAGCATTTCTTTCCAAACACAGGATGCCCGCTTCTGGACATGCTTTGGGATCAGGAGGTAGAGAACACTAGACCCTCCCTTCCGTTTCTGCTGCCGATTCTCATGCAGGCATGCAGAAGGGACTTTACCTTCCTGTCCTCAATAGTCAATAGAGTTGACATTCATTTACATATACCCAGAGACACTAAATGACTCTTGAATAAAGGTGACAGCAATAATAGAGAGGAACCTACCAATGCAGAGATGGCTGGTGCTGCCGGGCTGTTCCCAATCAGAGCTGGCACTCACCACCCAACGGCTGGCGCTTTAAGTTCTCCTTAATAAAACTGTACACGGTAACTGATATTCGTATTTCTTAGGGGTCAGTGTGTCTATATACTTTGTGTAGTTTTCTGAATATAATGACACATTGTGGAATTGTAAAACCTTTCAAAATAATCAAGTTCCTTAAGTTAGATTATCAGAAAAACAAAATCTAAGTGTTTTCATCAGTACTATAACTGGTAGCAATAAAAACACAGCTCTGGAGAGAAGGCACGGGGAAATACTCTCTATTTTATTTCCAGGATCTATAATAGAGGGCCCCACCTCCTAAGAAACACGGAAAGCATCAAAGGGCAAAGGGGCCTGTGGATCAGAGACTTGGAAGCCTTCAGCTACTCCCATGTGCTATGATGGCTGTTACTGAATCAGATGGTTAAGTGACTCCAATTTCAGCTAGTAACAACAGTGACATTCTGCTGTGCTAGTCATAATGACAAAGACATCAACAAACCCAAAATCTCTATTATGTAAAAAACAAACAAACAAAAAACCACAAAAGGTCTAAAATATTAAGATGAAATAAACTGTTAATTCCAAACATTTCTCTCATTCTATTATTAGGAAATGATTAGAAATCATTTAACCAACCAAGGCTCTGATATGTAGGTGATGGGCATGTTACTGTTAGGAGGTGTAACACCATTCTGGACATCAGATTCTTTTCTAAGATTTTGTTTTTATAGTGTGTGGGTGCCTGAGGAGTCTAAAGCAGGCATTGGCTTCCTTGGGGCTGAAGATAAAGGTGGTTGGGAGCTTCTGGATGTTGGTGGTTCTGGGACCTGAGCTCGGTCTTCCTCAAGGGCAGCTAATGTTCTTAACCACTGTGTCATCTCTCCAGCCCAATACCCTGTCCTGGGCTGCACTGGCACCACACATGGAAGTGGTTCACATACTTATGTCCAGGCAAACACACACACAAAACAAAAACAAGTCCTCTAAGGAAATGAGGCAAGGTTAAATTAACTTGCTATTTAGTTAACGAGTAATAGGACACACATCCCATAACATAACATGATGCAAATAGATCAAAATAAACTTTAGAAACACTTCTTTGCTTAGCATCCTGAACAATAACTAAGAAAGAAATAAAATCTCCCCTTCCACAAAGAGGCAAAAAAGGATGAACTATGAATTAGCACAAATAAAAAGGAAAGGTGAAGGTGAAAGTTCCCAAGACAAAGGTCACATTAGGAATTAAATTTCCATCTTGCAGAGGGCAATTGTCCACACGGGTTTCTTCAACTTTGATGAATGATATCAAAGTAAATTAGGAAATAGATGCATAAGTGGGCGATAGTTATGGTCATTTTCAACTCGACACCCAGGAAGGATTGTCTGGATTACGTTTAGCCTTTGGGAAGATGTGTGAGGGATTGTCTTGACTAAATCGATGCTGGAAGATGCATCTTAGTTGTAGTTGGGATCACTCCCTGAGTAGAGAGCATCCTGGACTGTATCAAATGTCTTGGAAAGCTTACACTGGCAGGCTTGCATCAATCCACTGTTCTCTTCCTAATGGATGCTGTGACTTCCCTGCAAGTATGACTCAAATAAGCCCATTTCCCTTCCTTAAGTTACTCTTGTTAGGATTTTTATCACAGCAAGAGAAAAGAAACTAAGGCCCAGTATCAGGTAAATTCTTCTTTAAAATATTTCAAAATTCCTAAGCATAGTAGGAAACCCAGTCTTGGCTCTGGGCTTGGGTAGATCCATGGAGCCACAGTAGAGGATGTCTTCATCCTCTTCAGCTCACATGGAAAGACTCTCACAGGACCTAAGCTATGCCCACTTGTAAAAGTGATAAGGCAGAGTGAAGTGCCCTCGTCTAGTAGTCTAACCCAGAACCAGTGGGAGGAAAGAGCAGGGGATGGAGGCGTGGGCATCTTAGTTGTCCTCTATTCCAGGGCTGTTTCTGAACAGGAGTCATAAACCAAATACCAGCGGCCAGCAGAAGAACTCAGCAATAGAAACAATGACTCAAGATGTAGAAATATCCTTCCAAGAATGCTGTGTAGAAAAAAAGACTGGAGAAGCATAGAGCTCCTGTAAATAGGGAAATGGACAAGGTCACCCTGGGTGAGCCCAGAGAACAGGGGCCCTTCATTTGCACTTGGAACAGGCATGTGAAGATTTACCTCCAAAAGTTATTGTGCTTTGTGCTCCATGGCTCTTCATGTAAGAGAGATCATCACCGAGAGGGCTAGAAGATTCAGGAAGCCACCTCCTGGGAAATCACTGCAGCCTGAATCCTGACAACCTTAGGTGTGTCACATGGTGTCATCTGAAGAGATATTGCCTTGAGTGTTAGCACACTGTCTCCTTTTGTCATCATCAGATTCTCATTCCAGAGGACTCCATAGGCTGCCGTTCTTTGTTTTACCATGGAAGAAACTGTGGGTATTTTAAGAGTTTTTGGAAAATGGAAGCTAAAGCTACAGGTAACAAAAGCTCTCAATGGAGAAGAGGAGGGAAGCAGAGAACTAAATTCTGGCTTAAAAGCCATCAAAATGACCTAATGAATGCTGAGGTTAGGTGAGTATTGATCTTTGAAAACTAAATGGATACATTTCTATTTATGCATTTCTGTGTAGATTCATTATTTAAACAAACAAACAAACAAACAAAAACCCAACTCACCTAAGTATAAATTTAATTCCATAAGATCCCAGAACACTTTGGGGATTTAAACTGATAAGCCAACCTCAAAGGGACTGATTCTTGCAACTAAAACACAGACACCTCTGGGGTGAAATGTGGCAACAGTTTGACAGGCACAGCAGTAGGCTAGAAAGGATTCATCCAATTAAAATTACGGGATGAATTTTGGCTGGCAGAACGTAATTACCAGCCTTGGAATAGATCCAGGATCCTGAGGTTAACACCCTTCCTCTTGCCAACAACCCTCCTACCTGCCAACACTCTGAGCCGGAGAAGGCTGGATCTGACATAATCACACATAATACTGTTGTGACATCTAAGTACAATGATGATGATGTGAGAAGCATCATGAACCTGAGTTTTTTTTAACACTCATTATGTTACTTATTTTTATGCCACATTAGGCTAGAAACCAAATGTCCACATAAATGTTAATTTCCTCCAAACCGAGTTTAAAAATTATAATTAGAAAATTAAAAAATAGATCTAAAATTAATTTATTCCGTCAAAGTAGTTATTTGGTGATTATTTCACTTCAGGAGCAAAACTAGATAAAAATGGTGACGTTAAAATCTTGTTACTTAAAAGGAAAGAAAAACAACAACAACCAAAAACAGGTCCTGATTTTTTGTTTTGTTTTGTTATTTTTTTTTTTTTTTTTTTTTGGAAATATGTTCTCAAGGTTGATTAGCCTGGGGGGATGGAGATGAAAATGCTAAGCAAACTCCACATTCCTGGTAAATCTACTAAATGAGGATGTGTAAGTGTGGCCTTTATGGTACTTCTGGCAGAGGCCCCTGCTGGTCCATCACCTAAAGATAAAGACCCCATCTGAAGATTCTAAGTCCACTGAGCGCTGAGAAGGGCCGGGAGGAAGAGCCTGCTTAGCTCTGTGGTCCCACAGCACCTGGTGACTGTCATGCTTAGTCCCCTCCAGGACTGGTCACTGTAGTCACCAAGAGTCCCTTGGGTGACAGAGACCTGGGAGCTCAGAAAGCTGAGAAGCCTGTGCCCCGACCCTGCTCCTCAGCACTCCGACCAGCTTGATCCTTCATGGACTTTGTTCTGTCACCTGAAGTCATTCAGGGTGACTGGCTGGGTTGGCGATATGGGATCTTCCTGTCCCAAACCACTAAGGAAAATGGAGCATTAGGCCCATTCTAAGAGCAAAGGCTATCTCAGAGCCTGCTATGTCGTGCATATGTCAGCTTTTGCTGGGAAGGTAGATTTTTTATCACCATCTTTGCGTGATTTAGCTTGTCCATGGGGAATCAGAATATGGAATGAGTGGATGAAACTAATCCTTTCTTTTGCACTGTTAGGGGTTGCCATAAACACCATTTGTTAAAAAGCATAATTACATTGGGAAAGTGCCTGATGAGACAATTAAGCTACATAAACACACTGAAAACAAATGAAAACCAGGAGACACCCACACCCCTTGTGTAAAGCTATGGTGTTTTTTTGTTTGTTTGTTTGTTTGTTTTTGTTTGTTTACATGGGAAAGTGAGGTCTGAGTTGCTTTATTGCAATGTTATTAATGTCTAGAAAAACCGAGTGATAGTATTTTTTCTGATTTTTTTGTGTTGGGACAATGGAAAACCTACATGTCAGTGTGAAACCCACACACAGCAGCCAGTGTGTGCCTGCAGAGAGGACATCTGACCTTACCCAGTTTAGCAAACATTTCGGTTTAAAGTCTGATTCATTGCAGTATCCTTCACTTGGAGAACTTTCCCAGACACAACAACCTTCTTTAAATGTTTGTGGAATGAAAATGAATGAACCAGGGCCTGGTTCATTTTCAGATGTGATATCTAAAAGAGGACCACACTATGAGGGCCTGATCTTGTATTATTTTCTTGTATTTTGAGATATTTTGATTCTTTTAGATTATAATGTTGTTTGAGGTAAGGGAGATGGGTTGCAAATGTCATCTGGTCTTCTAAAAAAGAATCAATGTAACTTCCCAAATGTGCGTGATTAATATTTCTATGGCAAGAAGTAAGTCCTGTTTTTGGCTTTATTGAGTAACATATATGAGAATATATGTCTCCCAGTTCAAGGAAGAATCTCAAAAAATAGATTTATTTTAAACTGATTTAGAAACTTTGGAGAAGAAAGGACAAGCCAAAGCTGAGCCAATCAAATAGCCAGACCCACCTGGATCATGCTCTATAGAGATCTTTATTTTTCACAGGAATGTGTTTTGTTTTGTTGTTGTTGTTGTTGTTTTTTTTTTAAATCAGCATATCAAGTAGCCTCCCTCAGCACATTTTAGTTAACACAATGATCCTGTCTGCTTGTTAAATAGTGTCGGCCTGGAAAGTAGAAGAAGCTAAGCTGAGGTAGAAGAGCTAAGCCATGCTCAAAGTCGAATAGCATGCTTCCACAAGAAAGCAGCATCTCACAGCCAGACTGAGTAGTTTGCCAGTAGTTTCCAGTGTCGTTACTACATTTCCAGGTCCAGCGCACATGACCGCTTATATGCAGAACGCTGTGTCAGCCAGCCCGAGGACTTTTTTTTCAGATCTTCCTTAAGAACAACAGTAAAGTGTTTAGGTCATGCATGGCGTCCTGCTTTCCAGGAAGGTAGGCCTCTCTTGGTTAAGGAGCATGAAGATAACACTGAAGAACAGAGATGAAAGTCAAGAATCAATTTTCTTTTATTCCAGAGAAGTTACTTCTGCCTCTAGCCTGAAGCTCTGTTTGGAGGCCTGCTTACCACACACTTCAGAAGAAAGAGAAGATGCTGTTGCTCCCACAGCCAAGTAGTTCTTGGGTAAAGTTGTGTGAACAACTGGCAGTTGCTATGACTACTGCTCCACACACTGCATCTATAGAAACTCTTGCTGGGGTGCTTCCTGGCCTTGAGCCATCACTGACAACTCCCTCTGGGACAGCTCTGGGTTACTGAGATGGATGGATGGATGGATGGATGGATGGATACTGAGTACTTTAGTATGCACGCCTGGTCTTTTCACATGCCTGCATTAGTTCAGCAGTACCATACATAGTTCAGGGCACCAGGGCACTGTCAGACCCATGAGGAACAGGGTATGGTTACCCAAAAGGGTACTGTTTGCTTCATGGGCCCCTGATTTGATCATTAATACAATAACTATCCTACATAATACTTCATGCTTTTTATTTCCAAAGTTAAATACAAAATAAGCTTTCTGAATGCCAAGCAGTTTTTACAGCCTCTTGCCAACACAACCTGTGATATCATTACTGTGTAATTATCACTCCTGCGCTGTCTATGTGAAGGGACTATTGGGCAGTTACATTGAAATGATATGCCACAGGGTCACCCAGTAATTCAGTGGAGACTGGACCTCAAGCCTCACTCCTCCCTTGGCCAGCACTACTGGGCGATGCTAGGCTACTTATGTTACCCTCTACAAAATGTTCCTTTGGTGACATATGGTTTAAATAGCATTTGGTTTTATGTCAAATGCACATAAAACATAGGGTATCTACAGATTTATAATCATTTAAGTAGAGCTGTTTTGCTATTAAGTCAGTAGCTTTGTGTTACTAGGTGAGTATTAGAGTGTTAGCCTTATGTCACCAAAACAGTGTATTTTAATTTCTAATTATCGGCCTTTACAGCATCCATGAGAAAGAAGAAGCTGCCCCAAGCCTCTTCTAGAAGCACATTTAGGCTACCATCTTCCAACTTGGAAATGTTTGTGAAATTCTCAGTAATTACTGATTTTTTTTTTTTAAAAAAGAATCGTCTTTTGGAGTCACTATGCAGCCATTTCCTTCACATGCTCTTTGTTGGAAGAGCCGGCATGGGCTCTGCAGTATCAGGAACAGGACATCTAATGGGGTGGGCCACCCGTGTCTGTGATTGAATGAGCACGCAGAGACGCCTGTGGAAGACATACACTGATGGGTTTCTGGGTCTCAACTCACAGTTCTTATCAGCTTATTAGTGGCAGCTGCTCAAATGGAATTATAGCTATTATACTCCATTATAAACACCAAACAATTTGCTTCTGCGAGATTCATTCCGGCAGCTTCTCGTGCCAGCACGCATTCTCTTCCTACACACGTTGAAGAAATTGCAGGAGCGCGTGCGAGTTTTCATTCTCTCGGCATTTGGGTCTACGCAACCAAGACTAAAAGCTTTTCATGAGACTCAAGCTAAAAGAAAAAAGAAAGAAAAGTCATCGTTCTTTTCTTCCAGGAGCTAGGATGTGTTGAGAAACTTGACAAAATAGGAAATTTCACACTCTTGCTCGTTTCATCTTTTGTAGTATGAAAGGTATAGGAGGGTTGCATAGGTTGAGGAAGTGAGACCCGGGCTCAAGAGATGGCTCAGCTGTTAAGAGCACTGATTGCTGTTCCAGATGACCCGGGTTCAATTCCCAGCACCCGCAAGGTAGCTCACAACTGTCTGTAACTCCAAGCTCTGATACCCTTACACAGCCATACATGCAACAGTGTACATATAAATTAGAATAAATTATTTATAAAGAAGGAAGTGAGACTGCTTTACAAACAATTTAAAGGAATGTATGTTTAAGGGGGTGGATAAAATGACATAAATCTTATTTTTTCTCATTAGGCAAAAGTGGGCACATTTAAATGGCCGACTAGGTGTTCATACAGGAACCTATGCTATAAATGTTAGACCTGTGGGAGTGCAGGCCTCCATAGATGCTCATTTGACTGTGAGCAAGTGACATATTTTTGTCTTCTCACACAGGCAATAGTAAGGGTGTAGGGCTGCCGTAAGCTGCAGCTCTTGGCTCAAACTTCTTTTTCCTCCAACTGTGAAAAGATCTGTTGTTGAGCTGCCAGGGGACAGAGGCATAATAGCATCACTAAAGGCTTAATTACCACCTAAAGCCTTTGGTCCTACACTTTGAATTTGCTTCTGTAGGATTAAGGGGGACTTTTAAGGAGGCTGGACTGGGCTTGTAAACTTCAAAAATAACTTTAGGTTTATGTTTGCCTGCCCCAGCAGGGTATATCAGCTTTCTCCTCCAGGTTACACAGCCCAGTATGGAAGGTACCAAAGCTGAAAGTCGTTAGCAGCTAACTGTTGTTGGCCTCCCAAAGGAGATGATACAGTCATATAGTCAGAACAGTTTCAAATGGACAGGTGAGTGCATACCCCAAACCTCTCATGGTAAGCACTAATTACCTTTCCCTAGATTGCTGGGGTTTTTGCTTTGTTTTGGTTTGAAGAGTTCAGACCTTGCCCAGGGAAACTTGATTTCTGGTTTTCGGAAGGAAATATTGACAAGAACAAGGAGATGAGATTGTTAAGGCACAAAATGTAAAGTAACACAGATTTTACCGTTTCGGGTTTTTGAAGACTGGAGCTTACTATGCAGGCCAGCATGGCCTTGAACTCATGACTCCTAATGCTTCAGCCTCCCAAATATTGATACAATCAGACTACTGAATAAAAAGCTTAGCTTAGACTAAGGAGAGAACTTTGGTGAGTTGAGTGGCAAGTTCCTAAGATCTCTTACAACCAATGCTTACAACTGAGCTGAGCCCTCCACCTGTCTGTACCTACAGGTGCTGTAGTAAGTGGGCAACTTTGCATATGAATGTCATGCTTGGTGACACTTTCAAAGGTCTCAATATAGGATTTTTCTATCAAATTAAATTTAATTTTATGAGAATAAATCAAGTATTAAAATTTCATAACAGAAAAATCCTTGCATTTTAATGAAGTATTTTCTTTTTTTAAACTAATTCTTCATGTAACTCATCCATGCATACAATGTATTTTGATCATACTTACTCCCTTATCTGCCTTATCCATCCAGATCCACTGTCTACACACCCACTTCCAACTTTGTGTCCTCTTCTTTGATATGAATGTGGCCCATATGCTGGAGTCAACCTACAAGAGTCTACACCCTGAAAGAAAACAGACTCTTCTTCCCAAAGAACTCATCAAACTATCAAAAGCTCCTGCTTTAGAGGCAGTGGGGGCAAGTATGACGCATGTCTTATCTATGGCTAAACACCTCTCATACACTTTCTTTCTGTACTTTGATTAGCTGGGAGTTTTCATGTTGACCACTGCACAAAATCCTTCCCTGATGAGGTCTGAGAGCTGACCTAATTTACAGGTATAGAGATAAATATTTGGAAGCAGCTTGCCACTATGTCTATTTAGCAAGATAAAAGTAGTTGATTTCCCTTTGGGGCCTATGGACTCCCCAACCATGGCTTCCTGGTCAGACTTACAGTACCAGAGATTTGATTCCCCCTGTAGAGTGGTGGCAGTGTTGTGCTTTTTAGGGGGTCAGTTGAAGAAAGAGGGTCACTCCAAAATATAATTCACATTTAGCAAAAGTGCAGGTGGAATCAATCTCCATGGCCTGACCACTCTGACTTTGCAAAAGTGTCCTTTATGTTACACAAATTACACCTCTAGCAAGTCAATTTCCCCTAGCAAAAGCTCTTTCCTGGATTTGTTTAAAGGAACCATTTGCCTAAGCAGTTTTCAGCTATGAGATTCCCTGGTATGCCAGGTCCTCTCAAGACTAAGTTATACAGAGGCTCTGTAATTTCTTCAAAGGAGCAACTCAGATAATAACCCCTGACTTTTGATAAAAGGTAACAATTCCTGACTTTTTAACAAAGTGTAAGGTAAAAATCATTGACTTTTCATGAAAGATAGTTCAAAGCCTAGGTGCTATCACTCTGGAATTCAAGCCAGATGTAATAGTTCTGTACTATCTCTCGATACCCAGAGTATACCTTGAATCTAATCAGAATGTGGTTGGTTACACCAACAGCATTTTTGCCACTATTGCACTTACAGGCACCTCTTGCCAGGTCGGTCATAACTGTAGCTCTCAGGGCACTCATCTGGGTAAGTCTCTTGATAATTTTCCCCTTCAGTACACTGAATAGCATCTTCCAGGACTATGAAAGCTAGACAGTGGGAAGACAGTTTCCTTGTCTATTCAAGATTTATTTTTCTACGTCCTGTAATTAAACCATGTGATGTCTTCAACAATAATAATCAAGATATGGTTGGTAAGCAAGAACAATGACAATAACCTGGATTATTTTGGGTTTTCTGGAGTCTCTGTGACCAGTAGCTTGTAAGGAGGCAATCCATACCAGACACTGACATTTTCATGGCTGTTACACACATATACTTCCAGCAGCTGTGGATACCTGTACAGTATTAATATAGTTAATAATTACAGCCCAGAGATATGAATGGCTTCCAATGCCCCACCCCTAACAAGGAAGTTATGGATAGCTATGGCTTCTGGGAGAATCATTTTCCCTTGGGGGATGAGTATTTCCCATATTCCACTGGATGACTATATTCCCATGCACATATTGGCAGTACTAACTAGACTCAGTGGATTAAAGATACATACATACATGCATACATAATTTAAAAAGAGGATATGAAGTTGAGAGGAATGTGTTATGGAGTAGAGGATCTAAGTAGGAGGGGGAGGGTGAATATGATCAAGAGACATTGTATAATGTATGCAATATTTAAAAATGCATCAGATCAGTCATTACAATAGTGGCTCCTATTGATAAGGGTAAGATAAGGGTAAGGGTTCTTGTGTATATGTCTTCTTGATGAAAGGCAGGCTTCGTGTAGATTGAAATGTTCTGAACTACTCAGGTACTGTGTATAAGAGTACTCTCCACCATTCAGTAAAGTTTACCCCCAAACTTCATCTCATCATTTTTCTGAACACAGAAATCTTGTTTAAATTTTATTTCTTATTTATGTGTATATGTGTGTCCCTACATGAGTTTATATACATCAAGTGCATGTATGTGCCCACAGAAGCCAGAAAAGGGTATCAGGTGTCCTGGAACTAGAGTTATAGGCACTATGATCTGCCAAATGTGGGTCCTGGGAACTGAGCCCTGGTCTTCTGCAAGAGCAGTGTGTACTCTCAAGTGCTAAGCTGTCTCTTCAGCCCTCTGAACACATACATATAAAACATCCTTTGTTTCATCCTTATTATAGTGAATCTTGGGATGCAAGATTAGTGATCTTTTGTGGAAAATGATCACCTACTCTTACTGGTTAAGTAAAGCATGTTCAGGTCATGTAACAATGTTGATGTCCATCTTGATTTCATGATAAGTCAGCATGGAATAAAACATACAAAGACTGTGTTTTGGCAGGGAGCCTGAAATTTTGATTTGGGCCATAGGTTGAAATGAAATGGGTTCCATGTCCTGTAAGGACACTGTAAGTTTTAATAGACATGTTGAGTCTGAAGAACCATACCTCTGTAAGGTAATACCCATATTATCTGAATTTTTTTGTGTGTGAAGGACCAAAAATATCTTCAAATGAACTTGTTTTAAGTTTGGCCAATTACCTTCTTTCAAAAGGAATGTTTGCTTGGAGATTGAGGCCCTGAGAGGTAACAACTAATAGGCAGGCTTGAGATGGTAGATCAGTTTTTGTTTCTGTTGCTAAAACGGTTATACTACTCTGTCAGCGGAGAAACACTATGACATTCTTAGGTATCTGTATCCAGTACTTAAATCTGATTACTAAATAAGTACAAAACTAAAATAAGTTTTGGGGCTTTAAATTTTATGGGTTTTAAAAACATCTTAGTTTAATTACTTATAAATCAGTTTGGAAATAACTAGTAGTTGTATCAAGTTAATGGGAGAATGTGGAAATAATTGAAGTAACCAACTGTAAAAAATAAAGAAGTAAACTATACATGACCAAGAAATACTGTACAGCTCCTCTCCTTTGGTCAGGAAGAGGCTTAAAGGACTGTAAAATTACCTGACTGTGGGGAGGTGGGCTGAGAGGAAATGTTGATCTTTTTTTCTTAAATTATTTTTGACAAAAAAGGAAGTTTCTATTCAGATTACAAGAGAAAACAAAATGGAAGTTTATAATTGCCTATTTCTGGGCAAGCTCTTCTCTGGCTGCCTCAGTAGAGCTTTCTTGGCTATCAGTACATGGGTTCAGGAGGAAATTCATCCTTGCCAGGGAGCAGTGAGCCCAATCCCTACTTACCCTCTCTCTGATGTTAGGATGGGAGAGTGTGAAATTGTGTCCAGAAGCAAGAGAAGTTCCGGACACACCGTTTTTGCAAATGGCCTGTGACCATCTAATCATGGGTCTGTGGGTCAGGTTCCTGGGCAAAGTCAAGCTTGAGGCACCGTACCAACAATAGGTGTGGACTTCCAGACTAGTACACGGTGTCTTTGGGACTCACCTTTCCAATTTGTATCCATGACATTTACAAAAAAATCACTAATAATGTTGGTCCAATAGAGAAGAAACCACAATAGTTTTTTTTTTTTTTTTTTTTTTTGAGAGGCCCTTGTACTCTTCCGAGCAGAAGAATGCTTTGCTTTGCCCATCTGTGTCCCATTTTCTGGTGCAGAGGTAATGATGAGGTTGAAAACCACTCAGAGGTTAACTCCTACTTCTCTTTGCTTGAAATTTTCCCTTTTTCCTTATGCACAAGTTTAAGGCTTTCTGTAGAGGTGATCTTTCGCATGCATGACTTCAACCTCAGGGGAAAGTTTAATTTGGAAAATTTGAGTTACGTCACTTGAGGTGTTTTTGAATGAGGCAAATTGAAAGAAAAGAAAGACCCTTTGCCTGGACTGTCTAGCTGCATTGTGGTTAATTACAGAGCAGAGGCTCAGAACCTTTGGGGAAAGCCCCTTTCAGTATAATTGCATTCTTCCCTATATGACCTCAAAAATCCTTCTATGATGTCGCCTCATTTTTCTTTAATAGTGAATTGTCTAACATTTGGAGTGTAGATTTGGATTCCAGCTGTGCTACCCCAAGCACCAGGGATAAAAAACTGAGACTTGTTTTCAAAAGAAGTCGCCTCGCTGCTCATGCTTCATTCTTAATGTGACCTGACAACCAAGGGGTCATTTCCCAAGGAAATCTAGACCCCCGGATTTGCTTTACTTTTGATCCAAGAAAGAGTTACCTTCAGCATAGAGGGTTTCCACACAAAACTAGGAGCTCAGAATTGTCTAAACCATAATAATGATGTTAATTGTCTCCCAAAGAGTTCTGGATAATTACATTAACTCCGAAATTAGCTAGTACACGGAGTTCTTCCTGACATCAAGACTGGTCCCTCCCAGATGTTCCTCCTGTGTAGGAGACAGTTGAGAGGACCAGAGAGTCTGAGTTCAGCCTTTCTCTCATCCCTCGCCCTTTCACTCCCCTGGCAGCTACTGTATCTCATGGTTTAAACATTGGACATTTTTAATTAAAGAAGAGCTCAGCTGCATTCTTGAACTAATTTATAACATTTGATTTGAAACGTAATAGCTTCAATCTTCCTCTGATTAAAAACAGTCATATACTGTACATCTTACTATTTTGATGCTCCAACATGCAGTTTTTATTTTTACATTCCCCTTTCTACACAGCTGTTCATCTAATATCATCCAAAAAAATTTTAAAGACTTTTTTTTGTAACAGCATACTCAGGCACCCTTTTGAGGCAGAAATATTCACACTCTAGAATCCCAGTGTTTTCTGAACAGTAAAGGGATGTTTTACATAGAGTAACCCCTTTCCAGGAAAACTAACTTTCAAGGTAGGATTTTCAACAACTAAAAATATAGTTGAGACTGATACATGTAATTCATGAGTGCATTGCATGCAGAAACTCCTAAAAGCTCTAAGCTTACTTATACCTTAAGGAAGGGGTTCTGTAAGTGGATCCACAATTTGTGTTAGTAATATTTGCGTCTTCTACATCATTTGCAAATTTTTGTGCATGTGCTTTTGCACATGCATATGATTTTAGTTGGAAAACTTATAAGGGGAAAGTAATGCAGATGTGAGGGTAGCATAAATACAAGGATGTGACAAGGACTTCAGTATGACTGACCAGAACTTAGTGATGGGCTAGAATGGGAAAAGCATTCCCAGGAAACTCAAGTGCAAATCAAGACATCGTCAGTGATAAGATTCAGAATTTTATTTTGAGTCCAAAACTTAGCTTAAAGGTCAGAGAAACTATTGGAAGTAGTATTGTTGGTGTTGAATTCAGAAAGGTTATATTGTCTGCAACATAGAGAATGGAGGTGATGGAGGATGATAGAAAACAAAGAGAATAAAGGCTGGCAGAGGACAGAGGGTGACAGGAATCAATGGTGGTGGAGAATAAGGGATAGCAGAACATGAAATAGAGAACTGAGGATGATAGAGACTATGGAATGGTAGACAATAGAGAATGAATAGGGGAGAGTAGAGAGTAGACAAAACTATCATTTGGCTGTTGGACTTCTCATTTAGAGTTCCAGAGGCATGTATACCTAGCTTAAGTGTAACACTTGCAGATTTCTTTCATTATTTTAATCTATTAGGCCATGCCTCTTTAAAAAATTCTCTGTTGTATCTTGAAACATTTTCCTCTCCTCCTCTTTCTTCTACTTTTTCTTCTGTATTTTCTTTGTATCAAAATGATGTATGTTGTCAAGAGTCAAATGTTCCATAGGGTTTATTCCAAAATTCATTAAATATCCCCTTACCTAAAGCCTCTTCCACACCAGTATCTTAGTTTCCTTCTTTTAGAGCTGGGCACTTTTCACTCTTAGACTTTATTATTTAGACTTTAGTTCTAGCTAGATAAACATCATGCTGCTTGTGTAATTTAAATGCATAGTGTCCCCGACAGGCTCAGACATTTGCACCCTTAGTCTCCAGTTGGTGGCCTTGTTGGAGGACCTCTAGGAGGCTCAACCTTGCTGAAGGAAGTGGGTCATGGCGTGGGGGGGAGGGCTGGGGGAGGGGTGCTTTGAGTGCTCATAGCCTTGCTTCTAGGTCCGGTTCTCTACTTCACGCTACTGCATGTCTACAGATGAAGATGGGAGCTCTTAGCTTCCTGCTCCCACTGCCGCACCTACCATGTGTTGCTGTGCATTGCTGCAATCATGGGCAGTTACCTTCCTGGAGCAGTGAGAGAAAAGTAACTAATACACTTAAATTGTTACTTACTTTTTTTTTTTTAGTTTTAGGCATTATTTATAATTTTTCACTATGGAAGGTCAACTGTAGCTTCTTTTCGCCCCATTCTTACTGTCACATGACTTCGTGATTCGAGCTTCACCTTGACCTTTCCTCCCCAAATGAGGTTGCTGCTTCTGGTCATTTCGGATGTGTGTGGTATGAGGCTGGTTGTTTAATTTCTGCTCTTTTGTCACTCAAGGTCAGCTAAATCACATATTCCTCATAAATCTGCCCCTCAGAGTCCGGTGTCACTATCTCCTATTCCAGATCTACCAGTAGAGGTGACTTAAACCTATTCTCTTTAGCATCTTTTCTTGTAAGATGTGTAAGATTTGTAAGAGTAGGAAATACTCAGAAAAGTGTTTCTAATAATTTATCAGTAAGATGGATTTATCTTCTCTCAGCCTCAGAAAAATCCAGCTTTTAACAGTGTGGAACATGGATGTATATTTGTAAGTGTTGTGGACACTGGCCTTGGATTCATGTCACTGATTCAGTGGAATACTACTTCTACCATGTCTAGTTATTACTGAGACAGAAAAGACGGTGAGAGTGAAGAAATGAATATAAAGCATGTTTCAATTTTTATTTATTTGTTAGTATTTATGTTTTCTTTAAATCTACAAAACATTAATGAATTGTATGGGAACAATTAGCCTCAGTATGTTGGGGAGTTATTTTTGCTCTTCGGTGGACATGTACCATGACAAATTCTCGATCATCAACACTTGTGTGGATAGTCTCGAGACCATGAGATTATCTCATTACAAACTGTCAAACAGTGGATGATTTGGCAAAAAAGAACAACTTTGCACTTCTAGAATTTTCTACTCTAATTTTCTGGTTGCTATGGAGATTGTCTCAGGGGGGAAAAAGCATTGATTTGGTTTAATTTAGGTGTTGGGTTCTCATATAGTTCTTGTCACCATTGGTACTACCTTTATTGACATAGCATAAAAATGATAACTGACTTGATAGATGTAGGTCAACACATTTAAAACATAGCATTTCCCTTGAGAAGGACAGGACACTGCCACCACAGGAAAAGATGAAGAGAATGAAGGATGGTGCACTGTGAAAATACTTAAATTCTGAAAACTGATTTCTAATGGCTTACTTTGGTTCTAACTATGAAGGATAGTTAGAAGTTGCCCACAAATGGCTATCACTATAGATTTAATACATGTAGGGGGTATACCTACTACTGTAAAACAGAGATACTAATAAGGAAAGAAGACAACAACTGGGAGACACAGAATGAACAAACCTTATCTTCTCTGACCAGCAATTAGGAGAAAACCCAGCTACACCTGAGACAGCTGCATCCTCTTCTATCATTTGGGTTCTGCTACAAACTAAGGGTTTGGTAACTTATTACCCACCGTGCAACCTTTGGACAGTTGGTTGGGACCAGAGCTGGGTGATAAATGCTCTCCCCATTTGTCTCCAAGGTGGAAAATTCTAAGGTCCATTAGGATCAAGTATCAGTTTTGTGTAGCTGTGTCTAGTTTGAGACCACACCTTTGGACTGGTTTTCTATCCTTCCCTGTTTCATTCCTAATGTTTACCAAACATATTTTACTAAAATATTGTTGAGAACAAATGTCCAAAAAGAACCTACTAATTAGGATGAACAGGAAGAGACCATGGCATCTTTTTTGCCTTCCTGTACACTTCCTTGTAATTCTTTCCTATCATAGAAATAACAGGTAAGATTTATAGTTAAGACTTGAGAGATTCTGCCTCCCGTGCAACCACTTCTAAGAATGATGTGTCTTGGACTATTCAGGATTAAGCCATTAGTCCTTGTGACACACATTGAGCACCCCTTTATTAGTGAAGAGAACTGTGGGGGAGGGGAGTGCTTAAACCTTGGTTATTGTATGTTTCCAGTTTTCGGTAGACTTTTGTAACACTCAGAGATGGGTGTTTTCTGAAGTTACTAACCATGTTTTGGAGATTGGACCTAATGAGGGCTGTCTGTCCAGTACTGAATGAATACCATACTCAATTTTAAAGTACAAATCTCCTGACACCGGAGATGCTTTTGCTGAATGCCTTCCCTTTTGATCCCTCATTCCTAGGATTTATAGGGACCTTCATCATGGTGTGATGTTAGCAGTAAGGGAGGACCCATGATGCTAAGTCATAAACCCAAGTTCTTCTGTACACTTTGTAGACACCTATTCAACACCCTTGATTTCTATTGGTGGAGACAAGGTGTGCTTCTTTAAAGACCCATAATGTAGCAATTATGGCAATACATGACCATATTGTGATAATTATAGCATCATTAATCTCATAATCATTATTATGTGATCACTAATGTTATGTATATTGAATAACTCATTCTCCAATTTTAGCTAATCAGGAAGATGTAATAAGATACTAATTGTGCTTGCCTTTCCTCCATAGTCAGTGTGTAACCATCTGAGTTATCTCTAATTTGATGTGACTATAGGTTATCATAATGAGAGATAGGAAGTGGTAAGTCCTATCCATGTCTGACTCTCTGATGGCAGAGGTCTTTGGAAGGAGGGTCATGATTTATAGAAACAGGACTAGGAAAAGAACAGAGAAGGGAGGAGGTTTCTCCTTTCTGCTCCCAAGAAAATGGGAAAATTAATGTTGATTTCGAAAGAAGAGCAAAAAATTTTGAACCCGTTCCCTAGAGAGGAATATAGATAAAGAAGTAGAAATATTTACTGATGAGACTGATACTGATGGCTGTGTACACCCAACCAGAGATTAGATAGGCTTCTACACACACACACACACACACACACACACACACACACACACACCCTAAGTTTTCTGCTGCACAGTGGTTTGGCAAGAGTGGGTGGTCTGAACCTCCACTGCATAAAGTTAATTTGGTTGTGGGGACAAAGTGCCTAAGACAAGGTGACTTAAACAGCAGAAATGTACTGTCTGAGACCTGAAGGCTGCAGGCCTGAGATGAGAGTGTTTTCTATCCTGGCTCACATCAACACCCCTCCCCCAGCCCACTACTTCACTACTTAGTGTTCACATGGCACTCTCTCTTCCTGAATAGTGTCTATGCTCACATACCTGTTCCAGTATGACCTGCAGAGGGGACAGGCTGTGGGAAAAGATGCTCAGACCTGAGTGTTGGGGTGTAATGGTAAAGAATTAAGGTAGCCTTTGAAACAACTGAAGGGTGGTTATGGCTGATGGCCTGGAAGAAGCTTGGGAGCTGAGCACACAAACAGCTCATGCAAGCCATCTGTTTGACATTTGGGGGAGCACAGATGAGACCCTAGAGGTAAACAGTTCTTTGTTGCTGTTGGGGTGGGCTTATATTAAGTATAGCTGAGGTGTTGCTTGAGCTAGTCACATTTCTGTTGCTGTGATAAAATGCCATAGCCACAGTCAGCTTAAGGAAGAGTTTATTTCCTTTCCAAATCCAGATGCATCAGAGTCCATCATGGTGGAGGAAGTGGCAACACACAGCACAGCACGCATGGCCTCAGGAGCAGAAAGCTGAGATCTTGCATCTTCAAATGGAAGCAGACAGGAGAGAGTGGAGGAGGGGAAAAGGGGGATGGAGAGGGGAGAGGAAGGGAAAAGGGAGAGAGGGAGGAAGGGAAGGGAGAGGAGAAAGGAGAAGATGTGGGAAGGGGAAGGGAAGGAAGGGGGTGGGTGGAAGGGAAAGGGGAGGGAGGAAGAGAGAGGAGGAAGAAGGGAGAGAAAGAGAAAGAGAGAGAGAGAGAGAGAGAGGGAGAGAGAGGGAGAGAGAGAGAGAGAGAGAGAGCGCACTTAAAACTCTTTAAGCCTACCTCCACTGACCTACTTTCTCCAGCAAGGATGCACTTTCTAAACTTCCACCAGCTGGAGACTAAGTGGTTAAATACTAGAGTATATTGGGAACATGTCTCATTCAAACAACTACATTATTGTTCTGGAACAATCTGGTAGAACTCTTCCAGGTGCCATGAAGCCTAAGGAGTGAGAGGCAGAGTTAGGGTTGTAGAAGGAATGATTGATCTGTGCTTACTGACTGAACTGTGGTCCCCAGCAGCAGCAAGACCAAGAGGATTCCTGCACTTGGGGTCATAAAGGAGGGGGACATTTCGTTTAAGTTAATGTGAGAACCTGTCACCGAAGGCTGGTTGTAAACTTCTATACATTTCTCTAGTATTTCTGTTTGCTTCTAGTTTGCTGGGATGCTATACAAGAAAGAGCGATGAGGGTTATTTTGGGGCAATTGTGGTAGGTATGATATCAAATACCCAATAGTATCAAATGAATCTACACATGTATCTAGTCAGTGATTCCTGGAAACCTTCAAGACTATCCTATCTCTTATGAACTATTCTCTGTGAGTACTTTTGGCCTTTCCTTTGTCCCTGCAAAGAAAGTGAGGCTCTCATCCAGATTTGCAGTGTTTGGAAGTGGCAGGCCTAATGCCATGTTACCCACCATTTTGTATGCATGTGCATTGCTGAGTGACTTGGTGACAAGCATGAGCTAACCAATAACATCATCTTGAGTAATTAAATAGGAAGTCAAATAATGAAGAGGCCAACTAAGAATTCAGACACTGAAGACAGAAGTTCAAATCCCTTACTTGCCATATAATTTTAGTATTTGGTGTCTTTATTGCCTTGTGTGTGTTTTCTTGTATGAAGTAGAAGAATAGTATTGTCTTGAAAGGTGGTTTTGAGACATAAGAACCATATTCTCTGGTATTGTGCTTCTTGCCATCTATCAGGGATTTCTCTATGCCCTCTGAGGGGACTGCTGAGCAGCTGGGGCTCAGGCCACCCCTTTACTTTGTATAGAAAGCAGATCCTTCTCTGTCTCATGCATCAAGGATGTTAGCAAACCTCTTGAGTAGAAGATCTGAAGTGTTTTCAGTTCCAAAAGTCCAAATTCTATGCCAGACAACTTCTCTTCATCTGCACAGTGGTATTTAGCATCTGCCTTCGAGAAATGCCGTGACGATCTAAACATTACTGTTTTGTTCTGTTTTGGAGTGTCTGTTTTGTTCCCATTTCCCACTATAAGTTCTAGTGTTAACAGGGAAGAGTGATGAAACATCTTCCTCTAGGGTCTCAAAGTGTGCCCACCAAATAGCCAGAGAACTGTGGGAGAAGCTAAAGTAAGTTACTGAGGAAAGTGTTACTATGCTTGAGGTCACTTAGGAAAGTGTCATTCTTTGAATGAACAATACTATATATGCACAAAGGCATAAATGCATTAGCATGTGCCTACAAATTAATAACAAGCTCTCTGGAATAGCAGGTACATTATTTTACATATTGTAGACATAGCATGGCATGTAATGTGTGTGTGTAAACATGTATGTATGTAATGCATCCATGCATACAAATATGTGTGATGTATGTATGTATGTATGATGTATCTAGTCTGTCCCAACATCACTATGTGCCATGCACTTTGGCGAGTGCCCGTGTCTACATCTCTGTGAAAGTATACGGATGACAGGAGTTTGGAGGCATGCTATTCTTCTGTTTATAATTAAGGCAGAAGACAGGTTCACTCTTTTCATTCCATAGCTAGAAAACAGACCTAGAAACAAGAAGTCACTAGTAGTTTCCTGTTATGATAACAGCAAGACAAAAGATCCCCACAGACATTCATTAGACCTTACCTTGGTTTTTTGTTGTTCCCCCCCACTTAGTCCTTTTTCAAAAATTAACTACTACAGGTAAAAGATTAAACTTCGTCTCTGACCACTGTTATTCTTGGCCTCCTAAATCATCTAGCAATTTATGATATGGTGTACTTTGTTCAAGTCCAGAATTCCGTGTGCTGTACTTAGAAAACTGTGCACAGTGGCCCTTTGATGGTCTGGAGATTGGCTTCAGAGACCCTTGAAGATAGCCGTCTATGTGAGCACAATCCCCTTGCATACAACTGATAGCATTCACATCTAGCCATATCCCCAGTTTCACTTTAAAGCAACTTTAGTTTACTTTTAATAACTAAGAGCCTATAAATGACAGACTATTTCGTGTGGGGAAAAACCCACAAGGGACCTGCACATGCTCAGTGTGGGCACAGTCTTTTAAAAGTATTGTTGACCTATGGTTGGGAGTAGAATTTATGGGTATGGAGAGCATACTGTCCTGTAAACCTAATATATTGGCTGTCTGTGTTTATATTACAAACATCCACACAGAAAGTTTTCACCTAGAACAATCTCTCAGAACTATGTCTATCCAAGTGTTATATGTCCACACACCCCTTTACCTGTTGTATAGATACCAGAGTGTGTAAAATGTATCTGTTCCTCTGTTTGTAAACGTTAAAAATCGTTGCCTATTTCTCCGCACACCTAATGTTCAGTGATGATTCCTTAACTGGTACGAAACCAAGGATTTTTCTAGAACAAATACCTAGAATTGTTTGGTCTAAAGATTGAAAAAATGCTCAAAATGCTCAAATCTAACAATTGTTTTTTTTTTTTATAAAAGAATCAAACAATTATCATAACCTGATTTCTGTAACCTATGACACATTGCATTTTATTATTTACTTGCATGACTATCATAAACAAACATCCCAGAGATGCAAAGGAAATCACTCCTTCCCAAGAGGGCCTGTACACCAAGCATCATGGACTCTCTTGTCTTCACACCACTATATGTAAACTTGTTCTTAAATGAACCAAGACAGAGTATACAGCAGTCTCCAGTGATGAATAATAATGTTCCCAGCCTCACATTATCCTCTGTCACCCCAAGAAGGCACAGCCACCTGAATGTGTCAGTCAAAATGCACTTGATCTCATTTTTCAGCCTAACTTTTCTGTGCTTTCATCAAAATATCAGCTGCATCTTATTTTTTTTCCAGTCCCGTAAGAGTAACATCCAGTTCCAGTCAGCATGTTTAATTCACTTCTCAGTGATGTTCTAGCACAGTCAGTTTTTGTATCTCGTGCATGCGTACATATGGTAAGAGTTTCTTCAAGCCCTAGCCATGTGGGGGAGGAATATTGCGGTTGCTTTGTTAATGCACTGTTTGTGTTGGAGCTGGTCCGGCCCCGCGCTGTAACTCTCCGTGCTGGGCGTAATGAGATGGCTTTGATGGTGGTGTAAGACACTAGGGATGGTCACAGCTTCACACTTCAAAGCCTAGCATATGGGGTGAATACTGGTTAAGCTTTGTACTCTTTGGGGATGGTTGGGAGACAATTCCGAACAGCTCTGTTTAATGAAGACGTTGGAAAAGAAATATTCTATCTTTAAAACAATTTTGAATTGCAAAGAGGGAAATTTCCACGCCCTCCTCATTCCACAGACTAAACTAAGAATAATTTTTCCTAGTCTGCACTTAATTAGAGGCGGCAGAGTTCAGCATTGCTGCTATACTGTACTTTCAAATGCTGCTTTTCCAAACGTAGGGTAACAGGATTAACCGGCCAGCTTTATTTTAGGTATGTATATGAATTTAGGTTAAAAACAAAAAACCAAAACTCTTAAGGCTATCTGCTTTACCATCTGAGAAATTTTTATCACTTCTGATTAAAAATTTATCCCCTCCTCATTAAATAAACAAAAATCAATGAACAAACAGCCCCTTGGCTATATTAAAAGAGCTATGTTAAAAGCAGGGGGTGAATATAAGATTTCAAGTCTAGCACCAGTTTAATTTTTAGAATTCTGTGCTTTTTTTCCTCTCTCCCTCCTCTTGATTTGGGTCTGAGGTGCCAGGGGTGAGACGAAGATGCTTTCTTGATGGGTATGTGCTTGTGAAAAGACCTGATACTTTTTCAAGCTATCACTAGTGTTCTGGCTTAAGAATAATAATGATAAAACACACATTCATGCAAGGGGTGGGGGCAAAGAACTTCCCAAAGGAGAGAGTGACAGACGAGGGTTTTTTAAATTGTACATTTTGGCTGCAATTAAAAGTTTAACAAGAACTAAGCTTATAAATTATATTCCCTGAGCTGCTGAAATGTAATTCTGCTTAACAGTTGAATTTTGATTCCATTTGTATCAGTACTCCTAAATTGATCCTGAAAGACAATAGCATTACATCCCACTGTGACATGAAGTGTGTGCTAGTGGAAAGCAGGAAAGCACATTTAATTAAGCAGATTCTTTACAATGTCTTTCAATATACCTTTAATATTGCACATGCTCGATAAAATCTGCATCTCAACCATAGTTACATTCATTCAAAACTTAGAAACGGTCTTTGTGGCAATATGAAAGCTTAAAGTTCCAGTGCAACAGAAAAACCTCACTGCATTGGTTCTTCTGTAAAGGGGAATTCACCAAATGTGTCAATGTCTCTAGAGATAAGATACGCGCGCGTACACACACACACACACACACACACACACACACACACACACACACACGTTGCTAGAAATCATTGTTCAATCAATAAGATCAGCCACTCTAAAGGTTCGAGATGCACATTTGTAAACAGTATCGTTATCAGTCAACCTTTTCAGGACAGAGAAAATGGGAATTATCAGAGCCCCCATGAGAGCAAAGATAAAGCACAAGAACTAAAGCCATTGGTCTTTCAACAAGAAGTGATTTAGGAAACATTCGTTTTGTTTTACCAGTTTCAGGACTGAACTGTGTTCTAAAACAAACTATTTCTGAGCAAGGCGGTCCTAAGATACGCATCTTTATTTGATAAAAGAAACAACCTTGCTGTTCCACAGGTCCATGTGAACTTTGATTTCTGCAGTGGAGACCACTGTTGCAAGCATATGAAATGTGAGCATAATGGTGGAGAGTTGGTCCTATGGGTTCCCACTAAAGACATTTAACTCTGAGTTTTGTTGAACCCAAATCTGATTTCATTAGCAAGGTTGTGCCTTATTTCCATCTGCAGGGTCTGCTTGCAACAGTGGTTCAAGATTTCACAATACATCAAGTGGCTACCATGCCTGGTAACCTCATTTCTGGTGATACAAACAGAAGTGTCTTTGTCTGTTATTGGCCAGTTCCCAGGAGACTTTGCGGTTTTGCTCATTGAGGATCTTTATGTACAATAATTTGATTTTACTGTCTGTGAAGTACTGATTTCCTAGTCATCACTTGCACATTTATGAACTGTGATTTATATCAAAATTCTTTCCCTCATCAATTTGGAATATTTGGCTCATCTGCAATACTATTTTTATAGGAAGTTCTGGATAAATATAATTTGTAATTGACAAATTTCTAGATACAAAGTTAGTGCTTCAATATTTCCTACCCTTGAGTCTCAGGGAGCATTGTAAGAGAGGTGGCAGAGAGACTTAAAGAGACAGAGGTCAGGGAGGACTGGGACAGCACAGTACCTTCTGGACGTGACGGATTTGTGCACTCATAAACCCATAGCAGTTCTGTCAGTTTGCACAAAATATGAATTAGATCAAGCTAGTTAACATTCCAGCATAGAAACAGACCCCAGACCTGGTTGCGTGTGTGTGTGTGTGTGTGTGTGTGTGTGTGTGTATGTGTGTGTGTGTGTGTGTGTAACAGTTTATGGCTGCTAGAAAAGGAAGAGTGAGTTTTTAAAAGGGTGTGACCATGCTCCTGTGGGTGGCTCCATACTTGTGAATATATGGGCAGCATAATGTAGAATCAATGGATTTAAAACAAAAGGACAATGCTGGGAAGTGTGTGTCAGAGAAAGACAGGCATTGAAGGTGAGGAGGGAAGATAATGATGCTCAAAATACTTTATCTATGTGTCTGAAGTTCTCCAAGAACCATTTAAAAGTGTATATATATCTTAGTGCTTTGGGTAAGTTTGAGATGACAATAAAAATTTCAAGATCTCAAATGTTTGTTAAGGAGCAGAGATGCTATTTGATTCTCTATTGGATAATAACATATGTTATTTCCACTAAAAGAGACCTCTGCCCTTGAACATACAACCTCTGACAACTATTATTACCACTACGAACGTCTGATGCTTTTCCCTTTAGAAACCAGGGGCTAAGGACACCTCTGAGGCGGCATTCTGAGCTGTAGAAAATGCAGTGTTCTGGAAAGTGTAGCTTCCGCTAGAGATGCTGGCCCAGAAGGGCAAAGATGTGTTAGAGAACTTAGCAGAAGATCGCAGCATAGTGTTTTGTGTGTAGGGCTACTGCGGCATCCCCAGTGTGAGTCACTCTAAGTGACAGTGACAGGAGAGGCACACTTGGGAGTCATCAGATGTCTTAACCCTGTGACTCTCCTGGTGTTCTCCCTTCGTTCTTGTGTTCCACTGCAGCCATCCCAGATTTCAGGGGACAATTTAGTTAATTGCTAAAACATTATTTTGTAATTCCATAACCTCATTTGACTGTGTCCCTGGCATTTATCCCCAATGCCTTTCCTAGGAGCTGTGACTCGTTAGTATCTTAAAATAGTGTTAAATAAGCAAAAATCACTTAGACTAAAATAAGACTTGAGATTTTCTTAGCTCCATGGATCCTACAATATCACTGACTTCCAATGCTGGAGTACAGACTGGCTCAAAGATGGAGTCTTTCCCAAGACTCCGTGTCTCATCAGTGCTGTCTTTTCTTAGAACACTCGTGTTTCACTCCTTCACCACATGACAGCCTTCATTAAAAGACAGATAGAAACCCTAAAATTGCAGATTAGGAGGTTTCCTGTTCTTACTGTGCTTGAGTGTCCTTTCTCAAAGTCTAAGGTGCCTCCAAATAACGGAGGCCCATACTCCTGCCGGCCCTGGCCTGTAGCAATGTCCCTGGGGCACCTACCTCTTGCATACTAACAGAAAGATTCATGTGGTGTCAGGTCTTCTCTGCTGCAGAAGCCACCGTGGCCAAAGCATTGCTCTGAAGCAATGCAGCCATTTGTCTGGAGAAGATAAAGTCAGGTACTAAAGATCTAGTATAAAAATCTTGCAGGACATGCAAACTGGTCTGTCATTTGAAGTAGCCTTTAATTGTGCTTAAGGAGGAGGCTTCTGCAGAGAACAAATCTGTCCAGCAGACCTTTCTGTGGTGATGGGATTGCTGTCTGGCTGTGCTGTTCATTGTGGAGACCACAGCCATGTGTGGTCACCAAACATGAGAAATGTGGCTAGTAAGTGACATTGAAAAGCTTTTCAAATTTTATTAAATTTAATACCCGCATATATATAACAACGTGTTTAATTGTGCCATTTTAATAAAGGCATATATTTGACCCATTACCTGCTCTTCACGTTTTAAAAGTTAAAGTTAAGTGTCATATTTAACTAGGGACTTTTGCATTGACAAGTGAAGATAAGGCCCTTACTCTTAACTTGTAGTGTCTCCAAATAACATATAAATTGGGCTTATAAACAGTGATTCAAATTAAACCATAAATTTTCATTAATTGCAAATGATGCATTTTTTCCTTCTGCTCTAATATTCATAGTAGGCAACATTGTATTCACTTATTTGTGTAAGTGGGATGTGGGATGTGGGATGTGTGTGTGTGTGTGTGTGTGTGTGTGTGGGGGTGCTCTTGGGGGGGGATGTATGTCAAGGCATGTGTGTGGAGGTCAGAGAATAACTTCTGGGTGCCACTTCTTGACTTGCCCACCTTATCTGGGACTATCTCTTCAGCCCTGCATAAGGTGGGCTCACCAGTCCTGAGTGTCCTTTGGCTCCCATGTCTCAGCCTCACACCTGCCCAGAGCCCTGCTTCCTGCTCTGCATGGGTCCTGAGGATCTGTACTTGGTTGTCAGATTCACCTGAAGTGCTTTTACCCACTGAGCCCTAGATCAAGGCAAACTTTCATTTTGAGACTAACTTCAGGAAAGACTTGATCATGCTCAAACTTTTAAAACTGTGACAATGCTGTGGTGGGAATGGTGAACTTGATGTCCCCAAGGGGACACTTAGAAGGCTTTCTATTCAGTCAGTGCTACTGCTGGGACCACAATTGCACACTTCACCTCAGTGGGCCTGATCTTGAACCGAATTTCTTAAAATTGCCCACTGCTACAGACTTTGTCGAGCAGCTGGCTCTCCACAGAGCTGCCAGCTGGCCGTGATGTGTGTCTCCTTGTGAGGCCGACCTGCCTGAGAAGTCAGTCGTGTCCAGACAAGGAAGCAGCTGGGCTGGTTCACAAGGCAGGATTTCAGTGCTCTGGAGCCTGACCTGGGAGTTAACCCAGCCAAAATATTCAGTGGAACAGATTTGTGTATAGTTTCCAATCTGCTCTGCTTCGTTGCTATTTTCCTGGTGTTGGGCATCGAATCCAGGGCCTCACACATGCAAGGCAAGTGCTCTACCAAATGGGTTACAACCCTTGCCCTGTTTTGTCTTTTATACTTGGTACTCATCCCAATTTTTTCTTCTTTGCTTAGACCCTCCCAATGCCAGGAGAGTTTTGGGTAGTGGTGGTTTCTTACCTGGTGAAGTTCTTGTCCTAACTCTTGACTAGATCCATTTGAGCTAGCCAGGGACAGGGAGCCTAGACACTTTCATCATTCTCTCTCTCTCTCTCTCTCTCTCTCTCTCTCTCTCTCTCTCTCTCTCTCTCTCTCTCTGGTGTGTGTGTGTGTGTGTGTGTGTGTGTGTAAGTGTGTAAAATAGGAGGGATGTTGTAGCATGACTACTTGGAGCAAGAATGGTTGAAGCAAGTAGCACTGGGGACCATACTGGTGGCCTCCCATCTCTGACAGGTAAGGTATGTGTTCCGTGTGGGATGGAGACACATGGGGATGGAATGAGTAAGGCCTCAGGCAAGGGTTCTGTCTGTTAGGATGATGTTTCAGTGCTTGGACATAAAGGGTAGACAAGTTGGAGCCTGCAACCAATAAAAGAATCAGAAAAAGTAAAATGTTGCTAAGAAATGGGCTTCTATAACAGAAAACACAAACACCAGGGAAAGGCTCCTCTTTCCCCTGGATCTCCCCAACCTTTGTCTCCCTCTGACACCCACAGGGTTTGCCTAAGGAACAGGAAAAGGCCCGCCCCTCTAATTTATGTTTTGTTTAAGTCTTACATTCACTTTCCCCTGCATAAATGACAATTAATCATAGTTTATTTCGTCTCTACTAAACACACCAGTCATTCATTATTTAAATAACTTAATTAGAAACTCAGTAAGCACATTTTCTCCCTCTTGTCATAAAAATACAGTAATTTGCTTAAAAAATCATCTATGAGCAAGCTTAAGCATTTTTATGAATATAATGCCAGAGATAATTTGCATTGACTTTAAAGCAATAGAGCAGAGGGAATTCTGCACTGTGGGATAATTTGAAGCCGGTGCCTTCAGCTGTATACACGTTAGGCTATGGAGAAGAAAGACGTGCAAAGCAGATTCGGGAGCACTGAGCCTTCAAGTGGAAGGCTGCCTTTCGGTCTTGAGCCTATGTACTGTACTGTCTTATTGAATGAGGATGCTTGCTCAGCATCTTACATTTTTAATTCTTAAACATCTTTGGAAAGGGTCTCTAATCCATTATATTAGGCTGCATTTTGGTGGTCATCAACATCATAGTAGTTGAAAGTAATAGTTGAAAAAAACAAACAAACTCCAAAACCAAAAACAAAACAAAACAAAAAAACAAAAAAACAAAACAGATATCCAGGAGCCAGAGGCAGCTGAGCAGACCTGAATTTGTCACAGATTGGCTCTACAAACCCTCCAGAACCATATATACTGGACCTTGGGTTAATCACCCTAGAACTCTGCTTTGAAATGGCAGTGGTGTACTTGTGTTTAGTAAAGCAATGCAGCATGCTGGTTCAGAGGCTAAGCTGTTTAGGGACTGTGTGATTCTAGAAGCGTTCTTTACTCTCATGAAGTCCTAATTCCCGAGTCTAGATACAACCATGGTGTGGCCTTCAAATATTGAAAAGTTGTAATAATTTCTGTATGCTACTCAGTTTTTTTTCCTTATGACATATAGATTTGTAAAGAGGTCATTATGGGCACTTTGCATTGAGTATCTTCTTATAGAGGAAAGAAAGTGATCATTTTGTGCCAGTTTGGCATGCCTCCCCATGATTTTTTTTTTCTGAAAAAGAAATATAAGCTTTATGATTAAATTTTCAGAAATATATTTCCTGGTTACTAATTTGAGCCTCTTTCAAGACCAGAGAGATCATACCACAGACATAGACAGTCGCGTGGCTGGTGGGCTGGGATTGATTGCTAAAGACCAAATGATAACAGCACCAGTAATCTTTCTCATCTGCCAAAAGCAAACTTCCTGGGCAATGACTTAAACTAAACTCTACTCTGATTGTCAGTTACCTGGGCTTGGAGGATCTGTGTCTCTAACCTCATCATTACCAATTTCATACCATTGGTTGTGAAATGCATAGACTGTGGGAGGGTCTAAATGTTTTTCTGTTTCTATTTTATATGGAGGTCAGTGATTTATCTTCAGAATTTCATCTGCTCATGTAACCCCTCACCCATATCCCTATAAGTAACCCCAATAAAATTCATTGCTTCACCAAGTGGTAGCTGTACGCAGTTTCATCACATCTCCTCACAAAAGTTTCATATCATAACATTAGTACACACGCTTTCAGGGCTGGCGTTTTGACACTGGGTAAGCAATTGGTGTGCTCATCCCTGGGGAGACTGCCTCTCCTGCTTCTAACTCTCCTCAGTCGACAGGTATCTATTTGTAAGCCTGTCTAAAAAAGCATCATATGTAACACAGATGATGTATAAGCAAATATTGGAAACAATGTAAATGTTTGCTATGTAGAAACAAATCACAAAACCAAAGCAGGTGTTCATGTATGAACTTTTGAACACAAAGAGCATAATCTAATGTAGAGGGAATTCATAATTAATTAATTAGTTAATTAATTAATGCAACAAATGTTTATTAAATAACCTTCCAGTATTCTCAGTGGGCAAAATAGAACTCATAGTCTTTCCATTTCCTTATGTTGTAGTTGAGAGAGGAGGAAGGAGACACACACAAATAATGAACTGAATCAATACATTAACTATATAGTATGATTAAAAAAAAATAAGGTTATTTATTGTTCTGGGTTTCCTCAGCATGTTGGCCCATGCTTTTAGCACCCAGGAAGCAGTGGCAGGAGGATTTCTTTGAGTTGGAGACCAAAGTAGTTTACATAGTAGGACCTGGGTTGAAGGTAGGTAATGGTTTTCTATGGTACAACCCAAATTAGGCCTTATCATAAGGGCAATGTTGGAACAAAGCCACGGGAGAGCTAGTCAAGAGGTTTAGTAATGGCAACAACCGGTGTCAAAGTCAAAGAGCAAAATAGTACAATTAAGTAAGCTCTCAATAGTGTAAATATATAAACATGTATTTTATTCATATCACATGCAAGGCAAACATTCTTACTTCTTTAATATTCCTACTTATTTTCTTTTAAAGTTGGAGGAAAAAAATAAAAATTAGAGTCTAACTTAATTCTGTGATTCCGTTGTCCTTAAAGGGTGATCACTAAGGTATATTGGGGTGAATTTTCTCAAGCTGAGCTTCTGCACAGGCGTCCAAGTCAGGTCTGAAGGAAGGTTGCTAGTAAGAGGAGCAAAGGAACACACACCTGCCAGATGTCATTCTTCTTTAGCAAGGCCCTACCAAAACAGAAGCCTTAGTTTGTGAGAGAAATGTAGAAATAGAATATTGCCAAGTTTAGGCAGATCACCATTAATCTCTCATCTGCTAGGATTAAATAGGTGCTACAAGCAGAAAACACCCCCCACCACCCCTGAGCCCGGGTTTCTCTGCATAGTCCTAGCTGTCCTGGAACTGGCTCTATAGACCAGGCTGACTTTGAACTCACAAGAGATCCACCTGCTCTGTCTCCCAAGTGCCAGGATTGAAGGTGTGAGCCACCATACCTGTTGAAAACACATTTTTCAATATTCTCAAGTCGGAGAGCAATTTTAATGTTGCACTCTTAATTGAACCTTAGGTCACTATACATTCTTTCTTAACATTATATCTATAAAGGAATGAATTGTTTTCATTTTTAGAAGTAATGCATATTGAAGTGAATTCATAAAACTGCTTGTACTCAAGTAGAAATGTTACTCTTGCAACTTCAAAATGAATTTGGCTGCCAGTAATATTCTCTTCCCTCTTTTTAGTTTAATGGTGTTATCAGTGTTTTTTCCTAACTGACTTTTATACTTTTCCTCCCAGAACAGAAATACCTCAATACATTACTGCTATTCCCTTCTCCCCCCTCAAAAGGTAGAAAAGATTGTGACTGCTATCTAGGTTCCAATAATAAATTGATTTACACAGTTTCAAGAGGAAGCAGAATATGTAAGGAAACAGGTTTTTGTTTTGAAATTCTAGAAGAATATTATAAACATGCAAAAATAAGTGAATTCAGAGATGCATACCATAAATAAGGGCAAAGTAGTAATGGCCTATCTATGTCATCTATCATTTATCTATCAATTACCTATAACTACCTATCTACCTCTATCATCATCTAGGTCTATTTCTCTAAATATCATCTATCGATCTATCATCTATTTGTCTATCATATATATATATATATATATCTACTATCTATCATCTATCGATCTGTCTGTCATCTAGCTATCCATCTATCCATAAACACTTGTGTGATAATCTAAACATTGCTGTCTGTTACAGTGCTCATATAGCCTGAATTGATACATCATTGTTTAAAAAATGGAAAGATCTTTAAACTGTACTTTCAAACGATGCCTTAGGAAACCTGGATGGAGGTAACTGTTACACCTTGGAGCAGGAGTTCCTTAGTGACTGACTTAACTTTCTGAGAACTGCCCTTGCTCACTTTTTCCCACTGTAAATGAGAAATGAGCCACTAGGCATGTTTCTGGCCTTTGAAAACTAATTTTGAGTTTAATAGTGACTCTTGCTCTGAGGAGTCAAATGAGTTCTACTTGGAATGTTGGAAATGTAAGCTGCTATGTAGCCAGATATGTGTTCTGTAATTGACACAGGGTACTTTCCATTGACTTTGGAAGGGCACTATTGTATTAGCAGTAAGCAGGTCTCCTAATGATCTCTTAATCTGGGCTGCCTTTGTTTCATGATATTAATGTGCACTCACTTTCTGTAGCAGCTTTTCTAAATTCCTGTTGTGGAAGATTAAGTCTAAAAATTTGAGTCCATGGTTCCCTTCACAGATGGACAGTGTCAAAACCATCTTGCACAAGGATAGTTGAGCTCATGCATAGTTTATGAAGGTGGACCTTGAACTCAGACCCCTAGGGAGTCTTTCCAGTACTGTGTCTCATGTCTCTCCTGTAGCTTTTCTTTCTGTGAACTCAGCTATGTGATGAAAGTTCAGCTTCCTTCCTGCTATGGGAAACATTCAACTTAGCAATTATGTGTATTTTATGGCTTTGGTCATCAGACGTCCAGTTTCAGCCGTGGTTTCCTTTTGGTATACATTCTAAAAACTTAAAGCACCATATGTAATGATAACTAATTCCTTTTCATGTAATACCATTTGTATTTTTAAACCTGAGTCTCCAGCCTGTTGCTTCACTTGGCTTATTAATCTAATGTGAAGAGCACATTTAGGCAAGGTTTCACCTTATTTTAACCTTATTCATGGTTTCCTACCAAGAGCCTGCAAGGTTTCTGGCAATCCTCAGCTCTTCCATATTCTTTTAAAGCATTTAATAATGGACTTGCATTGGTTGAAGAGATTCTGTTTATTCAAATGGTAATATAATCCACAAATCTGAAGATCTCTCAGATATAAAAATGTCAAATCTTGTAACACACCAGTTCAGGCTTCTCCACCTACGCCTATGTATGATATACTAGCTACTGGAGATGGGTTTAATAGAATAAAAGTAGAACATCTGAAGGCATTCCAGGCATCTTTTGAGCCCCTGAAATGAAACTCACTTCTGTGGACTGAAATCTATAAACTCTCTTACCACCAACTGAAAACAATAGTGTCTGAAGCAATTGTGGAGATTTTTTTTGTTGTTGTTGTTTAATCTAAAGCAGAAAAACTAACTACAAGTGTTCCTTCTGAGAGCCTCCTTTTCACTCTTCTACTGGGCTCCTTCTCACTACTGTTTTGTCTGAATACAGTTTCATATTTGTGTTATTGTAGACATGGTCCTACCACAAGCATCTTTAAACCAGACATTAATAGCATATCTCACAGCACTTACTGTCAGTGCTCAGACACAAATATTGCATTTGTGTTTGCAAAAGCTACACATCAGATGTTAATTAAGTACATTTCCCCCCCTGCTTAAACAATCTGGCATGAAGGGTTTCCATCTACATCGGTTCACCAGAAGGTCTCTGCAGTATCAGAAGCAGCCGCCATACAATATATGATAAATACAGCGTTTCTGTAGAAGAAAATAGCAGAATTGTCAGGGGGAACATCAGGCCTGTTACATTCCCTGTGAAATAATAGCAACTGAATCTCAGTTTCCTTCTCTTTTTGATAAAATAAAGTATTTAACTAGTTGTAAATACCAATATTTAGAGTGATTTTTTTTTTCATCAAAGAACACATGGAAAGTCAAATCATAGCAGAGTTTTCCCCCTTGTTTTGAGCTCACTTCGGGGCGTTTGACAGTTGTGTTGGAATAAAATTGGAACTTCAGCCTTGAAGTGAGGGGTTCGTGCTGCCACCAGAGCAGCAGAGTGCCAATCTGTGGCAGGCAGGAGAGCGAAGCTGCAAACTGAGGCTCAAAGTCTCACATCAGGTTTCTAACTTTAGAGCAAAGAGAGGAATTACTCTAATTCTTTGACATTTAGCTAGAAATACAATTTGCTGGGATTGTCACTCTCATTCCGAACACCTTCTTGGTAGGTTTGAATTAACATAAAAATCAGATTAACCATGTAGATAAGGCCAGGGGGCGGAGTCTCCATTACCAGGTCATCCTATTTGCTTTGACTTGGAAGGTGACATGGAGGAAATTGGAAAAGCATGGATTTAGACAGAAAGGGAACTTTACTTTCTCTCTCTCTTTTTCCATTTTCCCTCAAATGTCAAGGTCTCTCAAATCCTTCCTAGAAAATACCAACATTCTGATCTGGTCAGAGACATTCTGGATCACTTGGTGTCTCTGTGCATTCAGGGTCTGAATGGGTACAGCAACAAAACAAAATGAAATTATTGTGCATATAAAGTTTAATAGGAGAATATAAGATACACACATCAAGGCCATATGTGAAAAAAAAAAAAGATTCTTCTTAGTTTAGGCACTTGCCTCTTACTTGAATGAAAAGACATATAAAATCATTTTTGATGTTGCTTTTTCTAAGAAATAATTAACTTTACATTGTTGGAGGAGTTTATGAAAGAAGCTTTTTTAAAGAAGTAGATGATTATTGTAACACCAAACACACAGCTTGTTTGCTTGTGTCTGTCTGTGTGTATGCGAGCATGTGCGTGCATGTGTGTGTGTGTGTGTGGTGTGCGTGCGCACGCACGCGCACGAGTGTGCAGCAGTGTACATACATGTGGAGGCCAGGGTTGGACACAGGTGTCCTCCTCTATCACAGAGTCTCACTGAACCACAATCTCCATGTTTTCGCTCAGTTGGATGGCTCCTGGGATCTACTTGTCTCTACATCTCATATCCCCCACATCTTCACTAGGGTTACAGGCATGTGTAACCTGTAACTATTTACATGGGTCTTGGGGATTCAAACTCAGGTCCTCATGCGTGCACAGTAAATGCTCTTATTTGCTGAGCCACCTGCCTGCCCTCTGTATGCATGCATTCTTTGTGGGACTTGTTCTTAGGGAATAACACCTAACTTTATTCTTAATTTAGTGATGAATCTTAGGCAACACATTTGTTAAAGGAGAGATAAACTTTGGAGAGTTTACCATATGCAGAACAGATATTGGACACACAGTGCTAGAGATTCCTTAGAATTTGCTGTGTGAATTCAGGAAATATTGAGAGGGAGGAGTCACTTGACCCATGGGAAAGAGCATGCCTTGCTGCCCCAAGCTGGTGAAGGATGTGTAAATATGTGAATGTGATCGGCCTTATCAAAATTGTGGAATAGTGCATAACTTTGAAGGACTATAGACATGTACCTATTGGGAGATGCACGTACTGAAGTCTCAAATCCCAGTGTTTGTGGGAGCACTTACAAAAATTTCACAACTTCCTGAGTGAGAAGAGGGTGTGTATATCAGATCTTATAAAATGGTATCTTATGTCACAGTGCCTGATGAAGGGAAGGAAAACTTTGTTCCGATGTTTTCTGTTAATGAGCAGCATTGACAAAGAAAATTTCAGTTGTGCTCTATGAAATGTTAAAATGATACTTAAAGAGTAAGAGATTAGTTATGAGATTATGTGAAAGGGATGTATTGGCTGTTGGAAAATTTAATTTTATTATTATTTTTTTGAGCCAGGGTTTCTCTGGTTTTCCTGGAACTTACTTTGTAGAGCAGCAGGCTGGCCTCAGACTCAGAGAGTGATCTAAAGGCTTGCACCACCATGCCCTGTAGAAAATTTAATTTTTATCAAATCAACACTATAGGGAAATCTTATACTCTGATTCATTTTATAGACTTTCCAGTAGGCAGAAGCCATGCCTTGGTAGTTGAGATGTTTCATCACATTCATGGTGTGGGAAAAGGCCAAACTGTGGCTTCTGTGTGCTGATTTTCTGTAAAATGTCTGAGGGTAGCCAGGCTGGAGAACAAAATGCAGAAGCTTCAGTGGCCTAAAGGACAATGAATCCAGCAAGCCTTTCTCTGGTAAATGTCAACATCATGAAGAGCATGTGAGAAAGTAGGAACAAAGAAATGCAGTAAAATAATATTCAAATAACAGCTCACGAATGGTGTGTCATCCTTTTGTCCTAACAGTCCCTGGTTGATTTTGCTTTTAGAAGTGTAAGGTTCTCCCAAAGTAGGAAACTGCAAATCTAAGCTCTTTATACCAAAGCTAATTTAACTAAGTTGTCCATTTTTTTTTTTGTAATGTAAACTATAATTAGAGCAGAACCAGTTATGCAATGTGAGCTACAGATCCCCGGGGCAGGGGAAAGCAGGACATTTGCCCCTGAGCTCTACAGTAGTGGTCTCAGTTTGGCAGTGGCAGCAGTGTCCTGAAGAAAGAAAGAGGGCCTTCCAACAACCTGTGCAAAAGAAGGACATTGCAGTAGTTTGAATGTAATTGGCCCCCATTAGCTCACAGGGAGTAGTGTGAGTAGGAGGTGTGGCTTTGTTGGAGGAAGTGTGGGGTGAGCTTGGATGTCTT